>JAJJXG010000035.1:0-672136 GCA_024516215.1 Geopyxis carbonaria
CTAACGAATTACGATCACCGATATCACCAACCTTCCCTACCCCCAATTCGAATCCCAAACTTCATCGAAAACTTCTGCCTTACAACTGCAAGATGCCTCAATTCACCAACATCAATGAAAAAGCGCTTGCTGCCCTGAGAATGCAGAGGAAAGAGTCCGACGCCAAAGCGGTCCAGGAGCATGCCGCAGCCCATGCTGAAAACAAGGAGGTCGCAAAGCCCGCGGCCGCGACTTCAGTTGGTTCCGGTGCTTCCAACGCGCCTTGTTCTGCGCCTGCTCCTGTGTCCTCGGATACTCCTGCTCCGTCGGGTGGGATAAATAAAGAACAAGTTGGGATAACTAAAGAACAAGTTGCTGCGGCAAAACGGCGGTTGGCCGAAGAGGAGGCCAAAATCGCTCGGGATCGTGCCGCGGCGGATGCCAGAAAAAAGACCGCTGCAAAGGGTAAAGCGAGAGCAAGCTCCCAGTCTTCGGAGGCGTGCCAGGAGCCTGCGGCCGCGACGTCAGTTAGTTCAGGTACTTGCGACGCTCCTTGTCCTGTGACTCCTTCTGCGGCATCGGATGCTTCTAAGTCCTTGGCTACTTCTAGTCGTCGTATTGCAATGAATGATGAGAAACTTGCTGCGCTGAGAAAGAAGATGGCTGCCAGCGACGCCGAAGCCGCTCGGGATCGTGCTGCTGCAAGATCCAAAAAAATGGCCGCTGATAAGGGTAAGGCGAGAGCACACTCCCAGTCTTCGGAGGCGTGCCAGGAGCCTGCGGCCGCGACGTCAGTTAGTTCAGGTACTTGCGACGCTCCTTGTCCTGTGACTCCTTCTGCGGCATCGGATGCTTCTAAGTCCTTGGCTACTTCTAGTCGTCGTATTGCAATGAATGATGAGAAACTTGCTGCGCTGAGAAAGAAGATGGCTGCCAGCGACGCCGAAGCCGCTCGGGATCGTGCTGCTGCAAGATCCAAAGAAATGGCCGCTGATAAGGGTAAGGCGAGAGCAAGCTCCCAGTCTTCGGAGGCGTGCCAGGAGCCTGCGGCTGCGACGTCAGTTAGTTCAGGTACTTGCGACGCTCCTTGTTCTGTGACTCCTTCTGCGGCATCGGATGCTTCTAAGTCCTGGGATACTCCTCGTCGTCCTATTGCGATGAATGATGAGAAACTTGCTGCGCTGAGAAAGAAGATGGCTGCCAGCGAAGCCGAAGCTGCTCGGGATCGTGCTGCTGCAAGATCCAAAGAAACCGCCGCTGATAAGGGTAAGGCGAGAGCACACTCCCAGTCTTCGGAGGCGCGCCAGGAGCCTGCGGCGGCGACATCAGTTAGTCCTGGGCCTTCACACAGTCCTTGTTCTTCGCCTCCTTCGCGATCTTCCGATGCTCCTGAGTCCACCGACACGCCTGGTTCTGCTGATGGGATGACGAAAGAGAAACTTGCTGCCCTGCAAATGAAGAAGGAACAGGAAATGGCTAAGGCGAGAGTATTCTGCCAGGAATTCATGGCTCGGGGGCCTGCGGCCGCGACTTCAGCTAGTCCTGGTCCTTCCCGCACTCGTCGTTCTGCGGCTCGTTCTGGGGCATCGAATGCTCCTGAGTCCTCCAATACACCTGGTTCTCCTGATGAGAAGACTAAAGAGACACTTGCTCCCCTGCGAATGAAGAATGAAAAGGAAAAGGCTAAGGCGAGAATATTCGGCCAGGATTTCATGGCTCGCCGGAGGCCTGCGGCCGCGACTTCAGCTAGTCCTGGTCCTTCCTACACTCGTCGTTCTGCGGCTCCTTCCGGGGCATCGGATGCTTCTGAGTCCTGGGATACTCCTGGTCCTCCTGATGCGATGAATGATGAGAAACTTGCTGCGCTGAAGAAGAAGATGGCTGAGAACGACGCCGAAGCTGCTAGTGCCGCTGCAAACGTCAAAGAATGGGCCGCTACAAAGGCGAGGGCCAAAGAATACTGCCTGAAAAAGAAGACGGCTACGAGCAACGCCGAAGCCGCTCGGGATCGTGTCACGGCGGATACCAAAGAAAAGGCCGCTACAAAGGGTAAGGCCAGAGCACACTCACAGTCTTCGGAGCCGCGCCACGAGCCTGCGGCGGCGAGATCGTTTAGTCCTGGGCCTTCAGAAACTCCTTGTTCTTCGCCTCCTTTGGGGTCTTCCGATGCTCCTGAGTCCTCGGATACGCCTGGTTCTCCTGATAGGATGACTGAAAAGAAACTTGCTTCGCTGAGAGCGTCAAAGGCTAAGGCGAAAATATTCTGCCAGGATGTCAGGGCTCGCCGTGGGGCTGCGGCCGCGACTTCAGCTAGTCCTGGTCCTTCCAACACTCGTTGTTCTCCGGCTTCCCCTGATGCATCGGGTGGTCCTAGTACTTCAGACACTCCTCGATCTCCGGCTCCCTGTGAGGCATCAGATGAGTCTGATGAAGAGAAATTTGCTTCGCTGAGAAAGATGTTCGCCGAGAGCAACAGCGAATTCGCTCAGAATCATGCCGCTGCCAAAGCCGAAGAGACGGCCGCTGCAAAGGCGCGGGCCAAAGAATACTGCCAGTCTTCGAAGACTCCCCAGGAGCCTGCGGCCGCGACATCGGTTAGTCCTGGGCCTTCCGACACTCCTGGTTCTCCGACTCCCTCTGAGCTATTCATTAAGATATTGGATGCTCCTTGTCCTGCTCGTCTCGGCTGTGGTACTTCCGGTCGTCCCGATTATGTTTCTCCGACTCCCTGTGAGGTATCGGATGCTCCTGGCTCCCCTGGTTCTCCTGTTCGTTCGGTCGGTTCTGGCTCTGAAGTTGGTTCAGGCACTCCAGATTTGGAGTCGCCTTCACCAGTGGCCACTTCGGCTTCTTGTGTTGCGTCGGCCAGTCCTGCGTCGTCTCCGAGCACTCTCTTTCCCGAAACGGTCTTCACCAGACCGAATCCTTTTGCCCTGCCGCCTGGTAGCTTCCCGTCGCGACAAGATAATCCTTTTGTGTCGCGACCAGACAATCCTTTTGTGTCGCGACCAGACAATCCTTTTGTCTCGCGAGAAGACCATCCTTTTGTGTCGCGAGCGGTTAATCCTTTTCTCCGCTCACCTTATGTGGTCCTGTCCCGGCCTGATTGCCCGTTTCCCCCGGCGCCGTCCTCGGAGTATACCTCCGTTGAGATTGCAGATTCTTCTCCTCCAGGGTCGGACTTTGACCCTGATGCCGGGACGGACCCGGACTGGGCGAAGTCCCACGGTGTGGAGGTTCGTGAGCCGGCGCTTCTGGGGTTGTTCCCCCCCCAATTTCATGAGGGGGTGGAAGTATCCATCAAAATGGTACTGGGGGGCACCTATGACCAAGCGGTCATTAATGAGGAGTGCCCGGACAATCCATACACTCCGCAGGTTGTGAGTCTGCAAACCCTGGAAGCCTCCTTCCGCCGCAAAGGGAAATCGCCGGCGCACGCCGCAACTTTCGTTCCGTCGCCGGCGAATTTGTCAATGCACGCCGATGGTTTGGTTCCCGCGCCTGGTGCTGCGCTTCCTGGTGCGTCTTCGCCTGCTGTTGCAAGGCCGGCTCGTCGTTTGTCAGTGGACGACATCTTCTACGTCCCTGAGAACACCAGGAATACTGGCTCCGCTGGTGTCTCCTTTGCTTCGTCCGCTCCTGCTTCCACGGTCACTCCCGTTGTGGAAAATCCGGTCGCTCCTGCGCCTGTTTCCCCGCTGCTCGCTGCCAGGCCATTCGTGCATGAGCCTGTGATGCATGTGAAGCGCAAGAAGAATGGCATGTTAGCTGCCAGCTATGCTTCGCGTGCTCCGGCTGCTTTGGTCACTCCCGTCGTGGAGTATCCGGTCGCTCCTGCCCTTGTTGCCGCGCCCGACGTTGAGATGACTCCAGCTCCGGCTCTGTTCGATCTTTCTCCAGCTCCGTCTGTTTCCGAGCCAGCGGCTTCCCCTGCTGCTCTTGCGATGCCTGAAGTTCCTGTGTCTTCGCTTTGGCGCCCATGCGCTGAGTCTCAGCCAGTGGCTTCGCCTCCTCTTGCCGCCGCGCCTGTCTGGTCTGTGTCTCCGGAACTCGCCGTTGTCGCTCCTCTTAGGCAGTCGCCTGTCGTCTCCCTCGCGCCTGTGTCGTCTGCGCTGGTCCTGGCTCCTCTGTCGTCCGACATCGTTCCGGCCACCCCACTTCCGGTGTCCGCCTCCTTCTCCGGCCATCGTGTGCCTGTCCTCCCCCTTTCCGCTGGCCGTCCCTCACGTGGTGCACTGACATCCCGGTTTGCTTCACTCCCGCCGCGCCAATCAATCATGGGCGACCCACTTCGTGCTCCCAGACACGTGGCGTCCGAGGCGGCGGTAGTTCCATCCAGCGTGGCTGAAACATGCCCAGTGGCGGAGAAGAAACCGGTGGATCGTCGGTCGCTCGTGTTGGAGAGTGCCGCGGAAAAGGAGGCGAGGCAGGCCAGGATGCGCCAGAACCTCAGGGAGAAGGAGGGGAAGAAAAATGCCTGGAAGAAAGTAAGTCATCTTATTCCTTGATGTTCATTCGCTTAATGCTAACCATTGTACTACAGGCCGGCGCCGTCCTCCTTGTGGGGACTCTACTCTGGGCTGTGCTCGGATAAGGCGAATTGGAATTGGTGGTGTTGGGGGGGTGTGGGGTGTTTTCATCTTGGGTGTGGTTGTTCTCTGTTGACGGCTGTGTGCCGTAGGTCTTTTGGGTGGGCCAGGCGGGGGCCGGGGGGGTATGTGTGTGTCTGTGTGTGCTGTGTGTGTGTGTGTGTGTGTGGTTGGCGCTTGTGGTGCGCCTTTTTGTTTTTTGTTTTTTGTGGTGGCGTTTGAGATACGCCTTTTTGTAGGCGTGACCCCGGGAGGGGGCGACAAAGGAGAATGAATTTACTCTCCCAAATACATTTGTATACTCTCGTGAAGCTGTAGACGATGCTTAACCGTGATGATTCGACGATGCCTACTTTCTTCCCAGAAACCTACACTGTTGCGACTCCCCGGGCCCCTGAAAAAAGGGTTGCTAAACCGATGTTTGACTGTATATTTCGGTAGCAGAGACTTTACTGAGCTGCGGTACACAACACTATTTCGTAGTGATTAGTACTTTGATTAATGCTTTCATTATACTTATCGATGAATAGCGTTTTTACTAAACCGATTCCTTTGCATATCACTTTCTTGTTGAACCTGAGACTGTATTAACATTGGAGTACTTCCCTTACGACTGAGGTCCTCTCAGAACCCAGATTCTGGGACATCGCTTCCGCAAAAAGACCCAACTGTCAAATTTCAGCCTATTTATGTCTCTCAAAAACGTTCTTTGTGGTTGTGGCGGAAACTTGGATGGAACTTGAAAATCATGAGTCTGAAATGGCCCCGGTGGTCCGGGAAGTACTCCATTGTGGTAGAATTCATCTGTTCGTGATGGAGCCTTGCCCTGAAGAACGACAATCTCTGATTCGAGAAATGCAGTCTTTTGAATACAAACGAGGTCAAAATGTATATTCTGACCGATACACCAAGGTTTTCGGTTGGCCAACTGTTCGACCACTTGACCTATCGGTCGATCCCTTGAGATATCGGTCGACCAGTTGGCCAACCGAAAACCTTGGTGTATCGGCTAGAACATATACGCGCATTGTGGTACTTTTGGATACTAGCAAGGTCAGTACTTCAAAACTTCTTGAGAGATGTAAATACAACGCCCATAATGTAAACCTAATGATCAACGCCCGTATGCGGAGACAGCTCGAATGAATGACGATATACTCAGTCTGCAACTGTATACATTTTATACCTTTGGGAGACAACGGATCAGCTTTGTTCATCGCGACAAGAGTGTTCGGTGAGATCAATGAGATCCATAAAGGTGGGGGATGTAATGCAATGACAGTGAGGTCGACATTGCCCAGGATTGATCGGCACAACGGAATACAGACGGTAACCCTTGTCACTCAGTCAGAGGAGCGACAGAGTCCAGGTAAAGACCGCAACATTTCGCTGGGTACGAAAAGACAGAATGTCTAGTTCACTCATCACTGATCGCGCCTTCTCGTTGTTGTTCAGTGCATCAGAATGGTTAACGTCGCAATTTCGGTAAGCAGTGCACAATCAATGTCGTGCAAGATCGCCAGTTTGATAAGAGCAAGCTCACTCGTTGGATACCAGCTTGCAGTGCTTCGATAGCGTTGACGATCGCAGTAAGTGTTGTACGCCTCTAGATGCTCACCATCGCGATTCTGTGCTCACGTGTATGGCGCCGATGTGCGGCTTCAGATGACGCGATCATTATACTGCATCTTCTTCAGATGGGACAAAATAGGCTGGATCCATGATCCATCTGTAAGATGTACTTTGCAGTTTACGGTTGCGAACGAGCACTCAGGAGTGGAACACATTGAAATTCACTAGATGCAGAAGACCTAAGTATGATATGTCTGTTTTATTGAAACCCATTATTACAGCCACCATTACCTCTCCGTACAATATATCCGTCAATTTAGTAACATTAACTCGGACAGAGTGTGGTATGACAACATGACAGTAACTTCAGAGTACAAATTTTCAGAACCACATCAAACGACAGAGTGACGATCTACCACATGGGCCTGTACTTGATGGCGCATATCTCCGACGATTTCACCGCAGGCTAGGGTTCCATCGGCGTTGCGGTTGCACGGCATCTCGAAAATGTCGCTACCGTAGGGATATTGACATTTGAAAAAGTTATTACCCATGTCGTAACATCTCCAGATGTTTTGCTTCTCTTCGCCAGGGAGATGTAAATGACAGTTATGCTTATACATTCCGTCTTCCGAAAAGGAATTACAGACGTAGTAAGCCCACGGGCCGTCAATGGGAGTTGGCATGTCGTCACGCCTGTCAAGAACGGTCGCAGTGGGTGGTTGCTGGAGAGAGACAGTGGGCGCGTTGGCTGGCAGGGCACCAGTGCAGACGACCAAGAGTCCGACGATCAAAGAGCCGAAGTAGAGTTGAATCTTCATCTTCTTTATAACTGTTAGCGGTACGTTCATGTGCAGGAGCTTATCTAATGGTACTTTGACTGTGGTTGATATTTGTTGAGAATTCAGAAGAAACCGTTGAGGGAAGAATGTCGACAACAAGTTTGTATGCGGAAACACTTATTTGGACCTTGTGAGACGTTGTTTGTGAGAATGGAAAAAGATACAGACGGAAATCACTTTTCTTATAAAGATTTTCATGTACGCTAAAATGGGGCCACAGCAGCGGATGTGTGGGATGTGTGATGTCATTCAACTGTGGCTCCCCGATAGGGTTGAAACCTGGGACGCTATGTTGACTTCTGGGGCTGATATCCGCAAAATATTCACATACGGGGCAACAATTCGGGACAACGTCTCCTAGGCAGCTCGAAATTTCACAAAGAACACAATAGTAAACCGACAGAAACAGCAGTCTATAGGTCCACTTCAACAATGCTGTCCATTCACAAAGTTTTCTTAGTTTGTTCAATAAACGTTCCGAGTATCCGACTTATCCCTCGTAGATTAAAAAGAGAGAATCCTCTGGATCTAAACTATTGCTTGTGTTAACAGCCGTAACGTTTGGAGAGCCCAATCTTTTTGAGCCAGTATGAGCGCTTTTCCCAGATTTGTTTTGGTGTCTGTCTGCTACCAACAGCCAAAACCGCCGCGCGCCAAGTCACTTTTTTCCGAATAGAACACAAATCCATGTGTGGAATACGATGAGAACTAAGCACGACCGCGGTGGAATATCCTATTTCACGCATTATGGAGAAATGTATTTCAGGATCGTATCGTGACTGTGGCCGTGGTATGTATATGCACGCCTGGAGAAACTAGCAAAAAGCGTGAAGCTTCACATGTAGGTATTGGCATTTGATATCATCATTTGTGAGGCTAGGATTGAAACAGGAACGAAAACAGTCAATGTGATTGATTCAATTCGTTTTCTTGGTCGACATTATTGTAACTTCTATTACAGGACCGCATAATTCCCACCAAGTTATGAAAACCACCAAGTCAACAAGTTTGTTTCTAAACACTACCCATCTTCGTGCAACCCAACATTGAATACCACACAAAGTTTACGGTTGGAGTGATCACACCATCAAAACCCTATTTAGGGTAGCAACGGAGAGTTCTATCCCAGTTCTGGAAGCACGATAGCTGGAGCTGATCCTTCCCAATGCGGCCTTGGCAATCGGCTTTACCCTGATTGAGTTCGTTACAGATGAACGGATAGTGTTTGTTTGGCCAGGGAACGCCAGGAAGATGACAACTGTAAGGAGGGCGGAAGATGCCATTGGAAGAGCACAAATATTGGACCCCGGCGACAGTTCTGTTGGCAGTTGGAAGGCCAGATGAAGCAGTGACCGTTGCCACGGGAGTGGCACTGATCAAACTGGCAAGGCAGCTGGCGATAAGGGCCGGGAAGTAGAGTTGCATTTTCTGTGATAAAGTTAGTACGGCTAGGTCTAGATATACGGCAGCTAGTCATTTACCAGTATATTTCGTGAAGTTCGACGATGAGCAGGAATTAGATGGCACGAGGATGGAGTTAACGGTGAAGAAGAAAGATAAAGCAAGACCCTGATTAAATACTGTGTAAAGGCGGAGTACAAAATCCTGCCCCCGGCTACTTCTACAGAGCCAGTGTGACTTTAGATCAACTGGCATGATTTTGGGAAACATCGGGTCTGCTCAGTGGGATTTGTAACATGACAGCAAGACCCCATTGGGGAACAAAACGGCGGCATTGAACTCGCATTCAGTGAGAGTTTCTGTTGCGTCTGGACTCCCTAAGAACTTTTTTGGGTATGTGCTCTCAAGGTTTTTAATTTTCCCGTCCGCCATTGGATAGCAGCGCATCGAAGCTGCCCTGCGTTCATAAGACGGTAGTCTCGTATTCATTGCTGGAGTTAGCGTTCACCATTGCTCTGAAGTCATGTCTATCAATTGACAGTGCCGCAGTCATGAGAACCCTCTGGCGTCTGCTTTTAGGCTCGTGTTGATACCATCAAGTTTCGTCTGACTAGAGATGCACCGTTCACAATTCTGGACAATGGATACGATTTTGCTTCCATAATGTCTCAGGGCAATAGGCTTCGGTTCACCACATTGGAAAAGATTATATCAACACCATCACAGAAAGCCTTTCATTCTAGCAGGTATCGTCCTCCGCACCTGGCCACGGTATGACGTCGATCACTGCAGAATGCCAGTAATGACCGACCGAGGATGCCTGTATGGAATAAACATGGACAGAGCATTTCTTCTACCCACATAACGTCATTTATCCGCCTGAGTTTGAAAGACGAGTTTTTCCATCAGTCATGTAGTATGCAGCTCCTAAGGTGAGATTTTGCATCGCAGATAGCTGATTTGAGAGCGGTAGCTAGAAAAAACATTTCTGTACTGGGGTCTTTCACTCTTTCAAAGACGAAGAAGCCAAACGATAGCCATTCTGGTAAATCCTGATCTTGGGACTCGGGGGTGACCCGTAAAACCCTTCCGATGAAACTGTACAACATTCGCACGAAGCTCGTTCTGTCGATTGGGTTCTATCTATCAGATGTACCGTAGACATGTGGAGCGTCATAAGTCTCGCGCTAGTATTTGAATTCGTTACAAGTCAGAATGGACCGTGATGAATAAAGTGTGATAGTTGCGTGCATGGTTTGGAAATCTTTTAAGGTAAATTGGACAATATCCACTTGAATACTGCCAACGGTTCGATTAACAATTTGATTATTATACATTAGTTTCCACAAATTTGTGATAGTTTCAACACGCAAAACACTCAAAACTTGTCTTTTCCCCGGTAAGCGTTCTTTAAGAACATGTAAGTTCCTTGAACTAATGCGCCGATAGCCACCCATCTTTTTTAGCTTGCTTAGTCGCAGTCCACATCCAGGCCAGTAACATCAACATGATACCAACGCCGAGTGGAAGATACAGAGCGTACGACATATAGCATGCCAAGTACACTCTCAGGAAAAATCGCGAGATCGTCTGCGGTTATATTAGCTCTGTTAATGGGTGGAAATCGTTCTTTCATACTCACCGTAGTCAAGTCAAAGTCTGCAGCTTCACGAGCCATCACAGAGGATGCGGAGACTCCCAAGTCCAAAGTTAGCATACCATCAAGCGCTGCAGCCGTCGCATTCGTGTTGCGTATGGCCACATTCCACTTTTTGTCAAGTTCGATTTTCTTTGCTTCAGCTTTCTTGCTGGCATCCGAAGAGTCATCAATGGAAGGCTCTGCTGGTATCGTATCAGAACCGGTTTGCGAAGATTTATCAACGTAAGGGTTTGCTGATAGTTTATCAGAACCCGTTTTCGAAGATGTCTCAACAGACGAATTTGCTGGTATCATATCCTCCATCCAAGGCGTTGCCGGAATTTTCTCAAATTTTGTTCCCATAGATATCTCAACAGAGTGCTTTGGTGGTACTTTATCAGAAGCGGACTCCGAGCACTGATTAACGGAAGGTTTTGCAAGGATAATGGATTCCGAAGTTTCATCTATGCAAGGCTTCGCTAGTATTCTATCAAACATATTTTGCAAAGATATCTCAACGGGAGGGCTCGCCGGCACGTCATCAGAAGTGCGTTCCGAAGATTCATTCATGCTGGGCTTTGCTGGTATCTGGTCAGAAACTGTTTCCGGAGGTTGAACAATGGAGGGCTTTTCTAGTAGAACCGCTTCCGAAGAGTCATTTATGCATTGCTTTGCCGGTATTTTATGAAACTCGTTGTCCAAAGAGATCCCACAGGACGGCTTTGCTGATACTATATCAGATACCAGCTCCGAAGTCTCATTGTGTTCAATTTTTTCGGTCATAGTAAGTATCGGCAAATGAGATGGCTCTCGTGGAACATCTACTTTCGCTGCGGTGCTTGGTGCCGGACGCTTGAAATGACGCGAAACACAATCGACTGGCACTGGCGGTGGTCCTGACTGAGCCCTCCGAAGCCACATCTCTAGATCGGTGGGTGGTTGTTCCACCTTGATGATTTTTGGCTTGATATCAATCTTTCTTGGTTCGAAGATCAATGGGTTTCTTGGATTGAACATTGCGAGTACGAGTATGTTGAGTTGATGGAAGAACAATGGTGGCTTTTTGAGCAAGCGGTGTTTGAAACTTTCGCTGGTTTTTGAGCAAGCGGTGTTTGGAACGTGGGCTGTTGTCAGCCTTAACTTGGCCGGCAGTGGGGCTCAGGTGGTGTTTCCAAAAGCGTTCCAACTTGCGAATCAGAACAATATGATCAAGGTCTTGGCGGCACCGTTTCAAGAGTAACAGATGACATATACCAGGAGGCAAAGAGCGGTTATTCAGCGATGAACATTGATAATCTCCACGGGGGTATCAGAGTTGGATACATACTGTTAAGGACTATGAATAAATAATATGACTACTGAACCGATATGATCATGGAAGAAACCGATCATATAGCGTTGCAGTCACACATAATGCTTCGGTATCTTGGCTGTTGAATCCGCGGTTGCGGCCAGTAGACAATGGGTTCCTCGTCCCACTATAGACTTCGGCATAGGGTAGTTTCTCGTCGGACATCGATTGAAGCCGTCACGAACGAAGAAAATTGGAAGGGTTTCATATTGAGCATATGTGTACTGCGAATACAATCACAAAGATCATTGACTGTGTATCACGAGGCACGCAGAGGTGCCGATACAGCAGCGTTTACAATATAACGAAAAATCGGTGGTTAGTCTGGAATCGCATTTTACCGCGAACCAATTTAATAACCATACCGGTAAACTGATATCGCACAAAGATATATACGAAAAACATATTTCTTGAACCGTGGCGTTTCTGACAGTCATTTTGGCGTCTCATCTATGATGGGTATTGTATTCCATCATTCAAATCATCCATGCTTCAACACACAAATCGGACAAACTTGTATAGAAATACCGATCTTTACTTTCAGTGTACAAGCTATGCATTTTAAAGCGAAGAACGGTAAGGAACCTGGCTGTTGTAATCAGGTTGCTTATGTCAATCGGCATCACATAGTCTCATTGACTACGAGTGAAAACGTTTGATACAGAGCGATGACTCTAGGCTATATGTAGTCAAGCGACTTGAGGCAGGAAGCCGCTGCGACACTTAGATCGAAAAAAATAGAATTGCAGAAGTGACTCCTGCATTGAAGATGTGGGGGTCGCTAGCGACTAAAGCCCCTCTATCCTTATATAGATTTACTACGTACTGCCACCACCGTACAACACACCTCTTGACAAGTACTCGTAACCACCCTCGTCTTGTCTACATACTTCAGAAACAACAAAAATGCTCTCAACTGGATCAGCTACAACCATGCCGCGAAGATCTCGAAATTTTCAAAAGGCAGTCTTCGACTGCTTGAACTCAAATGCTGCCCCAGAATTCTATTACTTCGGCGTCCAAAACGTGATGGGGCCATTGCGAGCCGACTGGCGCGCAAAAACTTCGGCTACATTGACCTGCATCGTCAATGTAGCCGAAGAGGCGATTGAACACGACTACAGTCTTACGAAGTTGATTAACGTTCACGGGCCTGTCACAGACTTGATTGGGTCCGAGGACGCGTCTACAGACTTGATTTCATTCGACTGTGCCGCAATTAAAGCTGGATCAGCTACAACCACGCCGCGAAGATCACGAAATCTTCAAAAAGCAGTCTTCGACTGCTTGAACTCAAATGCTGCCCCAGAATACTATTCCTCCAGCGTCCAAAAAGTGATGGGGCCACTGCAAGCCGACTGGCACGCAAAAACGTCGGCTAAATTGACATGCATCGTGAATGTAGCCGAAGAGGCGATTGAACACGAATACAGTCTTACGAAGCCGATTGACGTTCACCGGCCTGTCAAAGACGTGATTGGGTCCGAGGACGCGGCTACAGACTTGATTTCATTCGACAGTGCCACAATTGAACTCGCGGAGTCTGAGGAAAACGCGAAAGGCTTTCTGTCATGCGACGACACCGTCATTGAGTTCGTGGACTTAGACGAGACTGACACAGACTTCATCACACTCGTGCAGACGGCCACAGACTTAATTCGTTCTGAAGACACTGCCAAAGACCTACATCCATGCGATGACACCGTCATTAAACTCGCCGAATCGAACCAGACTGCCGCAGGATTGAACCAGACTGCCGCAGAGGTGGTTGAATCTGAAGAAACCGTCATAGACCTAGTTTGCTGTGACGAGAGCGTCGCAAGTGCTGTCAGAGTCGCGCAGACGGGCCCAGACTTCATTGGGTCTGAGGAAACTTCGAAAGACTTACATTTGTGCGAAGGCATTGACGTTGAGCTCGCGGAATTGAACGAAACTGCCACAGACGCTGTTGCATCTGCGGAAACTGTCACGGACTTAGTATTATATAACCAGACCACCGCAGATATTGTGAGACTCGCGGAGACCGGCACACAGTTTTTTGGGTCCCAGGACGCGGCTACAGACTTTGTTTCATGCGACGGCGAAACCACCGTTGTGCTCGCGAAATTGAACGAGACTGACACAAACTTGGTTGCATCTGACGATACCGTGACAGAATTCGACTCCTGTGATGAGAGTGCCGGCAATGTCATCAGACCCGCGCAGACGGGCCAAGACTTGATGATGTCTGATGACACTGTGAAAAACTTATTTTCATACGACGACACCGCCGTTGACCTGGCTGGATTGAACGAGACTGCCTCTGAGGTGGTTGCATCTGAAGAAATCGGCATAGACCCAGTTTGCGGTGACGAGAGGGTCGCAAGTGTTATCAGACTTGCGCAGCCTGGCCCAGACTTCATGATGTCTGATAACACCGTCAAAAGCTTACATCCATGCGACGACGCCGCCGTTGACCTCGCCGAGTACAACGAGACTGCCTCTGAGGTAGTTGCATCTGAAGAAATCGGCATAGACCTAGATTGCTGTGACGAGAGCGTCGCAAGTGTTATCAGACCTGCGCAGCCGGGCCCAGACCTCATGATGTCTGACGACATTGTCAAAGACTTGCATTCGTGCGACGACGCCTCCGTTGACCTCGCCGAGTACAACGAGAATGCCACTGAGGTGGTTGCATCTGAAGAAATAGGCATAGACCTGGTTTGCTGTGACGAGAGCGTCGCGAGTGTTATCCGACCTGCGCAGACGGGCCCAGACCTCATGATGTCTGATGACACTGTCAAAGACTTACATTCATGCGACGACGCCGCCGTTGACCTCGCCGAACTGAACCAGACTGCCTCTGAGGTGGTTGCATCTGAAGACAATGTCACACACCTCGTAATCTATGACCAGACAACCGCAAATGTTATAAGACTCGCGGAGACCGCCACAGAGTTTATTGGATCCCAGGACGCGACTACAGACTTCGTTGCATGCAACGGCGACGCCGTCGTTGATCTCGTGGTGTGGCACCAGACAGCCACACATTTGTTTGCATCCAAAGACAGCGTCACAGGCTTGATTGCCCGCGACGAGACCGCCCCAAGATTCTTAGGTCTCGCGGAGATCATCACAAAGTTGATAGGGTCTCACGACTCGCAGTTGGTATCTTGCGACTACTCCGAGATTTGCTGCATGAACTCTGTGGACATTGCCACAAACTTGCCTTCAAGTGAAGACACCGCCATTGAGCTCGTGGACCATGACGAGACCGTCACAGACCGAAAGGCATGTTACAGCACCGTCACCAAGATCGGCGGTGTAAGTATATTCCGTGCCGTTCTCTACAGGTTCACGGTATGGTACCCTTTCTATTTTGAACGAGACTCTTCTAATAGCCTGCTAGTCTCTCGTTATTTTCGGTATCTTTATGTGGTTCGCCGGCATCACCCTCGGAGGTCCGTTCTGATATCCGTCCCGCAAGTAGGCCGCGAAGTAGCGTGCCCCTAAAGAAGTAGTTTAAAGCTCGAAGAATAATAGAAGGTTCTTAAAATCTTACAAGTAAAGTCCGAAGGGACATTTTCGTGTGAAAACCTGTGCTGTGAAGAGTCGCTCCGATGTTGTGCGTTGGCATGATGACGCCCGCTTCTTCTGAAGACCTTTCTGTTAAAACAACTTTTCTGTTTGCTCTGTTTCGCCGGTACATGGTTAAGAAGTTGTGTATCCACGGTATCGGTGTCTATCGCCGAGTCACCGCTGCTTTTTTCGCCGTACTTAGAAGTTTAAGTTAAGAGACATTTAACAAGATCGAGCAAGTGAAGCCGTAGATTTGTAGTTATGGAGTAGTGTTGTTTGCGTAAGCAACTGAGACACTTGAGATCTAGGACGCCTGCAAAGGAGACAAAACACAGAGATTACGACACTCCTGACAGGTGATGGTAGTATCGAAAGTGATCTCATTGCTGAAGGTGGCTCGGTAATTTCGTTCTGTATGTTCACAGATAACTATAGCACTGCACGATAGTATTAAATCACAAATGTGGTGATGATTGCATATCTTTTGAAATTTGAAACTATGATTTGATGATTGTTTGAGACAAATCGCTGACGCGCGTGTGTATCTGGACTCTGCTAGTGGGGAGTGGTATTCTCACAAGCGCTGGCTCGGAAAAACAATCACAGGCCGCTTCCGAGGCTCTGATCATGTTCACTGCTACAGTAGGATAAAAAACGCTAAATTTTGTTTTGAAAAACTGTGTTTCTACACCAGTGGTGTGACATACTCAGGGTATCACATATGGTGAGAAACTAAGATTGAGAACTGTAATAAAATTCCGAGGCAAATTACTTTCGTCGTGGAGACCGAAACAGAGGCCAAAAATTATGACAGAAAATCGACCGGGTCAGAGCCGATGGGAACTCCCAAATCCGAAATCCGAATCCATCTCCCTATCAGTAACGGGACACCAGATGTGCCTCCTACGAAGAAGATGCGAAACTCAGATGTGTCGGGCCGGTGACTGAAGTCAGAATGGCTTCTCGTCATGGGCAGACAGGGGCGCAGACTTCTCAAACTAGTTTCGTGGAGTCGGAAGGAGGCACCTGGCACCACCACCAAGGTGGTGGCAGTGGTCTAATGAATTCAACCTGCGGAGTGAAGGGATTGTCCGGGCACCGCTGATTAATGACCTCTTGGTCATAGACGGCCCCCAGTACCATTTGGATGGATACTTCCATCTCCTCATGAGATTTGTGGGGAACAACCCCAAAAGCGCAGGCTCACGAACGTCGACACCGTGGGACTTAGCCCAGTCCGGGTCAGTCCCGGCATCAGGATCAAAGTCCGACCAAGGAGGAGAAGAATCTACCTTGTCAACGGAAGCGGACTCCGGAGATGGCGACGGGGGAAACGGGCAATCAGGTCGGGACAGGACGCCAACAGGCCAGCAGACAACACGATCTCTATCGAGGAAGGATGCTTCCCCGAGGGTGAGATTACCTCCAAAGGCATCGAGCAGACGTTTCTCTGAACTTCATTTAGCTGTTCACTTCAATTTCGTAATCCATCATCAATGCATGGCAAAGTAGCCGAAGCATTCCGTTGCCGAGGTAATGCACCGATCAATTGTTTGGACGCTTAAGGAATAGTATTCTGGGGCAGCGTTCGACGTTGAGCAGTCGAAGACCGCCTTCTGAATATTTGGAGATCTTGATATCTGATCTTGTCCGGCATGCCTGTAGCTCATCAAAAGTCTGTGTTGGAAGCCTTTCAATCGTCCCGAGGCGGGATGTTCGTAGGACAAAGTACCAGATGGTTATTAGGACCTTGATGACATGGCCGAAATCATAAGTATCATTGGTTGATATAGAATCATGGCATAATTGAATCATCGATGGAAGGACAGGCAGCCTGTACGATGAAGTGGAGAGACACCTTCGGATCTCGACGTTTTAATTCTGTTATGTCTTTGTATGTACACGTCGACTGATTGGAAAATATTATCTTAATCGCATCGTACGTTTGTAATCCGCTTGCACAGAAAATGACAGGGAGTCACGACGGGGTACGCCGTATATTCTCCCCGTATATGCTTGTCGAACATTCTCGCATACCGTACACCAGTCACGAAAATGCCATCAGACGCCATGCCGAGTCGTAGAATATACTCGACCGGGTGTGCGTAAGTAATTGCCCTTCCTGTGTTTATGTGGAATGGAAGAGTCGTGATTTTGCAGTTTTCGAACCTGCTCCAAGGAGTAAACACCACTGCATTGCGAGTCAATGTGCATTTTCAAACAATCTCGATAGTTAGAATACTGACAATGTAAAGATGCTGAATGTGAAATCTTCTTGAGCTCGGTTGATAAGCAGCGTGACCTGTTATCAGGCTGAGGACGGTCCTTGAACTCATTCTCGAGCTCTAATCAACCCCTCGGTAAATCTCAGGAGAATATACAGATACAGCATACTGCGCCTGTAAATCTACATCTATTATGTTTCCCCCATGATCATGATAGATCCATCAATGTGTTCTCTTTCACTGTATTCGATGGACCATACTGAGCGATTATCGACAAGGCAATCATCACGATGTTTGAGTAGTGCATCTTCAATTACAAATTTGGGTCTGCTGTGATGGCGTCAGTGGGAAGGGCTGAATATGATAGGCAATACTTAAACAGACGAGTTCAATAAACTTCACGAAGAGTAATTCAGCCCAAATTCTTCAAGAGGAACATTTGCAGTCAGACCGTTGCCTAGCTTTGCAGTCTTGACTACATAATATTGCAGACGTTCTTTCAATGAACCCAATAGAAACCACAGTTCACGACCCAAATTTCCAAAACACACAAACTTGAAGAATCACATCACATACCTTAAACAGACAAACTTCCATATCTTGAACAAACATAATGGAACGCATCCCTACCGACCCAGACTACTGGCGCCAGAAGGCGGCTGCAGGACCCCCACCGGTTCCTGTGGAGTTCATACCTCTCCATTTTGAGCGTCCAAAACCTTGCACCACTCCAGTATCAATTTCGGCCATGATAAAGGCCTGTGACGATGCCAAGAGGAGCACGGAAGAAATCACGAGCGAGGAAGAACTGATACGCGAACTTCTTGCTCTGCAGATTAAAGGTCAAGAAGATAAGAGTAAAGCCAAGAAGGGCAATTCAGATAGGAGTAATGCAACCGCACGATATACAACTTCTTTGTTAACTGAAATAGACTCCAATTCTGCAGAAGCAAAATTTGCTCCCAAGAAACTTTTCGATCATCTCCATACGTTCAAAGAGCCCGATAATACTAACCCACCAGGCGAAGCTCTAAAATTGGGCACTGATCATGGCGATGGTGCGCAGTTACAAGCGCCAGCCGATACCGTTAGCATTGTGCAGGACATCCGTCAAGACACCAGGTCTGGGCCTACTACCGCACGGAGTACTTCTGGGAATGTTTCTCAAGAGGATTCGACTCTCACAGGGTCACCTCTGCCGGAAAACATTGATGATAAACAGCTTCATGACACCGTTTCCGAGGAAAAGAAGGAAAACCTATGCCCCACGGTTAGTTGTACAAAAAGCTATATGGAATTTGGAAAATCACACATCGGTAAAACCGATATTGCGCTTTCACAAAGTCCATCCAATCGGGGTTCCACTGTACAGACGAGGAATGAAGACGTTCCGACTGAGCAGCCCGCCATGCCAATTCTTTCTCGGAATGCTGCACCAAAGGTCTTGACACTCACTGTGTCCCACCTGCTCGAAATTATGGAAGAGAAACGCCTTCTGGAGACGACTTTACCCAACCCAATGGTCGAAGTTTCAACTGTGCAGGAGTTCTGTCAAGACGTTCAGACTGAGCAGACAGACATACAGAGTGCTGCTCTCGACTTCCCACAAGACGTCACGACCGTCATTCTGCGACCCTTGCCCACTAATATCGCAGAAGATGAGGTTCCAGAGACCAACTTACCAAGGACGATCAGTGAGGTTTTTCCTGTGAGAAAGACCTGTGAGGCCATTCAGACTGAGCAGGCTACCTCGCAGATTCCTGTTGAGAATATTCCACAAGAAGCCTGAATGTTTACTTTGTCCGACCTTGCGTTTCAAATCTTCGTACGCAGCGTACAGTTTCCGCCTGGACGATTTCGCTATTCCGGTTTCTCTAATGAGATGCGTTGTATAATAGGCATCCGACGTGTCGTTTCATAGCTGTTGTCAGTTGCTGATAGTCTTATTTCGATAGCCTGGTTGTGAAAAGACGTCTAGGTCTATTTTGACGTGGAGTTCACACTCCGCAACTACTACGCCCTTTAACGTTTTCTTCGTGACCACCGAGTACAATTTATACTTTCGATACGTGAAGATTGAAAACCACGCTTTCACTATTAGTGATCGATGTTGCGTAACACTGATTGGTATAATGAAACCTGCATTAGACGCTGTCATAAGACCATAGTTATCTGAACGTTTCTCTACTCCCAAAAGACTCCCGTCGGAAGAACAAAGATCGGAGCGTGGTATTGGTTGCGGCAGCTTTCAGGACACGTGTCTCCTTCAAGTGATGTCCCAGGGGCTTGATTTTTATTCTCCTTGTCTTGTGCCAGCTTTGCAGTATCTGACAGATACCAGGCGTCTAGTGGCGGATGGTTTGATGGATGGTTCTATGGGCGACTTCCGGGGAACATTTATAGATAGCTCGTGAAATGAAGGTTGTACACAAGATTGATATCGCATAGTTGAAAGTTTATATAACAAGTTTAACAAAAGGCCGTATACTACCTCAAATACATATTTCGATACTACCTTCACGGAAGAGTCTTATTATAAAACATGTAGTTGCTCACGCGGTTTTTGCTGGACTGATAGTAGATCTATGGTGTATTTAATCCTGTAGATCATCTTATATTTGCTGTGTCTACAAGAGCATTCGAGATCTCATTCACTTCACGAGTGTTATATACACATCCATTCGACAAAACCGATTTGTATTATTGGCAAGAATGCAAAAGACGACAGACATTTATTCGTTCACCCTCAACACAAAAATAAAACTCTTCAAGAGTGCGACCTGCCTTGGTGATTCATGTATGTCGATCTTGAGCTTTTTCAGTGTCACGAACTAGTCCTCGGATATTGCCATCTCGTATATTCGATTTACCTGTAAGGCAAACGAACTTCGCTTTCCGGCAACCTTGGATCCAGGTGAGGGGCGATCTTCAGCTTCTTCGGATTGGACTGGTTCCACACTAGAAACATGTAGGCCAGATTCGCCCTGTACTGAGTTAAAAACGGCGCCCGAGGACCCCTTGGATGAAGTCAGCTTTGAAACCTCCTGTTTTCCTGAGATAAGACCTTTTTCACCGTGCGAGTACTGACCTTTTGTTTGGCTTCTTTCGATTTTTTTGCGTCCTGTTCAAATTTCAATCGTTGCCAGCCTTGCATATACTCGATGGCCTCTTCGAGCGTTTGTCTCATCTCGTCAATGTCTTTCTTGACGTCATCGGCCTCGGGCATGTTGATAAGTTCCGCATGCTGAGCTGCTGCATTCTCTATGCTCTGACGGAGTAAGATCACTATCTGCTCGGCTGCCTCCAATTCGACGGCGGCGTCTAGCGTAGCGGGGTCCACCTCTCCTTCGTCAATGTTGGCATCAATTTGATATTTTCTCACTAGATCTTCCATGGTGCTTCTGGATGTGCGTATGAGGATATGCTGAAGTTTGCAGGTGTGGAGATTGCTAAGAAGATAGTTAAAGGGAGCACAACCTACCCAGAGTTACCAGCCGTTATTACCGTGTGCTAGCCTAGTCAACAAACCGCTGAGTCGTGAGAAATCACACTGTACAGTGGGTCACTGCACCGCTTAGTCGTGATCATTCCTTCTCTGAACAGACAGAATCAGGAGACGCGATAGTATCAACGTACGTCGCGTTTATGCCTCCCATCTGCAGACCGACAGCAGGAGATGTAAACGTTATTAAGAAGTATCAGTATATGATATATTACTCATGCTGCAATACGCACACGATACGGAACTTATCCTACACGTTTATATGATACCTGGCGAGATTTGAGTTTCCACATGATACCAGAATCCAGCCGAGAGCGGAAGGATATTACGCCAAGACACGGGTTAGCCTCGGTAGAGTTTTCAGCCCGATCGAGGATTCATCATGCCAGCCATGCCTTGAGTGATATTTGGTATCTGTTAAAATGCAGAATTGATGTGACCGTAATAGCCAAGGGACAGAGGTTCAATATTCGTCGACGCATGGCAGGTTCCGGATTTATCCGAAGACATCGCTAACAGCGACTACTGATTTGGCGGGTCTACCAGCTACTGGCGGACCGTTACTTCATACCGTATGAAACAACTTCAACTTTTGAAAGACAGTTGCGAAATATTTTGATAGGGTTGAACCATATCCCAACTGCACTGTACTTTTTCATTTCTACGCGTAAATACTTCATACTCTCATCATTAGATCATTCGCAAGAGCCCCAAGTAATTAGCTCACGGATATAGTCGAACATTTTTATTCAAACTTCTCACATGCCTTATTCGAGATACCGATTGGTGTATTTTGCGTAAACCTTCAAACGAACCATATCTTCCTCAACAAATATCTATCATTTCGTGGAGAACTTCAGACTTGCGAGATAGTGACTACACCGATGCAGAATGATCGAAACTTTCACTCCACTGTGAGACCACTAGAAATCGCATTGTTCTCTCTTGCAAATACTATTTTTGTTTGTTCTGTATCATGAAATGAAACCTTCCTCATCCGGCGATTTGAAACAAACAAATACAAAGTAAGTTTCAGGCTTATGAGCTAACGATTAAACTTCGGCTTTTTCTAAGTGTGGCAACACTGTAGGACGATACTTGATCAAACAAGGTAACAAAGGAAATAAGGTTGGTGTATACACAACAAAGACGCATGACGCGCAAAGGAGAAAATGTGCGACTTTTTAAGCCCGTTCAAGTCTAGTCTTGGCCTGAAGCTGTTTGTTGTTTTCATCTATATCCCTTTGTAGGTTCACCTCGCCCTTCCCTATCAGCATTTTCATCGCAGCAATAGTCGTAGGTTCATCCAATTGACATCGGCACAATGATACGATCATCTTGGCGTCCCAAGCATGGTCCAGCCACGAGTTCAAAGGATGGCTTGGTGGGTGACCTTTGGCATGCATCTTGCTGAAAATCTGCGCAAACTCGTCGAACAAGGCCGCCATGGCTTTAGCACTGACGAATTTCATATTATCCTGCCACTGAAGAAAGTCGTGCTCGGTGGTGGCTTCAATGGCTCGTCGATGAATCGCGAGATAATGAAGGTAAAAAAGCATGACGTAGGATCCGAGATCAGGGGGAACGGGTAGGTCGGGATCGAATGCCCCACCTTCGAATACCGCTTCCCAGGTGTTTGTAGTCATAGGGAATTATCGAAGTAGTAGAGTCAAGTAAGTGGAGGTTATAACGTCGTCAGGAAAGATGTAACTGGGAAATGGATTTGGTTAACTTATTTGGCCTGGTTATACCGTCGCGACAACAAAGAAACCATTGTATATAGTACTGTAGTGCGTTCCACGTCAGTGTCCAATCTGTGCTACTACTAAAAGTAGAAACAACGCGTGATCTATATGTGATTTCATTGTAGTTAATCTTTTCTGCAATAAGTGGTCACGTAATGGCGTTTGAAAATATGCGGAACTCTTTGAAGGTATCACGTGTAAGGTACAGTGGCGTTCAAAAAGTTCGTGGACACCCCCTGAATGACAACAACGGGTCTTGCAACCGTCTCAACACCTCCTGAGTAAACATAAAAATGACAGATTGGGAATGAATTTAGATAAATATGTCCATGAGATTCTTCAGCCATGTTTGTGTTCATTCTATTGCAGTTTACCCAACAATGGCAACGATTATGAGGTAATGGAGGAAATATCGAGGGCACACAGAGCAGCCAATACCACAGAATGTTATAGGCAAAATCATATTTAAAAATTGCCATGGCCAGCTAGATCTCCTGATCTTAATCCTATTGAAAATTTATGGTGTTCGCTCGATAGAAGAATAAAATATTGAGGTGTTGCGGTGTTATTCTCATGGGTGTCTAGGAGCTTTTGGAACGCCACGGTACTCATGCGGAGTCGAGAAAACCCTCTTAAACATTCTCAGATTGAAACTGCCACGCCGGTTCGGTAATCGTACAGTTCACAACGACTAGTTGTTGAATAATTGTGCGACAAGGCGATTCTCGGCATGAGTCCACACACCATGTACTCATGACGTATGGCTTGCTTGCATGTAACCAGTGACTTGGTCTGAGTTTCTAGGAGGTCTATAACCAAGCCAATCTGTGTACAGGCAATAGCTAGGAATTCTGAGGAGCAATTAAAAAGTCCGCATTTGATGACGTTTCCCCGGTATTGTAGTCTCTGCAGGGTTAAGCAGCGAGAATGTAAGCCCGGTGACCCCAGCCCACAAAAGCAGCAGGTCCCCAATTGACAGTGAATGACACAGCCAAGTTTGACAATCTTTTCTACACACGAAAATGACGATCGGTAATATCCTGTACAACCAACCCGTTCAGAGACACCCCCAAATAACGACATCATGGAGCGTCGCGCTGGCAATTCATTGAGTACGTATTCCAGAAATGCGGTTTCCCAAGACTAATCAAAGGTATTCTGTAGGTGAAAAGGACGTTGCCATCATCCACGAGGACTCTGTCGTTCGTTCATCCACACTCGATGTCATGCTAGATGCCGAGTTGTCTCAGCAAGTATCTTGTTTGCAAGAATTGAGCTTAGGCGAGAATGTCGTCTCGGGCCAGGAACGAAGGCGCTACAATATAATCCAACTACTGTTGCTGAACAAGATTCTCCGGGAACGGATAGCATCACTTGAAAGCAACGGCAAGACTCATACCGACAATATCAAAGCCCTTGAGGAACTGCATCGTACTACTCTTGACGGTCTGCGAAGCGATCTCAATAGGGTTCAACGAGAGTTGAATCTTGCGAAGGTAGCACTTGCTTCAGCTGGTAGTACAAATAGTACGCGCCTGCACGAGCTTGAAAATGATTTAGCATCTAAAGTGGTAGAGCTCGACAGGGCTAAAGAAGTTATTCACATGCTGAGCAGCGGCCGATGGGAAGAGAAGTACAAAGAATTGAAGCGACGAGTCAATCGAGGCGATGTAATCAAAGGCCACTCTCGATCCCAGTCATCTGCAGTGGTTGATAATCGCGATCTGTTGATTCAAGAGCGAGAAAAGCATGCGAAAGAAATGACTGAACTAGAACAACAGCATGCACAGAAGTTGAATAATGTATTAGAAGAGCTGAACTCTGTTAATTCTAATTTCGAAGAAATGAGACGGCTTTACCAAGACGATATCAACTACCTCCAACAACTAGTCGACAACGCACACTCTCAGCACGAATATGAATCATTGAAACAGTCTTACCTTGATCTACAGAAGGATTACGCAGACCTTAAGGAAGAAATGGCGATTGGAACTGCGATTTTGGAAAAGAATAGTGCAGTTGTACAAAAGGCCGAGCAGAAGGTCGCAGAGAAAGACAAGCGGATCGCACAATTGGACGAACAGAACAACGTTTTACTCAAATGTGAAGACGACATCATCGAGGAAAACAAGCGACTCAAGAAGTCACAGCACGAAGCAATGACCTTGGTGGATATGCTGAATAATAAAATTGCTCTTCTTGAACGACGGTTAACCGAGATCTACAATGCCGACGAAGAGCGTGAGCTGGAGGCGAACATCGGTGTCAACATGGCTACCGAACGACCTGCGTTTTCTGGAAAAGCCAATTGGTCTTTCAAATCCGCCCGGACTAACGATGTCCCAAGTCACTCTGATGAAGATCTGTCACCGAAGACACTGCCGAGAAACCAGACCGGAGAGTCTTCTAAATAGCATCTCTTAAGTACTATACCATCCACGATCTGCAATCCACAATGCATACTGACATCATGGAATAGTCAGCCGTGAAAACCTTCACACCAGTTGCAGTACCGCGGTTGTGTCGTTTTATTCCTGAAAATCCGTCGCTTGTACACCGTAGATAACAAATCTACTAAGCTATTCTGTTTATTCTCCATATTTCTTTGTGCTTGTTGCTGTAGGTAATGTGTGACCTCCTAATACGAAAACCGATTTGTAACCTTCACGAGGTCTACAGGGGGCACGGGTCAGAGAGAGGGGTTTAAGGTTGTAGTTGTATGTATTAGCTGTTGCGTAATCTAGTGTGTCTAAACTATGCCTATCTTTATAGGCAACCATCACGTGATGCTACGCGTGTCCGATGCCAAGACGCAATGCCTGGAAGCATGCGCCAAGCGAAGGACTGCCAACGTACCGCACACTGAGGGTTAGGGTTCTTTTAATGCACGTGCTGTTCACGTGCGCGCACATACAGCGCTAAACAGCTTACAAAGCAGTGGCGCTGCCACTGCAGCGCCACAGGTCCCGCCGACAAAGGAGACCATGGCATACATCATTCACTGTTGTATGGCATGGTATAACAAGATAAACTGGAAGAAAAATAACCTCTCACCTCTCAACTTACTTCAGGAGCTGCTCCACCAACTTTTCTTCCACGAATGGGCGCAGCCTACCGCCGTTAACCGGATTCTTGAGGATCCCCATAGTCTTCTTGCCGCTAAAGCGGGGATGCGATCGTAGCCGGTAAACGTTGTTCTGCCAAACCTCGCAGACCTGGAACGGACCGTTCCATCTAGGGGTAAAAACGGGCGCTGAACGGCCGTCGAATTGAGTATTACGTAACCAAACCCAATCGCCGACGCTAAACTTGGACGGGACGTCGATGTGTTTGGTGGTTCGCCTCTTACTGTCCCGCAGGCCAGGTATATAGTCGGTCAACAGCCGCAGACGCTCTGCAATCTGTCGTTTATGAGTGTCGTCGTCACCCGGCACAGCAAGGTCCACAGAGTCCGAGGGCACCGTCATTTGTCTCCCATAGACCAAGAAAGCAGGACTGACTTTGGTAGCGCTGTGGGGAGTTGACCGATATACCCATAAAACTGCAGGTAAAAGGCCTTCCCAATGGCACAGTCCATTGTCATCTTTGTCCAATTCGTCGACAGCTAAACGCAAGTTATCCTTCAAGGTTTTGAGCATACGCTCGACGCGTCCATTCGACTGAGGGTAGTATGGTGTCGATCGACGGTGACGGACGTTAAGCAAAGTGATCAAGTGTTGTATTGTTGTATTGACAAAATGAGGCCCATTATCCGATTGGATCACAGCTGGGAGGCCGAACCTCGCACAGATGTATTCGTAGATAAAGTTCGCCGCAGAGACGGCGTCTGCGTGCACACAAGGCATAGCTTCCGGCCACCTGGTAAGGAAGTCGACTCCAAAAATAACGTATTGATTCCCTGTAATGGAGTCGGCAGGGAACGGACCAGCAAAGTCTATAGACCACCAGGCAAATACGTCAGCGACGTCCGGTGAGAACCCTGGCGACAAAATTTTGTTGTTGGCGCCATATTTCTGACATACTGGGCAGGCCAGGATGTAATCCTTGATCAATTTACCACTCGAAGGCATCCAATAGCGCAGATCGAAGTGCTGTTTGATCGATCCAAGTTTACGATGACCCATTCCGTCGTGAAGCTCCTTCATGACCTCCAAGAACCGATCAATACCGTCTATCACAAACCGAGGTGATCCGGCATCCGGCGTTGATATCATGAGGTGGTCGTTTTCCAAAAACATGCCACGGCAGAGCTTTCTGACAAGCCGGCCGAGCAGGCCGGCAGGCGCAGGCTTGCCAGAAACCATGCCGCGGCAATGTTTCAAAGCGCGCAGCAGGTTTTCTTCATATTTGGAAAAAGAAGTCTTAACCTTTGGACCGTCCAGACTGTCGCCGTCGACAATCGAAACATCGTCGTCGGCAGGAACCAAAGGTTTAGTAGTGCGTTCAAACGAATCCTCTTCTGCGTAGGCGTCGTCCGAGGCGTCGTTTCGTCGCATTGGCAAATTGTCGACGTCAGACAGGCTTGACAAAGATGTGAACATGCACAGCGTCAACATATCACCTCGATCAACGTCGTCACCGTCCAGGTCAAAAGGAATTGGTTCTCTGCGCACCCAAGTATTTGAGAAGGTCTCGACTGGGACAGGAGGCTTCCTGTAATGGCGACGGTTCGACCCTGGACTAGGTGGGAACTTGGTATCATGTATGCGTCCGCCGAGATCCGTCCCAAAGGTAAGTTCGGCGATCGTCATGGCCTCCGGCTTGTCCGAGGCGTTCAGCACCAGTCTCGACGAAGAGTCCGCACACAAGTCCAATCCAGGCATCCATTTGACGTCATATTTGAATTCCTGTACCGCTAGAGAGTATCTGCAAAGAGCAGGGTTAGTAGAGAATTGGGTGTCGTTCAAAAATTTATTAGCTCGACTGTCCGTCACCCATGTAAAAGGCTGCGCGATCAACCAATCATGGAACTTGCCACAGATCCAGACCAACGCCAAAGCCTCCAGTCGCGCTATATGATAATTTCGCTGCGCCGGCGACAAAGCCGCGCTGGCAAAAGCACAAGCATACTCTTTGCCGTCCGCAGGGTTAATTTGAGTGACCACCGCACCAAGGCCGCCTGGTACGTCGATGGAACCAGCGCTGGCATCGGTATATACAGTAGTAACCCTGCCAAATTGAAAGACCATCATTACATTTGGCGACCGCAACAGCGATTTAAGGTCGTCGAATTCGATGATACACTCGGGAGTCAAAGCAACTCTGCCTTTTCTTCTTGTCAATGAAGTAAGGTGTCCCACGCGCAGAGAGAATCCAGGAATACAGTTGCGAAAGGTGTTCGCGAGGCCTAAAAAGGATCGAAGTTCACTCACCGTGGCAGGGTAGCGCATTTGACCGAAAAGATCCACCCGTCGATCAGGGACTTTGACGAATCCATTCTCAAAGACCAGACCGATCATTTCGAGACGAGTACCGAGCTTCTCTTTCCTAGGCTTAAATTTCCAGCCATGCTGTCTAGCATTACGCAAGAGTTGGAGTTTTGTCTCTCGCAGGGCGGGCCACAACAAAGACCCTCCGACGATGTCGTCAAAGTAGTTGTTGACGACGTTTTGCTTAAACTTCAAATCTCCCAGCATTATGTCCGCGTTGCGAGCAAACGTCGCCGGTGCACCAATATGGCCAAAGTCCATACGAACGGAGACGTACAGACGTCGGAACATTTCAAAAGACGTCTCCTTTATCGTATCAGGATCGTTGATAACTTGCTGAAAACCACGGTCCGCGTCGACAACGAACCACTTGGTGAATTTTCCCACCCAAGTCTGCATATCGTGCAATGCCGTCAGCGGGTAAGGATCCAACTCCTGGGTGTCGTTGAGTTTACGGTAATCGTGTGCCACACGGTACCATTTTAGATCCTCAGGGTCGCAACCAGGCGTCGGCGGCTTCTTCGCGACGACCAATTGGGTCCTATTACGACACTCGTTCCCTGCCAGCATATACACTCCCATCTCGACAAGAGGCGCACACTTGCGTTCTATGATATATTGGTTCTTTGGAGTATATAGATTCGACCGAGAGGCCGAGACGACTGGCCTATCATCCTTTCTGATGATCTTATGAGGAACGTCTGTAATACAGCCTAGGTCGAACTCATGCCAGCTGTATACGTCGGCAAAGTCGATGATATCCTGAGCCCATTGGCGACGAAATCCCTCAGGAACATCGGAACCGACAAAAATCCGGGCCAAAACGAACTCCACCGTGAGAATTGGCATATCGTTGCGTATATCGTCCAGGGTTAGCCCTGAGACGACGTCCTGGCTGGCCAATGGAATCGGACCGTCGGTGTCGGAGACCAGGTCACGTGATCCCAAAACAATACTCTCTTGTCCTGGGTGTCCGACGGTTGCACCGGCAGCGGATACAGAAGACATATACAACATTGGAACGGATGTATTAGTCAGAACTCCCACGTCAATGTCGGTCTCCGCAGACTCGTCATTGTCTAGCAGTGCAGACGGTGACATCTTTTTCGTAGGTCCATACGACGAAGTCTTGATATCCACCCTATGCGGTGTAGTAAGGATGACACGGTTCCACCTCGTGAAAATCCCAGCACCTGTGGCCCAAAGGAACTCAGTACCGAGGAGCAACTGAAAGGGTGCTTTATCGACAACGTATGCTTCGATGTCGAATTCGAAAGAACCGAAGCGAAACTTGAATGCAGGGCAAAAACCAGCAGGTTTATATCGGGATCCGTCCGCTTTAACAAAATAAAGGTCGTGAGGAAGTTTTGTCGTCCAAGGGGTGCGTGAACCGTTAGCCGTTGACAACGGTATAGCAGCCTTGACTGCCCCGGTATCGAAAATGGTCAGCAAGTCTTGTCCTCGCATAGTAGAAGCTATTGTCCACACTGGTCCCGAGGGTACCTCGCTATCAGGAGGGCCGAGAGCTGACATATCAATAGCGTCCGACACTTTTACCACAGCCGCCTGAGGTTTGGAAGCCTTTCTCACGACATCTTCGATGACGTTGACGTCGTCGACTGGCGTAGTGATATTGTTGAACAGCGGAAACTCAACGGATGTATTGGACACGACAGTAGAGAACAGTTCGTCAATGCCTTCATACTGGGACACCGCAGAAGCCATATACTTTGGCTTTCCCTGCGTCCTAGAGTGCCGATTATTCCGATACGGCACCCACGCATTCATCACATACTGAGCCACATCGTCGTCCCCGGAATTGTCACCAACGCCGTCGTCAACCAAGTGTGTGGCCGCCACAGCCGTTTTCTTCGCAGAAGGACACACCGCCGCAGCATGACCAGTTCCTCCGCAGTTTCTGCAAACATATGGTCTTGCATTTCCCGAGGTCAGCGGTCTCGGCAGGCCAGCCCTTGGAGGAAAACGGTTCTGCGGGGGCGGCGCAGCGGGCGGTGGCGGTGGCGCAGTTTTCGCCAGCGGTCCGCCTCGTTTATTCCGTTCCTCAGCAGCGACCTCGCCACGCGAAATTTGGTTTTTCAAGCGCAAGCATTCGCTCTTATAATGTCCTTTGATGCCGCACCAGTCGCAGGCAGCCGTTTTGGGCGCGTTGCTAGTCAGCCCAGGGTACGCAGGGTTCGTTCTCCGACAATTGGCAGTTTCATGAGAACCTCCGCAGGTTGCACACTTCTTTGCCGGTAAATTCACGTGTTCTCGTAGCCAAGTATTGACATTAGCACGAGTGTGGAACCAAAACGTGTCCGCAGAGTCGTATATTTGGACAGCTTTACGGAGAGACGGCGGTTCAATACACTCTCTGATCACAGGACATTGCTGGTCCCATCCGACGTAACCAGCCCTCTTTGCAAGAGCGGTGGCTTTGTTTCGAAAGGTTGCAAACGGCATGACGTCACTTGAACCGGCGTCCCATTTCAAACGGCTCAACTCCAATTTAGCTTCGGTGACGTCGTTCTCCGCAGGGAAGTCGCGAGTCAGGATGTCGAAAAGACTGACTTCTACAACGTCAGGGGGGCGACTGCCGGCGACACCACAGCCAGAGCTAGTCTTCCAACAGTTTGGCTTCTCTCCACCTGCCTGTCTATAGTCTTCCCACCAGACCGCAGCGTCGTCGACAAAACGTGACGTAATAGCGGAACAGATTCTAGAGCCAAACTGATAATTCGAAGCACTTCCCGGGGTGTCATGCCTGACGTACTTATATCCGTCCTCAGCGTTGCCTGTGACCGTTCCACCATAGTATCCTGGATAATTGTGTTCTCCACACATGTCCTCCACAGAGAGGTCGACAGAGAAGATGCGCTGAGGTTTACCATCAAACCCAACCAAACGATCTGCGCGTATACGAGCCGGAAACTTAGTCGCCATCGCAACTTTAGGGTCGACTCGCAGTGTAGGTGGAACAGGAGATTCTCTCGACGATTGCGAACGTATAGAACGAACAGTGTCCACCCTGGTAGGCGTCGGCAGGAGCGGGACTGGGGTAGATGCAGAGTCCAGTTCTCGAACAGATATATGTGAACCAGGAGCGGCGGGAGATCGTGAACCAGACCCGGCAAAATCCACGCCTGACTGTCTGGAGAAAACCTTGGTAACTTGAATGAACGCGTCGAACTCGTTATCGGGGAAGTCGTCAGGCAAGGCGTCTCTGTGGACGGCCAAGCGTACTCCTTTGGAATGATCGTATACTAGATTATACCAGAACGCCGCGTATTGTCGGAAAGCTTCGAGTGTAGCCTTCGCTTCCGTAGTGTTTTTCCAGGAGTCTGGAACTCCGTCCGCGTATTTGTTTCTTAGCTTGAGATGAACCTCGTCCGGATCGACAAGCTTTTGTTTCGGATCGGTGACAAAGGACCAGACCTTCTGATCAACGATACGATATAGCTTGGTGGTGTCTATGCTATTGTTGACGCTCCAGTTAACCCAATCCAAAAGCTTGAATGCCACTCGAAGAATAGCAGTCTGTCCCAGCGCAGCCTCACGCTCGCGATCCGCCACTGTGAATGTATAGGACTAGAGTACGAGTCGGACTCGTAGCTCAATCTTGCACTAACGCGAGTCACAAGAGTTCTGTAGAAGACAGGCTGTCCTCGTCGGAGTCTAAAAGATCGTCGCCAGCTGTAACCTTCACGAGGTCTACAGGGGGCACGGGTCAGAGAGAGGGGTTTAAGGTTGTAGTTGTATGTATTAGCTGTTGCGTAATCTAGTGTGTCTAAACTATGCCTATCTTTATAGGCAACCATCACGTGATGCTACGCGTGTCCGATGCCAAGACGCAATGCCTGGAAGCATGCGCCAAGCGAAGGACTGCCAACGTACCGCACACTGAGGGTTAGGGTTCTTTTAATGCACGTGCTGTTCACGTGCGCGCACATACAGCGCTAAACAGCTTACAAAGCAGTGGCGCTGCCACTGCAGCGCCACAGATTGATCGCGTGAATAATGCTTTGTAAGCATATCTGCAATGAGATCCATCAGGGTTTTTTCTACATATACTGTGCCGTCGAACTAACCAATAACGTCTCCTGTCGACGCAGAGAAAAAGATATAGCATCAACTCTTGGGGCAATAGGAACTTAGCGACTGCGAAGTTAAAATACACCATCATATGTTGATGGAGATCCGCAAATGAGTTAGCCCAGTCTCCTTCTACAAATGTATATATTTTTTCCAACCAATCCTTGGACTTGAAGGTATCTGGACACCAAAGCGTCTATGGCACAAGTGTTTATGTCTCATTTGTGTGTCTTTGTTGCATCTCGAGCATTCACCGATGGAAATCTATTTTCGATGTGGGATGCCGACTAGTTTCCATTGACAATGTAAAACAGAAAACCCTTTCTCTCTTATCAAATCAAGCGGAACTATTGAAAACATGCACATGAACAATTACGTTACGCCGGCTGTTACATAATTTGAGAAAAACCAGTATGTGACTTTAGTGTGTACTCGTCATATTTTTTACACCAATGATGGTGCAGTGTGCTATGTTATCCAAAGCACAATACATGAAAACAGAACAAAAGTACATCACACAAATGTATGAATTGAGCTGCTGATGAAAGATCGGAACTTGTCTAACCGTTTTGCAGGAATTGCACCTGTGTTGGGAACTTGTACATCCAAAGAGGTTCTGGGGCGACAGGTACCTCCCGATCCTCAAGTCGCATCGCCGCCTCTACCTCATACCTATCCTGCTCCTCGCACTCTCTCAATGCCTTTTCGTGTAGCTTTTTACGCTTCTGTTCTTGCTGTTTGTTCCACAGTCTGCGGGCCGCGACCATATCAACACAGTATTTCGTAATCTCTTTTCTTTTTTGAGGCGCCTTGAGCAAGAGAGCTTCCATGTTCTTCCTCGCCTGTTTGTTCCAAAGAGCATGGTTGATTGGTAAAAAAAGCTTCCCGTATTTTTGGTAGCGGTCTTGTTTAATCCTAATCTCCTTGTAGGGTGCACGCCATTTTTCACTGACCGCAGTCTTGAACTCAGGTGGTGGTGGCGCAGGTGCTCTCCCGGCTATCGCGCACGGCTTCAGCGGATCCACTGGATTTGCGATCGATATTATCTCATGTGTGGTCTCTGCAAGTTCATTGCATTTGCGTGGCAAGTCTGCCCATATGTGATGGTATCTGTGGACCGGATTACTGATATGGACCGCGACATTAGCGTTCGTTACGGCGCTCCAAGTAGCGTGTGAATAACGCGGTAGATATTTATTGGTTTCAGGGTCTTCGGAACGGAATTCATCTCTGACAACTTGGTGGAAGTATATCGTGTGATTCTGATTGCCATTTCTGCATGGAATTAGGACCGGCCGTGCCCCTCGCTCCCAACATGGCCTGGGCTCAGTTTCCGGCAATGGTCGCGCAGGGGGCTTCATATCACCCTTGTCAGACGAACTCTCGCGTTCGAACAAAGATTCGATATCAGTGTCACTGTCTGTGTCGACAGTAAACTCGGGATTGGTTGGGAAAATATCCATGATGATTGAATCTTCTGCTGGCGTCATCCCCTCGACGTCGTCAGGAGTACTGCATTCGGTAGCTGCATGAGAGACTGGTGGAGTGTATTCACTTGACACCGGCGACTCCGATCTGGGCCGTTTTTTCAAGTTTATCGGACGTTGTCGAATTGACAGCTCAGATAAACATTCTGACTTGGGAGACGAAACATTACTTCCTCCATCTTTGTCGGTCTTGCAATCCTGTTTCATGGTTAGGTTCTAGACCTCAATTCAATCAGATGTAGATTACCTGAGTAGCTTCCGGGGACAGTACATCATTTACTTTTTCTAATGAGGGATCATCCAGCTTTGGGCGTTTGGCAACTCGCGGGTCCTGGTTCTTTTCAGCATTGGGAAAATGGAATCAACTGCAGATATCTTACCTCTGTTTCTTCACCGTTGCGTTTCAGGTTATTAACGCTATCTGCGGTACTCTGCATGCTCGATGCAGGTAATGAAGAATCTTGCGAACCCTGTTGACTGTCCGAATTGTGCTCGACTCTTGTAGGTCTGTGCACGTTCGATACAATTGCCAGTGAATCTTGTGAAGTATCTTTACCGTTCACATCGGGTTCGTTGTTTACAGGATGATCCACGTTCGATTTTGGTTCCAATGAATCCTGTGAAGAATTTGTGATGATCAAATCTGATTCGTCGTTTGCAGGACCATTGATGGGCGATGTTGCTACCACTGAATCCTGTGAAGCCGTTGTAATGATCACATCGGATTCGTTGTTTACCGGATGATCCACGGTCGATTTTGGTTCCAATGAATCCTGTGAAGTATTTGTGATGATCACATCGGACTCGTTGTTTGCAGGACTATTCAGAATCGGCATTGGTGCTTGTGAATCCTGGGAAGTCGTTGTAATGATCACGTCGGATTCGTCTTTAGCAGAACTCTGCATGCTGGAAATCAGTGAAGGGGAATCTTGCGAGTCGTCCATCCTCGTCAGATCAGGGTCGTTCATGTTTGACATTGACGTTGCAAGGCAATGGTTGGGAAAGGGGCGGACTAACCAACGTGTTATCTTGATTGATAGCCACAGTCTTGTAAGCCTTTTGCCAGGTAAGTATTGGTGGGCTGAAATAGAATAGAGCACGCGTCAAATCAAATAATGGGATATCCGATTGCTGATAGATGACTTACCCACTTAGCCTCTCAGGGCTGACTACGGGTTCATCATTAAGCATTCATTCTCGCAGACTGGAATCATGTAGCCAAAAAGATAACGTCCGTACCCAAAAATAACCCACAGTCTATCTGGCAGCAACCAAAGCTTGATATTTCCACGGTGTAGAATGCATCTATCTTACGCGTGTCTGTGATAGCCAAAGTTCATACCAACTCTAAAATCGTCGTCGAAGTGTTAGAATAGTTGTTTCGATTGGCTTCAGCACTGTGACCGACCGACAGTTGTAACAGGTGTAAGACTCATGCAACGTAGGTCGCTATGTGATTACAAGTATTTTGTTTGATATCAGGCCATGGTTTATAACGCTTCTCCGTCCCCAAGTTCGCAGCATTCACGAGAAACGTCTATATATCGGGCTCTTGAACAGTGTTGGCTAGGCGAGTGACAGTGAAATCTCCGGCGAGCAATGAGGAGATTACCATTGCCTGCCAAGCAAGCCACAGCAAATAAAATTGGTTGTTGCCAGTGATCAAACCTCATCAGCACTCAACGACAACCACGATATAAAAACTTTCACAATGTCGAAATCAATCCGGGAGGAGGTGCACAAGAGAAAGCAGGAGTCCAAACCTAGAACCTGCAAAACATGCAAGAAGCCTCAGAATCTGGCGTATACGTATCCTGACGGCCCGCACCAAGCAATAATGCACAACCCCCCCGCGGACTACACCAGAATTGATCCGAATCTACCAGTTAACGTCACTGCATTCGACAAGAAAATGGCAAAAGACTTTCTGGTCTCAGACATGAATCGCGCAAAGTCCATCGAGAACCTAGTAATTTTCAGGCGATTCTTGGAGGAGGCCAATAGCCAGCCAGCGCCAAACAATCAGCACCATCATGAGCGATACAGGGAAATGCAGGGTGAAATTGACCGACTGAAAGGTCTGATCCGCTGTTGGGAACGGCAAGTGCTGCAATCTCGTACGGACTTGGACAAGGAAGTTCAACAGCTCAAGCGAGAAATGTACAAGAGCGATATTGGTCACCTTGGTGCGTTTCCAAAGATCGGCGACGAAGGAAAGGATGATGAGGACTACTGGCAAAATCTTCAAGATCGTCACGTTGATGTGTGTCAAGAGACGGCGCAGCTAGAGCACATAATCAAGCAAATGAACAAGGCGTTTAACGACCTGGATTACGTGTCAGAGGGTAAAAACGTCCCCAAGACGCACAACTGAGTGGCATGGTCTTCTCGTTAATAGCCGCAGAATTCAAGACTATTCCATAGCTATTATCTTCATAAATGAATACTAGATGTTAATCAGTGACCAACTCAACTAACTCGGTTCTATATAAACGCTTGCAACCCAGATCCACAACTTAGTACCATGGCGTGATACCTTTTCAGACCGTAACCGGCTACTCGGCATGCCCCATGTTGCTGATATTGAAGCCGATTCAAGACGGGTCACAGCTGCCCGAGTTGATAGTGATACGCATCCGACTTCTGGGAGAATCATGTGCAAATTACTTAAGATCAACTCAAAAATAATATACTACGTGGAATCAATTTTGAAGGAAAGATCTACATAAACCGTGGCACATTGACACTGCAAATTGAAGCAAAGGCAGTTTTCGATTGATTTCACATCGACTAAGCAGTATAGACCCTTGATCGTAGTAACGGTATACGTGATAAAGGCGGCTTGGGATCTACCGACGCTTCAAAATGCTGCTGTGTTGTGCCTCATTGGAGCTCAGTTGAGCTGTGCAGGTGTTGGTTTTGACAGATGTATAGCACTATGCAGCACATATCCATTTCACGATATGTTGGACCCCCCATTATGAGGGCTTGGTTACAGGAAACTTCATAAACACGGTCCCTGATGATGTAGATCATATTTCACCTCTCCACTGTGGCTCAGGCGGATCCATGCACCGTGTTGTTGATTTATTGCTCACCGTATATCACTATACCAGTTTATCATCATATGATTCATGTTTCACTAATGTCTACTGTTCCCAAGTTTGTTCTGCCAGTGTTACAGACGGATCGAAAAAGAAAACACATCTTTCAAAGTGATAACCAACTCAGATCTATGACGAATCGACATCACACAATCCCAGATCAGGGTGAGAAGCCTGATTACATGTCTTGACTTACCAGGACTAAGACCTAGCTTTGGCAGTGCTGAGTATGACTCCGCGACGATCTTCACATGATTTGGTCGACTTTTGAATATTTTTAGTATATTTGACCATGTCATCAGTTACGTGGCCGTTTGTGTAAGGAAAGAAATGAAAGAACATTTATTCATTAGTAGACTCGATGACAGAGAATGAAAACACCAAGAAAAGTACTCGTATGACAGAACACAGTGTATTACATTGTATAGAGTACATCATCACAACGCAGACGCCTCAAACATGCATACAACTGAAGAAAGCGAAAGCCACAAAGAAATGACACAAAACTCCGGATTATCCTAGCTCTGTCGCAATGTGATTGCTCAGGATACGTTCAAATTCTGTGTTTCTTCATCCAAGATGGGCGTTGCTTCCTGGGTCCTGGTTTTTGCGTGGTATTCATGCCGGGCAGAGGGTTTTCATCACCTTCTCGAACTCTGTCGTCATGCCTCAGCTTGCTGCGATAATAAGCCTCGGCGGGATTATCACGGACTACCGGAGCGATTTTCGGCACGCCCCATCCAGCACCGACAGGTAATACGTCCTGATCCGGTTCTTGGTTTGCATCGGAATCAGCGAGCTGTGTGGCACCATTCGTGGTCATTGGGACTCTGGCAGAAGTGGTGGTCGGAAGCTCAACGTCATCTTTCTTGGTGGCGTCCTCGGGAGTGATGTTGCTTATGTCAGGACGTGGTTGACCGGGGATATGTACGTGGAGCAACCCTTTGGGTAGTGCAGGTGCACCAAATCCTTGCTCTACACGGGCTTTATCATCGTCTGTGACATTCTCGACGTTTCGTACATGACGCTTTTTAACAAACCCATGAGTGCCAGGAGTTTTGTCCTCGTGGTGTATTACTGGTGTTTGCCTGGCAGCGGATTTGTGGTCCTTGGGGTATTCCGTGTCCAGGTTGAAAGTAAGACCCGCAAGATCGTCTGAAGGTTTCACAGGGATAATCACCTTCTCGTCCGAGATAGTGAAAAATATGTCTAAGCCCACGGACGCCATCTTCGCATGCTGAGCACGACTAATTTCAGGGTTGATAGGCTCGCCCTGGCAGTTCGTGACCTCTGGTGTCCACATACCGAAAGTGGAGTACGGGAGTTTAGGTTTTGCAACTATTCGGTAGGGACAGGGACCGTTCCTAGTGTACTTACAGGGGCTTGCCTTGGTGCCACCTTGACAGCTGTGCGTTTTCGGTTTGTTTCCATCCAAGCTGTGGGTCTGTTTCAACTGGTCCAGTAGATCTTCTTGATCGTAGACTGTCATTGGATTGTCTTGCGATAATCTTTCCTCTGGCTTCACCTTATTTTCGGTCGCGGGTTGTGAAGGTATTTTGTGGACACGAGAAGAATTGCCAGATTTGATATTAAAACGAGGACCACGACCGGACTCGATGTCTGCAGCTACCATGGCGGCAGCGCGTTTCAGAGCTTCAGCCATTCGGGCCGCTTTCTTTGCTTTCCTCTCTGCTCTCTCGTCAAGACTCTTCTGAGATTTGCCAAGTCCATTTTCACCTTGTTTTGGATCATTGGGCGAGGAGATTGGGGCAAACTTCTGCTCAAATTGGATTCTTTCGGACGTGAGCTTCTTTTGAACATGGCCGATGTCATCAATATTGATCGCATCTAGCCTGTGGTTCATCTCGCCGAAGTCAAAGCGAGGCGGCTCTACATCAGTTGACTTTCTGCCGTGCTCATTGGTGAAGTGTGCATCACGTCTGACAGGACGCCGAACTCCCGGTGCAAAGCCGGCACCAGAGCCTGGTTGAAGAGGCTGCCGAGTAGTACCGATCCGACCGGTAACACGAGAATCAGGCTGTCGACCCCTAAGCAGTGCGTCAACCAAGGGATGGTTTCCTCGTGCAGGGTGATTCAAGCTGTTGTAGCGATCGTCTAAAGCCACAGTTGGCTTTGAAACTGGTTCTTCCAAAGCAACGGTTGACTTTGGTACTCGTTCCCGTGGCTGTCGAGTAGTAATAGTCGGACGGGAACCACGAACAGCAGGCTGCATCTTCTGGAACGGCGTACCAACTGTTGGAATTTGTCCTCGTGCATCATAGTTGAAGCGTGTATGATAGTTCAGGCGTGCATGATGTTTCTTGGTCCTCTGACCATCGTCCAAAGCATGACTAGGCTTTCGCGTTGGTATCAGTGGCTGCCAAGTAGTGTTTATCGGATGCGGACCCTGACAATCAGGCTGTAAGCCTTTTTGGAGCGCATCAACTGTCAGATGACGTCCAATCGTAGGATTACAGGGACCTTCGAAAGGATGACTGGGCCCTGGGACTGGATCCGGTGGCTGTCGAGCAGAGGTAGTCTGGCGGATATCACGAGAATCCGGCTCAAGACTCTTGAGTAGTTCCTCGGCCGAAGAAACATGGCCTTGTGCAGGATAACGCAACGTACTGTAGCGATTATTCAAAGCCGTTTCCTTATCCAGTAGATGATGGTCTCCCACTAAGCTGGGGTGTGATGGGAGTACTTCGGTGGTCGGCACTGCTATTTCTGCTGGTGCTTTTTCCTTCACGAGTAAATCATCGTCTTCCACTGCGCCGAGGGGAGGTGTCATTATTGTCGCATTGGCCACTGACGTTTGCCCTGGTGACTTTTCCTTCACCTTTAGGTCATCCCGTTCGACTATGTCGGGGGTCGGGGGTATTATCGTCTTAGTCGCCACTGCGACTTCCGTTGACCTGGCATTGTATGCTGCAATTTCATACGGGAGAGCACACGATCCAGCGTCTCCAGGCTTTATCTTCCGCTTCTGACGACGCCCGACTGCGGTCACTGGCGTAAACGTCTCATGAAGCTATAACAAATCTCAATCAGTGATTCAATCCTTTGACACTTCCTTTCATCAGAATAGCTCACCTCCCATTTTGCCCTCGGCATCGGCACTGCCTTCACATTGGAGTATTGCGGAATATCGCTTTTGACCATCTTGTCTCGAATATTCAGCAAGTGGTGGACGGGTGGGGGGTTTGGACGGTCAGGGGGTTTTTACTGGATTAATATAGAGGTTAGGGAGTGGTGTGCCCCGTAGTTAAAGAGCTTTCAAGCTTGGCGCAATCGATGGCTGCGACCAGTATGGGCCTCCAAGATGATTCAGCCAAGTATAGCTTAATGAAATGTGGCTAGTTCGACGGTGTTCCCGAGGGTTGTCCGTCAGGTTGGTGCCTATTTATTTGAAAACACGCGGCTCTCTCACGGCGTGAAACGCACTATAAGCATTCCGGTAGTGAAATACTATGGCACTTAGAATCCAGGAGTTTTGGCTTAGTTCAACACCTCCGCATCGTTATGTTAGCACAATCGTTTCACTTTATTTCCCTGAAGGGATACACAAATTCAGTTGTTACCACCGGTGTTCCGGTGGTATCATGTATGCTACACATAAGTTGTTCGGTTTGTCACGGATCAGGATAGTCCTAGAACTAAAACACGTAGACTTGTTCTCATTCAAAAATCCGGTCCTGTCGCATGACGGGATAGCTACAGGCAGCATCCGTTCGACTTTCATGAGGCTACACGAGAAATGCCAGAAACACAGCATGTGGTCGATCTATGAATTCACAATGCTTGTAATGGTGTTATCATCATGGGAACCTGAAGAAAGGTACACTAACTGGAACGAGACCTATTCAATTGTAGCAGAGGACATTTTGAATGAAATTCAATGCAGTGTTGAAAAACTGTAGCAATCCAGTTTGCTGAAAACGGGAGTGCTTCTCCACGGCCCCTAAACTCTCTTTGTAAAAACGGCAGCAATCCCGAAAGAGAAATTCCGTTCTACAATTTCTGGCCGGGTGCGTGACATTACAAGGAGAGTCACACTAGGTAAACATATTTCAAGCTGTTAAGCGTTTTCTGCCGATGTGCATGTGCTACTTGCGGCGATCATCGTTACTCAATCCAGAGAACATGGCAGGTTTTCAGTCGAAGATATCGCGAAACCTATTCATGAAAGTTTAAATCGGTCCAAAGAATCACATGATACATGCAACATGACTCGCTATTCATCCAACCACCGAGGCGCACATACAAGGACATGTGAATGCTCATTGTCAACTGCTCTCGAACATGTAAAATTTTTAGTCCAGATGGCTGATACCATGATGGATGCATGCCGGTGCGCCAACTGCTACTGAGAACAATATCACATGGGAACCACATTGTATTGAGTTATTTGAAATTCTATTCCGAGTGAATTTTAGACAAAATAATTGAAGGCACGCCTGCAATACATCGTCTTGACTTAGTTATTCTTCCGTCGTCTCGTATCTATATACCGCGTTGGGTACGATGTCGAGTTCGAGGGACCGGTCCGCTATGTGTGCATCACTTGAGCTCATCTAACCGCTATATGACTACCGAATACCATATATTCATGTAGTTAGTTGCTCAGTCATCGATCTTAGTTACCAGGGCTTTTGTATTCGTACATAGTCACATAGTCACCGTCGGCTCGCGCTGGATGTCGTGACGTTAGAGTTCTTGGCACACCAGGTGCATAAAGATCAGTATTTTATGGCTGGACCGACGCTGCACCGCAATCAAACTATCAATCCACTATGATTTCCAACTTCCATCCAAGTTATCCGCACCACGCGTATGGAATGCATCCAGGAATGACACAGCACTTCAGTCCTGGACACGCAGGATTCTATCAAGGAATGCCGCAGAACTTCAGTCCTGGAAATGCAGGAGTGTATCACAGAATGCCGGAGCACTTCAGTCCTGGAAGCGGAGGAGTCTATCACGGAATGCCAGAGCAATTCAGTCCTGGAAATGCAGGATTTCAAACACCCTGTGGCTACTCACCGCAAGTCCCAAGTCCTCGTGAGTATAGAAAGCCGTGCTTTTGTTTTGGTCTCAAACTAACGTTTGTCGTAGCCGGTAGCACGAGTTACGCATACTCGGGTTGGATTCCATCACCGGAAAACTCACCGCACATCTCACCATATTACACCCAGGAGTCGATGTCGCAGGTATCGGACTTCGAAGTTTGTGGGAAGTATGCAGTGGGACCTCCTGAGGCATCACATGGTTAGTCGAGCGCATAAGGTCGTACCCGATCGCTAATTGTCAGATAGGCCAGGAAGATCGCAGCGTGACGACCACACTTCGGGTTCAAGCCCCAGAGTTCATCCCCAAGTCTCTAACAGCAAAAGATTACGTCGGCTGGCATGAGTTGACAGCTGATGAAGAACGTATCATCACAGCTTTCCTCCAGATCGACCGTTCCACTATCGAAGAAACCATGTTGCAGCAAATTCAAAGCATGAAGGAGGAGTGTACCGTGGCACAAAATGCTTACGAGCAGGTGGGACGTGACATGAAATCCATTCTCATGCCCCAAGAGTCTCTCAAAAATCGTGTCATGGTACGCTCGGGAAGGCCGGAGTTTCTATGGGGCTACATGAACGAGCGAGAGACGAAGTGTATGAGATTCACGGAATCTCTAGTAAGATTAGGCAATGACCAGATCCGGGGCTGGGCAAAGGAAACTAAAACGAGGAGAGCCGCCTTTATCGATTTTCTGGATTACGCCATGAGTTGCACAAAAAATAAGGTTATAAGCTAAATTTACTATCATTGCAATTATATTCGAAGTATATATCACCGTGCAAACTTAGAGTAACTGGTTTCTGCCAATGTCTCAACATGTATGTGTACTAAAAATGTCAGAGTAATGTGAATATCGCCCGATTGTGATGAGGTTGAAAACGATATCGCAGAGGTATCTGTTTCATTCGGTTCCTTTATGGAACCGTGGTTATTTGTATCGTTTCTCTCGAGCATATCTCACGTCGAACAGCCTCGGGCGATTCCAGGTTTACTTGTCATTTGATCCCTTATCCTTAGATCTTGTAAAACTCTAGTTTGCGAACCAAAAACCTATTATCATTGGTACAGTTATCTTCATACCACCTATCAATAGTGCTCCTAGCATTTGTTTTTCCGCTGTGAAATTCCAGTTTCGGACATCTTTCCGACATTGCGATGCCACAACAGAGGTCGTCCCAGGGAACATAGAGTAACTTAGATGGAGCTTTGAGATAATCGTGCTGGCATATGTAACAGACTATCCCAACACTGTTATGCACAAAAAATCGCAACTAGATTATATCAGCCACATCTTCTGACGATGGAGCGTATAATGGGAGTGTATGGAAGCTTCCATTCACCTGCCGATGTACATAGTTCGGGACTTAGGCTGGGTAGCCTAGACTCCGCTAGCATAAATGCCGGTCTCAGTTCAAAAACAAGAATTTCTATCTGATAGCGCGACAAAACACCATGGCCGACAACCCGGACAACCCCGAATGTGATGAATGCAAGGATTGTACAGTGCCCTGTGTCGATGGGACTCGCGACAGGCCGCCCCCTGCCCCATCAATCAACCAAACGCAGCCGTCATATCTTCTGCCTGAAGACATTCTTGAGCTCAGGACCAGAGATGATGAAAAAAACGCCTGCAGACTCATCGAGATGTACGAGAACGAACCTGATTTTGCTGCGTGCTTCTATGAGTACTTTGCGGAGGCGCGCGTCATGTACCATACCTACCTATGCCGTACGCCTGCTGCACGCAATGTCCCGCTAGACCTTCGACAGCCAATCAATGCAGATGACCACCCGATGTACGCTTGGATGTGTGGCGAGCTCCCAAAACTGAAGCGTAAGCTTGCTCAGCTGATGGAGCTGCACCAGGAGATGTCGCGCTACGCAACACTGCTGAAAACCGACGTCAAGGCGACACACAACAGATCCAAGCTCCGAGCCTTCAAGGGCAAGCTTGAAAACTGGGAGAAGGAGAAACGTCACCCAACTTCGAAGGAAATGGCGATCCTGGCGTCGAAGCAGTTTCTTCTAGCCCTTGCTGAGTACGGAAATCTGTACACCATGTACGAAAAGAGCAGAAAGCGCTTGGAAGAAAAGCTCGACGGCCTGGAAGCTCGAAAAGGGAAGAAGTATCCGGAGTATAGAAAGTTGCTCGACGACAATAAGCCTGTGGTTTTCGGTGACAGTGCAGAAGTGGAGGACAGGATCGGAGAGTTGTTGACCAATTATTGGATGTTTCCATCTAGGGAATACGCGTTACAGACTGACAGGTGGCCACGGGTAACCGCCGGATACTCGGTCAGCAAGTTTCTTGAGCTTCACGGCGCGTGTGATCCTCGTCCAGAACCAGTTGTTCCTGCAGACAGCGTTCCCGCTCCTTCCAAATAGATTAATTGCTGCACCTGATTCAAAAGACTCTAAAATAAAATGGTACATCCTCTGAACTGTGCATACTTTGATGCTCGTTCCATGTTTGCTTCTTGGCCAAATCGGATTGCCGCTGCCATCTTGCCCCGCAACATTGTAATAATGTGCACTCAGCTGAACCGTTCTTTCTGTGATCGACATTCACAACAGAAGGACCCTTCTGGCGCACTTAGAATGCTTACAGAGCTACGTTTTGGGTAAACTTAGAGCTTCCGTGGCATCATCCTGTTTCCGGGAACAAACATAACTTTCAACCGTGTATGGGTTCATTTATGACCCTTCTTTTTAAGATACCCCATCCAGCTGGTGCCCCCAACATGGAAAGCTCGGAAGGTCAACGTAGTAGAGTGGATCTTCTTCCGCTGGGTTTTTGGAATGATATACGAATACGTCTTCGTTTCAATACCTCGTTTGAGAAACTCATTCGGCGCATTATCTTTGTTGCCCCCATAAATGTGTCCGACCTCCCTGATGTTTTGTCATAATGAACGTTTTGAGACGGTCGATGTCACCAATGTCTTTACGGTTGCAACATTCCACAACTTTGTACCGCTTTTGCGACAGTTGATACCTCGACGGTTTTATGTTAGGAATCGTGGTGTTACCTTGAGAGAACCCTATGAGTAGAGCATGATTAAGCTGTAGGTTTTTTTGAGGAGCAGGCGTAGATGAGTTGGGTTCTTGCATGAATCTTGCATAGAGACAAGGCCAGGGAACCAATTGGTCTTCATTTCTTTTGCATTCTCACGAATCAGATACCAGGAGAGTAACTCAACACGAAGGCTTGCGTACAAGCTCTTCCAACGAACGCCTGATGATAACGTGGATAATGCTGGAGCCCAACTCAATTCTATCGAACATTTCCTGTAAGAGTATAGTTTTTCCCATCGGTTCATCATTCTTCAGAATGACATGCAACAAGGCTTTCATTCTACTGGTCTGCCTTACACCGTTTGCTTCACGTCTGCCTAAGAATAACAGTTATAGCATCTTGTCTATGTAGCGTCCGTCAACGTCGAATTCGTTCTGTATTAAATCTGCATATAAAAACGGCCAGTATCTGTATTGAGCTGCGTACTATGATGTGCCAGCTTACCCGCGCATCGTAGGCTCTGGCTGTTTCTACAATATGTCTACCCGGTGGAGAGTGGCTTTCAGTATACACTACATAATATACTTATCTAGACTCTGATGGTACGTGTTTTAGGTCAGTGATGGAGTTTGCTAGAATTCATGTCAAAGTCTGCGAATCTGCACACTTGACAGCAACGCTCATCGAAACACTCAAACCGAAAATTAGGTTCACGCGGTGTAAGCTCACAAGATCATATTCCCGCACTCTGACGGCACCTCTGGCATCTAAATGATGAACGCTTCACATATGATAGGGGTTTAACAATTTTACAAGTCTTATTTGCCTGCTTGTACTTCAACATAGGAGCAGTCACAATAGATTGTACAATAAGTCTTGAATGAAGGTTATGACAGCAAATCCAAAGAATGTAACAAATCTATTGAGAATTTTGAGGTCATGCAACTAGTCGGTACACATAGTGTAAGTATGCCGCTTGATCCGTTTCACGAACCTTGCTCAATCAGTATATCCTCTTCTTTTCGCCAAAACATTGCCCAAGGACCGACCGATGGCTCGTAATATCGTGCAAATATTGCAGCGAGTATAACCCTCCTTCTTGATTTCCGCATCATTCTCACCGGGTGTCTCTTGATGTCGCTGACCAGAGATCGAAGGAATCTCTACGATCGTTGGAGGCAAACGCTGGTTTCCAAGGTGGATTCCCCGGCAGTAACGGTCCATGACTTCCTCGCGAAATTCGTTGAGGGGTAATCCGCTATCATCGCTCTCTGGATTGTAGGCTGGCGTTTCGTGCAGCGGAGCTCCTGTTGCGGATTTGGGACACTGGTGGTCGGACATGTGGCGGTGTTTGGTGTTGCGTGGTCGAAAATTGGATTGCCGCACCGAACTTAATCTGTGAAGAATGTTATGTACTTGCGGGATTAATGCCAAGTTGAACTTTTATCTTTGTGGGATATCTTGTTGGCGTACACACTGGGAACATTTAAATCTGGGCAAGTCGGAAGTTGTCTGTTAGTCGACTGCGCCTAGCTGACTATCTTAAAGCTAGGATAAAGCCAACAGAAAGACAGTGGATGTATCACGTTTGATGACGAAAGTTGAACCAGTGTTAATGTCGACAACGTAATTTAAAATTTACTTTTTCGGCGATTTCAACCATGTGTAAATCCGTGAGTGTATGTAAACGCACTCATTCGCGGACTACCGAAGATTGATTCGAATTCGACCCTCCGGACCCATCTCTCTGGACCTCTTCGGTAACTAATAACATTTTTGTAGCTCCTATCATGAGGCCCGGTGAAGATTTCTTGAAAATCACGATTCTGTGGATCTATAGGCAGGAAATTCCATCAAGATCAAATGCTGTAAAAACACCGATTATATGTAGGTGTTCTCGAGCGATTATGTATTTTGTGTCTGTCTAGTCGTTCGCCCGTGGACCATTGTAACAAGAAAAATGACCAACAACGTTCGGGGAATGATACAATACCTCCAGTGCACTAAAATAATATTTTCCTAGTGATGCAGTCTCAGTTCTGGCTGTTGCTTTTGATTTCACTTGGGCAAATACCGATTGGACTTTTTGTCTTCCACTGCAACGGGTACAGCTGTACCTCTTGACAAACATTAGTTTCGATGCATGTATACATATTCATTGCGAGTCTCTCCGAACTCTCCAGACGCAATTGAGCGACATAGCTTTTTCGTTGATGTTTTTTTCTACATTCACTCACTCAGTGGGGGTAAGTGCCATATACTTTGTTTCCAAATGGAGCAATGTTTGTTCGAAGTCATGTGTCATGTGCTACAGTAATCACCAGTCAACGAGCATCGATCGTGCGTCAGACAATACATCCCTTGGCCTACTAATCCTATATGGTCATCGCGTTCAACAGAGCAATGTAGTGACTATAGGCAGCGCCGACATCAGTGTTAGTCCACTCTCGGCTGCCCGCGATGCGGTCGATTCGACCCCTGCGAGACGCTTCGCTAGCTTTCTATCCAACTTGACTGTTGCCAACCCCTCGTCAGACCCGCCCTGAACTTTGTAAGTTGAGCCGCCCGTCATTTTGCTAATACAGAAATTGAATTTGTTTTACACTAGACAAGTCGTCATGTACCGTGACCTTCGCGACATCACGCCGCCAACCGATCTCGGGACGTTCCGACGTCACCCCGATGATGATTGGACCCGCATGCAAACTTTAGGTAAGTGCCTTCTGAAGTACTGGAGCGAGGTCTACCCGAATTCTACTACAAAACCTCGTATCATCACGATGCGCCTGCAACAAGTGTTTGAACACATGTGCGACATCAAGGATCATGCGTATCGTACCAAGAGTAAGCAGATGTACAAGGATAGTGTGGAGTGTCTGCGCATTTGTCACATTCTCCAGCTTCTAGGCGATCCTACTTGCCCTCCGAGAACACCGTCTGAGCAGCGACGCCACGACCAGGAGAAGCAGAGGGAGAGGCAGCAGCAAGGGGCACAGCAACAAGGTGGACAACAGCAACAACACCAACAGCGACAGTATAGACAATAACAGCGGTCCCACCCTCAACAAGTAATACCTCAAAGGACTTTGGATCGTGGCTACCGCAAAAGATTTCGCTCCACGCATTTCGAAACTTCTCATCATTGTCTGAATACAACGGGTTTTCCTGATGCTTCTAATTTTCCAATTTCTCTATGTTATGTCTACATTAGAAGACAGTTTGATCATGTGCACCGTAGATAAACAATCGAAATACCATCTCTACGTGGTTGAGAAATAGATAGATCTTATTCGCAGCGGCTGCGGTTGAAAGAATGCCTTTTAAGTTTCCCGTTACATTCCTTGCTCAGGGTATGGGCCATCGTAGAGCAAGACATATATTGTTCGCTTATTCATTGTACGTCTTGTAGAGGAACATTCACGAATCTTGTTTAGACAAATATACGTACCGCTGGGAGAGCGCAGGATAGACGTGAGGCTACACGAGCGCCGACGTACAAGACCGTTTGCTGCTTAAGAAACGTAAGTAAGTTTTTAATGAACACTTATGTGCATGGATCATGCTATGTATACTATCACACTGTGTGATGAAATCTTGAAGTGATACAACTCAGGGCAGAGATTCTCACCCGCAGTTACCGTATGCAGTATCAATTTATGGAATATTAAGTAATCGTGAGCTAACTGCGCTGCATACGACGTGCATGGAACAGGTCCTTGGCGAAAACGACGCTTTTGAATATCCGTAAGCTCATGGGCCACACAAGGCTAATATCGCCGACATCATGAAATACTTAGAAGTATCCCGCGTCAAAATCGATGTGTCAATGTGTCTTCCAATTTTTCGTGGCATTCGGAAAATGACTACGTAGACCTCATTGAAGTAGTGTATGCCCAGGTGGATTACTGGGCTTCCGAAATCACTTGGCGTAGTGACCCTTTTGATCACATCATAAAGAAACTGCTTCACAGTCAATGCACTTTGTCTGCATTGGCTTTCTGGATCCATCATAGATATAGAAACCCTTCTGCATTATACCCGTTTGGAAAAACAAGTAATTAATCTCACATGTGCCCACTGTAACACTGTGGTATAAATTTGCAACTAAGACGATCATGATACTGCACCGTGAAATTCACAAGTTTCGGGGCGTGCAATCAATGGTTCAGCACACAGGGGACAGCTTTTGGCGTAGACTTTATGGACTATTCTCATCAGTATTTGGGCTAGGCTTTCACCGCTTTGGTTTTACTACAGGGCCGATGACACATCTTTATTCGGTATCAATAGCACAGAGATACTGTCATTCTTTTGTCAATTCTTCGTTCTAACGTGTGTCCTACTATTGTCATGTTTTGGATCTGTACCGGAGACTGGATCGATGCTCAAGCGCTCTGGCGCTAGGTTTGGCTCAGAAACACATTGTATCCTACGCTTGTATAAATTTGAACGGAAAGGTGAAAATCATCTTTTTTCACGATGTTCATCTTGGAGAATATCTTGCTCTGATGAACGATTAAGTTACAAGGGTCTTCCTCGCGCATATCGGATTTGTTCACCAAGTCTGTCGTTCTGTGTCCCCCCAGTGCCAAAGTCGCGGCAGAACATAGAATATATAGAATTGAGCCCTTTCTGCGAGTGTCCCAGCCCATGACTCCAGCCAAACCAGAAGCTAGGCTGCCACTCTCAGGCCTATAAATCAACTCAGAGCACCCACATATTTCCTTCTTCCCCAGTCATCATCACACTCTGACAAGAAAAGAACGTTTTCGACCACTTTTCTTTCCACATCACGAATATCGACACCTAGATAACTTGTGAAATCCCAAAAATGACCAATCTCAAGACTGTGAGTAGAGTCTGAGTTTTGTATAGTGATCAGAATGACAAATAACTAATCATAGTAGGTTTGCTTGAAACGTGCGCGCGACGTCTACGATTCCATCGTAGACACGGTGCCCGGCGGGAAACGTCTCAAGATATCGGAATGGGGGCTACCCAAGAAGCTCGCCCGGTACATTCCTGCCGCGAAGTGGCTGACCTTCGAGGCGGAGTTCCTCCAGCACCAGATACAAAAGGACATTGAGGGATACGCCCTCCGTGCCGAGAAACGCAAGCTGGCAGCGCGCAAATACATAGCGCCTGTTAGCCCACTGAAAAAGTGGAAAAATGGCAACACTCGTTGGCACAGGGCCTTACCCTGGATCGAAGAAGCGTTTGTCGATCCGGAGGTGCGTCGCCGCTTTGCGGAGAACGACCCAACTCTTTGGGTAGAATTCGCAGCAGAATGGGCCCCACAAGTGCCAAAAGGGTTCGTCAAGTGGTGGAACGAGGAATCCGTGTACGAGCTTATGCTCGATGCGTCTTGCAACCCGGACGAAATGACAGTGGAGCAGCGCAACGCATGGCGCCAAATGGAGCTGTCTTTTTACTCGTGGTCTTGCGCGCGAAAGCGCGAAAAGGAGGAACCGCATTCCCACCATTTCGTCGACACCTTCTCAGACACTCCTGATCTGGTAGCGATGATCCATCGAATATCTGTCTCCCTGGCGGAGCAGACCATGGGGAGCTACCAGGAGCATGTCGACAAGACCAAGGAGTCTGGATGGCGCCACCCAGCCGGTCACGGACCTCACCAACCCCACCATCGCTCCAATCCCACCAGCAAGCTCCGCTCCTGCCTTCGCCCAGCCGCAGGCTCTAACAGAGTTGCCAAGCCGCTACGCCGTCATGTGCACATGGCAAAGAAACTCTCCGAAACGGTAGAGTATACACAGCTTAAAAAGATGAAAAAGGTTCGCCCGAAATGCCACAACAATCCAAACCATGAAGGTGGCAATGGTACAGAGAGATTCCCCGGGGACCAAGAGGGCTTTGAACAGCCATGGTCTGCACCCAAGTCAGCTTGGACCGAAGACCTGCTTACATACTTCATGATTGGATGTGTTGGCGTGAGTGCAATTATGTTCGCACCCGACATTTAAGCACGTGCTTTTCGGCACATGTAACCAATGGGACACTGCGGTCACCTGGCCCCTGATGAAGTTGACACCGGAATCTTCGTCCGAACGTGGCGCTGCGGGACTCTCGGCTTGCCGGGAGGTTCGGTAGACTGCGGGAGGGCAAGTGGACAGTAGATGCTTTTGACGGGGTTAGGTGACGGCTATACCTACAGGGGATCATTTGATGCCTGAGGTAGATGATATGGGAAGCTTCGTGCTCGCGGGGTGCTGCAGGACTCTTGGTTCGCTGAGAGGTTCCGTAGCCATCGTGGGTGCAAGTGGAGAGTTGACTCTGCTGATGATGTTGGACGGTCGTGAGACCCTGTTCTATGGTGTGTTCCCGGACACATGTGCCAGATTACTTGAATAACTCATTCGTGAGCGTATTCGTACATACCTTGTGTAACCACTTGGGTTTAAGCAAAATCACTTCAGTTTAGCACTGCGCATATTGCATTGCAAGATAACGAAGCGTGATGCCCAGGAAGATGATCTGTTAAGTAAGACAAGATTACTTGATGATAGTGACTATGTAGATCTTGCACCTGTCGAGCGAATGCCCATCACTGACCCATGGGGGTTCAGTGAATTCTTTGCACCGAAGACATATCTATTTTTCAGCTTACAGTCGAAACTATTTTAGTTTCCTTGAGCCTTGCGGGAAGTATGACTAGTAGTTCGACAATAATTGAAGTCTATTTGGATACTGCATGTGATTAATCCTTTCCGACTTTGCCTGAACATAACTGATTCTGAATCCAGTCATCTTGCTCAGGGGAGGTACACGATGATCAAGGAAGTTGTTCGTTGCATGAAATGTTTACTATCCTAATTGGCCTTAATTCTACTCTCTGGAATCCGATCTCTTAACTGTCGGTAAATAGCAAGGACTTGGTGCAAAGTGAAATCCACAGTGTTCACGAAAGCAGCACTATTTGCGATGACGGAAATTTCCCATTCATCGTGAGATTGTTTGAAATCACAGTGAATAATAAAAGCATCTGAAAAACGGGGATAGGAATCCGCCACGAGCACTGATCGGATGTCTGAGAAACCCAGCCATGTTGATGTAAGTTGCAAAATTCAACCGATATAACTGACCTGCAAGAACCATTATAATTCTAACCGTTTTCCAAAAGCACAGAGCAGTCATTCGCTTACCATGGGAAGGCAACCATACCGGGTACCAGCAGACCTCGACTATTCCGATGTTCATGGCTACAGTCGTGATCTGATTTCATTCCATACCTACGAAGATAGGCAAGCCGTGTTTATAATTTGTGCCAGAATGCTTATACAGGAGTAACAAAACGGTGGATAGCGAAGCGGCTTTAATCGACAGTGCCGTTATGGAATCGCATTGATGAAAAGTCTATGTATATACCAAGATGGAAACTGATAGTACGTTGGCTTCATACTGCAGTGGGTGGGCAGAATACAGTGGTCATGCTCATCCAAATCAGAGAGACCTTTGCCTTTCTAGCACCAATCGTCCCGGAACCCTGACTGTTGTTGACGCCAGATGACATTTGCAGGGAAAATGGCTTGCATTTCGCTGGATGTCGAGATTTATCAAGATCTTTGAATATCCAGGGTAACGACTTCGCAGAACCTTTGCTCAACAACGTTTCTTGATTTCATCACCAGATATCTCCGAATGAAACGCCTTCTGCGAACAAGGAACTCAGCGACATCATTCGATGACGGTGTTAGATCGTCCAAGAAGTTGTGTGCGCTAGAATACTCCTGCGCTTATTACCAATGAAAGCAACATCACTAAGTATTGTACTTGAATTCAAGTGAAAAGGGAGCGAAAGAGATCCGATGACGCCGACGTCCACGTCTATTTCGATTACCCTGGAGCTGTATATCCAACGGTCACCACACAATGTGAGTCTTGGCGGACTCTCCTAAAACGATGCCTGTTCGATGACACGTTTCTACATGCGTTTTGACAAGAATGGACCACACAATTTCAGTATTACCATACCAAGAATCAGGCCATGAGAATTCCGACTCTGGCACGATCGACGTATACATTCGTCCCCAGGCGAAAAAGACATCGCATACGATGATAAATCGGACCACAACCACAATCAGGTTCCAAAAAGCAAAACCTTCGCTAAACATGAAGTCGAGGTTATTTTGAAATTCTTTGACATCCTCGTACAGAAATATAATTACATTTTTACCACTATCGACCACGAATCGAATTGAGTACGCGATACCTGAGATGAGTCGTGGGAAGCATTTACTTTTACTCGCACAATGCGTTTTTTCAAAATAACTATTCCAAAAACAAAAAAACAATGGAAGACTTTGTTCGTTCCCGATATATTTGTTTGAGTATTTTTCTATGTGACTATGGCTGGATATTCAATCCTTTGCGGAATAAATCGTCCTTTGTACAACAGATTCCGTGATGATTTCCCCCCGTCTAGCATTGATATTTAAGGCAAGTGGGACCCGAACATGCCCTTCCGCAGTTTTCGTTTGTCAAACGTGGTCCTGAAAAACATCTATAAAGTGAAAAGTAAACTTGTTTTCTATTATTTTCAGAATTTTAGAGCCCGTCATGCACAGGGGATGACGATCGATGAGAGTGGGAGGAGCGGGTCTGCACGTTCCAAACGATATATGAACGGTAGTACACGTCGATTGCACGGATAAATGATGAAAGCGATGAGCAAAAGCTCACCTGTGGCAATAAGCTATGTAATGACTTGAAGTGGCATCCGGTTGAGTTTGAAAAAGATTTATTATTATAATCTGCTGAGGATAACCTTTCATTTATCAGTCCTTGGGTAATCGCAACACAAAGTTGCACAATTCCACATCAACCCCGCAGATTTATGACATATACCTCTCTTTTTTCAAACGTTGACATGATCCCCGCCTGCGAGGTTCAATAACCATTCCCAGGTCTATCAATTTGACCTGGTGGCCTTCCGAACTGTACCATACTCTTTTTCATACCTCGTGTGATGCAACCGTCACAAGTATGTCTGCTAGTTGTTTGCGCCGATTTGCCAACAACGCGCTCATCTTCTCACGCCAGGCCTCCTATTTTTTCTGCTGCAATCGCTTCTACGAGACGTCAGCAATCAGATATTCATAATTAAAAATCAAAGTATCTCACTGTCTCATGATATTGCTTCTTCCTCCAGTTCCGTGGCAATGCGTCCAGTTTAACTTCACTCAGACTGATATCCTAAGGGATCTTCAGCGTGTTTGTGTGTCTTCGGGAGCATAGCGTTCAATAATTTATCACATGTAGCTTCGGTAGGAGCGATTTCTTCCGTATTTTTCTGCGTCTCCGGGAGCGTAGCCTTCGACACTTTATCAGGAATAGCATCAGTAGGAGCGATCTCTTCAGTGTGTTTCTGTGTCTCCGGGAGTGTGACCTTTGATGAGGTTTCGCATACCGCTTTCCCTGGTAATATGGGACGTTTCTGAGTCGTGATCCGAGTTACCCGTCTAGTCGCTATTAAGTTGAGAACTCGAAAAGATGAATCGTAGTTTGAAATAGGCATTGTAGCCATGTGGGCAAAGCCCGCTTGGTAAAGCTGAGCTACCGTGTCCCAAGCCGTCAAAATACGCAATTTGGCTGACCAAAACCTTTTACTGGGAAGACGTATAATGTTCGCTGAGGCGTCATTCATGCAGAATCGCTCGAAAATCACATGAAGCCAATTTAGTTTTATTTGATCTAAGAAAATCTTTCCCTGCAAGTCAGCGGCGGACCGATAAGAGGTAAGTCGACTTACTGCATCCTGGGTGACAGCGATCCGGGTCATCAAGTGAGCTTTGAAGTAGCTAGTTTGTGGTGTTGTTGTATGATCAAGAACATAAATCAGCAATATCGTGCAGAAGTTAAATGCAGATGCACTAAGCCAAATCAATACAACGCAGATTTGTTTCAATGATGGTTCGTTCACGAAAAAATATTCGAAACAAAACAACGCGGTACAAATAACATCTTACTGCTGTCTGGCAGCTGTACTACGACGATTGGCGGATTTTACTGAGATGCGGCAAACCACATAGCGCAGCAAAGCTTAGTTTCCATTGACTAACGTCTTTCTCATTCCCTCACGCCATGCAGTCTCTTGCTGTCGGCTTCGTATCTTCTGCAAGACGTCATCACTTGAGGATACACAACGAAATAATGAAGGAGTTTACCTTCTCGTTATACTGTTGGTTTCTGTAATTGTATTTTGGTAGAGGAACGTTTTCGACGCCACCAGGTGCAATGTGTGTGTTCCGACCGATAAGCCAAGTTGACCCGTAGGCCAATCGGTCGACCGAGACACCAAGTGGGCGACAGTATATCAATCATAATCCACATCTAGCACCTTATATTGTTTTGAATGTTTTGAATGTTGATTTAAAAAGTCTGATAGATCCATATTGCAAATTTGAACATACTATCTCCAATAAACGTTGATAATTTGAGCTTTTGCTCCCGGCCATGTCTGGTTCGGGGCCACATGATCATTCTTGCGCAACCACCAATTATGGGAAATAGCTGAAACTTTGCTAGCCATACCTACATCTTTTAAAAGATGCTGCTTAATTTCGATAGAATAAATCATTCTGATAGTTGGGTAATTCACGATAATTCAGCGTGATCTTGGTGCATCGGTCGACTGATTGGCCTACTGGTCAACTTGGCGTATCGGTCGGAACATGTGTTTTCTTTGATAAAGTATCAGCGGTATCTGTGTTTGTTAGGAAAACATGTTGCGCTATTTCGTAGCAACGTCCATTGAAGAAGCACGCCGGTAGCCGAAAAGAAAGAATTGTTGTGGCTGGCTTTCCGCTTACTGTTGATAGCGATTTCAAGATGCACTCCGTGTGCAGTCGATTTTATCAAATGTAAAATATCTTTGGATGCCCTGGAGTTGGTTCATTATGGCTTTGCGGATTGTATACCCTGAGGTAACTATTCAAAGTCCACTTGCAACTCGGCGAGGCTGCTTTCAAGCTTTGATATAAGCTGAATTCTTGCTATTGACAACAAGTATTCAATTGAACTGAATATCACCAGGCTTCAAATTCTACGATGCACATCCAAATTTGTTTTTTGTCGAACCAACGGTTTGAGCATAAAGCTTATAATCCATGGATTTTAGTTTGCCAAAAGCCTTCCCAATGTGCGCCTCCTAATCTTTCAAGTATCCTTTGTCGCATTTCAATTGTTCATGCACTATTGAACTTCTCGTTCCCGTGTGGTGAACTAACTCCGTCGTTCCAGGCATCCAATCAACGATTAGAGCACATAGTCACATTTGGGTACGGGACCATGCCCTGTTTCAAAGCAGAATTATTATGATGTATTCCCGTTGCCAAGCGCGCTAACACAAGCGCATGCCTGCGCAAGTACCAACGATATGATGAGCATCTTTAAACGTGATCTTGGCGAATAAGCCTACTTCAGTGCATACGGAATTGGTCTCAATCGTTCTCATTCTCCGAAGGTTTCGAATCTGCAATGTGCCGGTCCGATGATCATTTCTCAACCCTACAGGGTTTATTATTTCTATGTGCTTACGAATGGAGTGTAGTTAGAAGAGTGTAGCCACATCACACATGCCTAGACTCACTGTGTTCTTTGAGTATCCATCCCTTGTGAGATACCGAGTTTCCTTGTCGGCGGCAGACAGTCGCAGGAGTCGTTTTACTACGTCCGAATAGATGGTGAAACCTCTCTACTGTATTGTCTTTCTATATATCTGTCAACAGTGATCTTACACATATTTACTGTCCCGCATGAATTGAATCTCCGCGCTCAATGATTTCTCGGATCCATGGGGCAGGCAACAAAAGTAAAGTCAGCCGTAGACACAAACCAAAATATCGGTTGGCCGGAAACAGTGCGTTTTCTAAGCTGGATACCAATGGTATGGAAACTTACCGTCAAAGTGCTGGGACCTCGGCTGATCCCGCAATAGTCCTGTAACTGAAATGATTAAAGTTATGATATTGGTTTCCCAACCACAATGGTGCAAAGGGCATGCCATTTGCTCTTCAGGAGCGATATCGATACAGGGGCGACTTAGCTCGTGAAAAAGGACCAAGCTCCAAACAACCTGTGCCATGTTTTCGCAGTGTGACGGTGACTAATAATGAACAAAGCTGGATCAGGTCCTTTGTGTCTTCCGCGGCAGCCGATGGCGTGGATCCGAACAGACCCCAAATAATTCCGTCGGTGATATATGTAACAGCAGAGCTCTCATAAGAGAATTATAAGTGGGCTGTACTCAATGTATTCGATGTTGTCGATGTTATAGCTTATGTACCAGTGTGGTACATTCACGCCAATACCGCGCTAGTTCACTGTTTGGCTCCGCATTTCAGTTCATGACGGACAGCAGAAAAAACAATGGCGGAGATAGATCGACAAGAACGGGCATTTTAGCGACAATTGACCTGTGATAGAAGGCTGGTCACTTTGAGCAGGCACAATGCGAATAAATTTTAACATTTTTATTTTTTTAAGCTGTTTGTGCTAAACTCTAACGTCTCCTTCAACTCACTTGACTTCGTCCTTCATCGCAACATGAAGTTTACGACTCCCTTCACTTTTCTCCATTTTTGAGTTAGGCTTTGCTTTACCACTTTGGTTACTGAAGAGGTCGAGTAACGTATCCGAATCGCTAGACTAAGCATTTTTCACTTCCTGAAAATTCTCAAAGCACCGATATGTAGGATAAATTATCTCGGTCAAGCCTTGTAACTTATCCGCAAGACAGCTGTATTCTGTATCTCAAGTTTACTTGCGCCGGCTGGCAAATAAGTCACTCATTCTCTCTCGCCACGCCATTTCTTTCTTCTCTTGCAAGCGCTTCTATGAGAAGTCAGCAATCAAAATTAAACACTGAACAACTGAAGTATCTCACAGCTTCATAGTAACGTTGCTTTTTATGCCAGTTTCGGGGGAACGACGCAGCTTTCACATCAACAGAAGTCTTTGGTCTTGCGATCTTGGGCGTTTCTAGCATTTTATCCACTGTAATATTTGACGACACCTTGCCACACACCTTCTTCTCTGTTGAGATAAACGTGTGCCCCAAAACTACCAGAGTGACTGATCGCATGATCAGCGAAGTGATTATTCCAGGTGATCTCTTGACGGGTGGTTGCGCCCAGTGGGCAAATCCGACCGGATACTGTCCAGCTATAGCTGCCCAAGCCGCTACGAATCTCAGTCGGCCGATGATAAAACGTTGGTTGGGAAAACGTATCACGGCAGAATCCTCATGGTCGCTGTATTGGTCTGTTGCAAAATGCAGTGAATCGGGTTGTAGCAACACAATAATGAGCTTGACCACATCGTCAGTGATAGTTTGGTACTTTATAACTAGACTTACAGTGTATGCAAAGTTCACCTCGCTCTCATACACCTGTTTGTCGTTTCTCTGGTCGACTTGCTTCACAACATTCTGTACTGTTCGTTGTTTTTTCTTGGAACGGTGCGCCCGGCGACCCTTGACTGTAGCGTGGACGGCCTTCGGCTGGGAGCGAAGTTGTTTCTGGGACTAACACAACATTAATCACATCGTGAAAAGGACGAGATCCAGCTGAAAAGATACCGGTTTGGTGTCATAGCGACCCAACTGCCGTATTTCCCAGCAAAGCTCGTCTAAGAAGCGCGTCACTATCTGGGTTTATGGTTAGCCTGCAAGGTCGAAGTTGAGGTGATAGAATATGGGAGGTACCATAGTGTAATGTATCATTGCATGGCCAATGCAACCAAAATACGTCGCCGCCGTACAGATGATGAGTGATACGGCTTCACTCAGGTAACAGATGACCATGGTTGATAGCATGGCTAGTTGGGTCGATATCATGATTATGATGGTTGACATGATCGTCGTGTTAGTCTATCAAGATAAGGTATGATGGGAAGCTAGACAGAGTGCGGATGAAACTGTTAAATGGGAATATTTCCTCAAACTCAAGAAAACTTCTTAACAGTCACGAAAAACGTATGTCTGGGCTGCGAACGCGATATTTGCCGCCAAGAACTTTGTTGTGGATTGTCCCATTGAATTACAACACACCATCGGAATCGAGATTCCAGCCATTGATTTCGACAATATCATTTCGCAAATTATGTCATATCGAGAGGTTTAGCTAGCATTACAGAAGTGACAGAGAACTAGCTATGAAACAGGATCTGGGAGCGAGTTACCGTCATAGAAGAACATCTCATATTCATTGGAATAATCGGTTGAAGCATTTACCAAATCTTCTCACTGATAGGATGAGCGTGGTAGACCTTCTGACAATACCCTATGTATTGGCCTCAAAAATGGCGTTAAATAGCACGCTCACGAACGAACGGCAAGCGATTGTACCGAAACTCCAAGAACAGAGGACATAGGTCAACACATACGACATCGTTAACGCTTTGAACGATTCGATTAGCTTTGCCCAGAGCAATCTTGAGAACGTCAGAACAATGATCACCATGATCAAAGAAGTAAGGAACCTACAGTCATCAATAGAGGAAACGCCAAATACTGCTCACCAGGATTTTTGCGACGACCGAAGTCGAACAAATGCGACAATGCTCGAGACAGTTGGCCAGGTTTCAACAACCGCTGTCGCTCGAAATCGCCACATGGAAAGAATCGTTCAAGTTGCGTGTAATCACATACTGACCTTTCCACGAAGTCGTTTTATTCGAGAATACTTCGATATGACAGGCTCTGCGTCTAAGACACTCAATCGACTTCCAGGAAAACCCCGTTAGATACACTATGATATTCATTCTGACGGTGACATCAAGCTCTCAGGTTTCTAAATTGGTTGACCAAACGCCACTGGATCTGCCACTTTGTCGACCGCGAGTTCTCAGTACCTCTGTAGTTAACCTGTTGGCATCAGGCCGGCCGGTTCGCCAACAACGCAAAATTGTGGCCATCTGGCCTACCGGTCTACTGGTCAACTAAAGTTTCAGGCTAATTTATCGACCGCTATAAACTTGATAGTGATACACATAAGAGACGGCTCAATAACATTGTCCTATGATGGTCTTATGATGTGTGGCCGCGGAGCCTCAGCCTCTGTATAGCGCTCTTCATCATATGCAAGATCATGACTAGAATCGCGACGAGTGAGAATTACTGTAAATAAGGCGCTATTCCTTTCAATACTCTGCTAGACCAAGATTCCGAGCTGTACTGAGACGAAAATCTGACATCTCTAGAGATACTTGACGTCTGACTGCTGAACGAGTCGACGCGTTAGTCCGGACGACCAAGATTCCAAGCGTGCAGGAATAAAGAGCATTATCTCACTGGCGGAAGGAGTATCAATGACTACGATGGCTAAGAACTACATGATCTAAGTGAATGAAAAGTAGACGGCCACGTAATTGTAAAGCGCAACACTCATGTCATGTCTCTGGTTCGTTGTGAAGGACACACATCCCCAGTTTCGAGATATCTTTTGAATATGATCCACCAATATCGCCTTTCGGAACAAGTATGGTCTCCTTGCGTGAAAACGGCACGTGCCTCTACATTGTAATCCATAGTATTGATTTTTCGAGAGCAACGCTTCTTACTTCGGGTACACTTGACCCTGTATCTTCTTCACCGACAAATCTTCACTTTCACATTGTATCACAACACATTACTGGGTTCTATAGACAACAAATAGTAACATCGGTAATTTATTCATAAGGTGTAACCGGTTTTTCTAAACCCGAATCTTTCTAAAACATACATGCGCAGTCAGCCGCAACGCGTCGTCGAACTGCCCCAACAACTACCCTTTACACGAAAATATTGAAAGCCGCTTAGTTTCGATCGCCAAACATTTTGTCTCTTAGTACACGCCCAATTTGGACGCCACAAAGTGCAATCTGCGCCTTTCGGGGAATAAATGAGCCATCATCTGAGTGTTTTCCGGTAGTATATTTTCTGCCACCTGTGAATTCTCGAGGAACGTATCAGTTGCTCGAAATATATTATCGTCTGCCATCTGTATTTTCTCGAGAAAGATATCGGCTGTCTGTGTTGTCTCTGGAATCCTATGTTGTGTCATCTCTGTAGTCTCTGGAAACATGACGGCCGCTTTCTGGGTTTGCTCTGGTAGCGCATTCTCTGTCATCTGTGTATTCTCGAGAAACGTATCAGTTGCTATCTGTGGCTTCTCTAATAGTTCTTGTTCTGTCATCTGTGTGCTCTTGCGAATTATATTATCGTCTGCCATCTGTATCTTCTCCAGAAACATATGCGGCACAGTCGCCGCTAACGTTTCCTTGAAATTGTTTTGTGCAAAAACTGAAGGCCTTGCTAAAAATAATAGAGTTACTCATCGCATGATCAATAACGTGATTCCTCCATAGGTTTCTTCAACGCGTGGTTTCGCCCAGTGGGCAACGCCCATTGGGTACTGTTGAGATACAGTGGACCAAAACGTAGTCTTGCGATCACAAACTGTCTTTCTGGACGACGTATCATTGCTTACCCCTTGTGGTTGTTAAATCGGTCTGTTACAGATTGCAGTCAATCAGGTTGCAGTAGCACAATAATGAGCTTATCCACTTTGTCAGCCACGGATTAATGATCAGTAACTAGACTTACAGTGTACGCGAAGTTCACCCCGCTCCGGCACCCCTGTTTGTTGTTTTCGTGGTCGACCTGCTTCATATCAATCTGTACCACCCGCTGTTTCTCAGTGGAACGGCGCGGACGAATAAGTCAACAGGCACTTTGTGTGCTATAGATGTTGCAAAATGAGAAACCCCTATGGAGGCGGTGGAATTCGTTCATTTGGCTGTACGTGACTTGAAAACCTTGCACTAAAACAATTATCCTTGCACACCGAATCTAAGGATTCCTATATTCAAAGTCCACTTGTAAATCGCTACTTGACAAAATAGATTTCCAGCTTTGCGTTAAGAGATGTTCTTGCTAGCAATATCTCGGGAGAATGCTTTCTCACAAGGGGAGATCACGACTACCGAGAATATTGCCGAGCTCTCCAAAGATATAATTATAGAGACGCCTTGTTTCCTGGTCTCTGCGAGGACGTCGTAGTGGTTCGTGCCACTACATCCTAACCGATGTTGAAAACTCTATAGAATACTAACTTTGTGTATTTCAGCAGTGAGAGGTGCCTTCTTCTCGCGGTGTGAAAGTTGCTACTTATCTGCGCAAAGCTGGAACAGGTGTTCTCTATCGATCGATGCCTGCGGATCATCACGGCTAGACAAAAAGTTTATCACGCCTGAGGCTAGAACAACCAATGTCGAAATACAAACAAGATCGCGTCATAGATTCTGTTAAATCTCATATTATTATTTTTTGTTGTTATTTTTTACATCGGGACTTCAATAAGTCAAAATTGAATCGCAGTTTTTGATCAGTAGCAACAAATTCTTTGATCTTCTACTTCGCATCTGACTGACCATTCCTCCTTGATCTATCCTTTCCAAATCAGAGTTTAGCAAACTCCAACGAATCTTCACTACCCCTTGTTGACAACTGTGTTGTGTATCAGATCTAACCGTCCTGTTTTTGGTATCTATATTTTGCATGACTTACATACCATCTCCTCCAGAAAATCGACTGGATTACAATTCCTATTAGCGAGTGATTGGCATTTTTCATGTTGCGGACTATCTATGTGCGAATATCTCAGCCATCTTGGCGCGCCACGCCGCTTGGTTCTTCTCCTCTCTTAGTTTCTATGAGATGTCAGTGCTCGGCGATCAATAACGAACAATCAAAGTATTTTACCTTTTCAGAATACCGTTGTCGCTTCTTGATGTTCTTGGGTAGAGGCGCAGTCTTCACCTGACTTACAGTAGATTCGTAATTCTTGATGACCATACGTGAGCTCCTAGACATTGGCTCATAGCTGCTCTTCACAGAAATGACGGTAGTCTTCTGGGAGCTTTCGGGTTCAATCTGTGGTTCCATCTCACCACATCTATGCATATCTGGCTCTGGCAACGTGAAGGGTAGAGGTACCGTTGCTTCAGTTTTCAAAATTCCCTCATATCTTCGCTGTACGTGCATCAGGGATGACTTCTCGACAATCTTCATAGCCATTGATCTCATGATCATTCTTTCTATATCCCCGCGTGATCTCGTCACGTCAGGCAGATAAGGTCTCGCCCAGTGGGCAATACCGATTGGGTAGATCCGTGCCATGGTTGCCCAAAGTGAGGCCAGTCGCCATCTAGCAACTGCCACTCTTTGTTTAGGAAGTAGGATTATTCCCACGGACCGAATAACGCACCTGGCTATCAGGAAAATGGTATGCCGATAACTTGCAGGAAGTAGAATCCACAATATCTTATTCTATGGTCAGAGAAATATTGACACGTGGGAACTTGACCTACTGCTTGTGTGGAGATTGTTTTCGTTAGCTGGGAGCTATTATCATTCGCAATCTTCTTTGCTGCCTGCTTTTCCTTCGATTCACGGCTATTCGTATGAGTGGCTGTACCGCGGTTGACCTTCGGTTTTGAATTTATCGTTGCCTAGTAGCACCGTCATATCATTAGCCACATCAAATAGACAAGGTTAAGGTGAAAAGTTACCAGGTTCTGTCGCTATTTCAGATGATAAGTCGTCGACAAACAAAGTCAGTAACTGATATTCACGTCAGCTTTTAACATAGCAGCTGAAATGATATGGGTTAAAGTTACCGTCATGAATCTGATGATATCCCGACCTAAGGATCCAAAACACATCAGCGCGCAATAGATGATGGATGCCATCGTGTACTAAAACATGCACGTGGTGTGCTATAGATGCTGCCAAAGAAGAAATTCTTAGCCGGGCGATGCTAGGTTTGCGCATCTGGTATTGAACGATGGCGCTCCCGATGCGATAACACGGAAGATTTCATGTAATAATGCCACAATTCAAAATTAACTTGGTCAATACTACTAGTAGGCCTATTACTGGACTGCGGAGATGGAGATTGGTGACAAGACGTTCTTCGCCTATGGCATCACTCAACAGCGGCACAAACTCTAGGTGGACTTTACTTCTAAGGATTGAGACAGGAACATTGCGCAAATTACGTTCCGCCGTATCAAGAATCTCGGGCAAAACGATCTAAATTATCTCGTCTAATGTCTACGGGTTACCGTTCTCTGAAGGATGAGTTAAAAAACCACTCGTTTCGTTAGTACGCGTAGGAAAGCAACTTCTGTTCAAAAGTGAGCTCAACAGTTGTATCAAGAGCTCTTGAATCGGAGCTACGCATTTGGGGCTTCTGCGTACGCTCCATTAAGCTAGCTTTTGACGTAATGCCTGTCTGCACCACAGCTACACTTGAGAACAGTTACATTTTCGCGGAACCCGGTTCGACCAAACATATTTCTGTTAAAGAGATGCACGGTCCTGGGCAAATGTAAATATCGAATATTGACTAGCTGGTTGTATCTGCACCTTAGGGCTATGGTGCTACTAGAATTGTAAAAAAAGATCACTGGAGCGCTTGCGAGGCTGCAAGTAATCGTTGAATGTACCCTGAGACGTCTGTCGTGTAGACCATGTTTATGGTGTAATATGAAATCTACGTAGTGAATACGGAAAAACCATAGCTGAAGCAATGCACAATAAATTATTTTAATGCGTCTGCAATACGTGTAGCCTTCGTTTCACGCCAGACAGAGATCTTAATCTCCTCGCCTCGTGTCTATGTAAAGTCAGAAATCGAACTTATGAAAAATGGCAATTATCTCACTCTTTCGTGATATCGTTGTTTTTTGTTGGCGTTTCTCGGCAGAGACGATTTGACCAACGTACTTCTAGGTACTTTAACCTTGATATGAATCGGACTGTCCTGTGCTACGTTCTGTTGGGAAACTATTGGGACTTCCATTGCTTCGAATCTTGATATCGATGCAGGTTGCTCCAGCTTTGTAACTTGGGATTCAATTGCTCCCGAACCAGGTGCCAAACACGGGATCACCAGCGGAGAGGCGTTAGAATATGCCGGTATCAATGGTTAGGTAAGATATGCTCTGTTGAGCTGTTGAAACCCTTTTAGTCGAAGGATTTTCGGAAAAACGAGAGGATAGATGAACTGCCGATGAGATCGTTGAAAAACAAATCTTAGACCGAGGTCAACAAGTCTCCAATACGGCTGCGCCGCGAAAATGTTGACTATTGGAAACGAGTTGTATGCCAATGCCCCAATCACTTAGAGGTGTAAGCGGGGCATCGGTTAAAATTACTACGAAATTGTATTTTCTTTTCTAAATACTCAAATCAAGGACAGTTAGGATGGGTCTTTACAACCATTGTGTTTCATCTTAAGTTCGTGATTGACCAGATGTGCTATCCCACGTTGATCGGCTGGTACAATCATCCGACTACGTGTATGATTTCTCACTCTGAGTTCACGAACATATATAGAAAACTGTCTAAAGTCTGGGATTCCTAGCATATGACTTGAACATGTTGGAACTCCCACTTATATCTTCATGCGACTGAGCATGCGCCCATGAATACGCGTGGATGAATCAATGCAGCATTTCAAGAACTGCCAGCAATGTTTGAACCAATTCTCAGCCCACAATAGGTCCGCCGCTCACTTCTGATAACTTGGACGGTTGTCCAAGCACAATAGAACGAGGAACATGAGTATTAAGCTTTTGATTAAGTACCGGATTTTATAAAACTATTATTGTGAGACATGTCGGGCCCAAAATCCAACACGACATAACACACGACTCTGCAGGCCCCTTCATCTTGAAAATACCGTCCAATCCTCGGCCATATACCACTAGTCACCTTTCTTCCCTTCCGTCCAGATGATTTTCCCTTTGTTTTTGCAGATGATCACAATGTTCTAATTTTGAATTGAAGCCCCACAGAAACCTTAGCTCAATGCGCTTGTGATCCGCGTTGCCACGGCTTCTCGCCAAGCAGAGACTTTGATTTCGTCGTCTCGTTTCTGTAGCCAGATATATAACGACTTCATAGGTTACGTATGATATGCTCTGTTGAGCTGTTGGAATCATTGTGGTCGCAGTAGTTTCTCAATCAAGATAAGCTAGATGGAGGGGAGATGAGATCGTTGAAATGACAAAAACTCTTCGACTGAGGTACAGATGATCCTCATATACCTGGGCTTCGATACTGCCGACTGTTGAAAATGAGTGGTTGGCCAATGGCCTCAGTCTTATACAGGTGCAATGTGAGCACGGTTGTAATTACGACACCGTTGTATGTTCTTTTCAAGAGTCCCTGATGCTCAAGATGTAGTATTCTTGATCCATGGGCTGCTATAAGTTATTTGACTTCTTGACCACGTTCTGAGTCAGAAGAAGAGAGTATAGATACAGCCATCACAAGTCTGCGACCTGGGATTGGACTCTACAATATCGAAAGTTAAAGTTATGTTTGTATTTGACTGATTTTCTGCTTCTGTGTTCACGGCGCTCATTTCATGTTCGACCGATATGCGAACGAATTACGCGGGGATCGGGCCGACAACTGAATTGCAACTGTCCAATCGGATGGAATGTTTATTCCAAACCTGTATGCCGGTAATTTGAATATAATGCCTTAACCGTCATCTGACGTACTCGCTCAGCCGCTCCATCCATCGCCGATCAACTATCTACATACACCAACGAACTATCCCATGGTCCAATTATGAGAAAAGAATGTAGAGAATTAGCTAGATTCTCCAAAATAACAGAGCTTCGCTACAGCAGTTTTACTGTTTCACCGAATTTACCAAGGAAGAGTAGTAGCCCATCGCTCGTGGATGCAGACATGACTGTAGTCACTATATTTCAATCAATCGTCTGCTCCCTGAGAGCCGGCCGGAAGACCGCAGTGTGCCTCTCCACAAAGCATCATGCGGGCTTGCCACATCTCCTGATCAGAGGAACTCTTGAGAACGTAACTCGACATCTATACATTTGTTAATGCGTGCCGCATTCTTCGTGATTCTGAAATTTAACGCATGGACCATCTGATGGTACCTCAATCTGATTTAAGTGCCAAAGTTTGATATCATACCGCCTGAACATGAATTATTTCTACCCATCTTTATTTGATTTTTGCATCCGTACGACGCGTATTACGGTACTCGGCTCATTAGAGATGCATGCACGACAATGGTATGGTCTGTTCATCTACGTGATTTATAGTCGCAGCCCAGTGATAAAACGTTGGATGCATAGAGAAGACGGCCAGCCGGTGATGTCATTCAGGTTTCTACCAGGACGAATACCTTCACCATAAGTGACACAGTCTTTACCGCTGCGATGGTAAGAACGTGAGTACAAATGAAGCATCCATTCCTGAGTCTTAATCACATCTAGTTGCAACTGGTGTCAAGCATGTAATGTCGTTAGCTATCATATCTGTCATGAACCGTCCACCGACTCCTTTGAGGCGGGAAGACTAAAGTTGCACGGGCTCTTGACACCCGTACTCTACTAGAAAGATAAAATACATGGTCAAGGATTTAGCCAGCTAAAAGTGGTGATTAATACCTGAAGATGTATTAAGCCCACGCATTCCGCGCAGAGGGCCTGTTTCATGTGTTTTTTCCCAAAGTATTTACTCATACAAAACTCCAAGCAAACGCCGCAACGCATGGAGCCAACAAGCCTGATTTCTATTTGATCGTGGATTTAGCCATAAGAAAGTGAACTTAAAGCACCAAGTTTCCGACTTCTTGCTTCATCTCCCGTCCCTACCACGCCACTCTCGCCTAAACACCATGTTCGGCCTCTTTTACTTGTAAGTATCTTTATCTTCAGCTTCAAGTCTAACTTGTACAATACTACAGTCAGGACTCACCGGGTGCTGAAGCTTCTAATCACGGTAAGTGCACCTATTGACGTTCACTAGCGGGAACTAACTAATAGTGATCTGATCAGCAGCAGCTGGGCCGTAGCAGGGGCAGCAGCAGAGGGGGCATCAGCAGCGGGGGCGATGGAAACAGGGCTGCGACGGCCACGGCAGTGGCAACCAATGGTTGAACGGATGATTTACTAGATGGTTTACTGGATGGTTTTATGGGCGGCGTCTGGCATCATATTGTAAAGTAAAAGTTAAATACGTGGGATAATACCCGTACACGTTTTATCCTGAGTGTTAAACGTAAGGTCAATCAGGAGGCTTAATACCGAGTGACACTCGCTTCCGATTTCGTACGTATTAAGCCGTACAAACTTGTATGGGCAAATACAAGACGACGTATTTACCCTTGTGTATAAGGCTGGAATCAGGGATTTATCTTATAGATCCCACTGGTATTTAACACCGCATAGCTACATGTCAGCAAGTACTTAGCTCCGCAAAGAAGAAAGGATATACCGACATGAATTTGGTGGCTAAATACGAGGCCAAATCACGTATTATGCGAGGTATTAAAGTACGTATTTTCTTTTTCTATTAGAGCGTGGCTTGATATGAAAAGTGATAAAAGCGATGAAAGACGCTATTTGTTACAGAATTGACCAACCGAAACAGTCAGCTAGCTGCGCTTTGAATCGGTGAATGAGCAGTTTGCTAAAATGTAACTGTGCGAATTGTTACATAGCAATTTGCCGATTCCAAACTTGTGTCTACGATGTGATACATTGTATCCAGAATGCGAAACAAATTACACCTCGTTTCAGCATAAGTTTCCCGACTTGAACAATTGTCGTTGCCGGTTGTATATAAATATATAGGTATTTAGAGTTTGGTGGCGCGTCAGGAAGGTTGTATTCAAGGTTCGCCGAGAGCTGTGTTCTTGCTAAGAATAAGTTTTTCGCATAGTGTTTTTTCAAAAGTACAGTATCCAATTGATCTTGTGAATGCATTCTTGTACCGCAAAATTGAGTTTATTTCTTGAACTGTGTGTTTGATCATAATGCTTTTAAGCATGAAATTACATTTTGAAGAATATTTCTCAATGTACAAGTGTCTCTTGTTCTTGACGGAATACTTTGTAGCTAAGCATGCATCGTGTAGACAGCTTCCCGCATTCATCTTGTGACATTTTTCGTTCCTAACAAGTGAATCGATATTAGTTTACAATACCCAGTATTGCACGTGGTATTGAAAGCGTTTCTAGCCCACTCGTCGAGAAATACGCTCGATGGACAGACTAGAAGCTTAGGCGGCCATGTAGGTGAAGTCTTACCCAGAACGTAAGGATAATTTCAGTCGTGCATCCACAGACAGCTATCACAGAGATGAATAAAACAACGGGTTATGCCCAGAATGACCCCCAAAAGTGCCAATAATGCCCAGAATGACCCCCATAATTTAGTTAATGCCTAGAATGACCCCCTGATCTAGTACAAGCCCTGTCAATTAACAAGAACCGCCCTATCAATTAACAAGAGCCGCCCTATTGCTCAAGTGTATTAATGTTAAATGACTGCTATCAATAAATTGGTATGTAGTTGCCATATAGTGCAGGTACCTGCAATACTCACAAGGCCCTCCCGTCCGGATCACCCAAATGCTGAGCAACCTCCCACTCAAACCCTTCCTGTCGGCCTGCCCTAATAGCACCCCCCCGCCCATAATCTTCCTGCCGGCCTGCTCTGGCACTTCCCCGCTCAAAACTCTCCCGTCGGCCTGTCCTTGTATTCTCCTGGCCAGAACCTTCGACCGGCCAGCCTATCGCCCAGCACCGTTCTACCAGCCTACCAAGAGTGGCAGAGTCTCCCGCCCCGGGCAACTTGCTGCGTAGGGAATCTCCCGCCCGCCCCCCCCCGCTTCCTATCGAGGCACCTTTGATTCACATATAACATACAAGCTAGGTAGGGCCGTGCTGGGCGAAAGGTGTGCTGTGCGGGAGGGTGGTGGTGGTTAAGCCGTATAGCAATATGGCTTCTCAATATGGCAGTCATTTAACATTAATACACTTTAGTAATAGGGCGGCTCTTGTTAATCGATAGGGCTTGCACTAGATTCGGGGGTCATTCTGGGCATTACAAAAATTATGGGGGTCATTGTGGGCATTACGGTCATTTTTGGGGGTCATTCTGGGCATAACCCGATAAAACAATGAGGTTTCGCTGCGTCGTACTGGGGGTGGATCGTGAGCTGATGAAACTACTGGAGTGACGTGATTATAGTACGAGCTAGTCCTTGTACTTATTAATCTCTGTTCCTGAACACCTCGCGGCTATTTGCCAACCCAGCCATACATTTGCTATATCATTTGCTTGCATTTGGTTGAATGACGACATTTTCCGTAGTGTAGTTATTGACGCCTTGTAATTGTGGCGTCAATCCATCAATGTCGAACTTTGCCAGTATACTCGCAATATTTTTACAATCAAAGAAATGGGCATTAACCATTGGCACCCGTTCATGGTCAGCTTTCGACAGCCGGGTGATAGAAAGGATCTCCACAGCTCACCGGTCGTGTCATGGAGTGGCCTGCATGCTGAACTGGCTTTGTTACCCTTCGAGCCGTAGTGTATACGGTGTGACTGGAACAAACGTTCTTTGCAATGTGAGCCCTTCTAATGAGTTTCATAAATCAAACTTCAGTTAATCTTCCACTAAACCCCCCTTCGATTCTGTGACGCGCCTCTCCACACGAGTTGAATGATGTTTCATAAGTCAAGAATAATGTAGTTTCGTGGGAACCTAGTTTTACTACACAAATTCTGTTACCCAGCCGCGTAATGCTAGCAATGGGTACATACGGTTCAAAATCCAAATATCTGATTGTATACGCACACTGGGGAGACGGCACCAATCGGATTGTATAGATAGATGAATGTGGCATTTCGGTAACTGCCCGGAATGCTTCAAATTATTCTGAGCCGTCGGTGCGTCAACAGCTCATCCCTGGTAACATACCGCCTTGTGCAAACAAAATTTGAAGATGAAAAATAACCTTGAATTATAGGACTATGCAATAACACATGACGCACCCGAAGTTCCACAGGACAAAACAAACCACCATACATGTCCTTTATCGTCGCAATTCCGTTTAAGACAGATTGAAATCCCCAGACGCTTTTCCTCCCTTGGGAACAAACAATGTTCTCTTTTTTTTTTTTACTGACTATCCCCGTGTTGTAAATTGCAATTTTGAATTGAAACAACTTGAATGAAGTTAACTCATCGCATTTGCAATACGTGTAGCGATCGTTTCTCGCCATACGGAGATTTTAATCTCCTCGCCTCGTTTCTATGTAGAGTCAGAAATGGTACTTATCAAAAATATCAAGTATCTCACTCTTTCATAATATCTCTGTTTTTTCTTGGCGTTTCTCGGAAGTGATGCTGTGACCACCCCGCGTCTGGGTGCTGTAACGTGGATATCGATCTGAGTATCCCCTCTGACGCTATCTTGGGAGATTATCGGGAGTTCCGTTGGATCGAATCTTAAAATCAATGCAGGTTTCTCCTGCTCTGTAACTTCGCATTCAATTGCTGTGGAATCAGGTGCCAAACGGGGTTTGATTTCATGGGAAGTATTCGAATAAGACGATACCAACTGAGACTGTCCCGCTGTAGAGTCGGATTGGGATACTATCAAGAATTGCTCTCTAGTCTTACTTGCCGCTTCAGAGGCCCATACTGCAGCAAATCGGAAACGAGCCAACACTAGATCGTGATTTGGGCGACGTATCAACTCGCGCGACATCTTCTCGAAGGGGTATTGTAGAAAAACATTAGACAGAAACATGTCGTGTATTTTAAACTGTGTAGCCTTCGCCCCACGTTAGCGAGATTTCCGCAAGAGACATGTTTGGCCTGCTGGATTGTCCAGCCTCGCCGTGACGTACCTTGCGCGGCTCGTTACGATCCCAGCTTAGCAGCTGCTGAATCTCCCTGTACATCGCTTCGATGAAGCAGCCGACAATCTACACTTCCGGTTAGCTTGGCGACAGAACATTCAAGCTTCGTCCAAACCGTAATTGAATCAAATCCGGTTTGACCAATAGTCGCAAGATACATGACAATTACTAGTGCCATGTATACTACAGTCTTTCTCAAGAGCTGTGCCTCCTGGTACAGTGTATCCAAAAAGCCGCCAAGAATCTACACATCGAGTTAGCGTGCTGCAGATTTGTCAGAGAGACAGTCAAACCATCGTTAACTCAAAGCCAGCTTGCCCGATAGTGGCAAAATATAGAACCGCTTGTAGGATCATATATGATACGCTCTGCTGAGCATAGGAAGAAGGGTTTGTGGAAATCATTGTGGTCAGTTGTGAGAGTGCGTTCTGAATGATGGTAAGCCAGATGGCGTGTGGATGATGTTGTTAAATAGACAAGCAAAGGTGGAGCACAAGACGATCCAAACAGTACACTCATGGCTGGGCTGCGAAACTGTTGACTGTCGCCAAACCGTAATTCACCGAAGCCCAAATGCATTAACCGCGCACATTCGACGTGATGGCAGCGCCAAGAATGGAGACATCACGACTTCTCGCACGTCGCCAAGCATGAAGAAAGTCTTCGGACGGAACTGTATCTGTACTGTCGACAAGAATGTGGGAAACCTCAACAATCTCGAAACCGTACAAAGATGGCATGTACGAGCGTAAGGTGCACGCCCAGCTGAATTTCTCTGGTATTGAATTTTCTTATCTGAAGGAACTGTTTAGCTCCGTGATACCTTCAAAGTCTTTTATGGCATATGTCCTCCGATGCATGTTAATGCCTCTAACCAACATGGCTGTAGATGAAGCTGCGACGCTGTCCAAACCTTAGTATCATAGCTAGACAAAATTTTTGGCGAAATCTACCCGCACAGAATATCAATGAGGCAACGAGTTATTTACATTTTATTTCACTAGCATAATTTGAGTGATTTAAGGCGTGATAACCCACCATAGCGTAATGAAACACCGTGCATCCTACAGAACCAATTCCCATGACGTTGAAAGGCAAGATCCCGCTTTGTCTTCGTGGAGCGAGGTTCGTCTAGTGCAACAGTGTTGTCAATAGGTTCACATGAAGAAGGCTCTGCAACGCTTACCTCTCTGCAGTTTTATTTGACTTTATCATCGTTCTAAAAAGAAGACAATGTAGCCTGCGTTGCTACGACTTGGACCTGCTGATGAAGTTTCGTTGTTTCGTTGTGCACCGTGGTGCATATATCGTTGATACCGGTAGCAATGTCCTAGGATGGTCATTGGTTGGTTAACCCGGATTTGGCTTACTGATGGTGACTTACACGTCTTATCAAAGTCATCAGCTTGATAAAGTCCAAACCGATGATCGAGATCTGAAGAATGGTGGCAAGAAGGCCTAAAAATGGTCCTGGGGTTTGCGAAATCATGTACTTTCAGTTTTGATGTTTGTAGAATCGAAACTGCGTGGCTGGTGGAACTGCGAATGCTTTCCTGTTATAGAACACGAGAGCGATAGTCATTCATTCCGGAGCAAGGAGGACACTGGCCATCAATTTCGAGGCACATTGCGTGCTAAAGACATTGTGAGGTAAGAGAACGTCACAGTGATAACTAGGGTCTCTGATATGCTTCACAATGAAGTACAGTAAGGTCGCCCTTCCAATCTCGCTTGTGCACTGCAAACTTCCCGTGGTTGTATCAACATCGCCGACATTTGCTGTCAATTATTTGCCTCCCAACATTAGGCCAAAGTCCAGGGAAGTGTATGTAGTATATTCTTCCTCGTGTTGTATCAGGTCTCTGTAGATACTTGTTCATGTATTTTACTGTGTGAACGATCAGCAACGCCACGGCGGAATATACTCTTAGAATAAGTGGCGTGTCTTTCAATATTGAGCTAAGATAGAAGTTTCAAAGGGTTTGGAATGGGAGATTGACTCTGATAATAATTCGTAGCCTTTTCTCGTTCATTAATAGCTTTCAATGGAGCCTGCTTGACTTCTAGGCATCTTCGAGACGTACCACGAGACCCCGTACAGACGACGATACTTTAAAATACCTGAACAATCGTGAGTACGTGACACAATCGACGTTGTATGCTCATAACTCCCCACAGAGGACCTGCAGGGCGGTAGATGGATTCTCAAGAGAAATTAATCGCGTCGAATATAATATAAGACTTCCAGCAGTAGCTTGAGCTGTCTATTCGCGTTTGACAAAATGTCCAAATCGCCATGAAACCAGTTTCAAGAGGTCAATAATATAGTGTTTATCAGATGAAGGCACATTTCGAATTTGTATCTCGTATGAGTAAGAATGACACAAGAACCAAGGTCTTTGCTTCACCCATCACTCGTGGTGACTCTACATTGATTGAGTCATAGCGAACACGGTTGATAAGTAAGGCACTCGGCTGTACTTTGCAGTTCGTTGTACTTATTTATCTCACTCGAATCATCTGGATCGCCGAACTTCGATTGCATTCCAAGTCACAACACTTGACCACTTCCAAACCCCACATCAACAATGTCAGCCCAGGCAGAAAACATTCCTTCTATTTTCCCCTCCGATTTTGACGCACGTCGTCCTGTAAGTTACTTCGTCTCCGCGAAAAAAGCGACGCGAGTGTCTAACATGTCTCCAGACAAAACCATGTTTTGAACCAAAAGATATTCGCAAGCCAGATGGCGTTCTGTCGCAGCTACCCAGCAATTATGCTTACTCACGCTCAAGGCCGACGCCTAAGGAGGTGTATCACTCTTCCGACGTCGTCCAGAAGAGCAGACATAACGGCGCGCAACAGAACGTAACGTCTGCAGCTAACAAGCGTAAGTTTGCGGAGTGCATCTCGAATACGCTCCAACCTAGTCCTACAGTGGATGAGGTAGATACTGTACAATCCCCGGCGAAGCGAGCTCGTCTCGGAACCGGCGACCGGGCTAGGCAGCAACACAATGCTCTGGAAATAGACTTCACCGCAAACGAAGCCCCCTTAGCGCATCCTACACTCAACCTTGGGCTCTGTGACAACGCGATTCATGGATCTGGAGCACATGTACTTCCACAAATCCAGGATAACTGCTCTAGTTTTTCCAGTGACGGGCAGCCCAAACACGACAAAGAAAAGGTTCATCAGGAGGGTCACAAATTGCAGCTCACGAACAGAAACGGTTGTTCCGAAACGGTCCTCGTTGAGGCGACCGATGCTGCGAAAGGAAAACCCACGGGGAAACACGAAGTACAAGATTCACCTTTCAATCAAACTCGAGGTGATCAGCAATGCGACCTATTAACTCTGCAAACAGCGCCGATGGGCACCAAAACGCTGGCGCAATTAGATCAATTAGATCAAAAGGCGCAGGAAGCCCCGGTCGTCCATTTATTGGAACTTCAGGATAATATCCTTTCTCGCGAGCCGATGACCTTTGAAAATGTTTCTGGCTCATGGAACAGGCTTGGTGAGGACCATGACTATCCCATCGATGTCGATGCACTGTATGAAGAAGACAGTTATGCATCGGATGATGATGAAAGCGCCTCTTGTGAATCAGAGGATGGTGGCTACTACGAGAATCCAAACTGGTATCCCAGCTTCGCCCCTCACATTGAATCCAGCCTTGGAAGTATTAGCAACCCTGTCGACCTGACCGGCAAAGGGAAACAGCCAATGCGCTATTACCATGTACGTCAACTTGCGTAAAACCAAGATAGCGGCTAACGTCTCATAGGTTCACGATTCGAAGACTGATTTCGAGATGGAGTCAAACACAGAAGAAGAACTATGGTTCAGAAGGCCGACCGGCATGAATCACTATCTTGAAAACTGGGGCTGCCCTGGTGGCACGAAAATCGGTGAAAGTTCGAAAATGGGTGCATGCATGACATGGTCCGAAGGTCACGTTGGCTACATTAAGGCAAGGCAACGTCGTCGTGGCTGATGCAAATTGCATTGTACTGCGCCTACACATCTGTGAGTCAATTCTGCTTCAAGGCAGTGTGTCAATTACAGTACTCTTGCCTTGTGTTGGCATACTTTGCATACTGTGTCATGCGAAAATCTTTTGGAGTACGCAAATGTCATAATTCTCTTGAATATCATATTTTCCCAATTATTATTCATCATTGGCCAATGGTCGTCACTAGTGAAAGATTACTGTGAAGACCGAAACAAACCATACTTCAAGCGATCAACACATTGAAAACATGCGATTCACAACATCGATTGAATACCTAGCCAAACATCGAAGGTGTCGACGAAATTGTGGGAATGCGGTTCCTCCTTCTTGCGCTTTCGCGCGAAAGACCACGAGTAAAACGACAGCTCCATTTTGCGCCATGCGTTGTGCTGCTCCACCGTCATTTCGCCGGGGTTGCAGGACGCGTCGAGCATCAGCTCGTACACGGATTCGTCGCTCCACCACTGGACGAACCCTTTTGGTACTTGCGGAGCCCATTCCGCCGCAAACTCTACCCAAAGAGTTCGTATCGGGCAAGCTCCTTGGAGGCCGGCCTCGTATCAGCCCATTGGCTTGAACATAGCGGGACGAGGGCGCCGAAGCAAAGCAAGCGTTCGAAAAATGTTTATCGACCCAGGAGCTTGGATGTAGCTTGGTTGTTGGTGTTGATGCGTTGTGAGGATAGGAAAAAGATGTCGTGCAGATTCTACACCTGAGTATACATGGAGCTTATGGTAATATAAAGCAGCCCACCTTCAAATGTCACTTCTGGATAACACCGAAATTGAACGGGCAGTCCAGCCTTCAGGCCTGGAATTGCATCATGGCGATGTTACTCATTGAGTTTCACAGTCGGGAGAGGTAAGTTAGGTGTCAAACTGACCTCATAGGCGACCGTTTCCGAAGCATCAAGATTATTTAGCTTGAATTTAGAGGTAGTTGCATGTTTTACGGAGATCGTGCTTCGAGAGCATGTCGAAGCAATAATCTGGTTGTTCAAATCAGGCTGTACTTGCATCATCATGTTTTGGTTTGAAAGAAAAGCTTTTGCCGACGACAGTGACCAGCTGCATCATTTGGAAGCAAATTTGGATTCACATTCAGGCCAATCTCTTCAATATCGTTATATCCCTCTTGTATCGATGTGATGTTCTCAGTCGGTATTTTCTTCGTTTGACAAAGATATCCGAAGAAGACACTGAGACGCCCCAGGATTCGAAGGGATTGCACGTATATCATAATGGGCAACCTGAAGTTTTTCCGCCCTGTGTCTGTGCTTTTCTTTAGCTGTTCGGGCAATGTTCGTTGTAAACATAGTATGGCGTAGGCTCCACGTAAAGTAGACGTATTTCATTCTTTGTATCACTACTACTTGTCATCAGTCCGATGAAGCAGTATAGGAGGGGCGTTTCCCATAAAGAGCCTGTCAAGCGAGTGTCACAAAGAGGAGAGGTGACATCCAGATTCTTTCGAGAAAAAATCGACGAGTCTATCATGAATACCAGGTATGTATCGAGCATGACAAAATACAACGACAAACCAGGATCCGGATGATTGATCCGTAGTTGTGCGGCTTCATATGAGTGCTGACGGATATGCCCTGCATGGCGCTGGATCTTCCTTCCATGGACTGCTTGGTTGTTTCTGTGAACGGTATTTCAGCTGAAATTGTATTGTTGGTTTGCAGATATTCGTAGTAATGTCACATCCTTATGGCCTTTTTTGTCTCCAACTATTCCTCCCAGTGTCTTCTAGCGAGCTGTCGCTTTGATGTCTGATCAATCGTTGGCATATTGTCAAGAGAGCGCTTGATGGGATATATCCTGGGCCCCTAAAACATCATCTGGATTGAAAGTACTTCTGCTTACGTAAATTCAGAATGCGCTTCACTGTATCGCTCCGCGCATGCCCAACGCAAGGCGGTATGCACGCTTTACAATTGACCAACAGTCTCAATTGGAGCTAACGCTTTGCTTGTTCTTTCATCATGTATGGATGTCATACTTCTGTTCTAGGCCTGTGGGAGATTTTGGTAATCCGGAGCCACTCTTACATTGCGGTAAGATATCACTGATCTACGTTTCGCACAAGTATACTGCTCTGCCGTACCTTGTCTATTAAGATTCTATTTCACTTTAATTTTTGTTTCTGTTGCGCTCGCAATAATACAATTCGCCTTTTCTAGTACCTTAATACGTTGCGGATATAACGCTATAAAATAAACAAAATCAATCTTCTGATTCCAATCGTGATATTACTGGAGACATGCCGCCCGTGGGAAAGGACCAATCACTTTTTTTCAGATTTTCCTTGACTAAGTCAACTTCTTCCGGTTCTGACATTGACAATTCCGCATCATATGTGATTACTCGCTTTTTGTTGTCCATATTCATGAACACAGAAGAGCCACCGCCCGGCGAGTCCTCAACAAACAGCTCATCACTGTGCGCTGTCCGCAGTTCATCAACGGTCAAGATTGCCTCTTGCAACGACCTACCTAGCCACTCGTCGGCCGAGTCGCCCATGGAGCTGGATTGGACTTGAACGGGGGAGTCTGCCATTTGCATACGTGTTATGAATACCGATGAATCCCCGTCGGCACCATTCGGATCGCTGTCAGCCACAAAGTCGACGCTGGAATATCTAGGAAGGCCCATCCCTGAGTCTCGAGCTTCAATGAACGCGCTAGACATCCACTGCTGCAGCGAGCTATTTGTGCTATCTTTTTCGGACATCGTTTCGGGCTCTGCCAGAATCTCATCAATAAGTTTAAGCGCGGGCGCTCTTTTCGGAGGTTGCGCAGATTTCGATGTTGTCGAGAGGACAGGTGACGCTGTGACGGTCGCCGAAGTTGGACTCAATCTAGAACGATGTTTAGCCGGGGCTGGCTGTCCTTCCTTTTTGGGAAGCTTCTGCAACCGCTTCACTTTCAAGTCTCCAGGTTGTGGGCGAGCCCCCGTCGTGCCACTCGGGGAGCCCCTGTGTTTTTGGGGTAGGTTTTCGGATGCTGCTCTTGACAAGGCACGCATTGATTCAATCGTAACAGTTTCATCTCCGTCCGCAGCATGTCTGGCTGATGTGTTGAAGTATGAGGTGGGGTATGGTGGTGACGATCGACGTGGCGAATCTGTACGACCCTGCGGTCTAATCGCCGCTCCACGTCTCGCTACATTTCCTGCTGCACGTACTTTCGAAAGATCATCAGAGCCAGCGACGTTGGCCGAACTATCCCGGCTGCTGGTAGTGTTAGACTGGTTCTGAGAGTCTGACGAAGAAACTTCTGGTGTTGTTTGCCAGGAATAACGGCCGGACGAAGAGCTGAGGCTACCTGGCAAGCTGAGGTCTTCTCTATTTCCTTCGCTCCTGAGTAAATGCCATGCATCACGTAGAAGCTTATTGTGAAGGTACCATAACGTCTCCGCACTGATACTGTCCTGTCGCTCTAGTAACCTTACCCTTGCATCTTCGGCAACAAACAAGGCATCGATCTGTGCACTGCGCTCCTGGTATCGCTGGTTTCTTTCTTGAAGCGCATTCACCGCTCCGTGCAAGAGCTCAATGTGATTCCTGATGATATCGATGTAATCGGCGGTGATAAAATCGCCTTCCCAGTCGACAAAACTGTCATCGTCGGTACCGGAACTGCGCCCAGTCTGGTCGGGATTATGATTGGGATCAGGCGATGTAAACGGCGGAAGCGTCGGTGTACCACCACGTTGTGACAGAATCACCTCCTCGTTTCCCACTTTAAACTTCTTTGGAGGTCGGACCTCTTTCGGATGGCTGTACTGATCGGGCCCCAAAATTGTGCCCACGATCTGAGAAAGCTTTTTAATCCGAATTTGTTCATTAGCGCTTCGCTCAGATATTTCGCTGGTCGGGGATGCATTCTTGGATGTTGACATTGTTAAATTTGCTTTGATAGATTTTTAGGCACTTTCAGAGAAACCCAGGATGTGGTCTTGAAATTCAGTTGAGTGGCACTGCCGATGAATAATAAGCGATTAGCACACTATGGCAAGATGACTGTAGTTCGGACAAATTGCGTTACCGATCATCTCGCACCTGGACGTATCATTCTCAGAATGATGGTAGGATAACGATCGCAACCTATGACGGATTCTATTCATCGTCAGGAATGTGCAAGTAGGAATCGTGAAACAACATGAACCGATACTGCCCGCTCCCATTATTCTATCATGTTCTGATTGTCTTCACAAGCTCGTGGTACTATCGTGGGAGTTTCAACCTTCAAACCGATTCCGGGATGAAAATTGCCAGGTTTCGTTACATGGTACATTTGTTATCTGTGCCGCCCCAGCAAGCAAATACCATCTGTACTATGTTTTTATAATGATTGATTTCACAGCGTTCACGGTCTGGCCAGAGTAACAACAATGTCACACGTGCGATGTAGAGTATTTTACTGTCCCACGTATCTCTAAAACATGCTATACTAGTTTGTGCAGGTTGCTTAACTATTTCCATGCTTATCATTCATTGTGAAAGACCATCACTATTTATTCCCACCAGTATTCCCTGACTTGATACCAGTACTGTTATTCGTCCTTCGTGAATTCATTCCGGGAACAGCTCTGAATAGATTTCCACGATCAAGTACCTCAGTATCCGGTCAAGCGTAAGATGGTAGCGAGGTCAGATCTAACACGGTCTTGAACCATCCCCATCAACTAGGCCATGGTCAAGAAGATGTTCACTCCAGTCATCATTAAAGCGAAATCGGCCCTTCTCATCCAACCACGCGCCACTTTCCCATCCCTTACGGACCTGTTCTGCTGTCAGGCAGCTAACACTGTCCGCATCCTTGTGATACCTGGATAAAAGACTTCCGACCACTGCAGAGCAGGCTGACGCCGAGATTTCCGCATTGTTTAGTAGTTCTTGCATGTCGCTGCGGATGGTGTCGTATATGCTGCCGAGTGCCGCCGCCCGGATAGTCGAGATTGCGCTTGCTTCTTCGGAATTTATCAGGCCGGTCAATGCTATATTGTGGATGTCCGAGAGATCTTGAAGATAGGCCGCGGCCGACTTGCTCGGATTCAAGTTTACTACGACCGAACTGGCGCGAGCACGATTGGTGGGGGACTTTTCAGACATCTGGTAGATTCTTTGCAATGGTAATTTCGAGTTGGTGTCCAAGGCGATTTTGAGATGGTTCGTTGTGAGCCGCTTCGTTATGCCCAACAGCTTCCTTTAACGATAATTAACAATATTCAATATTTTTCGTGTTCTTTTTAGCATTGAATACGATACGCCGAAAATCGAGTCAAGTAGGAGTAGGCTAGTTCCGATTGTGGTTCGGATGTGTGAAAATTGCACATGATTGTGTCTTGCGCATCGCAATCAAGATATTCCAGGATCTTCGTGCAAACCCGGACATAAATTATCCAAAGACATTCTAGAATGTAAGTTTTTATTGGATTACGTCATTCAAGATCGTTCGACTGACAAGCATCAACATGCTTGTATTTTTTGCATTCCAAGTTCATGTGGACAGATTGAGGAAGAGTGTAACTTGACGTCGCAAGTATGCGCCCGGTCACAGAACTACAGTTGTAAAAACGGAGAACTACAGTTGTAAAAACGGGGGTAAATAAAAACCAGTGTATACAAGAGCCACTGGGTAAGACGTTGCGTGAGTCATGAGATGATATGCAGACGGTCTGTAGACGGAGTGCTACGTCGCTAGATGAACTAACATCCTTGCGTATGGAATTTCTCTCACTATAGAACCGTTTTTCTTTACGTCCCCGTCTTTACAGCTGTATCTTTCAAACGTATCATCGTCTTTAAAATTGCGGGTGCAACATGCCCAAATTTATCTGAAGTTGCTAGACCAATCAATATCACAGTGGCACGCTCTAAGAATACAACGAAATATCTCCAGCCTGTGTTGGGCTGAACAGTGTCTGTTTTGCCATGTTTTCTATGTAAACGCATCTCGAAACGCTGTAACAGGAACACATCCATCATCAGTTCATCGCAAGCTCAGTAAATATCCCGCTCACTGAAATGACGACTTCTACTTCAACAGGGTCGACACAAGTGACTAGCACCCCGGCCGCCAACGAAACGAGCATCAAAAAAGAGAAACCAGGCATATTCCCTGCAGTCCATTTTCCCCAAAGCCTATGTGATCCTTTGAAGGGCACGAACGCACTTCCATCCTACTTCGATGTCATCGACGCTGACGAGAATGTACACCGCATGTACGCCATCAATGCGCCAAACGGAGGATTGAATTATTGTGAATACGCCGGAAGCTCTCCTCGCATTCCATGGGAGGACGAGACCAAGATCAAGAAAGGTATCATTAAGATTTCCTTGGAAAGTGGACAACACTGACGACGGGAATTTAGATACGACGATAGCGCCACAGTTTCAGGTAGTACTGTGCAATAATGGTAGGCAGAATCCGCGTATCGTTTGGTGCAATGGACACGTGATGCCGTTCAGTGGTCCCGTGGAGCACAAAAAAGCAAAAGAGGCCATGAAGGATGAAAAATCATGTACTTAGACGCTGACCCAGTACGAAAACCACGCAAGTCTACCAAAACAAATTCGGTAATAAACCAGACTGAGACTTTTTCCAGCCTACGCTATTCCATATCTACCTTGCCGCCCTTGTAATCGATAGAGGCTTCAGTCGACGAACAGTGATGGTTCTTTAAAAACACAATGTTTGGATAGTATAATATTTGAAGTCTATCGAGATATCTGAGTACTTTTTCGCCTGAGTGAGAAGTCTTCTAGAGTTGGTCCAGTTGAAGACGACACACACGATATCGTTTATGTCTATTTCCCGAGTGGCATAAATACTCTCACTCGTCTTCACAAATAGATTGATGAATGGTAGGGACGTATAATCAGGGCAATGTTTTTATTTATGTGTAACATGCTAGACAAAGAAATATTGTCACGTTAGGGACGTATAATCAGGGATTACAGAGCTCTGTAACAGAAAACAGTATTAAGTTTTCCATGATCTCCCTGCCCTTCTGAGCATCGACATGATAGTAATGTTCCATAAATCATTGACCTTTACGCCAGGTTCCACAAGAAAAACTTTCGAAATTTGCGGGGCAGTTCCCAGATGACCAAACCGGAGTCCATAGCTACAAACATTCAAACAATTTACCACTTTATCAGGACTAAACTGCACCACCTGGTCAGAATTTAGTGTAAGTTCGGATTAATCAATGCGTGTTACTTACATTCATCATCGGAGCTCGCGGGGTCTTCGGCTACAAAGCCATCCACTGTAACCCCGTCGTTGGCATGAAACATAACGGAAGCATTACAATCAGCAAAGTTGTAACCTTTATCAATGACTTTGGCAACTTTCATGACCTGCTCATGAGAGATTATGAAAAAGAACACCATATCTTCGGTGACTTCACCCGATGTGATTCGGGAGATAAGTTGGCATCGTGACCTAGTTAGGTTTATGTTGGAGTTTGCCGCCACCATCTTCCAGAAGTTATACCCGAAGCCGTATCGACGGAAGACATGTGTGTATTTTGTCCAGGTATGAATGCCCATACAGTAGTCTATCGCTCTGTAGATACAACCGATTGAAGGTCTACTAGGTTCCTTGATATCGTCGTCGTAGAAGACTGGCTGTCTGGGCCCTTTTTCCATGAACGCTCGAATGAACTCACGTATCTCATCTGCGGTCATCGCAGTCATACTTGCTGAAGACTAATCAACCAGTTGGGTACGTGGTGTAAGGTTTTCGCCGAAGTAACACAGATAATAGTAGGTAGCTTTCTACCGGAAAATGAAAGTTCGTAGATGGAGAGTGTGAAAATCGATGGTTTTCTTTTGCGTTGCGAGTTGCCAGCTATACTTTACAAAAAGATAAATCGAAGTTAGAAGGATTCACAAATCGACATCTGAGTGAATTCAGATGCGCTTCATCAAAAGCGGTATGTTTCACCGTCCTTGTGGGTGCAACTTCCTTACGCTCTATATGTCTCAGCCTTACCTGTAACAGATAGCTGTATTTTTGAGTAACCGAATCCCAAAACCGCCGAGAATCATTACAACGGTCTTGCATAGTTTTCGAGTATGCTACCGGAGTATCGGCCGTGACTCTCGAATTTTTGGACATGTGGTCAATAATCAACGCAGTATTGATCTTCTGCGAGTACCTTGCAGATTGCCAACATTGCAATATGCTACACAAGGATATTTCGGTATCACGTGACTTCCAATTTCACCGGTGCCCCGACGGTACATCGAAATACAATACAATATGCTCATTGATCGCTGATAGAATCTGGATGATGTGATGCGATCTTTTGAACTTGACGATTAATGATAGAAATCTACCATTCCGTCGATTTTATTCCGTTTATATCACATACACAAACACCTCTTATCAAAACTACGATTTTCGACCGCATATAATACCACTGTGTTGATCAGGGAATACTGGTAATACAACAAGTACTCAGAGGTGACCATGTCCTTCCATACAAAAGCCACTATGGTATGCGAAGCGTAAGCTATTGCACCGTTCTGATCGCGTTGCTGTGACAGAAACTTACACAATAACGTATACTGTACCAGCTTTACCAATAGCATGATTCTACCAGCAAGGAAGCCAAGTCATATCAGGATTCGGCGGGATAGACATTTCTTGGCATACCGCTGGGCTGTCACGATGTTGCCTAAGTTGGTTGTGGACGAATATCGTGACCGGATGTATGGGCTGCGCTTCAGCCCTATGTGTGATTGTTACCCCCATAAATATTGAGCTCTTTTGTTGACAGAACACACAGCGCACATAGTTCGCACACATTTACGCTTTTCGCAATCCACAGTACGGTCCCCATTTCGCAAATATTGCCACAGTCATACTGAATCATACAAGCAGTCCTGAGACATGGCACCTCCTCATTTCACCCGATCAAGGAACGCAAAGAAATCGACCTTAGCCAAGGGTGGTTCAAAGTTGAAGAACGTCGAGAAGGCGCCAGAAGTTAGGTTCACAGAACCAGTAGTACCTCCCCGTCAAGTTGCAGATATGGCACCATCGCAACCAAACCTCCCAAGGATTAGAACCCAAGCTCCTTTGCTCCATGGCGGTTCAAAGCTAAGAATTGTCACGTTGGCGCGAGAAGTCGCTTTCGTGGAACCAGAGGTGGTTCCTCCTCAGGCACCACGCGTGGTGGAGGACTGGGCCGCAGTACTCGCGCGGCCAATCATTACCGCGAGGGAGTTTTACAAGGGTGATAAGTTGGTACGATTGGCAATTAGAAATTCTGCAGCTTCGCCCCTGCCAAGGCACAATCGTGCCACAGAATCGTCCGTTGTCGCCACGCCGCAAGTTGGGGAGGAACAGAATTCATTGATTTCAGTGAAAGCGGCGCAAGGGCCATCAACCCCTGCGAGGAACCCCCCGGTGGAACCCACCAACATTGCGACCAAGGACCATCAGCTGGAGCAAAGCCTGGACAAGCCTGAGCAGCTTCCAGAGTTGGTTGCATACAATGCACCAACAGTTGAAGGGCAAATGGACTCCACAGATGCCAAGATGGCCATCGCGGTGCAATCCGGTAATTTAACCCTCACACGCAAAAATACTAAAACAAGTACTAACAACTATGGCAGCAATTGACAACCTGCCCGCCATGTTCGAGACAATGGGGGTCACCATCGGAAAAGGCTCTTCCACGCCGTCGCCTGCGAGGCCAAGAGTGAAGGGACCTCCTCGGATCAACCCACGTGTGTTGTTCCCGCGATCTCCGATCGTTGGTAGACGCCGTGGCGCGACTAAGGAACCCATCACTGCGAAGCCGGAGGCGGCGGTGGTGCTACAAATGGCGGAAGAAAAGCCCATCGAACCCCATTCGGGGGTGGTGGAGGCCTCGGCCATAGAGGCTGAGGCTCCAGCCAAAGAGCCAAAGGACGAGGATATTGCGGGGTCCTCGTCCTCCGATGTGGTGGCGGCCGGGATGGTCGTCACCAAGCCACTCGAGGTGGCTGGTGACCCGGAAGCGCTGCTCGTTCGCCCCGGAAATCCGTGTGTTTTGGTCTTCCCACTTCTGTGGGTAATGTTCATGGTCTGGCTGGCCTTTACGGCCTAAGGTTTGTGTGTTCGTTGTTGGTTGGGTGGGGGTGGGGCGCGGAGAAGATACGTTTTTGTGCGGGCCGTCGTGCCCGTGTTCGTTGTGGTGGTGGCCGTCGTGCCTTGTGTGTTTTGTTACCGTTTTGATTGTGGCCTTCGTGCCCTTGTGTGTTTTGTTACGGGCCATCGTGCCCTTGTCCATAGCAATGGACAGATAATCTTTTGGGCGATGAATGATTGTTTTCCTGTCAGTGACTAGCTTTGATTTGAAGTTCTGAGAATTGGCTTCGTTAGATTCAACTCTACGCACACTGCAATCTTGATAACGGTTCTTGTTAATCCAGGCTTCACTCATGCGACGAAAGTACTCGAAAATATTACCAGAAATCTCTTAATCTTGTACAATCTTCATGATTCGGGATTGCAATCGCTTCTGTGGTGACTGAAGAACGCATAAAGGCTTTACTTTTTAGACAGATTATTCTTCGTTACCGATCTATACAACGCAAGATTCAGTGATAGTACACGAAGTTTGTCTGAGTACCTACGTCTTTGAGCTGTGCTGTTCGTTCCATCCAAACGCTGATCTATGTATCAACAACTTTGGTGTTTTTCACTCTCAAGGACCATTTTCACAGCCTGCATTTGACTAGGTTTGTCGATGCCTAGATGTCTTACAAGTTTCAATCGTGCGTTTCGGGGTTCTGTTGGAAACAGCGGATCCTCCAGATACTACGTGCTTCTCAGGCGCAACCCAGGTACTTCGGTCTTCAATGCCTCCGAGTTCTAGGATAACTTGATACAGCCAGTTTGAGAATTAAAATTGGGGATCCACTTCGGAAGTGCACTATAACTTGTTTACAAGTCTCAACAGGCCGCGTGGCCAGTTGATAGTACTGGCAGTCAAGAGTAGTCTGTCTGAAGACAGAGTGATAAATGTTGTCGAACGCCAGCTCGCACTAAGGATGTTCGATACTGAGGACTACCTCCTACTTTTCGTCCGATATAAACTGTCAACATTCATTCCAGGTTCCATACGGTGTTTCTCAATCCGCCTAAAGAAAGATCATTGCGTAATTAGACATAATTCTGATATCCGGTGTGAATACGGGTCACGCAAATGAAGCCATGATACCTGGTTATTGTAGAGTCGCCTGAGAATGTGTACTTTCCTCTGACTGTCACTCGCCAGCAGCCATCTGCGGATTCATTCGTCGAGGGAAACCATAGTTTTTACCACCTTGAGCATTGTTAGAGATTCTCGTCGCAGGAGATCGTCTTGCGCTTACTACCCGCCTATACCTTTCTCAAACAGTGTGAGGTACGATCAAAGACTCGCAGGGCCTTTCGGTTCTGGGTACATGGCTTCACTGATATATCGTACAGCTCTACTCGATCAACTAGTTGACTAAGGAATCAAGGTCATGTTTTGATCTAAGTGACCAGGAGGTCAAACGAAGATAGGATTTGTGCTTCTTACACCTTTTGAACCAATCTACAATTGTGCTGACCAAACACGAAACACTGTCGACGCTGTTGAGGAGTAGGATAGTCATCCAGCAAACCCGTAAGGCTTCCCAAAATAAGTAATTGCCTTTCATCTTCGGTGTAAAACATATCCGCATATCGTGATGATTACCTCTTTTTTGTTTTGACATTGCAATGACTTCCGCGGAAAGTGATGTAGCCGGATATTAGGTGAGTGATGGCTGCGATGAGATCATTTATCACACAAGCGCCGGAAGGGAAACTGAATGAAAACTGAATCAATTGTTTATGCCAAAAAAATGAAACACCGCTGGTCAAGGCATCGTATCCTGAAGCTTTTGCGAGCGGAAGAAACGTATTTATTGTCTGGTGGTTGTTTGAACGGAGCATGAATTAAGCCCGGTGTGGTACATGAAACCATGTAAAGAAAAGAAGAAGAGAAGAAAGAAAACCGATGCCAATTGACTGATGCCTGAATGCCGTGTAAGGTCGTGCGCTGAGAATGTCTTCGATAACTTCCTCCTATCTGCGTCCCTTGCGCTGGTGCTCGTCCCTGACCCGCCTTCTCCTTTCCTCTTCAGTTTCGAACACGTTGGGCGCTTGTGCGTCATACGTGGGCCAGGCACGTGCCCTGGCCACATCCTCATTACTATACACCGGACGGAGTTCCCCAGTTTGAGCTTCTTGAGCGGGTGGTGTATACTCCACACTGTAAGCCGGACGAGCCACAGGCGACCGGTACGTATTTCCTGATGGTGCCCCCGTGTACTCACTACGAATTATCCTGGGTACCGGAAGACTCTGGGTCCTCGCCCGTTCAACAGCCTCCTCGTCAGCGGCCGCCTGTTCAGCAGCAACCCGCTCTGCTTCCATGCGCTGCCTTCGTTCCAGACCTCTGCGACGGATTTCATAGTCGGATGGTCCTCCTGGTACTGTGAAGACATCCTCCACGGGCCTGCGTATCTGACGTGGGCATGGAGGCTGTCTGGAAACCTTTGCCGGCTTTTCCACACGCTTGGATGACTTGATTTCGGCATGTGTTGACGCTTGGGTCGAGGTATCCTTTTCCTTTTCGGAATTTGTTGACTGCTGGGTCGATATCTGCTCTTCCTGTTCAGCCAGAGCTGCTAGCTCTGCTTCATCGAAGTAATGTGCTAGGTTCTCGATGTCGTCATTCCCTTGCGATGTGCTTATGACTGCTTGTGGCCTCGTCGGCAGAGGATGATCCTCACGCCATGTCTTCAGTGCTTCATCATCCGAGGGATCCCAGTCCCGGAATTCCTCCGGGATTTCCGGCTCGTTTGGCCCGTGGTGGTAAGAAGACAACAGCCCCGCCTTCCAGAGACGCCACCTCTTTTTCACGTTCAACGCCATCTGGTCTCGCTCATGTGGAAGTACAAATGACGGATCGGCGGCCTTCTTGCGAAGGAGCCTCTCCTGCTTCGCGGTCTCGTTCTTTTTCCATCTCTCCTCGTCTTTCTGCCGTATGCGAGCGAGCAGATCGTCATCGATCACCTGCGGCTGCGCGGTATTGGGCATCCACTCATACACCGTCGTCTTTAATGTTCCCCTAAGAGTTTCATTGGTCCGCGCGATCTCGTGGGCCACGCGCAACGTCTTATCGACGGTCCTGTCTGGCATCTAGAAAGCAGTTATATCAATACAATGAACTTGTGAAATATGCATTTTAGAGGACTTACCGCGGTTCTCTTGCGTTCGCCCGATTTGCGCGGCCCCACAGCGCGCGGTTTTACGGCAAATATGTCCTCGACGCCATCTGAATAGACAACCTGCTTACCCGTTTCCGCCTCCAACTCTGCGATCGTACCAAGGAACCTTCTGTCTCGGACAGCCTCTGCCACCGGCTTGCCTGGCAGCGTGCCCTTCGGTTTGACGGTCTCTGGGACGACCTTGCGCTCGTCCTCAGAAGAGGATTTCAAAAAATCAGAGTCTAGTTCTTCTTCAGGGTCATAGTTTTGCTGATTCGATCCCGAATTCGCCATTTTTCCAAGGCCGAGTTACGAAACTCGAACCTGTTGTTGGGTTTTCCTTGTGAAGGTGAACGGAAGAAGTTATGGGCCAAAATGGCACCACTTAAATGCGAGCAGTATTGAAAGTGTTATTCTGTGTAAACTTGCCCAGCGTTGATATGACTGATCACACCTGTTTTGACAGTGTTTCGCTAAGTAACTAGCCGCCAAGTATTGCGTGAGTTAACTTAAACAGTATAAAGGGATATACCGTTATCAACATGTTTATTGAGTGAGACGGAGATCCAACTAGACTTTAGTTCTTCTAGCCATCAGACCAAAAGCATGCTAGCATATGAAGCCGGCGTGGGATCAACGTTATCGTGTCTGACAACATAGGTACAGATAAGATCTGCTCCATGGATAAGATCTGCTCCATGGAGGACAGAATCAGGAAAAATATCTGCGTGGAGCGTTAACGCTTTCTCCAATTGTGATTCAGACTTCGTGATCAGTTCATCCTGCTGTGTCCTTCTATCCGGATAATAGATTACGTCCTGTGTGATTGGGGACCGCTCAGATATCAGATCCTGGGACGTCGCTTCCGCAGAATGCTAGTTTTTCACGATAATTTACCAGAAGCATAGATTCAACAGTCAACTGCCAGTCTGTTGATGTGTGTTAGAAACTTTCTTTGTAGTTGTGGTGGATGTGCAGATGGAAGATCAGTCTTCTGAGTCTGAGGGGGCCTCCACCATACCGCAAGTACTTCAATGCGTGAATATTGAGATAAAGTGTCAGATGGAGGATCGCTTACAAGTGTGATATGTGTTCTGTGAGTAGCATGAGATTCTCAAAACTTCAAAGTCGGTGAAACGATGATCACCAGCAGTGCCGATATAAGCTGTTCCAAGACGGACGTCATGTCAGTTCGTAGATCCTGTGTAACCAGCAAAGATTCAACATAAACAGGCCTGTCCATTAAGCATCTCACATACAGATGAATGAGGTCCGCTTTAGATTTTCCGTGAAGACTTTAAAATATCCACTTGCAACTACAATGAATCCCCTTACACACTGGAGGGTACTATTGATTCGGGATAAAGGAACTTCAGTCATAGTGGTGAAATGATCGTAAGATTATAAAAGTGGTTCGATGACAACGTACAAGCCTAGTTTCAACTGAGAAGCTGGAGGTTAGTTTCAAATGTGAAGCGAGGATCACGCTCCAGAGTATAGAAAGATATCAGGACGAGGCACCGACGGGGCTGTACTGATATCTGATCTTCCAACATCACACTAGCAGTCATCGACCGAGTGATTCGCAGCGCAGAAGTGCCAGTTCCAACATACAATAGGGCCCAGTCTATTATACATACCATGAATCTACATGTTACGTACCACCTTGGGTAGTTTTAATTGAAGACTACGATGATTTCATTTGACTACATGGTCGTAGAATCTCGGGACGATTCCTGCTAGAGCGAAATGTATCATGAGATCGGTTTTAATCAAAGCCACAAGTACTGCGTACATATCTCTGGAGAACACTTCAGGCGCTTCATATAATATTTCTCGGGTGACAACCACCCGCGCTACTCAAGTGGAATGAAAAATGTAGCAAAAACGTTTGTTTCATCATCAGCCTGTTTTCCGTCAACATGCCTTAATTCAGATTGATTTATTGTGATTGCTTGGCATTTACGCTGTTTGGGATCTATTTGCATGCAGTCCCCTTCATCCATCGTCGCAAACCCGGGTATCAGAATACAACTGTAGGCCAGCAGTCATGTTCGTATTTTCGAATGGATAGCGGAAATCATCACCAGTTCTCAGAACGTCCACCTGGAGCCTGATTCTCAGGACAAACGGTGGGTAAAATCACCGAACGGATACTTATCTCGATGAGTAACACAGAAAATTACGTTTAGTCACGCACAAGAGACGGGCCATGAGCTATTAAACAAAGATACTGTGCAAGAACCAGCCGTCTATGGCGTTCTTATGAATAATATAGCTACAGTTCGTTTAGACGTATTCGAGACATGATGAAAGATGACGGCGAAATTGACACAAACCCGTACACTCTGTTTTTCTACCAACCAGTGGGAAATTCATTCACTACCGAGATCTAATGTCGACCGATAGACTTGATTGTTGCCTGGTTACGGTGACAAATGAGTCCCCCACTGCCGACATGAGATGAGTTCACGTGAAGATGTCGAATAATGCAAAGTATCTTCCGATGGTCATCATGGTTATTGCTTCTTAATAGTTCCTCGCTTGGCTTAGGGGCCTTGCTATTCCGTCCCAAATATGAATTGCCAAGGGTATAACCCGCTCTGGATACTGGAGTACTTCCCGTATGCTGAGACCCCCTCAGACTCAGAATTTTTGAAGTTCTATCTAAGATTCCACCACAACCACAAAGAAAGTTTTTGACAGACATCAATTGACTGATACTTGGGTATTTGATGTATATGCTGCCGATTTATTTTTTTGAAAAATGTCATTTTTGCGGAAGCGATGTCCCAGAATCTGGGATATGAGGGGTCCTCAGTCATACGGGAAGTACTCCACTGACTTACGAGACCTATAGTGTATGACATCCTGGAGTTAAGCATCATAATATATTTTCATCAAACCACTTGTAGTCGGACTGACAGAACAATATTCCGGTCGCCTTCGAAATTGCATCCTGATTTCGCGATTGCATGTGGGTCCGTGGTTGAAATTTGCGAGAGCAAGATCACATTATCACTACATTTCTTTGATAGTTTCATCGAAATTACGAGGTACAGAGTGTTTGAGGTATGTATAATTTAGCAAGCGTGTTTTCCAATTTCCTCATTATATCATGTAACATGAGATGATGTGCTTTGTGATACTCTAGAAAAAAAAAAAAAACGATAGCGAATGGGTATGACTTCCTTGGGAAAGTTGTAGCTGTTCCTGTTACCTCGGTGATCAAGCGTAGCTTTCGAACAGTTCATGATTCGTTCCAGGAACAGGAAAAGAATTCTGTCAGTACCCCGGCATCTTGGTACTCGCCTTACCTCAAGCGTCCACTTCTGGTACGCGACGGCATGACCGGGAACTGGAAGCGCGGATTTAGGCCGTCCCGGTTGTGTGGAAGTACAGCCTTCGGCCTCATTATCAGCGGAATAACGCCGGGGTCGTTTCGCACTCGTCGACGGCGCTTCTCCGGACGTGGCGAGTCCTCGTCTTCTTCATCATCGGAATCGGTAGAGGAACTGTCCCGCGACGACCTGGAACTAACAGAGGCCGAGCAACAGCTGCTGTCACGAGAAGTGACAGTGCTGGTAGTGCTAGGGCTGGTAGGAGGAGTGGGTGAGCGACGAGACGGAGGGCTGATCTTGCGACAAGAACCACTCGGAGTCTTTGGAGGAGTCGCCTTTTCAACTTTACAAACGCTGGTCTGAAGGACGCGCTTGCGTTTATGGGTCTCGACGCAGGAGGTGGCAGGTTCAGGCTTGTTTGGGGCGGCCTGTGGGCACGCATCGTCGTGTGAGACCGCCGGGAGGGCTTCTGGTGGAACTGCGACTGCTGAGGTGCATTGCGCCACCTCGAAACCTTGATTGACAGTCGCATGTCCCGCCATATGCCTACCCGGACGGTAAGGCGATACAAATGCTTGCGCGTCGCTGTTCATGTGTCCCTCTGCATAGGAGTTAGTGCCTCAAGTTTGAAAAGCAGTATATCGGTGCATACGCTTCCTCAGCTTGAGGATGACATTCGCCACAACCTGGTTTATCTCAAACAAGGCTGTCGCCAAGGCGGTTTCCTCTGACACCATGTACAGTCCGTCTAGGATCTGATACTCGAGCCACTGATATCGATTAGTTCTATGGGTGAACCTTGTTGATCACAACAAGAAAGGGAAACTTACTTGTCGTTGGGCCGACACTTTCAAATCGCCCTCAAAGGGCATCAGCACAGGCTTAATCTCAGTGATATTTTGGTAGTAAGACATTGTCAAAGGTTTGATGTTTGTCGTGAAAATTTAGAAAATGTGATATTGGATTGCTGTTTTCTGGCGACGCAGGTAAAGGCGCGAATAATACTTAATGAAAAAGGAAAGATTGAAATTGAATGACGTATGTCTCTAAGGCTCAGCCCTGAATGAACGATAGTATGGGCTGGCCAAGTTCGTGGGCTGCACGGACGACATATGATGTCACCAGAACGCTGAATGTGTTCAAGACGATAATATGATGGAACACGATTGATTGTAGGGGATGTTGTCAAACAAGTAAAATACAGGACGGCTACAAGGGCATACAGACACCAAGAGAGCTTACCCTAGATAACCATACTAGAAAGATATGAGTAGAAGCGGAGTGCAAGAACAGACACGTCACCGGTGAATAAGTACGGCGCGACAAGTCCTGAAACAATGCGGGGAGCCTACGTAAGCCAGGGGGATAATACAGAAGATAATTACATGGCCGGATATCTTTTGCAACCAGTTTAGTTGTATGATTTTGGTCTCTGCGTCGCTGGCCTGCATGGGCACTCTCTGTATTTTATCTTCGCGTCTATATGTTTGTTCCACGGTCACTCGGAAGTCTAAAATCAATGATGCTGGCGCTACAAAGACTGAATCTCGTGGGAACTTCACAAATAATTGATGGAACGAGCTATACTGTTATCGGGAAACTACAAGTGAAGGGCGTCTGGAGCATTTCCAGGCTGTTTTGGCACTTTGCAACGTTATCTTTGAGTTCTGACATATATTTCTTTCGAACAAGAAAACGAAAAACCGCTCGCTGTATACACAATAGTTGGATGCGGATGCCCGAGAAACGAAGATAATTTTCAGAAACTAAACTTTGTACGTTCAGTTCAGGAGAGCGCGCAGGAATTTCAAAGGTCTGAAAATGGAAGAGCGGATTAATCGTGAGCATGACATTCCGTCCGTCTAGGTATCGCCTCAGGACCTTCCAGCGATATATCTATTTATGTCATAACCTTGTCTCTCAAATGCCAACATAAGTCTTTCCAATGTCCCCTCCACCCAATCCCAATTGACTTTTTTCCGCTCCGATTTATGCCTGTCTAGATAATAGGTGAACAGAACCAAGCTTTCGTCTGCGATTGGTTTCAACCACATACACTGTGGTTCTTCTGGGATATTCTCACAGTATTGTTGAAGACCAGTGGTAAGCTTTTCCATGTCCCCTACTACGTGTACCAGCGGATCAATCTGTGGTACCGGCTGGTTGCTTCGTGGTGCCGGTACCTGGAGGATGTCAAGGTACGCAGCCAGTAGCATTCTGGAAAGCCCAAGGAAGGTGGGTAGGATTGGATGCTGACGGAATTTCCGTTCCCTGCTTGAGACTGGAGCTCGAACTGTGATGGGTACCGGTGGGAACCGTTTGTAGAGAAAGTCTCGATGCTTATTCCTGCGCCAGATTACCGCCTCGTCCACCGGCATGTTTACTGGTGGAGCTCGTACGTTATCGAGTTCGGAAGTTGAACAACATCCGCATGTGAAAAGGTTCCAACAACTGCTCATACAACCTGCCATTGTTGTCCATCAGTAGTCTGGTCTTCCGTCGCCTCATATGTGAAGGATCATGAGATCTTTATGCTCTAAGGTCAACATGCTTGCCACGGTTCGGTCGCACGGTGGTCTTCATGTTGCCAGTCTCGCGACATTTTGCCGCGGAAAGTGGAGTACTTCCCGTACGACTGGCGACCCCTCAGATATCAAATTCTGGGGCATGGCTTCCGCAAAATGTCGTTTTTTGAAAAACTACTTCACTAGCATAATAGATTAAAGATCTGAGACTGGGTGTCATGTGTGAATGTGTCACGTGAGAAATCTCGGAATCTTGTGTTGTGTAATAGGCGACGTTTGACAGATCACAACAAACAAGCAGGGATCTTCACTGCACAATGCGCTTGATCTCGAAATATCATTCGAAGGAGTTCAATAGTCACGTGACGTCAACTAGGCGCCAACAGACTTCCGAAGAAATACGATGTTTGCAAGCCAAGCTGCATGATCTATATATCACCAGCTTCCACGACTACATCGTTCACCAATCCTCCCGAACCATACATTCTCCTTTGCATCCGAACTGAATCACAATGATACCAGCTGTCGGCGGCCTACATTCGCTCACCTCAAACTGGGACGAACCCGAAGAGTGGCCCAGAGAACCCCTCAACCCACCTCAACCTAGCGCTCAAGGGTCAAGCTCGAAGCGCAAGCATCCGGGCGACGATAAAGAGATACTAAGAGGGAAATATCCGCGGTACAGAACTATGGAGAAGTTACCTTACTTCAACCCCAACCTTCGTGAGGACCATGGCGGACCTGGCTATGCTTCTGATAGTGAGTTCGATCCGTTTCCAACTCCACCACCGAAGCTTCCAACTCCACCTCCGAAGCTTCCAACTCGACGACCAAAGGTTCCGACTGTGCAAGCAAAGCGCCCATCACCACTGGCGGCCAATACAACAGTGGCGGCCCAGTTAGCTCCGGAAAACTCACGGATCCAAGATAGTGGCCCGGGATGTTCGACCACTATGGGGAACAGTCAGACTGGAGCCATAGACATGACCACCCCAGATGAACAATTCTTTCCGATCGGTGCGCCCGCCAAACCTCCACAGATCTTCAACCGCCTGCATCCCACAGACCCCGGGACTCATGAATGTCTGTAGTAAGTTACTCAAATCCTATCATTTCCATCCTGACAGTTTAGTGAACTCCCCTGTCCCGCCACCGATCACGCAGAAGACGACGGGTTGTTCCAACTTTGCAAGCCCGACGCAGATCTAGAGAAGCTTATGGAGACTCCATACGTGAAAAAACTGTCTCCGTTGGAAAAACAGAAAATGCTGGAAGAGTCGTTTTTTAAACTGGTGCATGAAGGGAGACACAAGGCCACTAATGACGCGATGAACATGGCGCTCGGTGGGAAACGCAAGGCTTGGATGACTTAAACCGGTACCAGTCTGGGACATCCGTCCTGACATCAGTCCCGAAGGCAGGACACCAAGTAGTGTGCCCCTGAAGAGGGTAGTTTAGATCTCCAAGAATAATAGTAGTTTCTTAGAATCTCTCAAGTAAAGTCCGTGGGGCGTTTTCATGTGAAAACCTGTGCTGTGAAGAGTTACTCCGTTGTTGTGTGTTGGCATGATGGCGCCCGCTTCTTCTGAAGACCTTTCTGTTAAGACAACGTCTCTGTTCTCTCTCTCTCACCTGTACGAACTTGGTGACAAAAATCGTCGACCACCCGACACCCGATGTAAAACTGTCAATTATCCACGCGAAACTTAACTTATGGGGTTGTTGAATAAGTATCTATTATTGCAGATACGGAAACTTGATCCTATCACTATAAGGCTTTTTATTTGCTTCACCTACTTGGTTTTACCTGCCATTTAATCCGTGTCATTTTTGACGCACATTTATTGTAGTTTACTGTACTCTTCTTGTACGGCTTTCTTCGTTTCTTCCACTATACTATGAAATTATCCTCTTGTCTTAGTTTTTAACTTTATAATGCGCCAGTAATTCTCAATGTTGTTCAGGTCATGGGAGGATGCAAGTCTGGGACAATGAACTGGAATATAGTGCAACGAAGCGAACATTTTCAGTCTTCTTGCTGTGGATAAGAGCTTTATCCTTGACATATTCACCTTTGAAAATTTAGGGGTAATTAGGCAAAGCGTTGTAGTTTGGACAGACAAAGTCTCATGTGAGGGTGGTTGGGTGGTCGATGACTTTTGTCACCAAGTGCGTACAGTACGATTGATTGAACAGACATCTCACGCTCTTGATTCTTACAAGCTGCTGCATAAACTTGCTTTATACACAGACGATTCCCCAACGCGAGCCCAGAATACCGACAGCAATCCCAATCCCAGAGAAATCGTTCTTCAAGGGGCTTTTGCCCGGAACACGAGCTTCGAGAGTTGTATACCGTCAAATGTCATTCGATATCAATTCATAATACTTACAGCATCGGCCGTGTCCGGGCCCTACCACTACTTGGCCACACAAGCATAGTTTGTCACCATCGACATCCCACGCTGGGGGCATTACACCGTTGTCAACGTGAGTTTCTTAATTCCATCACGGCCGCCCTGAAGCCCGTGACCTGGCTGGAGACGTCCGGGCTGATAACATCACTGATGCCCCGGAGAGGCGCCCACTTGAAACATTTTTTTCGTAGTTTACTTGAAGATTTGCAAAACAAAACTCACCTAGCTCCACAATTCGATGATTCTTATGAAACAAGGTCGATCTGTTTACTGCTTGCCATGTTGTTTCGCTATATTGACTTCGCAATTGGTTTACATAATACTAATGGGCTTTCATTATTTACTCGGTTCTTTCCAATCGTTTGAGAAGATCGATCGCATGTGGATGTTTGAAATAAGGTAACAAAACAGAGATTCTGTTTATGTGTATTCGTAACTCTTAAGTCTGGCTAAGGTTCTCTTGCTCGGCCACATCCGCATGCTCTCCTGCGCATAAGTCGTAGCACTCCAGAATTATGCGCCGACTTCTAGGTTCAAAACTGTCAGTATCGTCCGGGTGTTCAATGAGGGTCTCCAGCATGTCGATGAACTTCTTCATTGCGGCGCAGGACTTCTGTAACACCCCGGCGGGTTCACGAAACATCTGAGTCGCAATCAACAATCGTTTAGCTTCTTCCAAGTATTGCTTCGGTGTGCACCAAGTAATGTCCTTGCGTTCCTTGGGATATTCAGCATTGCCAAGGAGCTTTAAAACCCCGTCGTAGAAAGTTATGAAGTCGATAATACACGCGCGGCTGACACTGTGCATCCCGTGCATGTAGGGATAGATTGGATTGTGGTAAGGATCACCCGGTCCGACGGGATTGGGACCATCCTCAATGCTATTTTTGGTGAGGATAGGTGGCCTGCGTCTATCTGTGAGCTCCAGCGATAACCCAGATCTGGTTTCCTCTTCATGGGGGGGTGTTCTCTTACGCAGATTGGTCGCGTTGAAAGGTAGTATCCATATTGTGCTTATGCTGGTAATGCATGCGTAAAAGAAAGACTTTCAGGCTTGAAAGAACGGCTAATAACTGGCTGAAACTTAGGCAGACGCACTCCATTCGTAGAGTGTTGTAGTACTTCGCTTAGCTTCACCGACCGCCATTTCTTCGTCCACATACGAGCACAATCTGTTTTTGAAGAGTGAAATACATGTGTAGAGACAGTAGGATGATCAACCTTTCATAGTCGTCGTTTAATTTGCGATGAGTCTAAGAGCGACATTTGCGGTACAGTAGGCAGATGCCAACGTACTTATCATTGCGCCCACATCAATATAGCCGTTTCGATGAGCGTCGGTTACTGACAACTATCGACACCACCACAATTGGTGCCTCAATTATCTGTTGATATTGAAATCGCCGAATGCAGAGGTAGAAGACCTAGAATCACCGCCTCTGGACGACAAACACGTGTGTTCGGGGCCGTCTCAGTAGGTGAGCGACAGATGACGGCTTGATAACATTGACCTGAGGGCGGTATTTTTCATCCAATGCACAAGCGTCTTCATAGAATGTGTTTGAACATGGCATCTTGGAGTCAATGTCTACACTCCTAGTTTGATACCTTTCCAACATGGAAGTCTACAGGGTGAAAAAGCCGTACGGCATCTATCGGCGAAGTATCACTGATCAAATCAGTGCATATTAGGACTATTTTGGCTCGTGTTTTATACAGCAAGCGTGTTTGTTGTAGGCAGTGTCTTAGGTAGGTGGAGCGGGAGATCTCCTAGTACCCCCGGACAAAAATTCGTTGCCGCTATATACTGCGCCGGGGAAGAAGTCGATGCTTAGCACGTTAAATGCCAAGCTTGTACTGCCGAAGATAACGTTTCAGGATCTACATCACAGAGTTTCAAATATACATTTGCACGCGTATGAAAGGCATTCCATAGGCAGATGAGAACGAGAAATAGAAGATATTAGAACCTTATATTTGAGACTACCATGTTAAGCAACGACAACGCTGTACGAACTACCTGAGGTACGGCTTCCACCGGCTCTATAAAGAGCTTTTCTGCATCAACTTGAGTTATCTTTAGACATAGACAACATCTCCTGCTTGCTCATGGCCCAGATTGGCTTCTGCCTGGTTTTTTTGTCCGACTTTGATTTCGGTTCCTCCGTTGTCTGCGGGGTATGATCGCCCGCAGTAGGTTTGACCGAGGTGGCGGTAGATTCAGTAGGAGATGTAGGGTGCGGCACCTGCAGCCCATCCCCACCAAGCGGTTTGAGGACACTAGCATTTGTCGAGATGGAAGTTTTTCGCTTCTTTTGCATCGGCTTATCAACAACCTGTTTTTCATTGTTCGCTGCTGCCGACAAAAGAAGATCATTCAAGACGCTGTTGACTTCTTTCAATGTCTTGTTGTGGTCTGCCATCATGCGGAGCGTTCCCTTGTCCCGTACATTTTTAGTGTGGCGTATGAAAACCTTGGCAGTGTGAGCTAGCGTTGATGGTTGGCGGAACATGGGCGCTTACCTCCTGAGCTTCACTAAGCTGCGTTTTGAGAACTTCCAAAGGCTTAACATCCTCAAGACCAGCATCGACACACTGTTGACGAGTTGCATCCATGAGACCAGTTAGATGTTTGTCCGACGCGAGGACGCGAGCTTTGCGTTTGTTGGTGATCGGGGTAGGCATCGTAAACGAATTTGTCGATATCTACATTGCATGTATTAGCCTTGTGTCGCGAAGAAATCCCTGCTGGTTCGTCATAACTGCGTAGGGCGTTGGGCGTTTGTCGTTAGGCGATAGGCGGCACACGATGGGTGTTAGGCGTTAGGCGATGTGCGAGTTTCTTGGCAGTTGGGGACCTCAGACGACGCAGGTTATTAAAGCTGTGGGCTAGTGCGGAGATAAACTTAGTACGGGGCCCGTAAAAAACGAGTATTCACGTCTTTCAACGGTGCCAAGTGTTTCTTTCAACGGTGCCAAAAATGGTTTTCAATGGGCTGGATACACAGCTCGGAAATAGTGCCTTCATCAGCCCATCTAAAGAGTGATTTAGTTATACAGCGTTTGTTCATCGTCTACGTAGGACAGGAGTATGATAATTCGCCCGTTGAACTATCGAGATGTCGGTGATCCGAAGAAGAGTAAGTGTAGAGCAGAGTGCACACGTTTGCAACAGGTTCCTGATAAGCTGCACACATATGTCTTAACGTATAGAAGTGATAAAAACATTGCATGAATAAACAAATTGCTGTGCAATGTCAAGTACCAAGGTTTTACGAATAAACTCAAAGAGCTCGCCTTTGTGGCCTCTCATTTTCGTTCTGAATCCGTTCAATAGACTCTTCACACAATGACCGCGTTGAAGTTGGTACTAGTGCATTGCACTATGGAAATTCAGAGGATAAGGTGAGTATGATAAGCGAGTTATATGGCAACATGTCTATTATGCTCTGTGATACATGGTGTTTGTCAAACGGCTGAACAGTCATTCATTGATTTCCTCGACATCATCTTCTAATGGGAACAATCACGACATCCATATTCACATCGAATATAATGACGAGGTGTTTTCTCGAGTATTAGTGAGTGATGTGATATGCCGTATGGAGTAATACAATTAGCATTTTTCAGCCCACTCCTGAGTATGCGGACTGTGAGGCACATCTCTTTCCTGAGCTCCAGGACTCGGAGCCCCATCTCTCCTGGCCTGCGAAAATTTCTCAAAGCCCGGTGGAAACGGAGGAGGGCAATTCTTGACACCACTGCTTCTGGTCGGAGTTGGTCTAGCATCGTTTTGTGAAATTGGAGGAGGCTGATGCCTCATACCACTGCTCCAATTGGGGTTTGTCCGGCCATGGGTTTTATGGTAGCTCTTGCCTCGAGATACCGGTGTGCAGATGGGCTACACAGGTCAGTATTATTACACATTGACGGATGGATCGTATACTGACTTGAAATCCTCCTCGCGTCCATGGACGTTTCGTTGGAGAGATGCGTGGCCCAGTGGGCGTTTTTGGTGCGTACCCAATGTGGGCTGACGGTGCTACGGAACCATTGTACGGGGCAGTGCTATTGTAAGATATCTTACTACTGGACGGCGTCGGGCCATGTTGTGTAACCGCTCCTTGTGCAGGTGTTTGCTGTACTCTATATTTGTTAGACTTCCTAAATAGATACGGTTCATCCGAATGGATTGTTACTGCTGATAATACGCGACGTGCTGAGCATGGGAGGCCGCATATGCCTGTGCTGCTGCATTCATCTGCGGTGCGTCAAGCTTTCCAGCCGGAGCTTGCCCTTGTGCAGCCCGAAGTTGAGCCTGATATCTGTTGTTCTCTAATGGTCAGTGACGCGTGATCACTCAACATAGCGATACTTACGCATAGTACTGTGCAGCTGTTACGACTGGTTCTTGGCTTTGAGTAGCTTTGGGAGTGATCGGGAGTAACGTAGGAACACTGTCGACCTGAGCGGCATCTTCTTTGCTGACCACAAAATTTCCCCAACCACTGGCGGTTTTTGGTGTTTTAGTAGGACTAGGTTCGACCTGAATTGTTCCTTTTCGCTTACGTTTCTTCTTGACTGCGGAGTCACTGATACGGATGGAGACTTCCTTGACTGGTGTGGTCACTTGTACTTGCATGGCGGCTTCGGGTGGCGATGACCTTCCAATCTGAATATCATCCACGTCCATCGAGTTGCCAGTAATTACTGCGGGCAACTCGACATTACTATCTTGTTCTGGAGGCTCATATAAAGGTGACTCGTCTTGATACTGCTTGGGCTCATCAAGTTTCGATACATTTGATGATTGCTCTTGAAGAACGCTGTTACACGTTAATGACAAGTCAATGCGTCTCCGGTGTGTAAATCCTACTCAGTACCGTGTTCCTGCCTGCCCGGTTCAATTTGTTTTGCAGAATCGCCCATTGAATTCTGTTGTTCAATATTTCCGGTCGGCTCGTTCGAATCGATCAATTTTCGTTTTCCCTTGGATAGAAGTCCTAGGTCCGGCACATTGTCTCTGTTGCTATAGGCGTAGTTCCTGCCAGCAACCGAGAGCTTTCGTTGAACCTCGGGAGATTGCGAAGTATAATCGACATCATCAACGATCTCTACAATTCCGTTGCCAGCATTCAACGGACTAATGCCCGCTCCGTCTTCTTCTTCTCCATTTTGCGCACCAACGGTGTCTTGTGGAGCATTCGTTTCCAAGCTCATCTTGGATGTGCCTTCTGATGGCGACTCTCGCACTGCTTTGCTTAGTGATGGAGCTGCAACTATGGTTGAAACCATCCCATCATGAGTATCCCGTTCATCGTTCATCAGATGGATGTTCGGAGACACGGATACAGTTTCATACTCCGGTGACGAAAGCCCATCCTGATTAACGCTCTGCTGACATCTATTATTATCTGGTAGATGTGGAGATAGTTCAACCCCCACATCGTCAGCTGTATCTTGTTGGACCTTTGAGCAATACTTCAATGTATCATGTGTGTCCTGAACCATTGTCTGTAGTTTGCTTTGAGCAGCATTGAGGCGGTGGGATGCTTCAATCGTAGCTTGTATCTCAAGATCTTCCGTCTCGTCATTTGCCTGGTATTCCTCGACTCCTGGTATCAAAGGTAGCCCCGATTCTAGATCTGCTTGGTATGCTTCGACGTTGTCAGCAATTATGCGCAGGAACTTGACGTCTTCACACGTCGACACAATCCGCTGCAGATCTGACGTTATATCCTGAACGTTTGCGTATCAGCAGAACTCTTTTTCAAAAAGATACAAGACTGACTTGAAGAGCATTTAAAATGCGCTCCTTTGCCCGAAGAACCAGTAGCCGATGGCGACGAGCCAGCTGATCCTCGTTGGACTGACCTCGGCCTGGGTCACCTCTCATGGTTCTTGTAAGTTCGTTGTTCAGAATGAATTGTCGCCCAAGTGATCTTCAAGAAATCTCTCGATCGACAACAAACGAGAAATTGTGCGTATTGGCTGCCAACGTTACCCGAAATTTCCAGACTGACAGTTGTTCCATTCCGCCAAAACCGCGGGAATTAAGGAATGGAGTGACGTTCGATGTTACATATCAGGGCTGTCTCATTGCTATTGCTGTTTATAATCCGCCGGCATCGGTATCGCAAAACTTAGCATTCTTTTGCTTGGAAGTCAAATATGAGTGCGCTTAAGACGAAACATGTTTCTTTTGTGCAACTGTCGAGCCAAACCGCGCCGCGATTTTGACTCAGTTCAGTTGCGTATTCGCAGAATACACACAATAAGGTGGCCTGTAGGTTAGGTTGTGCACTGAGATCAATAAACGACTCGCGCCCAGGTGCTGATCATGGTGTGTGCCTAATGGAGACGTCCATTTATTCCTGCGGTCGAGACAGTTATGTCTCCACGATCTCATGTAACACGATGTTCACAGGACTGTGTAGAACGATTGGCAAGATGTGATTCTTCCACAGGTGGTCTACAAGCAACAGCAGAATACGACACATGTTTTAGATGAGCAAAACGTGATGGGTCAGCCAGGAAACATGTATGCTCTAGCCAAACGCCTTGCATACAAACTCGTAGGAAGCTGTACGAATGACTGTACGTCAGATCGTTCCATTCGGTATTTGTCGACCAGCATGATTGATGTTTTCCTCAAGTCTGAATCTTGCGCGATGGCCTGAGCCGAATATCTCAGTTATCACATTGTTCGCTGGGCAGAGAAAGGCAAGCAGCAATTCCTGTGCCAAGACAGATGTTGTAAATCTTAGCTTCGATTGGTCGGTGAACGTTGCAGGCAGGCTGAAGGAACAATTCAGTTTTGGGTAATATTGCCAAGTCTAAGGTCAGGTCTGTCAACAATTACGTTTGGAATTACCGTACCACAATATGACTATTACCGATCAAGAGCAAGAATCAGTCGGCGGAATAATTTTGCAGCAAGAGGGTAGTTCGCATGAAAATCCATATCTTCCCGGAAACCCTGTCAGTAGCAGTACGACTGCACAACCCGGCAATGATTGTGAAATCGATCACACGCTCGATATTGAAGTATCCTGTGTGGCCTCTCAGATAATTCCTAATCAATCTATCGAAGTTCATGAAGATCCCCAAAACGTCAACCAGGCGGAGGATCGAGCAGCCGTTCTTAGCGATGGACCAGACGACGCAACAGTAGCGGGAGAACGTCCGACAAGGGGAAAGAGCATCGACTTACTGCGTTCTGTTTTAGCTTCTCAAAAAAAGAGAGGTTCTGTGCGAAACAGGGGTTCTAATAACAGGGGTCAGAGAAAACGTTCAAAACGGTCTGTAAAGCCGGCCAAAGCCTCAACCAATGTGAACGTAAGTGTGTATGTTTTTCGCTTGGACTACACCATCTGATGGTTCAAATCCAGGACTTGTTCGAAGATGCCGCAAAACGCGATGATACCGAAGAAGAAATGTTTTTCAAGTTCGCCCCACGGCCGAATCTATACGCTGCGCCTTCATGCATACAGCTTCAACCGTGTGGGCATATCTTTCACACTGCTACTTGGAAGGCATCTAGCACAATGTGGCGCGGTCATACGTGCCCTGTCCGCAACTGTGGTCTTGATGTGCAACACAACATACGTCTTGGAAATGGCGACGACGTAAGGATAAATCAAAACAGATGCTTTGCCGCACGGTGCCATATCGAAGACATGGCTATCGCTCTTGCTAAGAATCCGGATAGTTGGACGGTGCCATGTTCGTTTGCTGACAAGGTTGAAATTCTTGAAGACTCCAGGATGCAACATGAAACCCACGAGGACACTTCATTGGTGGTCGTGCGAGATCATGCAGCCCGTGCCATTGCAGAGATGGAGAAGGCTATCGAACGACAGAGAATAAGCTGTCTGGTAGATACATCGGTTGAAGTTATCAAACCCAAGGTTGTAGCTGAGGTCAGTAAGAGAATCACTCGGAGTCAAAAAGCATGAAAGGTTCGCACAACATGCAACTATAGTTTGACCTCACGTACTTCTGTTTGATTCGGACACTAAAATGGTTGATTATGATGCATATAATACTTGATAGAGGTCTATTCGATGTGTCGCGATCTTTTACTTGGCAGGCTTATTTCAAGGGTAAATCTATCTAGTGTAACGGAATATGACATTTCACGCAATTTCTCACCTGGCGTGTTCCAATCTTCGGCCTTCTCCAAATTCGTGCCTATTTTGCTTTCCAGCGGAGTAATCGCCAAACGACTCCGAGTCACATCGCCGCCGTACTACGTAACAGTAACCTGCGATCTCCATTCGCATACGATGCATGGTCAAAATATCAATTTTCTAGTGGATGCTAGTTGATTATTGCGTAGCGTCTACTTTGGTGACTGTCTTTTTCGGTTCTACGGAATATTCTTTGAGGATATCTCCAGAATTTCATTGAATTGGGGGAATCACAGGCCCGATGTACTAACATTACACAACAGTGTTTTTTATGGAACTACAACCGGTTCATGACTAGAGTCTGTGTCCGACTCCTCGCCAGTGAGATGACACTGCGAGCACCGGTCATGGCAACAACCAGGACACATGGGAGTGCTCAGACTGTACTCTGTTCTACAGAGATGACATTGCCAATCCCACAAATCAAATATTGCTTCGTGAGGTGAATTATCTTCACTTCTGCTTTCCAGGGAAGAGCCACCACGTGAAGAATAGGATGATTTGGGCTGGGTGAGACCCAAACAGCCAGTAATTGGTGCAAAGATATCTAGAATGCAAAACATAGCTCCACACACGAGGAATTGAGTCGGAAGGGATATCAGGGAAACTTTGACTGTTCGAGACGATGTCAAGATGATGATAAAAGAAATCTGAGTTTACTACTTCCGGAGAGTATTTGATTCTTACGAGACGTCAACATGAACCACGCAAAAGCTACGGATACAGCAAATTGGACCCACTGTTATAGTTATCTTTCGGGTCATGATGGTTCCCCTGACACGCATTTATCGTTTTAACGCGCTTACAGTCCATCTAGAACACACAGTGATTGACATGTTGTGTCTGGATGACACTGGATGTTCATGGCGTATAGCACGCGACGGTTATCTGATTTTCCGGGGTCACGTGAAGGTCGGATGTCACTCGTGTGCATAGTCCAAGTCTTGTAGCGATAGTGATTCTCAAGACTCATGACAAAGCCGGTGGGCTGCGGTTACGTGGCTTGGCTTCATATTCACGATATGTACATTACACGATTGCCATTGAAGGAATACCACCGATGTCAAACATTTCAATTACAACGGACTATTTATTTCAAAATTGAGGACCTTTTTCTTTCACACCTCCCAAACCCCCGTTGAGGTATGGTAGGACATCAGCCAACACCTCCGGCATCGGGCAACAACCATCGAAAAAACATGTTTTCGAACGTTGATGCTTTACGGACACGATTTGAGCGAACCGCCGCTGAGACGTCGAGGCCAGTAAGTGTTACTCCCGGAGACCCGAGGGAACCGCCCAAGGTTGCAGCAATCCTCGAGCCAGATCCAGAGGATCCTCGTTACAAACCAAGACCCGATGTACCGTACCAGCAATCCGATGAGTATTACAAAGCCCGACTATCTCTCCCAGGCAGGCTCGCCGCTCTTCGCTTGCTGCAAACATACTCGAAGCGGTATGCCCATCAACCGAAACCAGATCGGGACGCGGAGTTCCGAGAGGCTCTAGCCACAGGATTTGCAGCACTTCGGAATCCACCGGGGCCTGGCCCACATCCTCACATCCGATGGATTCCGGCTCCTCCACCACAGCACAGTAAAGCTGCTTTGGCGAGAAGAAACAAGCAAAAGATCCTCAATGCCAACAAAGGCGTGGCGGACGCTAATCCTCCCTCGCTGCCTGGACTCGACCTGGACTACTCTGCGCAAAAAGCATTGATGGAGCAGAGAATGAAGCAAGTAAACACTTTCCGAAACAGTTTATTTGCGGATGTCCTGAAGAAAACGGCGGTAGAAACTACTGTCTCATCAAACCTACAAGTCAGACAAGGACAAAAAGCAATCGACTTCAGCGGAACGGCTTTGCAGAACGATGGATGGGAGAGTATTCAAGCGCATGATGAAGCGAATCGACAACGCAGGATGGATCCTCGCTCTGACGAAGAGCTGCCCGCTGTCGGTTACAAACCATACGCCTACCAGGTAGACCTGAATCCTGAAATGCTGTACCAGAACGCAATTCTCGTAGGCGGTAATCAAGAATCAACATTGCCTGGCCGGGGCCGAGGCCAAATGAAACTTCTACAAGGTGCACAAGACACTAGAGTTCCGAGTGATCCGGGCAGTCAGCATCACAGCTCCAATCATAATATTCGTCACCTAATAGGAACTAACCGGAAAGTACCTTCAAGCATTGTCTCTCCCCAGTCTAATAATCTATTTCATGGCGCTGTCTCCAACTTGTATGAAACGCAAATGAAGAAGTTGGGAATGATTACTTTGTCAGACGGGAATCATGTACCAACTCATGACGGTCAACCTGACATGCGTCTATTAGATGCTTCCTTAAGTAATGAAGGGGTAAGCCACGGAAGTCATGATAGAGATCTTTCAGCACAGGATAGGGCACTTATCAGGATTCGCGGGATTCAAAAACATCCTGGATTGATGAATCCAAGAGATAATGTTAACACCCGCATGTTACACAACCAGGGCTTAATGACCAAACCGTTTAATGATCTTGGCTCTTTGCCAGGTTTTCAAGACCATGGACATGCAGGTACGAACAATCCTGTTAATTTTGGGCCCAGTATCATGCCGAGATCTAAGTATGTACCCGGTTCCAGATGAAGCATGATATAGTTTGGAACACTAACAGACATAGAACTATCAATAGTTATGACGCTAGTCGATCAACTCATTCCCTGTCGACAGATCATGATTCTCTCACGGGTTCCTCCAGCTCTCGCTCTCGGGGAAATACCACAGCTGAAGATCGGTCGAGGCTGCAATTTAACCAAGCTGAAGCCGAGCTGATGAAACTAAACGAGAGCGGCTTTTCGAAGGGGCTAGCGTCCCAGCCAAGAAAACGTGGTGGCACGACGGGATCGGCGGCCCCATCCAATGGGTCGACTGCGGCTTCCCCGTCAGGTTTCCTTCGACATGGCTCCAAGAGCTCTAGTTCAGCGTTCCGGCTGCGCGCAAATACGAAGGGATCTGGAAACACCAAGGAATCAAGCGCAAGTGATTATAGCGATGCTGATTATGACTCGGCCAAGGAACCTCTAAGGGGAACAGATGCCTCTGCATGTATCAGCACGTCTCCTGCTGATCATAGCAACCACAGACAGTCGAAATCTAGATTTGCCACGTTGTTTAAACGCAACAAGAGCAAGTCCAACTCACACACCCCAGAGAAGTCCAGTATCAGCACCAAAAATTCAAAAAAGAACGACAGTAGTGACGAAGATTATGCGCGACGTCCGCCTCAATCCGCTTATGACGAGTTTCGCAATGGTAACCCTTGGGCGTAATCTCGTTCTAAAGGCATGGTGCGAAGAGGTTTCGTTCAGTCACATGGTTATGTTTTAGTTTCAGCACCACGGGCATTTCAGGTTCAATGTTTCACATGTTTCTTGTCAATCGACAGATTTTTCTATTACTTCAACATAGTTAATGTTTTGCAATTTTCGGAGCTTGCGCGATTTTGGAACTGTCATGTCGGACAGGGTAACAATAATACATGCTTTGAAGTAGGGAATACGTTGCTTGATAGACGTAGAGCTAAAAAGATGTTTGGTACTCACTTTCGTACGTAATAACCGTGACATATCTTACCGCTGCGTCCTGGTGAAGGTTGCTGGATTACACCCCGGAAAACAATTGAACTAGAATCCAACTTTGAGCAAAACCCAACAAGGATCATCGTTACAATAAAATCTGTATAAACAACAAAGTTTCTACGCATTATCAGAGATACGTAGAAATAATCGTCACCACTTAAACCAGTTTTCTTGCTAGACAGGAAAATAGGCTATAATCCCCGTGCAAAGGTTCGCCGTTCACTGATTCGCCAAGACAATGCTAACCCGATCCGGTACATCCAGCCCCGTGACGGCGAATCATCTCTTGGCGCAGCTTACCGGATTCCCTTATATACGGAGTGTCTCGCTCCCACTCCAATCTTTTTCTCTCAGCTGCTCACGGCTATCCTCCTTGCTTGGTATCTCGGAGGGTGTGTGTTTTGTTAGTACTCGGCCCGCGGTCGGGCGCGTCCCGTCTGAGCGTACGTCCCGGGGACTATACATGGCCGGGCGGTTCGGCCAAGGTCTTACCATCCTTTGGCCTTATTGTTCGTCCTGTGAGGAGCTATGCATAATTCATGGGTTGTTGACTAGTACTCCAAAGTCTTCATAAATGATCTGCTCTTTAGAAGAACACGACGCAAATCTTCAGTGTCACCGTTTCTTCGATCAATAACGGAGGACCGTCGATTGGCGCAACATACAGCTGCTTATCGTCTGTTAAATACTTGGGAATCGTATCTTTAACTCATCTGCATTTGTTAACTACTTTGGAATTACATCAATCAGTCTTCTGCATTGCTGCGGAAGCTTGTTTTAAACTAATCTACCACATTATAAGAAACAAGCTCGTTAAAGATAAGATGAGCTGTACAAGTGAATATCACTCAAGGTTTTCCGCTTTTCTTTCGTGCCATACAATCCAGAAATTTAAAACATAGCCATAATTTGTCGCATGTGAGACAATGGTAACAGTCACAAATACACATCACAGTGTTGCAGAATCTCAAGAAGAGCCCCTTTTTTTTACGGACGGGTGCCGCGCGTTGAGCGTTGGGGTTTTGGACGTAGTATGGTCCTGCGGCGGGGACCGGGGCCCTTTCCTGCACGTTTGGGCTTTGAGCGTAGTAAGGTCCGGTAGCTGGGACGGGTGCTCCGTCCTGGACGTATGGGTTCGGTACATAGTAAGGACCTGGAGCTGGGGCGGACATATTGATTTGAAACGTTGTGTGTGATGTTTTTGCTTTGCTGCTGACGGATATTTGTTGAGATGTTGGGAAGATTGTTGTAGGAGTCTCCGGTAACGGCAAAGTATAAGAGCAGTGTACTATCCCACATGTAACTTATGCAATTTCAACACGGCCCGAAATTCTTAGCCGTGGTATTCCGCGAATTTACATGTAACGTGTACTTAATTGTCATATTGACTTTGGACACAGCAAACAAGACGTGCAAACTCCTATATCGTTTTGCCATTGTGTTATTCTTCGACAAAACCGAAACCCCACATTCTCATTAGAGTATGACAGTGATGCGTGTTGTGAGTATTTTCAGCAAGAGGCAGGTTGCTGTGTTATTACCAACATTCAATGCCTATTTGACAGCGCTTTAGACAGGGTTGGGCCGGTCGCTTCTCTGCACATGTTGCATTATATAGGGTAGGCATTTTCCCTCAATGTTTCAGTCTGTTTTGCCAACTCTACAACATAAAACAAACATCAGTCATGGCGGTTAACATGCATATCACTCAAGCTGTTCAAGTGGCAGACCTTTGCCAGGCCATCCTAGAATTCTCAGGATCACGACGGGATGCTCTGCTGTGGGACCTGCATGATCTTGCAATAGCCCGGGGATTCCAAAATCAGGCTGGGCTAGTGCACGACGCCATAGTCCAGCTGAGAACCTTAGGCTTTCGATTGATGGACGAACTGAGGGACTTTCACGATACTGAGAAATGGATTCTTGTCGGAAAGATAAGAAACTGGCTGGCCTCGATGGGTGTTCAGTTTCTTCTAGTAGCCTACATAGAATAGGCTTTGCAACGCTAGTGGTTTTGTAAACATTGTGGTAAATAGGGAGACCTCACAAAAGGTAGAGACATCCTCTCCGGCGTCTTTGGTAAGTGTATTTATTCATCATCATATTTATACGAACTGATTACTGCTAGACTGAGACATATGGTCAAGTCAGCTGATGTGTTTACAACATCTAGGAATAACGTAGTACATTCACCTGATATCAAGCGAATGAAAGTCAAGAGATGGTGGCCTATAGCACTATATCCGCTGATACCAAGACGCAATGTCCTCAATACCGTCACTTGGAATGATCTAAATCCCACATGTAAGATCCGTTGCAAGCGGGTAGCGTACTCAAGTTGCGATGTGGAAGCACCTGTCAAGAGGGACCCTGTGTACCGAAATGCACTAGATTGGCGGTACATGGATGGTGTTCGCAACTTGTCGCACGCCAGACTTCAACTCGCTACCAACACAGTTTACATATCCTAACGCTCAGAATGCAAGGTTTTTGTACTTCTCCATCCTCACCATGTCTCAACCTGTTACCTCACACGCGTTCTGCATCGCTTTGCTCACTGCCGACTACCACAACCCTGAGCTTCCTGCCGAGGGGCGCCGCTACGCTCAAACCCTCCTTGCCGTAGCTGCACGGGAGTGCGGAGTTCAGACGATCCTCGACGCACAGTTACTCGCGCGCGACGAGCTGAGAGATATGCTGGCCGCTTTAGAGTATATCTGGCAGGCCGAACACTGCGAAATCGCCAACACTGAAGAGGAGAAAGCTCAAGCAGCGGCTATAACTGCCGGACTTCAGATGGTGACGTATTTCACACTAAAGCTTGAACCACTTCTGTCGCGGGGTGTCCCAGGAGATGCTCAAGAACTTTCAGAAACAGCATTGGGTCATGAAAACACGTGAAAGAGTCACGGGAGGGCTTGTGGTCCGCGCGTGTGCTTTCGGTATGTCATCGTCGTAGCTAGATACAGAAATCAAGTTTTTTAGCTCATATTAGTGTACACGTCTGTAGATTCGTCCGTGTCTTGTGTCCGAAAACTACCCAATTTGGGCTGGCGTGTCTCCCTATTGAAACATTTTCTCAGGCGTATGTATTTTCAATGATGGTACCGGCATATACGACCTTGTTGCATCTAGACCACGTATACCTTCATTGCATGTAGCGAGCTCTTTCGTGAGCTTTGGCTCGTATCTAAACAAATGTTTCAGTTTGAGCATAGCGTTTGGAATAACCCCATTGTAAAGTGTTGGCCGCGTATTCATTCGATGCTTGTACGCTGATATAATGCGACAGCCTCCTACGTAGGCAACAACGGAAAATCGAAAATGTGGACGTCATGAACCAATGACCGAACCAAATGGACAGTAACGGGGCTGAAGGAGCTAGCCTACGCTGTTACAGCTGTCCCGACTTGCGTGTAAACTCCCTGTACCACAACAAGTACCAAGATGTCCTCAACACGACATGAAGTACCACATGCAATACGGGATTGAAGTACCGCAACACCGCTATCATGTCGTGTCTTGATCGTGGTTTATAAACGCAGCACTTTTACTGTTCCAATGCAACCACGCCGAAATGTCTTGTCTTCTACTTCGACTGGTTTCTAACATCCTTGGAGCGTGCATTCCGCGTATGCCAATCACTAGGCGTGTTCCGCATCGTGACTACGACGATCCATGGTCGCCGGCCATGTTTGCACTTTGGGTTTGCCACCATTGTCAGCAGTTTGTGGATGGAGATCAAAAGCAGTGTTTGTTCTGTTGGCATGAACGGTGTGCTTCATGTCGGGATATATAGCATCCCGAAAGTTTGTTGAAAAGCGATTTGTTCAGATCGCACATGTCAAAAATGAAAGATTCATACACTTACCACGTTCGTCGTAGAGCAATATGTCTGTGGGCCTTATCTGCAATACTCAAGTCATTGGCTTTTGCTTTGTGTGCCGTTATTTTTTGAAACCTATATTCTTGAACTTTGCCACATCCATGATGAACTGATCCAGGGCGATTCTCTACGCGCGATCCGCCAAGATCGTCTTAGCCCGCATATTTCAGGTTTTTCTTGAAACAAGTATGCATCTTACTTCTGAATTAAACCATTGTGTGATACGCAGTCCACATACGATATACGCAATGCTCACAGGTAGAATGAATCTGTGATATGCTACGAGAACCGTCGTGCATATTCTCTAGGTAAGGTTTATAAATTTGAAGTTCAGTCCCTTCAGTCTATAGTACATCAACGAATTCTTCCATGCTAGTTCTACTACAGCTCCTTAAGAAAATGTGATAAAAGAACCACTCATTAGACCAGCCTGTGTATCACAGACCACATAGCCATTAACAACATTTTCACCCGATCCAGTGACCATGTAACACGTCATACAAAGTGCCGGGCAACCTTCTGGCCTTCGAAAGGATGTTAGTTGCACGTTGGTTCAATGCCCTCCTCATGCGAATTAGAATCTCCTCGAAGATTTTGACTGTTTGTTCTCTTTGGGGAGCCACGGCGTACCCACGCACTGCTTGGCCGGTTAAGACTGTTATGATCCCCTCTTTGGTCTTTGATTTCTTGCGGTAGAGTTTACGCTGAGCCAAGAGATCATTGAATCTTCCAACCAGAAATTGGCAGTCGCGATGTCGACCGGTAACCGCCCGTTCACACATCTGTACTGGCTCAATTTCGGGCACTGAAATCCACATGTTAGTACCAATCGTATTGTTACACGGAACATGTTATCCCATACCAGCCCAGAATCTAAGATAGTTGTACATGGATGTAGCGCAATGGGAGATCTCTTCCACTGTGGCTGGTCTTAGGTGTCTTGCACAGATTGCTCTTAAATCCCCTAATATCAGTGTTGTTTAGACATCTATGAGTTACAGAAATGCGTTATTGTTGATCTCACCTAACGACAGTATGGGTGTTACCAGAAACCGAGCTTGATGGGCGTCAATGATTGTGACTAAGAACATCAAGATAAAAACTCTGAATAGCATCATGGCGGTATCAAGAGAACAGTGGATGCGTCAATGTATGGAGATTTGTTGCCGATGTCCTATGTGGATAAGACCGGCTTGGAATGTTTCTGGGTTCACGTCGGTCGGAAGCTGGGCTTGGGGTTAAATACAACAGGATGGAACATGCATATGAACTGCCGATCGACCGCTTCCGATGCTACGCTGGCTATGCTGAATTCAAACAAGATTACTAAGGCTAATGGCTGGTCTATCAGCCGTGCAATATTCTTCCTTGCAGTTTGATACAACGGGCGTAGGTTCCAGACAGGTAAATCATTTCTCGAAACACGCAAAACCAAGCTTGTACATTCACTTCGCTGTTGGCCCCGATAAAAACCTGGACCGCGCTTTTCACTGGAAACACTCCCAAATCGTCGGACAGTGTACTTGGTGGATAAATGGTACAGTATAATTAAGGTCCAATATGAGTGTCACGTGAGCAAGGCTTAATCTCAATTTAATCTAACAACAAACCGCACTGCAAGGTCTATACACGAAAGTACGGAGTTATGCATGCTCATATTGTGTCTTCATCGCTGGGTGAAGTATCATCATGAAATGAGTTTCCCTGAAAAGACCAACAAGCTTCAATTCAAAGCAAACTAGTAAGTGCGGAACGGTCTTGTTGGAATACGGCACCACACCTGACGGACAAACACCTCTGACACCCTGACCGGACAGATCGTCTTGGCGCCGAGACCGTAACGCTACGGTCTCGGCGACAAGCCATGGCCAAGCGGGGGGATGGTTCATGCGAGATGGAAGTAATGTTGGACCGCCGGAGGGAATACACCCCCGGCTCCTGGCATATAAAAGGGCCTGTATTATCTCTGTAATAGATAGATAGAACAATAAAACAAGCACAGTTTTCCCTCTCCTGCCGCACACCTCCACTGCCTTCTGCCGTGTCACCAAACATTAGGTCTGCCTTATTGTAATTATCTTAGATACCATTAAGATATCCGAATAATACATCGGAATATAAAGAATGTTTGTATACTCCGGAATTCGGAGTTGAACCGTTTCAAATATCAAATTCATCGTCGTCAATCAATTCCTCGTATAGTTCACTCTCGGTCAGTCCTATATCCGAGATATAGTTTTCAGTGGACACAAGCCGAGGCGATTTGGCAGGGGATTCTATCTCTTTCTTAGAAAACACTGCCCAAGCGTCTGCTATGTGTTGATCCACAAGCTGGAGTGTGTCAGTCGCTATGTCTTCTGCGATGCTGTTCTGTGTCCTTGTGCTCTGAGGTTGACAGTCTTTGAAAGCGGCCCAAGCCCCTCCGAAATTTTCAGCACGTCTTTCATTTCGAGAATTGAAATTTGATCGCATTGGGCCAGGACCATCATGATATGTTGATGTCATCGGAAGTATCATGGACGGAGGCAGATTATGCAATTCCTTCATTCTTTGTACTGGGGCTACGCAGAAACACAGCATCAGAAATGTCGTCGATACAAGAAAAAACCGGGTGGAGGTTGCCCTACAATCAGGAAATCTCTTTAGTTTTGGTGATTCCCTCATGAACTGTCCCTTAATTGATGTATCATCGAAGCCCACCCACTGGTCCTCACGACCTGTCGTTGAGGTATACACGCTCGAATGCTGGGGCGAATAACGATCATAATACTGAGGTGAATCAGACATGTACTGACGATCAGTGTTATATTTTTCGAGAGCGGTGCCGCAAGTGCTGAGATTGCATCCCCCCATGGTTGTACTGTGACGCAGTGTGGCCACATTGCCTCGGACTTGGCTTAGACGTGTTTCACATGTGCGATCATTCCTTGCGGTGCTATCCATATCACTTTCATAGATTAACAACACATCATCTGTATCTGAGCGCTTCGTAGTGTCGCATCCACTATACCATGGCCTTGGTTGTCGTGATTTTCTCGCCTTGTGCACATCGCCATGACTGTGCTTATTCAACTTGGATTGCTGATCTTCAGATGATATCTCGGCGATCGGGATGTATCCAGCGATGTCAGTTGCCGGACGGACCTCGGACTTGTGACGGTAACTTCGTATGAGAGATATTGCTTTCTTGGTTTGCGTGTTATTCAAGTCTAAAGATCTAGACGCTGATACATGTGTCAGCTAACGCACAATCAAACCAGCCATGCTTACATTGATGTCTCCCATGTTTTCTAGTTGTCGTTTCAGGTGATAGCAACTTTGATGATTTGAATCCTGCTGGAACTCCACGTGAATGTAAGCGCCGCCTCCGGCTAACGTTGTCGTCCGCGTTCCAGTTGGGTGTCCGACGTGGTTCTGCAAAATGTAAATCACTGACGCGGTGTCGACCAGCTTCGTCTCTCCGTATAGCCTCAGGTCCTTGCTCAATGCCTGTGCGCTCTTTCGGAGTCTTACTGGTTAGTCTGCGACTGGGCATAGTTTCGATATTTCGCTTCGATGAACGAGGGCCGAAGCGCTGTAGACCGGCGCTGACTGGTGTTGGTTTTTTTTTGATCGCTTTAACATGTTAGGACAGCACTGACACATGAACAGTGAGCTTACGCGAAAGTCGTATACGATAAACATGTGCTCTGCGACCTGAATTGTCAGAATTGTCGCTCAAAATCCTGCTTGCTGTGTCTGAAAGGTTGTTTTCAGCGTTGAAGAGCTCCTCGGAGTTCATACGAAATAATAACAGAGATCAAACCAGCTTGAAAACCCTCGGTTATCTACATGGATGTGGCCTTATTGGATGAACTTCACGTTAGCGCGTTTTGGTGCAGTTTCAGTCGACACTGGTCGCAATGTACTAAGTGCACTCGGTGAATGTTTCGCTAGTGTCACATCTCTTAACGATTTATTCGATCATGTGCGGTACCCAATCATTGACAATGGCAGTGTCGAATACAAAGTTCAATTTCAAACTACGATTTATTACATCAATGAATGTCATTCTGGAGTTGCAGATGCGTCGGCCCTCAAAGACCAGGTTTAGTGTTCAAGTCGGCTCTCCCGGGAGGGCGCCAAACCCCTGTTGATCGGCCTCGTGATCTCGAGGTAGAGTACCCGCGAGATCTCGCCGATGAACCTCGCCCTCTCTGCGAGGTATTTGCGCTCGCCGCTCGACTGGCATTTATCGACTCCTGCGAGTACGGACTAGGCCCTGTTGGGTAGTACTTCTTGCCCCTAGGTAGCTGAACGCTGTTTCTGAATTTGCTAGGGCTTGAAGACCCGTTATCGCTTGTGATTTCACCGATATCCCCAAGCGGACTATCATTCTGGATATTTCCAGCGACAGCGGGCACAACAGCTTGCTGAATACCGCTGTTTTCAGCGTCCTCAATCTGGTGTTCGGGAGTGGTAGGCTCGGGATGCTTAGCCTCTAGTTCTTTCGTAACTTTCACATCACGTTTGAAAGACTTGATTGAAGGATCTCGCAGTGGCTCTGATGGCAGTGGTTTATAAATATCCGGCGCAGGACGTGCCGGCTTGGGAGCAACCGGCACTTTGTCTGAAGTCTCACGACTATCTTTGCGATGCCTCGAACTATGGCCCTCGCGTCGGTTCTTCGAATCGTTATGTTCATGTTTCATTTGCGTATCTCGGCCGTTTGATTGCGTTGCTCGATAATCGACCTTCTGGTTTCGGTAGTCCGATCGATCTTTGCGATTGTGCGATGAATCTTGCCGATTGCCCGATCGATCATTCCGATTGTCCGATCGATCTTTCCGGGCGTCCGACCTGTGCTCTCGACTATCGGATCGCCCGGAATATTTGTCGGATCTCCTTTCAAGATGATCTGACCTCTCCCTCCGGTCGTGAGATCGCTCTCTCGGGTGATCCGATCCGTCTTTTCTGCTGTCCGACTTCCCTACGCGATTATCCGATCTGCGCTCACGGTTGTCGGATCGATCTTTCTGGCTTCCAAATATAACATCAAGGTAAGACGTGGTATCTCGTCGGTCCGATTTATCTTCTCGGCGGCTAGTATGCGCATATCGGTTGTCTGATCTGTGATCTCTGTGGTTGGATCTCGATATTGGTGGAACATTCTGTGTGCGTGAAGTAGTCGAATTTGCATGTGTCTGGGCCAAAGCTGTAGACGCTCCCTTGCGTTGCCATCGGCACAAGCAGCATCGTCGGGGCTCTCCCGAAGGAGATTCTTTCGATAATCCACAACCCATTCTATGTCTCTAGAGAATCAGTGTGTGTTTCTGAGTAATCTTAGGGGGAGTGAGTGTTTCGTGAGTTCCTGACTGATGGCTGGAGCCTTCTCTATTTCCTGCTTGCTGGAACTGGCTTCATGCCATGTATAGCAAGATGCGGTCTTCTGGCATCCTGTGTATTTTATCACAAGATGGCAATATATATACCGTCTTGATATCTAAAAGTTCAACTTTGAGAGCACACGCAAATGTGGAAGTGCCAGAACGCTATCACTCGAACCAGCCATCCAGTGATCTGTTTGTAGCACTTTGGAGAGTCTGTGCATCTCGCAGAAGTTAAATATACATTCAAGCAGATCGCTGAGCGAATCACGAACTAATGTTTAGCATACACCAACCTTTCCTTGAGGGGGTGTCAATATGTGGCGACTAACGTTCACGAAAATGAGATTGTTCTACAAAACAAAAAGAAAAATGCATAAAATCATATGAAAATAACACGATATTTCCTGATCATATTCGACGTACTGTGCTGCTTCATAGATCTGTATTCGCTGTCTCATCGAGGCCCAGTTCCAGCAGTTAATCAGCGTCGCTGTTTACTATACGGAACACGGCCTGGATGACGGCGACGAAAATCTTCATCTCTCTTTGGATGTGGATTCGGCTCAGAAAATCGTACAGATGGGCTCTGAAGTTCATGTGTCCAAGGATTTGGTGTCCTGTTTCTTCTTCGGCGTCTGCGAAAAAGCTACGACCTTCGTTGGATTCTCTCGATAAACCGCACCCCATAGTGTTTCGTCAGTAGTAGCCTCAATATCAACTGCGGAGATATAGTTACTTCTGTCAGACTCGAAAATTTGCCTTGGTCGTGTAGCAGTACATTGTCTTGAAAGAATATTGTGTGCTGAAACAAGTTGAAAGTAAACACAAGTTGAACACTGAGCCGATATGATGAGGATAGTTCAATATGGAACTCCGAAACTATCTCGCGAAGACCCTACTTCGCGTCAAGGCGGTATATGGCACACGCTATGCCATCGTCCCTAGGCTGACAGCCCAAAATATCACTCGGCTCGAAGTTTGGCCAGCCCGCCACACAAAGGTATCTGCCATCTCAGCCTGCGAGATCAGCCCGAGAATTGGTTTTATATGTGACTGCGATATCTACAAAGTACTTATTACTATCATCCGCAGCGTATTGTCAATACTAGACACAGCCAGTGCGTCCTACACTATATTGCACATTAAACTCCAGTCACAACATGCGCACAAAAGCTGTTGCAAAATGCGCATCCATGTACACCTCCTCGGTGCCGATCGCCACTGCCGCTTGGAAACCCAAAGATGTCACTACTTGTCCTGGCGAGAGTTGCTCCGGTAAACAACTGTCGGGGTTCTTTGGGCCACGTTATCACGCGAAGTTTCATGGATACGACGATGGAAGACCCATCTTGGAAGTTGATCCAAACGCTTGTCCTGCAACACCTGATGTCGAGGAAAAAGAGGAAGCCAAGGTGAGTGATCTGTTGTGAGACTTTAGGCCAAATATTGATGACAAGTCAGAACACTGACGACGAATCTGAAAACAACGCTGATAAAAATAACGATGATAATAACACCGATAACAGCACTGAGCTTTCTGTTTTGACTAACCAATCAGATTCATCAAGCTATTACGAACAACCAAGTGCTTAGATTATTACAACACCGTTTAAGGGTTTTCTCAGTTTAAAGACAATTACGTCGGCTCACCTATTTCTGCAGTATCAATAATGCCCTTCACTCCGAATGAAAACATCGTCTCGTGGTTGCACTCCGCTTCATCAACTCATTTCCTGGCGTGTCACTTTGCACAATTGTGATTTGAAGGCGCTACCTCGCTTGTACTTTTTGTAGTGAAAAATAAACAGTCCAAATTTATGAATGTGCTTTTAGTTGGAACCCTCTATTCTAGAATTCCATGAACTTTTTTGAACACTACTGAAACCGACCGCTGTCTAATCGCTCATCCTGGTATTGCGAAGTAACAAAGTAGCTTCTTCTGTTTGTACCTTCATTCGCTCGACATCCTGCTCGATGTATGATGTCAGAGCGACGTGCATTCGTGCAGCATCAGTTGTCGAAGTCTTCAGCTGTTCAAGAAGTTGAGATTTATCTTCTTCGGCATGGGACAGAGCCAACCGCAGGCGCTTAACCTCACGGGCTAGACAAGCAGCTTCGAGGGATGAGTAAGCTGACTACGCAATGCATCAGCTGAAGCACACGAATGGAGTGCCAACTTATACGTACCCCACTGAGACAGTTTTGACAGCGCGAGGCCGGTGAGGCAACTGGGGGAGGTTCGGGACGAGGAGATTCCACGACATCATTCATAGAAGAATGACCCTTGTCATCACTAGCGCTTTCAATTGCAGGTAGGCTCATACGGTTTTTGGACGGTCCGCAAGTGGATGTGCTATCCCTGCGCCCGGGACCCATGCGCCGTTGGCTGTCTTGAATGACCGGACGGTTGCTATATTGGCGCGAAGATCTTCGTACATCAGGGTTAGTGCTCTGGGGCCTGGGAGCTGCTTTGGCGGGCTTTAAGTCCTTTGAACACATCGGTACGTTGGAAGCTTTACGAGCTTGCGCCATCGAAGCAGCCGTCGGCTGCATCAGTCTGGATGATTGACGTGTTGACAGCCCCTGAGGTTTCTTCTTTGAACATCAGGGAATTGACGCGCATACCAGTTCGATTGGGACTGACCTTATGTGTTTGATCGCGTGCAGCACTATCTTTAAGTGCTCGAATCTTTTGCAGCGCGAATGATCTCGATGGCGTTTGGATCGCGCCAGGTCCTGCCTTGCCAACAGTAGCGGTGGACGAGCACTCAGTTTTTACATGGTCTTGAGAGCTTGAAACGAAACGCGGCTCCACCACTGATATCTCCGGTTGGTCTATCCCCTGTGGAGTATTTTCATGTGTGGCTGCAGATGGACATTCAACTGCAGTGCGACTTGTCATGCTGAAAGCTACTGGGATCTACAAACCGTTAGTGTGTTTCATGGAAAAGTCTGGGGTCTTACTACGAAAAGGTACTTTGGGTCCCAGGGAGCGATGAGTGGACTATTCGTGCTCTTGCGCAGTGCTGGTGGCGAAGTCGATAACCGTCGCTGTGACTATCCAACTTAAATGCTAGGATATTGAATCGAGGCGCAGCGCCTAGCGACACAGTGCTGCTAGACCTCGAAAGGCTGTTCTGGAACCAGTATCTGCTACATCGAAATCTTGAAAAACTGTCTCGTCATCCAGAAACGTCACCTAGTTCGGATAATATCACTCCTCGACACGGAAGCCTAGATTTGCTCATACTTACGAACTACAGATAATACCTCAGCTACATGGCCAATCATCTTTCCAAGCTAGAAACTTCGACAGTGGGTTCCCACATAATTGCTTTGATGAAATCGGAAACGAATTCACAGCCCATCTTGCGAGGGGCTGCGAAGTTCCCGAAGGCTATCTGCTGCACGGAAACCTCGCATACTGCGGAAAGAGGTAGCACAACTACATGGCGTACAGCGACTCCTGCTCTGAGCTCTACATCACCCGCAGTTCGTCCTGTGTCGTTGCGTACACCTTCTGATACAATGATCCGGATGGATGCTGAGCTTGCCGTAAAGTTTCAAGAGATCTATGACAGAGATAATAAAACATCATTGAAATCAAAAGGAGAAGAGCCATGTGACGCATGTCTCAAAGAAAGCAACCCCAAGCCCACCATCCGATGTATTGACCGGCGACATCGATTGCTAAGATTGGGAAACCTTCAGCCTAGCAAAGCAAAGGATGAAACGTGTCTGGTCATACCATTAATTGCATCTGGGCAATGTCAAGCTGGTGGACCTCCACTACGTGTTGACAGTATCACGCAAGATTGTGTTGGCTCGCACACAAAAGAAGCTCCTCTAATGTTGCATACGCGCCTTGGCCAGTTGCGAAAAGATATTGAATTCGAACGGAGGAGACAGAGGCAGCTGCTGGAGGGCTGGCAGACCCTGACTTCACACATCAATTCGATTCGACAGTTACTAGTCATGAGGTCAGATGCTGCAGAACAGCAACTGTAGCTTGATTTCTCACAAGTTTGGAGTTGAATCACGTAGGATTGAGACGATATATTACATTATGAAGACTTGCAAGTTCGCATTGTTGGGCCCTAGTTTATTCCGCAACGCTCTGATATTATGGGGAGACGTTATTTGGAGCGCAGGTTATTCCAGTGCAGGTTGCATATCAAAATGCCTGGTATGGAATCACTTGTGACTTACAATCAGGCCATAATTTTACCAGTTTTGTTTTTGCAGTTCTGTATACAAAAAGATGTACGCAGATAGCTTGTGATGCCAAAATTGATTTGGTCAAATATCAGTTATGAAAGAATGTTTTGCTCAGTGAGCGCCTAATGTAGTATTAAGCTACTTTGATAGGTCCGGTCGACGGTCCAACGGCGTTGCTTGACCTTGACCCGATCAAACAAACTCACAATGAGTAACAGATAAAAGTAGTATCACATTTTGTTTGTGTTATTCGATCATATTCAACTTGGAAGTTGATGTATTGAGTGCGTCAATGACATGCTGGTGAGGAGACTCGTAGTGGGACAATTCATCAGAATGCAGGGTTTAGCGCCGTTGACATGTACACTAAGCGTGGCTGTTACAACTGCCATTGGATAGCCGCCTGAGACGCCAACTAATTCACCAATGGCCGTGTGGTAGTAAGTCGATTCTAGCTCTAACAGTGGTCTTACCGAAAGTTTAAAGTCTACTTTCAAAGTCATGTGATATTGATGGTTGTGTACGAGGGTTTATAGCCGGAGAATCGAGGTACATAACTGCAGAGTATGGAAATGATATACTTCAGTCATGACTGAAAAACAGATGCAATTGGTGTCACGAAGCGGCACTAAACAGAACCAAAATTTGTATTACTGAGTTTCATAAGTGATCTGACAGTTAGACATGGCGACATTGTTTGTATCGGTCAATAATAGGATGAAGGGTAACCAGACTGCTATAAATCGATGGAAGTATGACACCCGAGTCGGACCGACTCGATGCCGAGTGACTTTCAAGTTTACACAGTGGAATCACTATCCTGTTCTTCTTCATCTGAGCTTGATGCGACGTCTATCTCCTCGTGTTTTTCACCGGGCTTGGACAATCTATATGATGCTGCAAACGGATTGAGAGACCAACGACTCGGGTCGTCACAATAGCAAGGTACAATTCGGCGAATCACCTTCACCTGAACTCGGTTGTAGTAGCGGTCCTCTTCTTCTTGTAGAATACGAATCGCGTCAATGAGCTGCGCTGTGGTCATGTTTTCAAAAGCTTTTGCCCGTAGGATCAAATCCTCGTCCGGTTCTTCGTCATCGATTTCTTCGCCCACTAAATCTTCCCAGTACAGACCATCGACCAAGGAAGGGGTACGTTCACTGGTAGCTACTCATCAGTTAGTGTAATTTCCATTCGAATACAGGATGTAGCATGATACCTCGGACGCGATCGTGGTTCTGCTTCGATTTGTCCAGAACAATACTCGGTGAATCAATGAAGTATGCTACATGACTTTGTTAGAGCATATTGAATCAACGTCTTCTTAACCCTTACTTGAGTGTATCTGCCGTTCGGAATGGTTATTCGCCGTCATTCTGGATTGCGTTTACTGGAACTCGCCGTTGATACCACGGATTACTCTCGTCCTCCTCACAAGAAACCCCTCACGCAAACATCTATCGATAGAATGGTAGCCTATTACATCGTGACCGTTCGTATGCCTACTGAGTCTCCAATACAACGGTCGACATCAGAGTTTTCGTGTGTTACCCCGTTGTCTGTGGTCTTAAATTTCCTGTTTTGATCACTTCAAATTTTGACAAAGACAGACATAATGGGGGATATATCAGAATTACTTGACAAAATTAGTTTTGTTACCTCATTTTACGTCATTTAGATACGGTTGAATACTTCCCGACACTGCTTCGCCCGCCAGAAATACGAGTATTGGGCCTACAGCGCAATAGTGTTGAAACTGCATATCAATATCTCTTCCGTGCAAAGACTGGACATCATATATTCTGAGCTCAAGTTGGATTTTCAGTGTACTGTGTATCAATTTGGTACCAGCCACTCAGGTCGTGGTTATTCCGGTGATGTTATAATCCCGACTGCATTATAACAAGTGTTGGTCGTTCGACATCATGCATTCTTCAATCATCTTTAAGGCTATATTCTCCTGGCTTGCAGTGCTAACACAGGCCGCAACGCATACTCCTGGTCGGCCTGGATTTATTCAAAACGCCACCCAAGGTGAACCTCACTTTCAGAACTCGAGTACCGCACCCACAAGCCCCGCGATAGACAAAGACCATCATGCAAAGGCCCCGTGGGAGCCCGTGTCCTGCCTGATAGCTTGTATAAAGGTCAAAACTAATGCGCTATCGAATTCTGAGTTGTCGAAAGTCGATATAGTCACTAATTGCCGGAGCGCATGCCGTATTGATTGGGAAGAGCATGAAAAGAACAAAACGAATGGTAGTCCCGGTATACACGTGGATACAAGTGTGGCTTCTTTTTCGTTAGGCTTGCTGGCGGCCTTCGCTGTATTTGTATACTAAACTTTCGTGCATGTTGTGTATCGGAGAAATGAATTTATAAGAAATATATTTCGATGGCGGATATTGTTACTCCTGTTTAGGTAGCCTTTGTGGTGTAACTACGCCGCGTATCATGAAACGCGTTCTAAACATCACTTACCTATATTGACACCCGTTATCAGCCAATAATATAGCTGCGACCGGCCGAAGGCTTGGGCATCCCATGGTTGGTGGAAATGTACTCGTACGGTTACATAGGAGACAAAGATCACGTCACCGGTACCTCGGGATCAATTTCATCATGGCCATGATGCGTCTGAGTATGCAGCTTGCAGCGAAGAGGCCGATATGTCTATGCATAATAAGAGACTAGCGGTAATACTTGCATGGACGATTCAACCTGCATTTCTACCTGATGTTCAAAATGGATGCCGGTGGGTGACCATAAAGCAACCATACCGTGGTCTGTAATTGCAATCCTCACCTTCATCATGCTTTACACACACATCCTCACTCTTGCTTTGACTGCACAAATGGTTGCCGCCGCCTCGGTGACATCGATAGTCAAAAGGGCTGGCAAATCTCTACTGGACGTGGCCCGGCCTGACGGGGAGCCGTTGACTGATCAAGATAAGACTTGTTTTGGAGTATGCCTTAACACCGCGGGGATCACTGCAGATACCACCAGGGAAGAAAAGGTTCAATTGATTGAGAACTGTAAGCAGGAGTGCAACTTTGTCATGGCTACGTCTCCGGGAGGTGACGGAGAAGTGACAAAAAGTGGCGCTTCCGCATCGTTTGGATCGACTTATGGCTTGATTGGTGGAGTGGCCGTAGCGGTCCTCTTCATAACCTTCACTTAAATGAAATTAAATCTACAATTCAGCGCACAATTTTGATTAGACTGTGTGAATACATTTGGATCACAGAATTTCCCCAAGAACCTGCTTTTCAATGTGACCAACGCGCATACACTTCCATCACATTTGGGCTCTATCAAATGTCGCGCTAAGAGTTCAAGGTTCGCGGGACGCCCGGGGGACAAACTGGAACGACTACAGGGACGTTTCATACAACATTGCGCCTGGTCAATGTACCGCCTAACCACCAAGTCTCTTTATCTGTCACAGATATCATGGCGAATGCTTCATGATCGAGGCAAGCGGGCTGTATATCGGTTGTTGGACCAATCGTACTCAGCTGCTACGTGAGCGAAAGCCATAAATACGATAGTGCCTGAAGGAAGTTACCAGGGCTGCGTAGTATACGAAATATCTTGAGTCTACGATACGTGCCCTGTGTGGCCGACTTACGAGGACCGTCTTGCGCTGACAGGGATGCCTGAAGGCCGAAACATAAAACCTCATATATCCTTGCATGAGACGGTACAAGGTTCACAAAGCGCTCTTCTTTATATCTACATTTGTCTAAGAATTCATCGGACCTAGCACCGATGCCTGGCCGACGCGTTTGACCTGCTTCATTCCAGGAACTGTCGTACTGAACTTTGAAACGTGGACACCGCATCCTTCCTTTTTCGGACTTCTTCATTCTCACTTTCGAGTGAGATCAGAGCCTCTTCAGCTTGTCTTTTTAAGCGCTGGTTTCCCGGCAAAGCTTGCATTTACACTTAGTCCATGATTACAGATTCAGCTCAAGTCATCGCAGCGGTGAGGAACAAGACCTCTCAGCGCAAACAATGACGTCTTCCCAGCTATCCCCTCCGGCGTCGTCGCAGCATACGTCTAGGCGCATCTCCACTGTCTCACAATATCCAACGCGCCCACTGATGGTTATTGATGGCGGAGGGCATATCTGGGCATATTCCGGGTTCCCGATGACCGAAGAGGCAGTTCAAGATCTGATCTCAGAGGCTCTTCAGCGTCCAGATATGCAACATGTCCTTCGCGAAGATACAGTGGTGTCTGGAAGTCAAAACCTGCCTGTGTCAGCGCCAACTTCGGATCGATACGATGTATACGATTCAGACTACGACACAGGGTTTTCATATCAGGATGCAATGTTTGCAGATGCAACGTCTAAAGATGAATCGACGTATAAAGGAACTGGTATCACAGACCACAAAAGTAGACCATTTCGCATGAGTTCGTATGTTCCAACGCTGAATAGAAAATCACAGATCTACCCAACCAGGCTATTGGCCTCGAGGAAGAACACTATTTTCAATACCAAGATGAAAACAATGTGTTGCTAGACAGCCATGCTTCAGAATTTGCGTCGGTCAGCAGACACTACACAGGTGCGATATGAATCCCTTGGAAAAAAGTGCGTTTCAGAATCATTTGCTGACCACATAAACAGCACCCGGATTTCCACCTACCCTAAAGGAACATAGCACACCAGTCACATCTATTCACACATCATCTAAATATGAAATACATGAAAATGAAGATAATCGCGAGCGATTGCCTTCTTCCGCTTTCTTCGGCCGTCCCAAGAAAACATCTCGAGCGTCTCCAGTCATCGGTCTTGAAATATTTGATCATTGTCAGGATGTCAATTGTACGGACAATATTAATAAAACTTTGATTACAACAACCGCAGCGACGAATCCGCGTGCACAGCAAATCATTCAGAACGGACCCCCGATCAAACGTCAACGCTTGTAAAACACAAATTTAAAATATATGACAATTCTCAGATGAACGTAGGCGGAATCTGTAGACGCAACGCGACAAAGTGATATTCCAAATGTGAAAAACTGTTGCGGTGTACGTCAAGGTAGACTTCGTGTTGTATACAGCGCAATATAGAAGTTTTTCAATCTGTCTTTGTTGTTTAGTATGAGCCGTCTCATGATGTATCAATTGTCAGCCGACGCTATCGGTTACCAGACGAACATCTACAGAGTTGATACACGCGAGGAGGGAAAATGTGTTTTCCGCAGACTGTACCGCCATGTCAATCTTGACAGAAAATCATTGTAATAACTCATCAAAGTTCATTTTTGGCTAAATGATCGTGTGGGGACAGCAGGATGTTACTGTGGGACAAATTCATAGTTCATCGGTTTCGCATAATCTTGCGTCAATTACTGACGCTGAATATGCTCCTGTCTGTCCGGCGATGCTTTCATGTTTCAATCCTATATAAATAACCTTGCCGTCTGATATCGTCGCCCGCTTAGTTCCAACACTCAATAACATATTTTGGTCGGAATACCTCACCAGACGTGTCATGGACAAGAGGTACAAGGTGACAAAAACTGAGCAACGATAATGTGAACGCAACACTTAGTGACTAACTAACAAGAGAACAAAAATAAACCGATTTCAATTACGAATACTACGGTGGGTGCCAAGCATCACTACCACTGTGCAACCGTGACGCACATAGGAGTTAGGGTTGTCACGGAATGTGGTAGCAGTAACCATTCTTTGAACAAACTATCCCGGTTCTGTCGCTGCAAATCAACCACTCCACCTAAATTTACGACCTTCACCCAGAATTACGATGAGCTTTACACAGAATATGGACAAGCGCGAAGATACACGGAAAGACACCACTTTTGAGCATGATGAACCTCTATGTGCGACAAACGAAGCCTCTGATCTGCAGTCCGACAGCGACATGTCAGAACAAGGTCTCGAACAAGCCGAGGACATGGAAGTGGATCTTGACTCAGGCTACAGTCCACACGACACTTCAGCAGTATCCAGCAATGTTGATCTCACCATGAAGGAAAACAATCACCCTGGAATAGATGCGGCGGACCCAACCCTCATAGCACTCCCGGACACAGCCGACTTTGACTTGGAAGACTTTGCGGAATCTCGACCGATCGAAAAACTGGTCGAAAGTGAACTGGAGATAAAGGAAGTCATAGATGACAACGTCGACTACGACGAAACCAGCGTTGTGGAAACCATTTCTAGTATGATATCCGAAGCTGATCAGAGAAATCAAGATTCTGTCTATGACTGCGAGCTCGACGACGATGAACTCATCGATGCAGCAAACAATGCTGAGTTGGCCTACTCGCAGTTCAAATATCAAGCTAAGTCTAATGATCTCACATCCTCAAAGATAGCAGACTCCTCGATATTGCAATGCATAGGCCTTCGCAAAGACAACGTCGCACTGGGTCCGGAAACAATTCTGGAGACGATTGACAGAACAAGCGACTATACTGCATCCAAGGTATCTGAAAAACAAAGAAACGGTATCGACGGTGTCAATAGTCACTGGGATAAAGCCGAATCTTTATTTGACGCCGAAATTGACGATAAAGATTTTGTCGATCTGGCGAATAGGATGTCACCAACGAAAGAACCTCCTTTGGCCATTATCGGTGACAGAAATGAGCTCGTTCACAGTATTCGCGAAAAGGAACGGCACAATGATCCGAAAGTCCCATCTGCCAGTCAATCATTGTTTGAACAACCAGCATTTTCAAACAATGAACGTATTGCAAATCTTGGACGGAAACCGAGAAAGTCAACTTCAACACGTGATGACACGGTGAGCCATCATGACGATCACCATGATGCCGATGAGATATCTGCACATAGTAGCACAAATCGAATTCCTGATTTTGATCCTCGTTCGACGGATTCCAAAGCAGAATTCGTCCGGGGTGGATCGCCCGCCAAGAGGAAGCTTTCTACTAGTGTATGGAATGATAGAAGACTACAGTGGTTGTCTCTGCAAAATACGCCGTTACAGGGTAGTGGGCTTGACCCCGACCGAAATGTCTGTGAATCTCCCGAGTCTCCCACAAAGCGAGCTCGCCTTGTTAGTACCGGTGGGCGTCACGTTCCGACCATGGTAGACCATTGGGAACGCAAAGAAAAGGCCGTTGAGCAAGAAAACCTATCCCCATCAGGAACGATGCGGAGGGTTAAGACGAAGCGAATGGCCAAGGTGTACGAGAAACTCAAAGAGGCTGAACGTTGAGTGAGGTCAGCAGCTACACCGGATGCAATATTCTTCTTTGCAAAATACACGATTGCGAGATATCATATCCGCGAATGATTTTCAATGATAGTGTATTCTCAGTCTTTGTAGCTCAGATCTTAGAATAATACATGATTTGTTCTACTTTTATTTTTTTTTCATTACACCAAGATCAGGCATCATCACACTTTAATTTGGATCAAACGTAGATTTCGAAACGATCGAGTGAGACAATTGTAAAATGTGTTTTTGTGGCTGTGAGATCGTTAAACTTTCGTCAATAGAACCTCACTATGGCTTACAGGCATAGGGAGCGGCTAGACGTTTGGTGACGAAGATTGTGTTTCCGCGAACCTTAGAAAGTGCGAGAACTTGTCCTGCCGTATCTGCACGTTTAAGGGCTGTCGTAATAGAACAAGCAGAAATCATTGAAACGATTCACCCTGCGGTAATCTTCTGGCGCAGCATTTATGTGAGCAAGTACTTCAGTACATAAAATATGGCGGTCACCCGCACTGCAGGCGTACTACCCAACCGGGTCGCTTACTTCTCTTCCGGTGCTAATTCTCATCGAGTAGAGTGTTGTTTGTGGGTCTCGCTGCGAAACTCTTCATGTGGCTTGCTATCGACTGATATCAACCGCTGCTCATGAAACTTTCATCCACACCTAACCGAATGTCGTTTTTATGGTTTCACAAGCAGGTACTTGGCTAACCGGTATGGTTCGGCCAAGACGAAAAACTTTTGTAGAGAGACCCGAACGAGGAAAACGCCGTGACACACCGATTAGGTGTCTGTAGGTACTAGGCGTAAGAGGCAAACCACATCAGGCTTTGTCAGACTCTGCTTATTAGGAGCACCTTACTTGAACACTGCGGAACCTGTCTACGAGCAACAGCATGACCCCACAAGACAACGGAACATCATTCGAACGCGTGGATGAAAACTGTGTAGAGGCCCTTCAACAAAGAATGAGCAAAGTTCAGCTAGGCTCACGCAATGATGCAAAACATGAAAAGGGCAGCTCCGACGGATTGACGCATAAAATCTTGAAGAAATCCAAGTCACCTGACAAAAAAAAAACGAAAAAGGTTCAAAACCGCGAGTGGTTTGACCGGCTGAAGAAACTAGGTCCACCGGATGGTGTTGTGGTCAAACTAAAACCAACTTCGAAAAAGAAGACCCAGTCACCAACCGATAAGAAAGCAAAACGTAGCGTGAAGCAAGAGAAGGAAATACAAGATGTTGTTGACAGTAGTCATCCAACGAAACACACTGTGAGAAACACAGAGGCAGAATCTCAGACTTCGTGTGATGTCGATAAACCCCAGCGGGACGCGCTCTCAGGAAAGAAGAAAATGAGAGCAACAACTGTTGAATCGGAGACTATTTCGCATCGCAGCACCAGAGATCAACCCAAGTTGGTCAGGCAGCGCACAGTGGAGAGAATATCAAGCGGCAGCGAATCGGAACGTGAACTTTCAAACTTGCACGCGAAAGATCGAAATATTGCTACACCTCTGTCACCATGCAATCTTAAATCCGCGTCGCCGTCTAATTCGATACTAATCAATACCGCTTATATTCAGAGCCCCCAGTCAAATGCTCGAATGGAGACACCTCCGGTATCTCCTGCAAAATTGGGGTCCATGGCTGCGGAAGAATCATCTGCCGAAAAGAGAAAACGTGGTCCTGAGTATTTTTGCTTTGCAAAACTGAAACGTAGGAAGAATAAAGGGTTTGAAAGAACTGGGTAACCGATTAGCCGGCACAGAATTTGGATCAGCACCGAATTTGGATTACTTCTTCGAGAAATTTCAACGCTTGGAAAAGCAAATATAACTGATTCTTTTACGATATTTTTGTATTGATTCGATATTCGACTTTCGTGATCACTCGGACTGTAATGCAGTCGACACCAGCCACCCAGTGATACAAATATCATTCTTCAACAAGGATGCGAACATCTGAGCAAAAGCAAAGTTTGAGATATTGTCTTGTTACAATCGACGGCTACTTAATATGCCTAGATCGGAAAGTACTTGAGGCTGGGCAAGGTAATTCGCTAGGAGGGGTTTCGATGCTGTCAAGGAGCATATTTGAAGCTGGTGAAGCATAGCGTCAGAAACATGATATGCGTGAAGTGTGCTTTCTATAACTGCAAGAGTGATGCGCTCACTCAGTGATTCGCGATCGTGGTTATTTACCAATTGCCAATGCGCGATGTGGCAGTTATGACGACCTACTTGCGTTGTGTATGCCCTCAGCCCACTTTAATGGTGCCTAGTGACTCTGAAACAACGCGACAGGTCTCATTCAAAGTCAACGAAATTTTCTCAGCATCGGCGAGTATAAGAAACTTATAACCCAAGCACACATATTTTCGATCGGCGAGAAAAATTGAAACACCTGAAGCAACAAAATGGTAGTCAACTTTAAGGAACCTGATAGGCGCAGGCCAATTAACCTAGACATCCCAGGCATGAAATACAGAAGTTTACTCGCCGCAATGGACACCGTTCTCGGCGGGGATACTTTTTGGCGTGCTGGCGAATTTCTAGGTAGTTTTGCATTTGGGGTCTCCTTCTGGATTATGGCTGCGAAGAACGCTAGCGAACATCTATCACAGGCTAGAGCTACGCTCATCAACAAGATGTCGGAAGGCGCCGTCGACCGCCAAGAGGTGCTTGCTGTGATCAACAACTTCAATATGATTTGGTCTATCGCCGAATACTACGAAAAAGGCGAACTCAAGAACATGGCGATCCAATGGTGAGCTTGAAAATCCCAGATCCCAGACGTGACTGACGTATACCTGAAAAGCTGCATGGATAAAGGTGAGGATATGTGGTGGTTTGTCGAAGAAGTCAACCTGGAGGCAACCTAATAGAGCGAATTATCTCGTTTATTCGACTAAGATGGTTAAGCTTGCACAATATCGGAACCAAAATGCTAGATCTTGGCTTGGAAATGACGAATTTGTTAGATCCAGTTTATAAGGGGTTTGGAACTCAGCGACAATATCGTGGTCTTGGATGAAGTCGATTTAGCAGCTCTTACCTCATTCTCCTGTCCGTAACATCATAAATCTCCATTTATATGACAGTTTGTCGAGATAGTTTTCGTGAAGTCATGAATTACTCGGACTCGGATCGCTGATTATGCGTCCCTGTGAGCTGGCTATGAGTACATGGAACAGAGCAAGACGCCTTACGACATTCATCAAGAAACGGAGTTTATTTTAATCATGTTGCATCCTCAGTACATCCCGAAACACTGTTCTGAAAATGACTATCTACAAACACAACATAAAGCCCCTACTTCTCGTAACAAAAACAGTATCTAGCTTACGATTGGAAGCCTGGACTCTTCATGCCTCCAAAACAGCAAACCACTGAAAATAGCAATCGTGGACGTTCTACATCACAAGGACTAGCAGGGAAAGCTAAGAAAGCCGGGGGTTTTGCTCTCGTTTTAGCATGGTTTGGGTCGTGTTGTGGATGCTTCGGACTGTGTGGCAGATGGTTAGCCTGTTGCGATAGACAGTAGATATCTCGGAATCGAATCGGCTGAAGCTTTACTCCAAGCTAAAACTCATTCCTGTGGTAGTTCTGTACAATCATCCGGTCCATGGCTATCTTTCTGATTATCCACAAATAGGTTCAAATATTTATATATTCTTCTCCTCTCTGTAATAGCATACGCTCAGTTGTGTTTTTTTAAAGTGTACGATTCCACGAATGGACACCGAAGAAAGCTTCTTTGTGGACTGAGTCGATGGTTATAGATTTTACAGGGACAAAAGGTCTTGTAAAAGTGTCACGAGGGCTTATAAATCTTTTTGTTTCCTGAACTGCGACAAAAGAGGCATGCTGCCGCAAGGGTTTTCACCCTTGCTATCCAAGTAAAATCAGATGCAACTACCGTAGCTCACCACATGTATATAATGATCAGTTTACGGTTGGTTGCTACAATCTCAGAAACCATCTGGCTTGGGGGATGATGGATATTATCCCGGATTCCTAAAATTAGTATCAATCAATCTCTAAAGACTGTCAGTTACGATGGCGCACATTGCACACTATCAAACGGGCATCTACGACGACATTGTTGGTCTCAGAATACGACTTGTTTGATTTGATCGGTCTGCTGAACACCTGTTACGTGCAGTATCACTCGTTCATATTGACTTCTCTTTGCTTCACACAATGTACGTGTTCTAACCGATACACCTGGTGTACGGTCATTATTTTCATTGCACGCATTCGTCATGTTTGGAGATCGTGCATATAAACCCACGCAATGATTCGGAAAGAAAAGCATTTATGCGCACGTTTTTGAGTTTCGCACCAAATCAACAGCGGCACACTGAGGGAGTCAACATGAAGCTTCTTCAAATTGCAAAGACAAGACGGATACGTCAATCATATTGCCCGATGATGCATAGCGTTAAGTAAAGGGTAGCAGGCAGTGAATAGTTTCCCGCATCACAACCATGGGTTTCTTCAATAGCAAAGCATCCAAACCACGCCAAACACGTCCCCAAAAACCACCTACGCCTGAAGAATTTCCCATGCGACCACTGTCTTCCGACGGGACACGCAGCCACGCATACACGCCGCCGGAACATGAGTTTCCGATGCGCCCAGGAGCTACAAGACTACAAGAGGTTCAACCGGGCTGCTGCCACAAGTTCTGCGACGGCTTCACGTGGTTCTTGAGCTGCTGTGGCTTATGGAAATGCTGAGGGTGTGGGTGGTACAGAGACAATGATGCCGATTCCTACCTGCCGTTGTTAGATCATGAAGGTGATACTTGCTAATTTTTGTGTGTCCTAGGATACTGTCGACTCGGAACATATATATCAAGTGACCTGGACAATTTCGGATATCTAGATCACCGCTTCAATGTGTTCCGAACGCACCAGAGGAGTGCACTTAGAACATGTACATTTTACACTGTGTTTCATCTTATTTGAAAATAGAACCTGTATTTCATTGATTCCGAAAAATTAAAACTAAGATTGCGATTCAACGATTGATCATTTGACAATGGAGTCCTGAAACCGTGAATATTGCTGCCGGGGGTGACGATGTTGCCCATTACTACTATAAAGATAGCTGTTTATGCGCTATGACTGAAAGAAAGAGATTCTCACTGTGACTATCGTCATGTTGATCACTCCGTATAAAAGAATCGTCATCTTCCGATTGAGCGGTTTGACCATTCAGATGATTTTCCCGGGACGAAAATTGAGGTTACACAATTTGTTCAGAGCAATCTGTTTTATATGAGCCTGATGCGTTCCTGAGGTTGTGATCAAGATGGCACTCATGACCTTTGGTATGTTTCAACCACGGAGTACGCTGAGCTCAACATGTCAACATTCGACCATGTTGTACCAGAAGAAGCCCGGCCTTCTTGTCGGATTCCCAGCGCGCTTACTATCGTCGAGTCATTATCATCGACATGCTCAGAGAAGATAATAAATATTCCCACTATTCCAATCCAGAGATGTTTCAAATCGATCTGGACGAAGGCCTGCTCCCATCAGCGCCAGAGGCTTGCACTTGGGCAGAGTTCGTGCAATCGCTTCCGGCGACGGCAACGCTGTATGAGCCACCGGAAACATGCTGGGATAGACTCTTCGCGTTATGGTTTCGCCTAAGACAGTGTCTCAAGGATGCAATTTTTTGTAAAAACGATTCCTACACGTGACGTTTTACTCCAATCTAGGTCGTAGTTATGGTTATTGAAGTAATCATTGATACTGGACCCACGTATATGTACAACTTGAACCGTGGATCATGAGTTGCATAGACTAGGTCGCGTCACGTAGGCTCTAAAATAAAAGTTTGTTTGCTCCCAAGTTTGAACTTCATGAAAATGTTATCGAAGAATGTCGGACGGCAGGGCAAAGCAACGATGGCAGCGTCTTTCGCGGTCTTCCGCGCCTTTGCTACTATGGTGCTGCCAATACCCTGAACTTATCCAAGTCAATGTATGTTTCTACAACAATTTAATCTTGTGAATAAAATGCATGGTTAGAACTGTGATGCGATAGTACCTTTAACTGCCTACAGGCTGTTATCACAACCATACATCATATTGAACGGCCATCTGGTCATTTGTAAACTGGCGACGTGCGGCCGCTGCATATAGTTGTGCTTGGATCATTTCTTGGTCGCCGATATATTTCGACTCCTGTTACGGAAGACAGCAATCAATCCGAACAGTCTGACAACTATCTATTGTCATTTCTATTGCAACAGCAGCCACTTCCGCACCAGCGAAACATGTTACCGAAGCAAGCAAAGACTGGCGCGCACCCAAACCAGTTACAGCACGGCTTCTGCGACGTCTGTGGCCTCATCTGCTCAATGTCGAGCGGCACGACTTCGCGGTTCCTGGATCTGCTTTGCGAACGCTTCATATGCCGATCTGCGGACACGGTGCGGGCCACCTCCTCTCTCAACTTCGCCTCAGCTTGTTTCCGTGCGTTCCTGGCTTCCAGGCGTTTTATTCGCTCTTCTTCTTGCTGCGCTTCAGCCTTTTTCCGTGCCCTTCTCTCTTCCCGACGTTTCTTTCGATCTGCTTCGTGCTGAGCTTGAATCTTCGCTAGCTCCGAACCTTCTTTCTGCCACTTCGCGCTCGGATTATTTTCTCTCACAGGTGATGGTGAGATGGGCGGTAGTTCTTCGGTCTCCGACTCAATCTCAGGGTCAAAGATTGATTTGGTTTGTTGTTTCAGCGGGACCGTGTGCCAGTGGGCAAACTCATCAGTTTCATCGGGTGTCGGTTTCTTGGCCTTGGACTTTCGGCTCGGTCTGTATGGTTGTGGCACCGTTTGGTCTGGGATTACATTTAGTACCTCGGCGTGGGATTCTATGTCGAACATCCGCTGCTTAGGACGTCGGTCTTTAAGTCGTAGCGGCTCGTCCGGATCTGTATCGTCTGCGCCGGAGTAAGCAGATATTGTACTGTATCTTCTGCCGCTCTCCTGAACATCTTTGTAAAACTTTCCTTCCATGATTTCGGCAGTCAATCTCTAGCGGGGTCTCTATCTTAAGTCCAGCATATAGCTAGAGCGGGTTGGGACAACGGAACCAAAATGACAGTGATGTCGTTTTGCGCCCGCGTTATAGCGCGTTGACGGACCACGTGATGCATTCCGATATTGTTTTGAGGACGTCTAAGCGGCGATTCAACTTCTTATGCAGATATAAAAAAGTGTTTTAACTAGCAATCTCGGGTTGTGTCGTGATGTCGATAACAGTCCAGCAACTGTGGGTCGCCGTGAGGCCCCTCCGCAGTAGCGGAATGAGCTGTGCCGCTTATGCTTCCTCATGGATCTTTTGACAGTGTTGAAAAAATGCAGCCACTAAGAATTGTCAAGACGAAAACAATATGCGAAAAGAGAAACAATATTTTACTGCACGCAAGGATAAAGCTGCCAACGCGGAATGATGTCGTTAGCTTCATCTGAATACAAGGGTTGAATCAATGTTCCTGCAAACGAAGCGTGATTATCCGGCATGATGTTGCCAATAACGTGATGGCATGGTGTATAAGGTGGGCTAGGTTTTTCACTGAACATAACATCATGAGAACGATTTAAAAGACCTATTCAGTAGAGTCTTCTGCAAACTGCCTGAGCATTGAGTGTGAATGCAAGTGACTTCGAAATGTGTAATAATCTCGTAACCGATGTTCAGAATACTCTGATGACACAGTTGTGTACTGATCGCAGGGGTCAGAAACTTTAGATTCAGGGTATTCAGTTGAAAAGACTCGCGAGAGAGCCAACGATTTTACTGAAGTTCTTTTGTGTGAAAACGTTGCTTAATTGAGACAGTGATAAACAACTGATACAGTGCTGAGACAGAAAGCTAGTGATGCAAAGACTTCCTTTCCGCAGGCTCTACCAGGTCCGAAAATGTAACCAAGAAATGAAACTGCCGCTTCCATCAATCCATACATTGTTCGATCAATTGTTCTTTTGCAAGCTGTTACATTCTTTTGTAGTACATTGTCTGTTACATTGATTGATACCACAATGCTCTGATTAATCCCTTCCTAACTGGTACATTGCCTGTTACATTGTGTGTACATTCCGTGTTACATTGATGGATACCACAATGCTTTAATTAATCCCTTCCTAACCGGTACATTGCCGGTTACATTGAAATGTAACTAACAATAGGATCGAGGGACATTTTAGCGCTGAATTATGGATACAAAAACAGTTACATTAATAGCTTACAATAAAAGCCATTGTAAACTGATAGCCGGATACATTGCCAGTACCGGCGCTGCTTACATTGTTTGTGAAAAAAAATTTAAAAATAAAAAATAAAAATAAAAAACAAACAAGAATTGAACTGCAGGCATTGCACAATTATCACTGTGCACTTCCCACGACATTATAGTAGTTTCTATATGAAAGTTTGACTCAATGAATATTCTTTAGGCCATTTCTGCGCCTCTTACCTCGATTTTTGCACAAACAATGTAACCAACACCCGTAGAATTATTTCAAGTTCAAATTAAAGTGATTCCAAATGTACCTAAGCGGTTACATTCTTTATTTGAATAAATTTAAAGTAACTATCTATGTAACTGATCTGTTACATTGTTTGTCGCATAAAATGAATGTAATTCGCAACGTAACTAAGCAGTTACATTCTTTTCTGCATAAAAACAATGTAACCATCAACGTAACTATGTTGTCACATTGTTTTTTGCATAAAATGAATGCAAGCATCAACGTAACTAAGCAGTTACATTCTTTTTTGTATGAAAACAATGTAACCTGACTGTTTCTTACATTGTTCTCTACATTATAACAAACAAATTAATGTATCGTTTTTTTTTGACAACCAAGTTTGTGTGGTGAGGCAACCACCGTTTCCAAACAATGTAACGATCTTACATTCTTTTTTTCGGCTTTATATGAGAGTTACATTACCGGATACATTCCAGGACCTGGTAGAGATGGCAAATGCTTGAATCTCGTGGTCTTTGTAAAACGACGCTCCTTGTGCTCCAAATGGAACCTCGATATCATAATTGCACAGCTGTTTTACTGACAGAAGATTTGCCTGTAGGTCCGGAACATACAAAACCTCGTGTATTGTAAATTGTCAAACAACTTGTTGGTAAATGACTAGTATTCGAATGTTTCCTACCCCCTCAGCAGCTAGAACTTTACCAGAGGATGACCTGACATTACGTTGCCCCATAGTCAATGTTGGAAAGGTTTTGATCGCATCACGTCTGTTGGTCATATGGTTGGTGCACCCGGAATTGACTATCCAGTCTATTACACCGGCTGTAGTGTTGTACGCATGATGGATGGTATTGCTGGACTCGAGTCCGACCCCATCCCCGCTGCCTGCGTTTGCATGATGATTTGTCGTGTATCATGATTCCGCTGGGAATGACATCTTGCTCGTGTCGTCTGTCTTTGATGTTATGTTTTTCTCCGCTCGTTTACCTTTGGAAAAGCGGCACTCGATTGCCTTGTGCCCCTTATATCCGCAATCAGTATAACACTTTCAACACTTTTTTTCTTTCTGGTTCTTGCAGTTGACTTTTCTCCTGTCTTCAAATTGGTTTAGCTTTGTATGGGTGAAAAGAACGTCTTCTAATGACAAGCCTTCCTGTCGACGCAATCCTCTTTCATGATTTCAAAGCTACAGCGTAAGGGCTGCATTGATTTTGTCAACGTCGATGGTTTCTGCTGTCATTGACTTGGTTTTGGTCCTTGCTGGCTTGGTGTTCCATTCCCAGTCAGTATTGTCAGGCAGCCCTCCTACTACCATGAAGCAGTGCAGCTGGTCTGCGGTAAACACGATCTTGTGACGCTTCATCTGATCAATAAGAGTGTCAATCTTCAAAATGTAAGATCCTACTGAGGAGAACTTCCCTAGCCGGATATTGATCAACTGTTCCTGTGGCTCCGGCCATTGCCAACAAGTTCCCACCGTGTTCGGCTGCGATCAGCTCGCATAGTTCTTTGAGGTTGGTCATCTTCTTCGTTCAAAGCTTCGTCTGCCATTCCATGGACAAGTGCTACATAATAATATGAATTGCTGATGATCTCGCCTTATTATAATCCTCCCAGAAATTTTGTATCTGTCGATTATGGGCCGCAACTCGCATCATCACATCAAAGTCCTCCGACCGGCTGAGCGTGCCAGTATCAAGTAAAACCCTCTTCACTTCTGGGTCGCTGGGCTGGCGCACAGTCCCTTAGAAAACCTCGTGTACGCCCTGCTCCTGTAACAATGCTTCAACAGCGGTTTGCCATTCAGTTAGGTCAACATGCGCAGTAAGTGGCTCAATCTTTATGGTGACTGGAAAGGGCTTCTCTTATAGTGTTGAATAATCTGGGTTACGCCGGGCTCATGACCTGATTCAACGTTATCACAAGCAGCAGCGAAAGGGTGAGTGACGAGCTTGATTACACTTGATTCGAACGGCTGTCTAACATGTACAGGAAAACATCCACTCTTTATATACAGCTTGCCCGCTCCTCCGCTCCTCCGCACCCAGTACCTCGGACCTTGGCCGTAAAAGCTTCCGGTTCCACTACTCCTCCGGTTCCATCAGTTTCATCTTTGCCGTCGCCGTAGGAATAGGTACCATCGCGTATATTTCGATACTTCGCGAGATTCTTCGCGTCAACATCGCCGGTCATCTCCAAAGAAAGTTTTCTTTTTTTGGAATGGTGTTTATCGACCCATACGACGTGGTCAGCTCTTATCCTGAGATCGCATGTTCAACTACGCAACGTTTTGAACTTACACCTCTGTCATATTGTTGAGTTGCTATAGCACCTCTGTAGAATGCCAACTCGAAATGTATTGCCCATTTCAAAGACTGCGTTGATTTCTTTGTCAAATTCCCTGATTCGGTGTCTCCAACATCTATTTTCAAGTTAAGATGTCGTTCAGTGATCGAAAATCTTTTCAACATGGTTTAATTGGGCGTCTATGAAAACTTCGTAAGCGAGATGGTGGTTATGTAGCGGCTCTGTCGGAGCTGTTGATGTAGTTGAAGGAAAAGGAAACTGGATTCATGGCGAGAATCTCACATTAAGTAGAAATATAACAACCGGGTAGACCAACCGCCTGACTCTACATAGTTAACGTTCTATGGTGGGACCTGTTGCCAATACATTCTATTGTCCGTGGTGAATATATATTTCGAAGGACTTTTTGTTTCTAATAGAGCGATGAAAGTTCATCGATTAGGCTTTCGACAACTTCAGGACATGCACCGTGGATATTTCTTCAGCTTTACTATCTTCGTGTAGGAGATTTCAGCGATGGATACATAGTATGGTGAAATGGGGGTTTTTAGATACGCCATTATTGCCGTATTTTGGGCCGATACGTGTTCAGTTCAACTACAGATGATACTATGGTATTGTTTGCAGATATGTATCGGCTTATGACACGTATTTAAGCAAAAATACGGAGTTTCAGTGCGATTTACATCAACACTGGTCACAGTGTAAACAGCGTATCCTACGTGTATCGGGTTTGAATATGGATCAAACACGTATTAAAGTGCAAATACGTATTTTAGTGAAGCCGCATACGTAGGAAGGACAAGTGACACCTGACTTTCTTCAACACAGGTAATTGTCATCATCATCAACATCATCATCATCATTTTCATGACTCCTAAGGTTGTTACAGACGGCGCGCACACCTATACACGTGCGAGAAGACTTTCCAACGAATTTCCAACGACTTTCCCGACTTTTCGATCCTTTTCCATCTCTTTGCCCAATGATTTTCCAATGCTTTCCCGATGAATTTCCGATGCTTTTCCCGATACCAATTTCCAATGTTTTTCCTGATGAATTTCCAATTGAGAATGTCCGATGCTTTTCTGACTTTGGCCAGCCGGTTCCCGCAGTTTTTCCGTCTCTGAGTTTTGCGAAGTTTTTCTTTTCTTGCCGGAGACTCTCCTTCTTGTATCTGATAACTGTGTTAGCACTGCGTCAGAATTGCAAGATCGATTGTATGTACCTAATCACTGTCACTTTCACAATCCTTCTCATCTGGATACCTATAGGTACCATCCCGGACTTGGCGAAACTTGACGAGTTTGTTGAGCTGTTCATCGCTCGTCGTATCCCCCTCAGTATCAATCTCCGCAGACTTCCTTTTCTTTGAACATTCTTTGCTTGCCTGCAAGATGTGGTCAGCCTGGATTGATTGCGAGAGAGATCTTTGAAACGGCATAGTGGTGGCTTTCTCTGTCTGAGATATTGATACTGCGGAATGTGAAAACAAACCTGAATGAGGAGCGAGAACATCGCATAAAGTCAAAACAAATATACCGTCTGACATGCTTTGAAAGATTAACTGACACAGGCATTCTAATGCGTTTAGAACAGGGCATTGAAGGTGGTACTAAGGGGAATCAGGTCGAGACCGTAAAAGGGTCGTCGGAATCCTCTATGAGCGTAGCCATGGAGCTCTCATTATGCACTTCTAGGGCAATTCTAATTTTCAAGTTCCATGAGAAGATGAGAACCGATAGCCGTAGCATAACATTTCCATCATTTTGAGCAGCTTCCCGGAAGGATTTCCTACAATCCTCGATATCTTGGTGTATCTATATCAACACCAGTGCCCAGCGAGTATTCGATAGTGCGCGTATATTCTCACAGATCACGAATAGTTGCATGTGGGCACTCATAGAGTAGATCTAAATTATTGCGGTGCACCGTACATAACATCGACGGGCCACTCAGCGGCAGGAAGGAATATTATCCCGAGTTTGTAACCATGCAGCAAGTTTCGATTCTATACATGGTAACGATATCCAAATGACTCCTCGTGGTAAACCGGAAATTACCGAAGCTCTTTGGATGTATAACAAGCTAGGCCGGTGTGTGCATTTTGCGGCAAGTTCCGTCCAGATCAGCATAAAGCGTCCGGGCATTTCTACATCTTCACCGACACACTCAGAGAACCACTGTATTGTCGATCTTACCAGCTAAGAACCCGCCAATCACAGTTTCTATCTGAACTTACACGACGTCAATCTTGAAAATTTCAATCTTCGTGGGTATTTCTGCGCACTTACACACAGTCTTCGTCTAACCATATCGTCACGAGAACAGGTCACATCCAACGACCATGCCTTCATTCGTCCTACCCCCGAATTTGCGTCACCAGATCCTCGCATTCGCGATGGAATGTGGCTTACCAGCCACTGAAGGGATCGTTCTTGTATCTGGCAATCAGACCAACTTTTTCTCCCTGGACGAGCAATCGTCCAACGACAACCTCCTTCGTGCCGCCGTGTCTGTCGCCGTCCCGCAACCAAAGGCGGAGAGGTCTAAAGCTCCCCGTGGTGTCATGAGCCCGGTCGCTACTCCAAGCCGGCCACGTCGACGTGGCCTGGCGCCGGCGGGCCCTACAACACCCACACCAGCGGAGGAGCCCTTGAAAGTCCAGGATCTAAGATCCATAGGTAACTTTTGTGTCCGTGAATGGTACAATGAAGCTGATAGAATACAGGGACAGGGTTGAAAAAGCTTCCCGTTCGAGCCAAGAGGGCTGTAACGGCTACAGTGCCTCCGGCTGGCGGTGTTGGCGCAGCGCCGAGGCGCATCAACTCGACTCTCGGTGAGCTGATGCAGGGGCCGTCCGTTTCCCGGAAGCGGGCGGCTCCTGACGAAACGGAAGCAGAGCCAGTGCCCACCAAGAAGCTGAAGAAGGTTCCGAAGGTGAAGGAAGCGACCAACACCAGAGCTACTCGAAGTAGCACGACCAATGCCACCCAAGGAACGAAGGACAAGCCCGCCTGGCGATTTTAACAGACGTGGACATAAATTGGACTGGTTGGTGGACTACATCGAAGGAATTCTTTTGGTGTAAAAATTTGTGAAATTTCAGTGGCATGGGAAAGGAATGTGTCATGTGCTGCTTTTTGTTTGTTTTTCTTGTGCGGATCATTTCAGTAGTGATCTCAATAGCAGTCATATGATGAACTTCCATGATTACAGTAAGGACCCGTAGTGCAACAAGAGCTTTATATCATTCAACGATTCATATTTCTCGCTGTTACAGCTCAGTGGACCATGCGGAAGCTACTGTACACTGATACTTGAGACCGAGAGTATTTCGCTATTGGGTGATCTCTCCTGGTATACTCAATTCTAGATCATACTTCTTATTATCCACTCGAACAGAATGCGCTGCATAGTTTTCCGCAGTACGAAGTCGACGTGCGCTCCCAGATAGTGAACTTTCAACGTCAATGTAGTATTCAGACACCACGCATCTTTGCACCTGGAGAGTTTCCCCACATCCTACAAGTAGATGGGCAGAATACGGTCAGCCGATATCACTAATGTTCATCAAGACAAAGTTGAGTAAACTATTGGTCAACAGAAGTCTGTGATATTTACGAGTCGTCGCGCGTCTTTTGTCTACATCTGTCTACATAACCCAAGAAGGTTGTAGACGATTCCGTAGGTTTCTTTCCAATGAATTTAATTTATTGTATTATGCGGCATAGAGCTGCTTGGTGTGTGGATACAAGGTGTTTTTCACCTTTCGTCATACCAGAGACCATGAAAGATACTCATTTCGATGTTACATTCAACGATTATCCCCAATGAGATGACGAAAACATTGAATATTTTGTTAGGCTGTAAAAAAAATCGAAGCTGTCCCCTGGGGGACACACCTACTTTGACCGTCAACTCGCGAGGGTTTTGACCTAACAGCGCCTCAAGCGCAGCCAAAATTCGTCTTTCACGAACGTATAAGAATTGAGTGTTTGTTGAGCTTTCTTCCCCCAGCGATCCAACACCAACGACTCCGATGGAAGAAGGACCGGTACAACGAGTGCCTTTGTGGCAAATTTCTGAGCACGCCAAGCAAAGCCGATATCCTTTGCATGTCGGCTGGGGCCTGTCGATGACGAAAGAAGAGTCGGACGACTTCGCGGTCAGAGCGGCCGCGAAGAGACGAGAACTGGGAATTTTCGACAACGCTCTGATGGGGGCCACCGCGGAGGAATCATGCCCGCGGTTGGCCCCTGGTCGTTCGAACGGAATGACAGTGGCAGCACAGGCTGCGAATCCTGGTATGTCAAATCCTTAGACATCTTTGACCCCATTTGTCGAAGCTATGCTTACATAACGACAGAGGTGGCAAACCCTGAAGCGGACGAGGCCTACTTGCAATCGCTCGCCATCCAGCGAGCCGAGGTCGAGGCATACAACGCCTTGCAAGTCCAGGTCGTCCGAGCACAAGCGAATGTGCCGGCTGCACCTCAAATCGAGGTGCAGTCCGAGCCTACCAATGTGCAGTCGGAGCCCAAAGGCCATCGTCGTTTCAAGACCGCAAGAAAACTTTACAAGAAGGTAAAGTCATTTTTTCGACGAGGAGGATAACTGGGTGTAGTTTTTTCTGTGTTTTGGAAGCAACTGGGTTGCTGGTAAAAAGTTTTCTCGCTTCATGCCGTTTAGGTTGCTTTTGTTTAATTTCTTTACGAAATTGTATATCAAAGCAAATTCGCTTCACCAAACCATTCAACGCATTCCCAGTGACATTACTCAGATTCGCATGTTACAGTTTGCAAAAACGTAGTTTAGTTTTGTCAACAGAGCGTGCATCGCGCTCCCTGCGCGTTACACAAGCGGAGTATCGTTTCTAGGTGCCCCCACTGGTGTCGAGTGGCGAGTTTCTAAGTCCTCTATGAGTAAACTTGGTCAATCGAGTACTTCTCTTACCCCTGGAGACCCTCGAACTCCTAGAATTTTGATCATGTTTACAGGTTATAATGCCACAGTGAGTTGTTGCGTCCGAACCAAGTTGTTCTCGCTATGTCTTCGAATCGGAGAAATGCTCACTGTCCATCGCCACAATCACCCACAAGGCTCAGGCCTGCTTGTTGGGCAGATCATCGCTTCGCAGCATCAAGCGACGCTGGGAATAGCTAACATACTATCGACAGTGACAAATCGTCGCTGCCCAGTTATATTCACTTCAGTACTTCGTGGAAACAATTCAGTCTTGAAACGCGTTCTTTTATGCGCTATTAGTACCATCTTGAGCATCCCCAATAAGTATGTACCCGAGCGATATATATATGGTGTGGCACAATGAATATGAGAGGCATGTGGCATGTAACGAGATTGAACCCTGGACTTCTACGAAAGGTGGGTGTCACTACTACATCAAGGGGAAGCCACGAATGCAGATGATGAAGCGACAAAACGTCGCCTGACTACAAATTACTTACACATATGAGCCTTCTGCGAAAATAAAGCGCGATGAATTGATCTATGCGTACTACAATAGGAAAGGCTTGCTGTGTCGCACATTTTGAGATACAAATATAGCGCTGAGGTTCTGCAACTCGATAATCACGATAATAAAAATCGAAGAACCATAGTCATGGGGCAAACTGACGAGGACACAGCACGTCGGAAGCACACTGTAGCACCGGGATGGCATCGACAAAACATCGGTGCGACTGAACGTTCAATCAAAAATGGGCTGCCTTCTTGGCGTAGTTGAAGCAGCCATTTCTGCACGTCGTTATATTTTTCTTGTCGAGTGTCCAGGAGCCAAGTCAAGTTATCAATCTTCTTCAGTGACAAAGTCAAAGGAAACTTAGCTTGCGAAGTCCTTGATATGGCGGAACGCAATCAAGGTGCACAATCGGTGAGCGCGAAAACAGAACAAGTACCTGAAACGTACCAGCCATACAGGCCTCCGCCATTTAGCAAGAGCCATGTCGAGGTTGAAAACTATCTGAAAACCCATTCTTCAACGGGTAAGCGTATATTTCTCGGCATCAGTGCACGACAGCTGAGGGTTCTGGTTACACAGGGATCTACCGATGCGCAAGTCAAGTTTATAGAAGACCAAGTTCCGTTTTGGAGCCGAAAGTTGCAGCATGTCCCATCGCCGCGCTTCCGAAGATCCATCGTCGTGGGCCTCAGTTTCAAAGCCACCATGGAAAAGTGGGATATATCCCCAAGGGAAATATTCCAGATCAAAGTATAGGCCATCCATGTGCAATTATCGTTCAAGTCGGCTAATATATAGTGAAGAGGATCTTCCTATGAGTCTTAGAATCGGAACCGGTCCAGTCGGCCCGCCGGCAACACGTCGTCATCTTCCAAGATATCAGTGGGCACCAGCGCAAAATGAGACAGAGCAAGCGTCGGCTCAGCCTGCATCTCAAACTATCAAGCGACCGGAAAACGATACATACATCGCGGCGGCTTCTCCATTGAATCATAAAAACTTTGAGTTTATCATGCAACAGGCGCGGATGGGCGATCTACCAGCAGGAACTCAGGAGGAGCAAACCACAGAGTGTAAACAACGTCCGCATGACGCTCCATATTCTTCTTTTGCCAGTGCTCCAATCACGGGATACAATGAAAGGTACCCAAGTCCTAGCCGCGGCAATATCTACAACATCCCGGATGAACTTTCTCATGAACAAATACACAAAACAGCAAGATTGCGAGCGTCAGGTCCCTATCCAGCGTTTCCTGTTACATCAACTCCACGCGCTGTATCTGCGAATGGGCAATACGAAGACCCGGAGTCTGGCAAACCTGCCCTTCGTCGTGGGATGTAAGTCAATCGGACTACTGTATATTCAAGAAGTTCATTTTTTGACGATCGGTCCTTGTCTAAACCGGTCAGAACACTACACAAAAAGTGTAGTTATAGTATCATTAGCGGGTCACATCATGGAACAGTCCAGCCAATGTGCAAATATAGTTCTCTTGATCGATAATTCCTGGGAGAGTTCTTTACAAAATGATCATGTTTTTATCTGGCGGTATCAAACTGCAATACCAGGATTGATTCCATGTAATCGTTCATTAGAACTTGTGGAACGTTGTGGAACACTGGAAAAGCGATATAAGCCATGCGTAGCCTGTCAAACACAAATCTATTTTTCGCTGGTTCCCGCAAAAATCTAGATTGAATACCGCGCTGCCACATGCTCGCCCAAGTTGGAAACCAGTAGAATATGAGTTTCTCTGCAGCTCAGGATCTTTACACCGAGTGATCGCCGCGCTGGTCCTTGTCGTCCCTTCCCACTTCGTGTTACCAACCTTCGTTCACATGCACAATTGTGGTCTAATCACTAAATCCGTTTGTATTTTCTTGTTTATCTCCCATAATGCTTTGTTTATCTATTGCGGTTTATACGCCAAATGAGATTGATTGATACCTGCCTTCGATCCCCAATGGCTGTTGGAATAGTTCAAAGACGCCTTGAAGAAAAATGTTAAATGTTATTTCAGGACGCGACCTTCGCAAAAGCCAAACATGAAAACAGTGGTCGTTCTACCGTGCTTCGCAGACAAATTCCGAATCTGACCAACGAGAATGTTTTTTCAGAATCGATCTTTGTCGCGGTTTTGTGTATATTCTGTTCTTTCATTCGTATGCACCTTGGTTTTCAACTGAAGATCCGCATGCCAAGTCAATCTACCTGAGTAGTTGGAGCTTCGGATACATGTTGAAGCCAAAACCTCAAGATATGCCCAAGCCGGTCCCCACAATCGCCCAGCTCAAACGTCTTGCCAAGTATTCCTCACCTGAATATGTATCAAATGCTTCCAAGCTGATCTAGTACACTAATAGACAGCCGAGCCATGGATTGTAGTGTATAAAATCTTCTACAACAGTCGCTGCATTGCTTCCATATCCAATTTTGTAATAGATTGTACTCACTTTGGCAAACTTTCACAAACCGTACTTCAACCCATATTTTATCTTTGATTCAATGTCTAGGTAGAACCAGCTAGTATCTGCTCACCCCATCCAAGATATTAACTGAGTTCAAGTATCCTGTCGTTCAACGATATGCCTTCCCAAGACAACCGGGGCTTGGTCGAGTTAGATTACAATTGCCAACAGTCCACCGCTGATGTCTTGAATGATAAAAACATCCACGACAGTGGCTTTGCACAGCATACTTCCTATGCCCATAGAAACGCTAGATTCCCATATGTCGTTGAGGATCCTCTCGACTTTATGATTGGCCGTATGTTCATTTCTGATATTATTAGCCAATATCACTTGTGCTTTGTCTCAAAGATGAACTAACACACAGCAGCGGTCCCCTCGAGAAAACTTACCACACGGATATCTGTGAATCCCAGGGAGGCAGTCATTGAATCTCACAATGCTCTGTTGCTTTCTGGCCAACTCAATGTTGGCCACAAGAATCTGATTAGCACGAGTGAGTTCGCCGATAACTCGGTACTTGCTACCTTGCCCGAGCTGCACAGCAGTGAGCCCAAGATCAACGGCGCCCCTTCAATTATGCGTCACAATGAGCCAAGCTCGTTGAGCTATCACGATGGTTCTTCCGAAATCAGTCTGGACGACCTGCTGGCTGGAAGATACTGGTTTGGCGAGTTCTCAGAAACCTGGCACCTACCTACATATATGACGCCGAGTACGTCTTTTGGTGAGACTTTCTTCGAAAGCTCCCAGCAAATCTCACTTTATGAACCTAGAAATATTCCGATCAAGAAAACTAGCACGATTATGCGATTCCTGAAAAAACATGCTCGGTCACTACGTGATAGAGTGTTGCGCCGCAACACGAACTAGGACGCACCGAAGCCTCACAGCCACTTTTCAGGATGGGGTAGTAACAAGATTCTTTCAATTTCGTGATCGGACCGGAGTGACCGAATCACACATCTTTTGGTCGAGAGGACTGGGCTGGATTTTGAAAGAAACATTTTGTGTGAAGTTTTCAATGATCGTTTAGTTAACGTTAAAATTAACTACTTCCTGCACTTGTATGATTGAAGAGACTTTCTCATGAGATATTGCCGTATTAGGAGTTGGTTTGTAATCATGGAAGTTGGAAGTTGCCAAGGAAAACCCAGTTTTAGATATTCCCTGTCTTCCAACTACGGCGCTCAGTGTCTCCAACGGTCTGGTCCGAAGCCGTCTGGACGATAGTCCCATATGGCAGAGGCCTCTTGGTCGTGTAGGACGGTGGTCCTGCATGACTAGTGTAAAAGAACCTTCTATACTTGTTTTCAGTGATTTCCACTTAAGTTTTCATATCTCCGAGCGGTGTCAGTCATTTCAATCTAGTCTTTCATAAAAGATCCGCGTAGTTTCGATTCTGGTCTAACAAGGTCGCGATCTTTGAGAGTCCGCAGAAGTTTTTGCCGCATTGAACTCTCTATCCGGAAGATTTCTCCCCGCCGCTGGACGGCGGTCGAGTGCGGTCCCAAAGTCCAACCCCTTGGAGGACCATACACCCATAGTCCAAGCTCTCCGAGAACCGCAGACCCATAGTCCGACCCTATGATAGACCGGACCGGACGATTGCAGACACTGGCGGCGCCTGTACTGTGACTACTTGGACAGCTTAGAAATGCGTTCAACCAAGTGCTTGGTAATGTCATCGATCGGTCCCTGCATGCCCTCATTTTTCGTGTAATATAGTCATGTGTGATCCGACATTCGACCTTTCAATCTTTCTTCGAAAAACGCAGTTATATTCGCTGCTGGCAATAATTACATATACACCTCGGTTTGAATCGCCCAGCGGTTAATCCCGGATTTTGCCTCGTGTTCGGCTTTATCATATGCCTGTTGGCGTCCGTTCTGCACACTCATAACCTCAGTCTCTCAAAGTCTATCTGTGTAGTGCAATACTTGAACTAAATCCACGACAGTAAGTTCGATTGGGAGACAGCCATAGCATTCAAAAGAACTCTGTCGCCACTCCGGAAAATCGCATGGTAGGGGGTTCTTCACTATTGTATGTTTGCAACAAACTGTAATATTTTCTCTCACGACAGTACATTAGCATTGGTTCTGACTCTCCGTATTCATTGGATGACTGCCACTGAAGGATTTATTGGTACATAGTACTAGCCAATTTGATTATTGAGCTTGGCGCTTGAGAGATATATTCTGGATATGAAGTTTCCTTTGTGCAGTCGAATCGCGCAAATACAGTTTCTCCACAAATCGCGCTGCAGCTGAAAGCTACTTATAACTTAGCCCGTATTTTGATTTAAACTATTCGTACTGAATGTAGGCTGATTAATAAATTACTGTTCACAGAAGAAACACTTATCCGGGATTCCGTAGAGAAGCTTCAAACATTTTTTACATTAAACAAGCGATACAGAAACCTACAGAGAGGCAGGCTCAATTCTGACCCATTCCTTGTGCCGGTATAATTGAAGATAGAAACGTCAAGATGATTATTCCCTGGAAGCGCACAATGGTTTGAGCATGTCAATAGGACCTTCTTTGTAGTTCACAAGCTGCATATCGAGTGACTAGACATGATGTGCTTTATAATTGGTCCGCAATAACGTTGGGCCTGCGAAAATGTTGAACTCCAGATCTGTCAACCCTCGCGTTTATTTGGCCGTCCTTGTTTTGTTCAATCTATGACGACTTCAATTAGTAATATAAACCACCAACGCGAAACCAAGCTTTGCATGCAGCACTCCTGTTTCTTTCTTCACATTTTCTCCTTAACTGTCTTTACATTGTAGGCTCTTCCCAACCTGGCACCTACAACTGCAATCCTGCCTTCTTACACATATCACTTAAGATAAACTTTCATCAACTTTCCAGATTGAAGACGAATTCGACTTCACCAAAATGGACAATACTTCCTGTCATCAAATACGCAACCTTGCATATCAGCCGAATTTTCGCTCTGGAGCACGACCCGCGGTTCTCCATCGTCATGGACAAGACTTCCCTTATGTTTATGAAAGTCCTACTGACTTTATGATAATGCGTACGTGAGGTTTTCCTCGTGTCCGTCAAAGAATGCCTAACATGATATTATAGCACAACCAACTAATTCATCTCAAAACGAATTTCTCAGCTGCGCAACAGCTGCAGCTCGCACACATGCCGTCACACTGACATCGAGAAATATTGTTTCCCGCAATCCAAGGCAAGCTGTTTATGACACTCACAACGAGCTTGTTTTATCCGGCGTACTGAACGTCGATCATCATAACCGGATTGGTGCGAGTACGACATCGGACGACATGTCAGAGACATTGGAGGATAGCGTGTCGGACCAGGCTTGCTCTGCGCTTAGTCTCCGAGACTTAATGACCGGCCAGTACAACTTCTCGGAATGCGACACAGCTAAATGGACATTAAATTCGTATATCACACAAACCCAATCTACTTTCAATAGTATTAGTGATCTAGAGAGCCGATCTGATCTGAATATCTTTCAGACAAGGAAGGCGGTGCTCCCGAAGGAACACAATAGATTTTTGGAATTCTTTCAAAAACAGAAGAGATTTATAAAGAATCTTTTCAACGGGCGACACGGAGATTAACCACTGAACCAACCATCACAATCCGTCCGATAACGCCAATCCTACTTTTCAGTGGCGGAATGAGAAAAGGCAAAACATCGTCGACCAATAGAAAATCTTTTTGAAGGGTCGGGGTTCATATCCGCAGTTAGCCAAATGTTGTTATTCGATGTGCTACACTTGCAGAGGCAATGTTGGACAACTTGTGTTGGGGCTTATCAGCCATCTGTGACACCTGTCGAAGTGTTACAACCATTTACAAGTGAGTATGATGTCTTAGAAAATGGTACACAGGTATAATTGAAATTCATGATGTGTTCTTACTTCCAAGTAAAAATGTGCTAAAACAATGTTTTGAAAGTCGACTACCAAAGTGCCACATATCAGCGGAATGGTAGCATAGTGAGTACAGTTGTAAAAAAGGGGAGTAAATAGTGATCGTTTTATAGTGAGAGCGATCAGTTGAGACGTTTATGTGCGTCTTGGGATCATCTGGCGACGTCTCGACAACGTTTGCACTCCATCTACAGACTGTCTATATACCATCCCAAGACTCACCCAACGTCTCACCTAATTGCTCTCAATATAAAACGATCATTATTTACCACCCTTTTTTACAACTGTACGTGTATAATCAAGAAGAATTCGTTCAAAGAGAAACTTTGATACTTTATGTGAATGTTTGACCCTTCCATGCAACAGTACATGATTCTAAAAGTCAGCGAGCAGTGTCATAGATGAGAATGTGTCCGCACGTGGCAGTTAGTACCTTGATTGAAACCGATGCAGGGTGCTCTAAGCTGCTCCACACAATTTCCGACTATATACAAGCCTTTGGAATTTCCCGAATGACTTCACGTGTCACAAAGTGAACTTTGCCACTTTCTTAGGCTGCGTTCGTGTACGGGGGGTCCGATTGTAGGTCAAAATTTAGGGTTCCGATCGTTGCCTGTTATCGGAAGGGATAGAACTACGCACTGGCGAGTTAACCTATGGAAACAAAATTATACCTTTTGAGTGCCCGATCTCGTAACTCAACTTCAACCAATGCAGTACATAAAAGCTTCCTTGCAAAGCATCAAACCCGTGGTCTGGAATTTTTGAAGGAGAAAACCGAATTTTGAAGGATAGATACCTGTGAAATTCAAGCAATAAATCACAATCGCCGACTTAGTGGTGCGGTTGTGTGGTTGCGTGAACTAAGGTGCAAAGGCATTGTTTAGAATCGGACGCGAACGGAGCAAAATAGGTTCTTTTCAAAACGTCCGAATACTGTGTATTTCGGAAAATCAATCAGAACCTAGGCGAACAGCAAACTTCTGTCCGACAGGGGTCAAAGGGTCTTCCGATTGTTCTGCTCGGAAGACGTCTTGATTTTGGTGGGGCATTCGGAACGGAACCCCGTACACAAACGCAGCCTTAACTACTCCTGACATCGCTGTCTCGTTAAAAGCTGATAATCCCGATCATCCATTCATTAAAATTAATATCTTTGAAGTAAAAGTGCGTTCAACAATATGGCCAGATATAAGACTTCGGTCTTCGTTGATATTCATGCCAATCCGCTAGGTTCTATCCTGGCTTACCACACAACCATGCCATTGTGGCATGTCGCAGTACGCAGCATACTCTGCTTTCGCAAAATCACGTTCCCATATGTTCTGGGAATCCAGTCGATGGCCGATGTACCGAGTAATCATGCTATCGACAACAGTCGCTGTATACCGCATACTTGCCATGCCCACAGAAGCGCAGTGCACACATACGTTTTTGAGGATCCTATGGATTTTAACAAGTGACCGTATGCCAAATGTGGTTCGATTAGCCAATATCGTCTTTGTGGCGCTAGCTCAAAGACAAACTCTCACAATGCGCCACTGCTATCTGGCAAACCTAATGCTGGGCACCAGAATTTAATGGGTGCTGGTGTGCTCGCTGGAAGCTATCTGCTTCCATCCATTCCTGAACTGGAACGAATTGGACCTCGGCTGTACGAGACGATAGCGCTGTATATTTAACGCTGAGGTACCTTTCGGCTGAGACATACAGCTTTGGTGAGCTTCCGACGACGTGAGACTTGAGTTCCTCCTACCTCACACATAGGGCTTCTGGCCACAAGTTCCACGAAGATTGCCTAAATATTGCGGTTCACGAACCCAGTGGGACTGTAGCGACAAACGCGATAAGATTTTGCGATTTGTGAAAAGAAATATCAGGTCTGTACGCAATCGATTAATGGGCCGTAGCACCAACTAGCATGTACCGACGCTTGCAACGCCATTGTTTCATATTTAGGTGGAAAAGAGGATGATTCAATGTCTTTAGGATGAACCATCTCATTAGCACCGTATATCGTTTAGTTAAGGTAATGGAATCCAATCTGAATGATCATAATTTCCCAAGACAATTTCGATTACTTAGCTATTACCAGATCATTCCCGAGACTGTAAAAGTTTTCTGGGCGGTAATAGTGTCACAATATTCTCGAAAGCAGTATCGGAAACGTATACGAAGCATTTCGGGTTGCGTGGTATCTTCGCTTCAACGATCGGATAGCTACAATCAAGTGAACCTGCTATTACATGACATACCGCCGTTGTAACATTATAATAGCAGGATGCAATGAACTACGTGCCAAACGATTGCTGTCGACGATACAAGATCGCCACAGAATTGCAGAGTTCCGCGATGTTCTTCAAGGTTGACTCGCTTGATTGGCTCAGGTTACGCAGTATATGATACCTGTGGCGTAGTACATACCATATTAGCTTGACCTCGGAATCATGCAACTCCCAATACTCGGTGCTATTTGGTGTACCCGAAGGTTCCCTATACTGGGGACTATCAGCAGTACTATCGGGCCGTAGAATATCTAATTGTCGTTCTGAGATCGAATTTGGGGTGCTCACTTTCTCGAATCCATTCCATTAAAGTCTAAGTAGAATTATTCCTGTATTCTATCCTACCGCACTAGCGTATTGTCATATTTTCACCAAAGCAACCATGAAAAACGTGTTCCCTCCGGAAAAGTAGATAAAGTGGTCCACAACACCTGTATCAAGCAAAGTTGCTCAAATTTAACGTCTTGTGTGCGGTCATGCTACCGATGGCGCGTATCCCTGAGTTTCTTCCCAGAACAGTATCACCAAGTGGACTCCGATAGTTCCAGGGATTGTCCACATGGTTTCTCTCAACACTGTTCTGAAACAACGTTGCAAGATTTACTCACTGGGCGATACACTTTGGGGCCCTCAGCAAACAGGAATCGGAAACTAAATTCATATCCCATCTGGCAAGCTACGACTAACGTTGACCATTCCCATGCGGAATCGGACGTAGATGGTCCTGTTGGCAGGATTTAAAAGAGAAAGTTATTCAGCTATGCTAAAAAGGGAGCACAATGACTTTGTAATTCTATCGATATGAGAGAATATGTCTCAGCCGTCAGCGTCCTGCCGTATCACATCATGAGGCTGCATAATTTTCTGTGCGCAAAGAATCGCAACGTTGACAACAACAGTTTCGGAACGCTCACGAGGCCTTTCGGGTGACGATATTCCTGGACGATCTGGAAACAACTTCTCCTGCCAGTACGTACCGTGCTTTTCACCTAGTATTGGAAATTTGCAACGTTCTACATGTCCATATGTTCTAGATCGAAAATACAAGGTCGACTCTGTGTCGCTGCCCGCAGTATTCTCCAGGATCTTCGCTTGATCGGCCACAGTTTACGCAGTATATGAGGACTATACCGGGACATATACTGAATTGGCTTGAGCGCCCCATGGCTCAGCGTGAGACTTTGCAACGTCCGATACTAGGTGCTGCTTGCCTCATCACATGTTGGGCTATTTTGGCCAGTTCCGGTAGTAACTTCAAGCCGCAGATCGTACAATGTTGTTTTGAGATTGCGCTTGAGGTGTGTACGGTTGCAAAAGTACTATTTACAAGTCGAGGTAGAACTATTCATGTATTCTATGCCACACCGGAGAATCGACGTGTTTTCAGTAATCAACCATACACAGTCTCTTCTCCTCGACAGAGTGTCAAATGTTATCCACATCAGCTTTATCAAGCAAATTTGTTCAAGCAACTATAACTTTCTGTGCGGTCAGGCTACCCCCAGGTAACGCCGCTTATTCTTATCCGAGGCAGGCGGTCTATGACACTCACAATCAGCTAGTTTTGTCTGGAATGGTGAATGTCAATCATCATAATCTCATTCGAGTGACTACGATCTCGGATGACATGTCAGAGAAGTGTGAGAATAGCATGTCTCATGATCGTTGTTCTGAGCCAAGTCACTGAGACTTGGGGAACTGTTTTAACCTGGACCCAAGAACGGCGATATATGACGATCGCAGCGCGTTGCTACTATCTGGTCATCTCAATGTTGGACACCTAGACCTCCTTGAAGCCACAGATGCATAACCTGACTATACACTTCTTGAGGAACTAGAAATGTCTAGACAGTGCGACAGCGGGTAACCCTGACTTCTTCCGGAGAGTCCCCGAATGGAATTACTGAACAAAGTTGTCACCAAATTTCAAAGCCATGATCACTAGGCGATACACTTTGGGGCACTCGGGAACCAATCTATCACACTACCGCTAATATTGATCTTCACGATGCGGGAATGCATGTAGCCGATGCTTTTGACGGCATTATCCCCGGTGGCCTTCTTTTCGCGCTCAATAACGCTTGGGTAATTCTGTCTAAAAATGCTCTGTGAGAGATACTTGATGGTCGAGAGACCTTACTAAGCTTTGTATCATTGATGATAGCCACACAATGTAAATAAGAACTGAAACAGAGGTTTCGGCTGCCTAGAAAATGTTCCATTCAACGCTCCATTGCATGTTCCCTGTCTTTTTTCTTTTCTCATAGTTTCCTCACAAATATCACAGCTGATCCCGACTGTCCGCCGCTCTACTCACAGACAATTACACTTACTCGTAACAACGGCTTCATTTGTGATTGAGATAAGCATACTAGTGCAGTTAGTCCTGATCAAACAATAATATGCCGCTGCGAGGCATCTCCGGACCTTAATTTTCAACACGACATACAAACGGAGTCTCTGAGTGAGATACTTCCAGGACGACATATGCGCTTTCCGTATGCGTTTGAACAGCCGGCAGACGAATTCACAACAAAAATACCGAACGGAAGACTGCATGAACCGGACCGCACAGGTCTCAAAATATATCGCAGTCCCCGTGCTAGGCAATCATGGGATAGCTTTGTCATGTGGAACACCCAGAACAACGAGGCCTCTTCAGCACAGTCTGTGTTGACTAAACTCAGTGTAGAAGACCTCATCACGGGAAACTACACATTTGGAGAATTCCAGCACGCCAACTTGAAAATAAACGTACCCGCTATTGATGAAATCTCCTCAGGTGAGCATGGCATCTTAATTCTCAACCAGGATGTGTTTGTCTACAAAAAGAGGAACAAATTTTTAAAGTTTTTCTCAACACAAGCTAAAGTTGTTTGGGATTTTGTGCTGAGATGCACCAACAAATGAACAATATTTGGGTATTTCGATGGGTACTATGTTGACGATGGATGGTTAGCTGGATGACAGCATCTGGGTATAGTCGCACAGCTCAAGCCGTTTTCAAACAACGTTCATATGTACAGCATTTACCGCAAAGAATCAACGGGTTTACGTTGATGTCAATCTTTCTTATTTACACCTCGCCCAATTTATGCAACCTGAGTACTAGTGACCTGCCTATCGTAGGGCTATCGATGTTTTGCTCGATGCGGGAATATATCACGACATGAATCAGTCTCATTACATCTGGCAGTGGATGATTGGAGTACTGTAAATTATGTTCCAGGCTAGCGGAATGTTTTTTCAAAATTGCGTAGTTTTAAGTAAAACATGAGTTATTGTGAAGACGTCATATGTTGATTTTCGACAGGAAGGATTTATAACCATAACCCATAGTCCCAACTCTCCGTCGACTGCAGACTTACAGTGTCCGACCCCACGATAGACCGGACCAGATCATGGGAAACACTGTGCCTAAGCTCTTCTCCAGATTGTTATAATGTTGGCTCGGTTTTCCCTGACTTTTTGCAAATATGACAAGGTGAACTTTGCTACTGTCCAAAATCAAAGTTATTGGTCTCAACATTCGGTAACCTACGATTGAGTACCGTATTCTACGTCTTTGATACCCGGTTCTTACGAAGTGGAGTGCTGAGTGTGTACACTGTACCTTGATTCATATAAAGTAACCTCTCTACTCATGTGCGCGTTTGCCAGTTGAAGTGATAGGCCATTCTGACATCCCCCGATTCCTCGTAATGCTGAATGGAAATTCGATGATCGGTAGATCGCCGGAAGCCAAAATCTCCAGTCACGCCTAGGTCGGTCAGTAGTCAAACTGTCTTGCCAAAATTTGGTTTGCTATGAAATGAATAGCGATTGGTCAACAAAGCCATGATATCCGTCAATACACCTGAGCCGAGCTATCGAAAGCGGATCTGAATAACACCAGTTCAAGCGTCAGTCGCATTCTGTCTCCACTGTGTCTCTCCCTCAATTTTCATCACGAACCACCTCGTTCCAAAACTGAAATTGACCACTCACTTTATCATCTTCAATGCCCCGGTAAAAGCCCCTTAACGTGACCATTCTAATAATTATACTGACATCGTTCAAGTCGCTTTTCATTTAACGATTTGTATAACCAGGACGGTTCCGCCATGAAAGATATGGATGTAAATCGAGAAGAGTTCTCAGAAACACTTCCCAAATGTAACCATGCTATTGACGTATGTGGCGATACGCAGCAAGATCTACAGGGCGCTAGAACCTTGGCGTTTCCGTATGTGTTTGAAAATCCAAGGGATTTCATGGTTCGCCGTATGTCAAATTCCAGCTTATATATTTGCTGAACATGAACTAACTGGTAGTTTTAGCTGTCCAACGAAGCCAACATGCTGCAGAGCACGGTAGATTTCGGTCGCAACTAGGGAACGGTCCTCCAAAGGACCCTAGACAAGCTGTTTACGACGCTCACAACTCGTTGCTCCTATCTGGTCATCTCAATGTAGGACATCAAAACCTCCTCGGAGCCACTGGTGCATCTCTTGATTATACACTTCAAGAGGAACCGGAGATTCCTAAACAGCACGACTGCGAGTATGTCTGGGGTCCTTCTCAGGATAGTATTTACCAGCTGGACTCCGAGTATTCCAGAAATTCACAAGATGGATCTTCTGATTGCAGTTCTGAGATAGCCTTGCAAGATTTCATCACAGGGCGATACACCTTGGGGCCCTCGGGAAACATGACATGGAAACTAAATTCATATCGCATCTGGCAAGCTACAAATGACGATGACCACTCCCATGTGGAAACAAACGTCGATGATGCTGTTGCTAGAAAAAAGCACAGCAAGTTCTTGAACTATGTCAAAAAGAAAACAAAATCACTTTGTGATTTTATCACGGGCCGGCGCCAATTGTAAGCGATACACGGCGCGATCAAATAGGGACGAAGGAGTAGTAAACCGATATCGGACCAAGTGACAGTCTTTATATGGAAGAGGGATATACTTATGGTCTGCAGTATTCACAAGTCAAATTTGGCTTACGGTCTTCAATCTATTCTCTGTTGCAATGGTTCATCGCCTGTCTTAGTAATCAAGTCATAATATCATCAACGGTGCCGACTCATATCAGCACTACGCCGGACGAAACGTTGAGAGGATAATCAACTCTAGTGCATAATATCCACATGAAGGCGAGCATAGGCAAAGCTCCACGTTGATTAACTGGAGTTTCTTTGCCTGTAAACAGATATTCTGAGTTTTCCATGCTCGGAATAGCTTTTTATCCGCGGAAATGACACTTATTTGCATGTTTTAGTGCGTAACAGGTCATGAAATATCTGCTCTATGAGTTGCAGTATCTTTCTGCGTAGATTCCAATAAGTAAAGTTCCTAACACGTATCAATATGCGTCACCTAATCTTACGAGTTACCCATCCTGTACTTCTCGCAGACGCCAGACCGTTTTCTAGGAATTAGCATATATTAATTGTAAAAGACTATTTGATTCGGCAGGATCAACATAAAAGTTGCACTGGTTTCACCTAGATTTGTTTTTTTTTATGCGACCGAATCATATCACGTGCGATTTTCTCCGTTCACCGATGATGAACAGTGAAAATACTATGGTATCAGTCCATAAATAATGCTTTCAAATGCGTATTGGCTACCAGTATACAAGTAAAGGTCATATGCCCGGTGATCTCGACTACATATGGTCATGATACTAAGAGCTCACTCGGCTTCCTCGCAGTAGCTATATTGATATGACATAGAGACCACTGAAATCGAGGTTTTCGCTGCCCAGAGAATTTTCTGTTAAACGCTTCATTGCACGAAATCCCCGTTATATCTTCCCTCCAATACTTTGCAACGTTATACGACTGACTCGACCTATCGTTCTGATCTACTAACAGAGAATTCAATTGTGGAATCCGACATGATTCTTTATTCAACTCAGCATACTAATGCTTGCAGTCTCATCCCAAATACGCAATACCCCATCCAATCATGTCGTCATTAGGCCAGATGGCAACCGACGAAGCTCCTCTTGCAATGCGCCCCTGTGATGATGTTCATATGTGGAATGACAAGAGTAAAAATGAGAATTCGGATCTTCAACTAACTCTGCGAGAACTTATGTCGGGCTATTACTCTTTTGGGGAATTTTCCCACGAAGATTGGATGATTACTTCATACCCTATCGACGGGTCATACCGGCATGAAGATAAAATATCTGTTGTCACTGAAGTCAAGAACGACGCTGAAGATATCCCCAAGACTAAGAACAGATTTTATAAGTTTGTCACCAAACAAACAAAATCTTTGCGTAATCGTCTTATGAGATGGACCAATGTTTAGTATCTGCTTTATGTGGGTCACCAAAACGTTTCATCGTGAAGCATAGAGGATCTACAGGTATTTGGAGGACATAATGGTTCACTATTGTTCAAACAAAAAGGAAGGGCGACTGCTAAGAATGATTAGTTTTATTGCTGCCTTGTCCTTTTACAGATATAGCTCCTCTTTTTATCTGCTTTGTCAAAGCGGATCGGAAACAACATTCAAATATGCCTCAATTTCATTTTCGATGTCAGTCAATGTTGTGTCCACTTTCCCTAATGCATTCACCGTTTTTTATAATTACTGTATATGTTTTCACAGTGTGAGCGCCAATTATTAAATGCAAGTGGCGCGGATAGGCAGCGTGTACTGGTTGCATCCTTTTTTACTCGCTGGGATGGTTATCACTACTGCATGATGTGTATGTCACTGTATTTATGCCGTTTTTACTGTATTTGATTGAATATACTTCAATGCTTTTTATTTATATTCGATTTCTGCTCGACAATGTTTCAGTGATGATGGGAAAATATAGTCCGGTATATCAGACTTGATCCACCGGGAAATCTCACTAGGCGTGCTACGACTCTGCATGACGACAACCAGTAGATGCGATGTTGATTCAGGTTTCGGCTGCGTCTACGTTCTTTGATTAAATGCTTCACTGCACGAACGGTCTATTACACACAATGATTAATTGTTCCCTAACGACAGAATGTGTTTCATGTCAATCCTGAGCGTCTTTGTTGCAACATCAACTAGCTATTGAAACGTCGGGTATACGCCGGTCCAGGTGAATTCCTGCGTCCGGTATAGACGAATGCATCGAAGGAAGTGTAAGTTATCTTTTGTGCTTCTTGGTGAGCCTGCGCTCGAGGCCTTGGGCACTTCTTGACTGTATTTGAGATTAGTGCAGTCGTGTATATCGGCTTTGTCTCCTTACCATTGTGATTCAAGTCAGGTTCTGCCGGCTGGAAAATTTGCTCCACACGAAGGCGTCTCCGCAGCAGATAGATAAGGATATTATCTTCCGTGGTTTTCTCTGGACCATATACATACCGGGTGGCAGCATCTGTCGTGACGGAAGAGGCACTGTTGGTTTGCTGTGTTCCAGTAGCATCACTGTTTTCTAACATATTTCGTTTGCGGTGGTCCATTTGGTTGTGGTGAGAACTGTCGAAGAAAGGTTGTGGGGTGGTTGTCTTGACCTGAATAGTTAACCTCGGCCTTTTTGTCAAAACAATGCCCACCGTATTATAGGCTGACCGATCGTTGGTAAGGCTCATTACATCCTGTCTTTCAAAGGATTCACGAAGGTCGCCATGTTTGTAGAACTATTTAACATCTCAGCAAATTTTAATTCGGGCTGCAAATGACATAGCCTGAGGTTATTGTCATATGGTGAAAGAGCGGATGCTCATTATGAATACCTCAAGTTAGAATTATCCCGCTTTTGCGCTATTAGTATGAGATTTGCGCCATCTAAGCTGCGCAGTCTTAAAAACAATGGAAACATCGGAGTCCAGCAAAGTACTAGCGATTGTTACATGAACTCTCTTGTGACCGTCAGCCTGATAGGCTAGTAAACGTCGTTCTTTGAACAGGTTCACCGTCATGAGCAAGCTGTGGGCATGAGGACTGGTGAGATGAAGCTTGCTCTACGCCACCTGATGCACACGATTACGCAGTGAGAAAATCAATTTCAATACGCACAGAACACACAAGCTTTACTTTCTGATAATCTTAGTTGTGACTGTCGAGAAAACCGACATGCTTGAACGCTTGCTTCGTGTTAGGTGCAGTATTGTAAGCCCCAAGGAGCCACGAATTTTGTCAGTTCCCCACAATATTCTTGTAAGATATCGAGGGACACACTCAAACAAAGCTACGTTTTTAAATACACTGGTTCATTACAATCATCAATACAAAAAGTAAAAAACAACACATAATCACAAGCAATGGATGACCCACGGCCGACACCACTCCACGCATGTTATTGATCGCTGTCGCTGTTCTGATCACGATGAAAATCATTGTAACGCAGCCTGGAGCTGCATATTCTGAGTGTGGCGTAGGTATCGGATGCGCTTTGGGTATTTATCAGGAGTCACTCGGGATCGGAACGAGGCCGTGCCCGCCAAGTTGTGATAGATGCGATCCATTATGAATCTTGTATATCTCCGTTGAGAGGATATCCGTCCTGCTTGGAAATTTGAACCGTAAACAGCGTAGAAACATAACTACTATTTGTTCAATATGGCCGCCCGGCTCGTACGTCTTATTTTACAGTGTTGGGGCCTGCATGCAACACCGATCCGACGCCTTCAGAGGTTTCTAGCCAATACTGGGACTGGTTTCTGGTAAATTTGGGCAGTGTTTGGACGTATAAGGTCCAACACGTGACTTATCGTTGAATAAAGAGCCAAATTTGTACAAGGCTTCCGCACTCAGCTTAACAATGTCGAGAGACGGTTCCTCTTCCGATTGATCCGGAGGACTTGTTTTCACATGTTTCGTTGAACTAGAAGACTTGCAAGGAGTATGATGTAGTTTCGGTCACTCACATAATTCCGTCGGTCCTGGTAACATTCGATGGCTTAGTCTCAAGTACACAGGGTTTACAATCAAAACTCCGGCAGACACAAGTTGCTGCACGTGTTGAGGCCTGCTACACAACAACCGCTCATGTACCTTGCCAGACGACTATTGAACGTTTGACTTGCATGGATTTGTGAACGTGCGATATGTTGAACGCAGGTTTTATACTTCTATCATATACGAGTTAGTATAGCCGGTTCGTCACAAGGCACAGTTGGAAGTCAGGTGATGAAAAGCAAGCATGACAGGGGTATGACACAGCGTTGGGCAGTTTCTTCATACCGCTCTCAACCTGCGCAGCGCGGATAGAGCGCAACGCACACGTGTTTACGATATTTAAAGTAAGAAGCTGTGCTTTCGGCGTGTTAACGCCGCCACGTGTATGAGAAGTATGTAAAAATTAAATCAATTTGCCTTCTCGTATTTTCAATGACTGCGGCAGCTTTCAATGTTCTAGCGTCCTTCCTCAGCGGCCAAAAAGAACGGCCCACTTTTCACTTTAAGCTAAGGTTTTCATACGGGACTCCGGCGCAATCAACCTGGTCACCTGGCCTTTGTTTCGGTGTTAGATCGGGTATCGGAGCGTAGATACGTTATCTCTTAGGACATTCAAGCATCACGGCAACGATTTGACTTCCTGGTCGTTCTTGTATTGTGGAAAAAGGTTTGCAAAGACTCGAATAGCGATAGGACGCATTGATTGATCTGTCCGAAGTTAGACTAGATTCCTACACTTTCATTTGTGTTCCGTCACATCCTCTTACAATCAATTGATGACTACAGAAAACCGAAGATTGTTGTACACCACACCCACAGCCGTGTTTCGACGTTCATTTGCGCCAATCGTCATTAGTGTATGCGCCAATCGTCATTAGCGCATGCGCCAAACGTGATTTAGCGTATGCGCAAATTCACTATGGGCCGCCCGATAATTAGGGTTTTGCCCGACGGCTGTTTAGCCGAACTCGGTTTTGATCTACTTTTGATTTAAGGAAATCAGCACCACATCCAGACAGCAGTATCAATAAGTTCCTTCAACTACGATGTCGCATTACAATTTCAACCCTCCGATCGACCCTCAGTTGGTGATCCCTGACGAAGTAGTAACCCCTACCGGCGTCAACACCGAGAACATTTTAGACGAATACATTGCTTCTGCCGAGCGCCGCGCAGAGGCTCTTTCTCAACAACTAAAAGGTATCTTCCCCGGATTTGACCCTGCAACAGTTCGAAATGCGGCTATCTTGAACCGGGAGTATTTCTCAAACCCCATCTATCGCAAATACAGGGATATTGAAAGGGAGCTTGAGGCAGTGAGGGAGGATATCAGGGAGCTGCGCTGGAAGAAAGCGGCTGCCGCTAGTGTCATCGCTCAGACCCCAGAAGAAGTGCTTCAGAAGAGAGAAGAGAATGTGAGAAAAGGCAAGGAGTTGTACGACCGGCTTCACGGCAAAAAGGTTGATAAATAACACCGAATGTCATCACGAAAATGGTGGTTCTGTCATGATTCTCGCAGCAATTGGGATACACCTTCTCAGCACAAAGTCTAATAGAGGATAAGTAGTGCATCTTGTACTGTTCGTTCTTGTTAGAAAATGAAATAATAATGTTTTCAATGTGTTTTGTCCTCAGTCTGTGTGATGGCATTCGTGAAGTCAAGGTAGTACACAGTACCATACGCGTAGAAAATCTTCCCTGAGAAGAATTGTGAACAACGTACGAGCGAGAATCCAGGGAAAGACTTACTGTGACTTACTCTCCCGGGCATCCGGACTACGTGAAACAGACAAATAGTGGGGATCGCTTGCATGATAGTCGATGGACGTATTTAACATTTAACATTCTCGACAAACTGGATCATTCTACGGTATCCGTGAATTGAAAGCCTCTTTATACCTTTGGAGACAGTTCGAATTATTCCCAACATATAGCACCACGTTTTTGTCAGTCACGGCGCTACATGCCCATGACGGGGTCAATCGGAGGTATGCAAATATGTCAAGTGTCTGAAAAAACAAATCCACTATGACAATATAACGATTAGGTATGGGGGTTGATACCACCGTGTTATGGAGACATTTCAAGCGAGGACGACGATCCTGCATCAAGGCAAACGTACAGTCCGCATCATCGATAAAATATGTATCATATAATCATAATAATATTGAACATGCAACGAAGCAACAAGTTTCACGAAGCATCAATCCCGGTACAAAGCACTTTATAATTACACTAACACTGTGGTATACATAGGTGTTTCCTATATACTCTGAACACTATCGATTCCGTGAACACCGTTAGTCCCTCGGATACGTTCGATAAATAATTTTACGAAATAAAGCGTACTGCTTCCTTCGACAATTTGGTTCAAGACGCATGACGGTCAACAGGCGTGCCAGGAAGTTCCCAAGGTGTGAATAACGCGCGGCGTATTCGGTTTTGTGGTACGCCAACAACCACCGGTTCCATTTAGCCCTGTAGTTCATAAGCGGCGGTAGTAGTCCAAACCACGGACTAAGGTAGGGCTCGAGATCCGTGAAAGGGCCTGTCTTAATATGAATGGTTGTTTGTTCCTAAACCCAGAAGGAAAATATTCCATTGACATACCATCAGGATACCGCGAGGTGACGTACGCTAGCAGCAGTACATCGGCTGTAAAAGCCTGGCAAAAGCATTCGGGTCTGCCTTCGCCTGGTACGGTGTGATGTAACGCCACGAGAGGGCATCCGACAAGTTGCATCCGTCCGTGAATGCACGCCGCGATGATTCCACTCGGAGGTGGACGAGGATTTGGATCAACGATTAGCGCCATTGAAACGTTGCGTTTGGATAAGATGCGACTGTGGATGTTTTTAAGTTGAAGCCGGAGTAAAATTGAGGGCAAGAAGCAGGTGCAACAGTGAAGGCGACCTGTTAGTGTGTGTGACATTCGGTGCGACTTTAGTGTAGGTGTAGTGGGAGCGTCTGAGAAGACATGCTGGCAGGTGACATAACGACTCAGCCATGGTGGGTTAATCTCACACCGATATGGATACGGTCCTGAGAGTATTGTATGATATGAATGATACTGCCTATTCAATAATGAATTCACCCTCTAATCTCTACAATATCATGAACCATAGAGCCCATGTGCATAGCGCTGCATGATTACACTAACAACATGTGGTATATACAAGTATTCTTTACATACTCCAGACACTGTCTTTTGAGTAAACACCGCCTGTGCTCTAGTAACTTAAGTTTACGATCATCCACAAAGGACGAATAGACATGCGCACATCGGTCCACACTTCCGGTGACCTGCGCATTCGATCCAGGACGCGTGAATACCCAGTAACTCGCTCTGCGCTATGGTCTCCAGACATCCAGCGGTACAAAGCGCCCCAGAAGTTCATCTCCAAGGGCAGCAAGATGAGCCATGCCTCCAGATAAGGCTGAATATCCGCTGCGGGGCCTGTGTTCATTTGCTGTTATAGTTGAACTGAAGAGGAGCTTTCTGAATCGACTTACCATCAGGGCATCTCGCATTGATATAGGCCAGCATTAGTGTATCGGCAGTAAAACGCTGGCATTCGCATCCTCCTAATTGATGCTGATTGTCGCATGCTACTACATGGCCCAGTTGACTGGGATCCCCCACAGTTTGCATCAGTCCATGGACGCATGGCGCCCTGAGCCAAAGAAGAGGTGGGCGAGGATTCGGGTCAATCGCTTCGGCTCTGTGAGGGAGTTCATGCAGACTTGCAGAGGAATTCAGATCAACGACTTGGGCCATGTCTAGGTTGGATTTTGATAACGATTCAAAACTTAGAGTTTTTTATGCGAGAAGCAGACTGACGGTGTAGGCGAAAAGCGCTTGTAATTGGGATTCGACTATCTAGGGGTCGGATTGTGGGCCGGAACAGCGGCAAGTACCGTAACTGGATTGCATACGTGACCTGGGAATACACATATATAGATACAGATTGATTTTATTGACTCCAGCGGCCTGTAGCGTTGTGTGCTACGCGCAGGTTGAGGCCTTCAAATACCTTCAATGGTAAGTGACCGTTTCATATATTGTAAATCGCTCATACAGAGTCACACGACTAGCTACCACCAACCAAAACGGTATACTAATTGACCCACCATCAGCGATAGAAGGAATCGGGAAACGACAATACAACGTATTCTTGTGATCCAATTTATGTCTACTACGACTATGTCGTATTTTTGGTACTCGTCGCATAATAACGCAGTCCTGTATATCACGATTACGAACGAATATACAGACCCCAGTTGGAAGATACAAGACGACCCTTTTTAGAGAAAACCATATTGAAAAATAGCATATCAAAAGTCTTTTGAACGTTGAAACTGTGTAACTAGAGCCAGTATTCGTACGGTCCTACTAGTGGGCATGTTGTGGAACTTCAATCCGATGGATCCAACGTTTCGACAATCGACCAAACCTTGATGAAAGAGTAAATACGGAACGAAGAACATTCTGCAATGACGACAGTCGAATTAAGCGGCATTGAAGTTCAACCAGATCCTATATTGTAAACGACAAGTAACAACTATACATATGAAGAAAAGACACAGAGAGGTACATGAATTATAATACTGTCGACTTCTGCTGTTACTCGAACAAACACTTGTGTTTAACTAGAACAATGTTTATACTCTCGCTGCCACATGGACGGCACAGTGCACTTGCTGAGTCTCACGTTGACGATGCCACGAAGCGAAGTTTTCGATTCCCAACGAAAGCCAAAGCTACAATGAAGAGCCCACGTTTGAGGAGTACCTTGTATTCCGGGCTGTAGTAAAACTGTCAGAGATATCATTTCGACGCGCATATTCAAGATATCTTACAGCCTGAACCGCGGCTTTTCGGTTTTACCAAAATAAGCCCTGGCTATTGCCTCTTCAGTGAACGTCTGACAATTACACTCCATCACATGATGCGGAGCTGGATAGTCGATGACTTGCTCGTAGCCATGAACGCAGCGAGCGACTAAGGGCACGCTCGGCTTTGAACGAGAAGACGACGCTTGGAATAGGCCTACTGAAGACATGTTGCTGACTTTAATTGATGGCAAGAGATGGGGCGTTGTACCGCGCTACCGATGTTTTGATAAGGACTGAAAACCTTACCGCATTCGGAATATCGGAAAGTTGCACTATCAACTTACCCTCGCAATCCGTGCAATAATATATAATGAGTTCTGCAAAGCTTTTCTTGGACAGTAGCAGAAAGCATTCAATAATTGATATGCTGAAGCATAGGCGTAATTGTAATTATAAACACGGATGTTCGGTGTTCATTCGACGCTGAACATCGCACGATGGCGTCACCCAGATTCTGCTTCTCAGTAACAGCATTGTTCGATTCGAAAGTCTGTACAGTGCATCCCGCAAAACAAAGCCTCCGTGAATCCGTTCTGTAATGCGTATCTTTAAAGCAGACCGTGTGTTGCAGCTGCTCAAACTCACTAAGCAGATACTGGATCGAAGCGTATATTCGCTGTAGCTAAAGCTGATACTCAGTATTACTGCAATGTAGCACGATAAGTTGTAAAATTTTGCAAAATTGACTACCGGAGGGAAATTATATATTTCATACAATACCAACGTCTTAGTCCACGCTCACATTGTACATGCAACGTATAGAACCTACATTATTGAGACAGCGGATTAATATACTGCTGCAACGCAACTTAAATTTCTTTCCAGGCATATCCGACTTTGAACCTTTGCAGCACTTCCCTAAAGACACTTTGTGCAAAATTTGCATACTAGCTGTGACTTGCACTGCAAAGAACTTCGCCTTATACAAAAGATATTGCAACAGCAACTCACGCGCATTATGAACCACCCGGCTTGCATACTTGTTGCTAAATGCATTCATGGCGACTTACAAACCATGGGCACATATCCGGATGGAGAGCCTGGATGCCACTGTCAAACGTTCACGGTTACAGCTATGGCTTCCGCTTTCAATCTGAGAGACACTGTTGTCATAGACCAAGATTATAATCTTGTTAATCTCAAACCGAGGTAAGACACAACCCCACACCATCTGCAACCCATGATTGATTGATATAGCCCTGAACAGATGCAATTGAACGCGCTACTGGATCACTCACGGAGAACAGCAAAGGAACAATGTTTTCCATCGACGCAGCAAAAGACGGAGATGGTTACTGTGATCAACAAAAAAACGGAAGGCTTTGTTTGTGATATAGCAAGAAAGGTCACCAGGAACAAAGGTTGAGAATTACAATTCAGCTCACCACGAGCGCATCTCGACCCCCCGTGATACAGCTATAGGTGCAGTAATCTAGAACGAAGTTTTACTTTTTGCTTATTACTTTGTCAGTATACATCATGATGGAATATTGAGGCCGCAAGGTCTGAAGAGCAGGAGCGAACATCTATATAAACTAAAAACTATCGTATCCTGTCTGTTCGTTGTCAAGTTCTACTGGATCACGACGGTAACAAAGTAAGCCGGAGAAGCGGTTCTCAATACACATGGAAACCTCGATATATGAAATCGGCTTGATTTCATTCGGTCCGAACTTATCAATCCTATCAGGAACAGCCGAACCAAACGTATCTTTCTGATCGAATCCATGTTGACAATCCAAATACACAACCGATACACGTGTGCTCAGAGGGATTGCCGCACGGGCAACTGATCAAAGTTTCGGTTCCGTCGTTGATGACATTAATCCAGACGTTCTTGAATGCAAAGCTCGTGAACAGTGAGTCTCAAGACTCTGGCAATCACAAACGCTTCGAAGCCTGCTAAATGATTCTAGAAGAAAATCTTTTGGGCTGCTGAAACAAATTTTCCACACAATGTCTCATGGGGTCGAACTAGTACTTTGGGTCTATCAATCTTATGCAAGAAGAATCCTACGATCGAAGTCGTGAAGCACATGCATTCAGCACGTTGAGCTCATTCCAAGTTCGCTTCGGTGACTAACGGTACATAACTAAAGCTGATATGATCCACAGGGTTGACAAACGATTTTCGATTTCGACTGGGCTGACGCATTCTGTGACTTCCTTGCATAACTGCTATTCGGTCCAAGTTTTTTCTGGACGAGGAAGTCATATTCAGCAAGCCACACCGTTTGTCCCCGTGCTAATACTCGGGAAACAATTGTCAAGCCTAGACGAACAACAATCGCTGAAGTCGATAGTCATTGGGCTGTGACAAGCCTTTCTACACTCTACGGGTATAAGTTGACTGCTCCTAACCGCCTTCCCTATATATCCTCACCCTTCTACATCGTTCACATTCTGAGTATTTCAGAACACTACAATTATCTAAACAAAGACTTTACCAACCACACGTTCGACCCAAGACATCAAAATGTCCACACGTTCGACCCAAGACAACAAAATTTCGTACGACTGGTTCCACTGTGGCGGCGTTCCCGATTGCGCTTATCAGACATCGGAATGGGAAGAAATGGCCCTACACAAGGCGAATAACCCAAACTGCGACGGAAAAATTCGCATCCTCAATGTCGGTAGCGGAGAATGGGACTTATTCTCACGTCCAGGTGCTGGAACACTGTTTGTTGGTGGTGAAAAATACCACTGTGGAAATATCCCAACTTGTCATGTCGGGTCTTACTCACTCAACGATGTCAAACTCCACCTGTTGAAAAAACCTGACTGCTTTCCGACCGGAATATTGCGCTTCTCCCGCCAGAGCTTGACATGGAAGGTGCTAGAGGATATCTGGGACGACATGGATAATGGCGAAGACCCCGATGCAATGGATGTGGAGATCTTCAAGAAATGGCAATGCTTTGGTTGCAAAGTCGAGTTCCCGTATGAAAGGGAAGTGCGTGTGCACCAGATAATCACGCCGAGTTGTCGCAAATCGTCAATCTATAAGTGGTGCGATCAGACAATGCAATTTCACCGCGCCACGGTGGTGTCGACTTGGACACGTTTAGAGGTGCATGCAGTGGGGCAACCGACAGCCTGTAGCATCCTTGATGAGGATAGTAGGTTCTTTCCAATCGCACCTTTTAAGGGAGTCACATGAACGCTAACCACAGATCGTCTGTTTAGAAACGAAATCGCCGACGGAGAAACGAATGGAACGAAAGGAAAAAGCGAACCAAGATGCTGAGAAAACTGTGGAGGCTGCTGATGTCGACACAACGTCCACAATACTCCAGGTTTCCGACTTAAACGCTGATATGGGAGGAGGTAACATGGCTGAAAAATAGTTGGTAAAAGACCAGAATATCGAGAAATATGTCTGGTTGTTTTGCTCTGGCCAGATATTCCATGTTCCGGTAGAAATAATCAAACAAAATGATTACAAAAGTAATTCTCTTTTTTCTATATGTCTGGCAAACTCTCTGCAAAACATGTATGGTGTATCAACAACAGGTAGAAACCACGTTGAGATGCGTTTAGTGAATACAAACTTCCACACGATTATTGAGTTTATTGCATTTCTTGAATTTATTGCATTTCTTGAACGTTCGATATAATTAACGTAGCCCATACAGTTCAGCTTCATGCGTAAAGAGTCGGTCGAATTATCATTTCTGTAGCCATGTATCAAAAACTAGATTCGATATACTTGGAGTCTGCAATCACGAAACTTGCAAATGAATATTCGAGAATGAAATGTATATTGAGGTTTCCTTTTATCATCTCTGGTTGGTGGCCCGGTGAAAACTATCCGTGTATCCGTCGAAAAGTTTTTCGGTTTTGCAAGGTGACAAAAGGTGACGTAAATTTTATCTTTGATCGATTTTAGGTTGTCGCAGTCCAGCGTATTTTATGTGTCCATTCTGTCATTCGTCCCATAGGAATAATTCATCGGCCTTGCCTCAGGTAGGTGCATTCTATCAATACCCAGTTATAAATCTTGACTCAAGTTTAGACTTTCAAACAACCGTGGCTCGCTTCCAACAGGCTACCATATTTCATGAAACCCCTGGACCATACAATCAATCACGAATTCTAAGCTTTAGTTCATAACAGCTGCAGTTTTTCCGTGGATAAAAGCAGGCTTTGGGCAGTATTTCGGTTTACAAGGCAAAGAACTGCGCAAAATAGACAATACGTCATAAAACCCAACCCAGCGGTGCCACTACGTTAGCGCGGATATTTTTATCTACCTCTGGCAAGTTTTTCAAGCAGGTGAGTATCACCAACTTGGGCTGACGTTAGACTCACTGAAACAATACAGCACGGCGGAGCCCAACTTGGTTATCAGCGGTTGGTAGTTTACCTATGAATATTGTACAGGCACAATCTGTTTCCCTTAGCTGCTCTCAACAGACGATGTCTGACAATACCAACATGACCACTTCCGAAACCCCAACGTTTTACAACTGCGGCAACAACCTGTGTCCGGCCCGATCAATCCACAAGTCCCACATTCGGTTCCACCAGACTGTGTGTCCTCCATGTCGTACTTCCGGCATACACAAGTGGGATCCCAGTGAAGGCGTGTGGCTACCAATCATGCCAGACTCGGCACCACCAACCCCGGCGGTCGCTTCCAACCCTCTGTGGCCGGTGCTATCCGAGATTTCGACCGAGCGATATGTGGTGCCGGCGCCGTTCTTTCACTGCGGCAATATTTCCAAGTGTCGCGCTCGCTCAAGCAACCGGATCGACATCTCCGTGCACCAATTAAACACGCCCACATGCGAGGGGTCCGGCATCCTGAGCTGGGATACCAAGCTACGGATCTGGCAGCCAGTGCTGGACCGAGGACTGGGCGCTCAGCTACGAGGATACAAGGTCAAGAAAGAATTTGAGGATGCGGCTGGAATTAGTAAGCACTCAGATGGAATATCAATGTTACATACTGACTTTCGCTTTGTTAGTTACGGATGAGAAAGCGGTGCCGTCGGCGAAACGAAGATTCGGCACAAATAAGTTTCAACCGCCGTGCACATCATCAGGATAGGTTACAGCCTTTGAAGCAAGTGCATGATGAAGTATATATTCGGTATGATGATATCGAGTAAAATTCTTGTTACTCTCATAGAGGCGTTGTAAGGAAGTAAACAAACGAATTTTTATGAAAACCGAAAGCTATGAGTTTTAAAAGTATAGTTGTTTGAATAAATGCATCGGTGAATGTTGTTGATGGATAAGAAATGCGATGCGGAGAACGGTTTCATTTATATGATGCTTCTAACTACAACCCCAATACCAGTATCAACGTTGAATAGACCAGTTGTTTGTGCTACACATATTCTTGATATTTTCATTCTCTGTTGGAATGATGGCTGTATCACCAGAGCGTAAATTATAACCTGCATAGTGACTGTGATGAAGAACGGTACTCTGATGGATGAGATGAAATTTTGATAGCGGCTAGGCAGTTCTTCTAAATATCTGTATGTGTTTTTTATCTGACAGTGTTGTTTTCATTTTTAGAATTTGTCAACCTTTTTCCTGGACGGGAAGTCTTGTCACGTTTACTGACTGAGATCATGCGGTAACGCTTCAAGCTTGGCATAACACCCGCCGACTCTACAAACGACAGCCTAGCTGTAAGTGAGTCCTCTTGAATTTAAAACGTTTGAAATACGTTTGAAAGAAACTTTAAAGCCGGCGTGATCGCAATGGCGCCGAGTCGATGTACAAATGCTGACTAGTAACGGTTTTCTGGGACGAAGGGTCACTTGCCACGCGGGGTCTGTCCTGTCGCGCTTTATAGTGGATTTACCACATTGAAAAAAGCACATGGCTCAGCCTAAATCATGAATCTTTTCAATTGGATTGTGGAAATGATTGTTGAACATCAGTCAAACGTTTTAAAAACAGCACATGACTGCCTATCGTCGATACGTTCTAGGCTTTCTGTTGATGCGATTTGCTATATATTTTTAAACAGTCTAGAACAAAACGCGTTGTGATATTTGGAGCACCGTGATCGACGTAGAGATATCGGTGTCCAGCGCCCTAGTCGGAAGCCTTTTGTCGTATACTGACTGAAACAAAACGCTGGCAGATTCGTGGTTTTGGTGTGTGCCCGTGTATGCGGACGATCTCCAACGCCTCAATGTCAGCTATGAACTCGAATGTTTTCAATTGCGCGGTTATCATACTATTCAGCCCAGGAGCTACGTTACTCGGAACGAGTGATAGGGTTTATATAACTCGGTTTACCCTGACGAATAAAGTTTCACCATATGTCATCAACAACAGCACTGAACGAACTCCGGCAAGGAACCATTGACAATGTTTTTCACCAAGAAAGAACCGACCACTGCGGAGAGCGTTTCCGAGAGGAAAACTATCGACCCGGTGATCAAGTGCAAGTACTGCGACTACGTGTGCACCAGTGCTAGCGAACTCAAGGAACATCAGAAGATGCACCCTGAAAAGAAGGAGAACTTCCTGAAGAAGATGGGAAGCGGTCGGTTTCGTAAGATATGTCCGTCCCATCGAATTCTCCGCTACTAACGGCGAATGCTAGACTGGGGCAAGACTGCAGCTGAAGGTGAAGTTCGTGCAACCGAAGATAAGAATACTTCTTCGAAGAAGGAATCTAAGCCTGCTAAGACTATCAACAGTATGTTATCGTGATTCTACCCGATTCACAGTGCATCGTGCTAACGGATGACGAGTAGAGAAGGATGATGATCAGCGCATGTTGAATGCTTATGCGAGGATATTCAAGCACAAAGACTTTTAGAGCGTGGGGTAGCTGTGTACCTACCTCATATAAATTGCGATCACAAATTCTAAATAAAGTCTTTGCTACTTGGAAAGAAAATTCCCACCGCGGAACCACTCATGAGATTTTGATCACATATAACCCCTTGTAATCAGTTTCCAAGTGATATTGCATTTCCAAAGACTGCATAGTAGTGACTTACGGCAGATCAAACGTTTCAGGAAAGATTAAATGAGTGTATTCACATGTGTGTCCTATACACGTTGTTTTCGCGAAATATACTATTCAAACTATTCTGTAAGCCGTGGAACAAGTGAATGAGTGTATTTCACACATTGTGCCTTGTATAGGCTATCCCGTCCTAAGACCTTTGATAGAGAACATTTCCCCAGTTATTCGATTTCTCTCTGTCCCCGCCCAGTAAAAATGTCGTACAATCGTGAATAATAATTTTCTAAGACAGAGCATGATGGCCATGAAAAAAAGTTTGAGAGAATGGCTGCATTTACTCTTGACGATTACACAAGAACAGGCGTTCCCAGGCTGCGGCAGTTGACCGACGGTTCATCGAGTTAAACTGACGAAAATTGTACCGAATGAATTTAGATGTGAACCGTCCTGTGCGCTGTAACAACAGTTCGCCAAGATGTTTGAAAGGTAAAACAACATTTATTCCGTACCGAGTGTGAACCGGGTTCGTGAACCGTCGGACTGAGACCGCTTGGTTCACTCTGTTGCGCAGAAGTAGATTTGAATGAAAAACACGAAAACGGCAGGCATGAAGGATAATACATGTGAGACCAATCAAGAATTTATATTTTAAAGCAATCACTACCTCAAAATCATCGAAAACGTCTAATGGGTACTCTTCCAACCGCAGGATACCGTGCGACTATGCGAAAGTGACAAGGATCTCTGTTGATCAGGACTAGAAGCATTCGTTGAGTGTCTGCTTATCCGTTAGCCACGATTACATCGTTCCAACACAGGATTACAGACGGTTCGCTGCTCGCATCACAGAAAATGCAGTACATTCAATACAGTCTTGTGTGTGTTCGACCATGTCTCTCCAGGACCAGCAGCGATTTTGGCAGTTCATGCAGAGATAGTAGTATGGTGGACGGTCTGCGCGTGGCAGAGGAATCGTACGGCCTGGTGGCATATGATCTGTGTTAGAATATATTGTATGTGAATGTTGGTAATCAAGTCAGTGCGGGCGAATATTGCACAGGATCAATGCCGAACCAAGTGATGTGCCAACGACTTTTCACTGATGTCCATTTATGACGACATCTGCGTACGAGCTACGGGCCAAAATGCGTACCAGGGTTGGCCTTTTTCACAGGTTTCGCTTGGTTTGAAGACCATCATGAAACTTGGCAGTGATCTTTGTTCACGTTGTTTACAACACGCCAATAGAAAAATCTGACTGTTTTCGAGAGAGAGGTTCGTTGACCGCAATATTGCGCAGCGGAGTCCATGACCTGTATCACGGTCTTCGGTTTTCTCTAGTCACCAGCCTAGCGATATTTTCAAGTGTGCAAAAAAAGCTACCCGGCCAGCAAGCTAACGCAGCAGATTTGGTTTATGTTACCCGTATCGTAAAAGCTAAAAATTGCATTTGGCCCTCCGCTAGGTTGTCTACGATGTCTCTCGATAGCAATGTATACTAGCCAGTACTGCTTGAGACTGAAGTAATCTACTTCATGGGTTGTAATACATCGCGTGAATTACACCTGTCAATGGAGTGCTTCCCTTACGCCTGGAGGCCCTCCAGATCCCATAATCCAGCACGTAAAAATGTTTTTTTAAAAAAATGAAGTCAGCAGCTCAGTAGATCCGTGCATCAAGTTTTACTTAATCTATGTCGCTTAAAAAATCTCTTTGTGGTTGTGGCGAAATTCCAGAAATTAGTGGGGCTCCAGAGTTAAGGGATGTACTCCAATCATAACTCATGTTACATCCACGGATCGTAGTCAACAGTTGAAGATTTCCCTGATTGCCATCAAGATTCTTCCTAGCGCCCCATCCACTCTCTTTGACCATGATCTCTATCAGTATATGAAATCTTGAAGAGCCCGGCGATTTGCACTATCCCATCGACCGCCATTTTCTATCAATGTTGCTGCCGGCTAGATTTGAAAATAATAGAGTACGCTTTGACTACCTCCCCTGTTTCACCGACCAATCAACTTCGCTGTGAGTGGCTGTCTTGATGTGTAATCTTGGCTTGATGGTGGCTTGTTACCCTGACAGGAAAAGTAAGAAGTCTGTGCTCCCACTATTTATTTCCGTTTCAAGGTGGCAGCAACTTTGATAGAAAATGGCGGTCGATGGGATAGTTCTGCTACACCCCGCGAGATCATTAACCATGCTTACTGGAAGTTGAACGCCAAGACCACAAATTACCACATTCACTCACACGCCATGAGATAGCCTCTTCCGATACTCCCATCATCGACTAATGTTCGGATCAACTGATACCAACGTTGAACCCAACACGGAAGATAAACCCATTCCTGTCGAATGGGAATACGCAAACTTTATCTGTAAGAAATGTTTTTATAGATCTTCAGATTTTCGAATGATGGAAGGACATCTTCTGTGCCATGCGACATGCGATGCCGGCGTCAGTGCTTGGACGCCGGAATCCTGCCGTTCCATTCTGTCACACCCTGGGTTTCCACGGAGCGCCGGTATCGCTACTGCAGTCAACGATATAGATTCTAATCAACCTGAAGCATTTCTCGCTGTCTTGAAATTTCTCGACCGCATCAAACCTTCAGACACACCAGATTCGGATACTCGACCGAATTTGGACATTGTGGATACACAACCTCGAGTGAACGATAACGCTGAAACCAGGGACGCAGTGCGATGTGAAGTAAGTAATATACCATCTCACTGTGTGGAAGTAACTCCATACCCGTCCTTGGAGAGCTACAACACAACAGACAACTTGGAAGAAGTCAGTGTTAAAAGGGAGGGAAAGGAGGCAACGGAAGGCTGGAAAACAGTAGTCAAAGACACGATACATGGCTGGGTCGGACAAGCGACCGTGCTTCTATCAGGCGAAAAGTCTCAAAAACTTAGCAGTGGTACTGAAAAGTAATTAAGTATGAGAATAAACATGATTGTTACAGCTAGATCCCCGTGAAAAACGTTTCACCAGAGGTACTGAGGTTGTGAAACCTATCACCGCCTATGCCCAGCTCACTGTACCTGACGGATACATGCTGCGCTGTATCATAAGATGGCCGCACGACATACATATGCCAACTTCTTCTTTGAGTGATGAGAAACATCTGTACTGAGAGTGAAAACATAAACGTCCCAACGAACGCTAAAACTATTGGAAGTTTGAGGTTATATCGATTCGAACTTATTTAACCACACACCCATCCACATTACTGCTATTTAGAACTGAAATCGTTGTATTCTGCACTTGTTTTCGACGTTGATGTAGTCAAATATTCAAACGGCAGCCTGATGCCATACATGCGATATAGTAGCAGATGATCATCATCTGCGGGCACACAATCGTCGGAATACTGAATCAAATTGTCTAGTTTGACAGTACTTCGTGTCGTTTGAAATACATATCCAGGATGGATCTGTTTAGCAGCGAAATCCGCCGGATACTCGACACGGTTTGCCGAAGCATCGCCATCTTCAATACGTTAGTGTAACTTGAAATATGGCTAGGTCCATATACACACGAATCCAGTTCTGAAACACTGCCTTCACAAACTTTCTTTGACAAGAAGTTGTTGTACAAACTAGTTTCTGACCCTGTGGCACCGTTGGTTGCTGTTCGCTTGTTCTGAATCGACAAAATGCACTTGATGCAGTGTTATTGTTCTGGTCGAGGGCTTTTGTTGGTCCCTCCGGTTCGCGGGAAGTGCTGATTGGTTTCTGGAGTAGTGCCGCCTTCCGGGCGAAACAGCTCGATTCACTCGGGTTACACGCGTACTGAAACAGTTTTTCTATCGAATCGACATTCCCTAATGAAAGACGATCTAACAAAGCTGCAGTATAGTCGATGTCCGCCCTGATGTCATTCACAGGGCCGGTTCCCGACTGGTTTAACATTGTTATCATAGTTTCCACAGAGTCGATGGCCGGATGGTGAGTCAATACTGGATCGCAGTGTTTATCAATTACTTTGGTCAGCATTTGATTCAATATTGCGTAGTCCCCTTCATCCATATCAAAGTTTTTCTGGGGATTAACCATGTCCTTGACGGATTTGTTCGTCAAACTTTTATGTATGGCCATTATAGTACTTGTCAGATCGCATTCTTCTCCAGACGCTCGTAGCTGGTCATGATGTTGTTTTATTAGTTGTTGAAAAGCCTGCGATATCAACGGATAGCGAGTAGGGTTGCTGGGGTCCAAGTCAAGCATCTCAGATCCCTCCGGAAACTCTCTAGACGGTTCAGAAGGGTTCCTCTCGACAGACGTTTTGTCCAAGGGTATTACGGAGACCTGCGCGCGACAATCATCAGCTTTAAACGCTTCTCGTGTTGCTTCCGCTTTGCTTTTCTCTTGATTTGTCATGTTTGGGACGGTGTCAGGAGATAAATCGTCTAGTGATCCATTGTTTCTCGTCGCCATTCTGGAAAGACTACCCGGGTTCTTCACGGTAATTGATGTAGCTTGTGACTTGTCACGCTCGACATCGTTGATCTTCTCACTCGGTTCGGTGGTGGTTATGGTCAATAAAGAATTTGCGCCTTTTCCGATGATCTTGACCTTCCTGATACCGTCACCCTTTCCAAACCGTTTGAGGCTTCGTTCCACACTGTCGCACAGCATCTTTCGCTCACGAACCGGAAAAGATCCAATCTTTATTTGCAGCGTGTATCCTTGTGAAGTACTCCCATTGATCGCAGTGACCTTGGGAATGTCGACATTGATCCACAGTTTCCGAGCGACATCCCAGCCACTTATGTCGGCATTAATACATTCGGAGCCGATACCGGAGAGCTGATGCATCAGGGCGTCCGTGATACAGGATGCGCAGTTTTCACAAGATCCACATTTGAACTTCGTCATTGATCCCAGAGGAGAGGACATGACCACGTCGGTTGCAGATATCCCGATAATGTCAGGAATCAGTGAGCGTGTTATCAAGATACAGGTCAAGCGTGGGTAGCTTGGCTAGCCTTGTTACGATCTTATTGAAATCGGGAATACATTCCGGATGTCTAGTGCCTCATCGATGGGGCCGAGTATCATCATGATATTTCTTTCAGCCTGACGAGCCCGCGCAAATTGAAAATTCAGGTGACACCTGCCGTCCTCCGACTTCAACTTCTTAAACAATGCGAAACAATGTAGAAAGTCAAACGAAAAGCAACGATTACAAAATTGTCACCACTAGGATTAACACGGTTTCCTAGTAACACTGATGTGAGGAAGATATCAGTAGACTATCGAAGCCCTATAACGGTGTAGCCCATAATTTTGCGTCAATGAAACAACTGATGTAATACTGCGTACCGGAGTAACAACGGAATCCGACGATGCGACTATGTCGGGAATGGCCAAATTGCCCGCGTCCGCGCTATGAGATGTGCGAGTACAGCACAGGTCATACTCATCTAGGATCGGCAGAAATTCTTCAGGCGTAGCATGTAATGCCGAGGGCTGCATCTCAACCCTCTGATCACACTTCAAACATATAAACATGATGCACTCTTCCCCATAACAACAGATCCTGTTCATGGCGCACTGTCTCATTGCCGTGTTGGAGGTAATGCGGCATCCGATCATGACGGAATAATCGGAAAATCAAGACCATGCCGGATGCTTTCCAATAAAAGTGAGTATTTGAAATAGTCGATGTTCTTCAGGGAAGTGGATTTCCGACAAGTTGTCAACCCAAAATCGAGGTCAAAATACTGCGCAAGCCCGCACCTCCCCGTCATCGTTTCAACCTGATTTTATGGGATCATGATAATGGTAAAGCATAGCAGTTTTTGTCATTGTACCTATGAGTCCTGTACGAAATACTCGCGAGACAGCGAATGATCATTGCACAGATCGTGTCACTATTGGTTCCTAACATTCATTTACAGAGCTTATTTATCAGCCTTTCATGATGTATTCGCAGGCGAAGTAGGCGCGAAATTGACCTTTAATATGTTTCGGGTTTTTCCTCACCCAGTTACCCATCGTGATTATACGTCGAAGGGTTCAAGTTTTTCGTCACGGATCAAACGATTGAGCCCAGTATACTGGATAAATTTGGATTGCCTGGTCGATACATAGCGCGTGAACACAATTCCAGCCATGCTACAACTATACAGTACTATAGTTATCGTGTTCGGATACTTGCATACGTGCTTTTAACCGTAGATGTGAGATACTTCAATTCGAGGTTCAAATTTTACTACATTGTTCTGACCTTACTTCGAAATCTCTTGGTTAAGGATAGTCAACAATGTACGAAAACGCGGATGTTTCTTTGGCGACACTTCCGTGCTGAGCTGCTTTTTGCTTCTCGTTGTATCTCCTGCTCATAGTTCGAAACCTAATATCTTTTTGTTTTGTCTTATGATAGATCTTACTGCATTAAGCTGGACTGTGCGTAAATATTTAGAGCAATTTGGCAAGTTTACTGATAACCCAAGAAATACGATTAGACACAGCCAATCTCGCAGAATGATTCGCCATCTTGCCAGCTCCGGCGACTTGAATTTAGTAGAAATTATTTATTTTATCACCTGTACTGCGAGAGATTGCGCCGGATTGGCAATTATCAGCCGCATAAACTAATTGTCAATACTGGTGAAACTGAAAACTATTCTGTTCGCTTGATGCGCACTGCAACCGAACTAGTGTCAACAATGTCGGCTATGAGTAAATGAATTTACTAACCCGAATTCTCAGCCCATCCGTCGAGGAATATACATAGGTAAGTAGACAGCGGTAGAACCATTTTTTCCTTTCCCTTGGCACACTTCTTCTCAAAGCCATGAAATATGCGATTAATTGCGTCCACTCACTCGATTCGTAAAGACGGACAAACAATGTAGCTGTATGTACCATCGCAACACAACCAAGTTGAAACAGTGAGAGATCAAACACGGGTGGTCAATGCTTGCTAGTATTATTATTGACTAAAGTCTGACTAGGTACAAGAACTGCACAAAACAAACAGAAAACTGTTCTTAGCAATGAATTTTCGAATTTCAAACGTCTACACCGACAGTCAAACTAACTGCACGTCACTTGCCAGATTATTCTGTCATGTCATCCGAAGAAGACTCAGAAGACGACGAAGACTCAGAAGACCACGAAGACTCAGGAACAACTTCAGGGATGAAATCCATCTTTGGTGGTCTCTTTTCCCCCACATAGGAATGAGGATCATGGGGTAGCTGCTCGTCCTCCGACGTTTCTGGAAGATCCCAGTGCTTCCACTTTCTATAATGTTTGGTACTTTCGGGACTCCGCCTATCATAGCGTATCGCGGCCAATATAGGACAATTCGTGTCGCTGTCGTCATCGATAATCACGGGAGCGATTATATCCATTTGTGGTGGTCTCTTTTCCCCAACGTAGGAATGGGGATCATGCGGTAGCTGTTCGTCTTCCGACGAACGGCTACCATTCATGGTCATTGGACATTCATCTTCTGAGTCGTGGCGGGTGTCCTCGTAGTTTTTAGAAGTTGGAGAAGTGGTGTGGCCTCTCATAGCGTTGTGTATCTCGGCATAATCAATATTTTCTTCGGATGAACTAGGCTCGTCTTCAATTTCTTCATTGGCGAGCAGGGGTCTTCCGTCCATGGTCATTGGTTCTTTACCACCCCACGTGCGGCGCACACCCTCTGTGCCCTTTGGCTTTTGCTGAGTAGTGTTGCCTTTCCTCCTTTTAACACTGGGATGGTTATCCATGTCGTGTTCCATTTGTTCATTCGCGGGCAGGGGTCTTCCGTCCATGGTCATTGGTTCTTTACCACCCCACGTGCGGCGCACAACCTCTGTGCTCGTTGTGTTCTGCTGAGTAGTGTGGCCTCTCTTTCTTTTGACACGGGGATGGTTCTCCTTGTCGTCTTCGGAGTTCATGAACTTTTCGTGAATAGTAGTCGGCCGTTTTCCGCCAACACGACCAATGTTATGTTGATCGCCAATGTTCTTCAGAGGCTTTCCGTCGATCGCAACTGGTCTTTTGTCGCCAACACGCGGCCTAGTTCTCTTGTTATATGGTGCGACGCTTGAGACACTCGAGGTGTGAGTGGTACGACGACTATCTCCCCCACGAGCTCTACTATGTATATGGCTGATCTGCGCAGAACTCGAGATTGAGCTGGTTCTGGTCACGGTGCTAGTTTCAGCGGAGCTTGCTGTAGGGCTCTCTCTATAGACCGGGCTTCGTTGTAAAAGGCATGGAAGTTCTGGCGACCTGCAACGTTCTTCCAGTGGAAGTGATTTGGCACCATGTTGGCCTTTGAAAGTGGCGACCCCCATGATATCATCCACTTCGTTTTCATCGAGGTCTGAATTTTCCTCTGACTTGATCTCGGGGTCGCTGTCGTTGCCGGATGCATAGTTACCGGTATCTAAATTTGGATCTTCTGTTGTGCGGTCTTTCTCGGACTTGGGATCATCCTCGCTTGGCGGTATATCGTCCCGATCGGTGCCGTTTTCCGGCCTTTCCTCAGGCTCAGGTTGATCTTTTTCTTCACGGAGACTTTCGTCATCAGGTTCCATGACATCTGGTACGTGCGGGGGGGGCTGTCTTCTCTCAAAGCCCTTCGGAGGTTGAAGTCCCTTGCCCGCTTCACGTAAGGCAGCTTCGGAAGCGGCGACGATGTCAAGGACACCACCAACAGTGAATATATCCCTAACATATGCCCATTCGTTATTCAGGCCATGAATGCTGTAGAAGCCTGTCCTGTAACATCCCGTGTTGTTCTTCACGTGAATGCAAAACATGGGGGACCATGCGGTGGAGTATGTGCAGTATCCGCACGCATACGTGTGGGCGGGCTGCAGGAGTGAACCTGGGTGGCAAGCCACCCAGGGTGATTCCCGCCTCCCCTGGACCATTGTAAGCTGTTTTGGGTTTGACATTGCAAAGTTGGTAAGTTTTCGGTTGGTTTGGTAAAAAGCTCGGTGTGCTATTTTGTCGTGGTTGGTCTGTGAGTATGGAATGCGATTCAGAAATTGCTTACTGTTTGGGTATTGGTATGTTTATGATTCTGTGTATTAAATTTGCTCGGAGCAGGAGAACTTAGCAATATAAAGGCGTAGATATACCGTACAAAGATAAAGGACGGAATGCGACGCCAAGAAGTCTTTAGCCATCGTCGGCACACAGTTGCCAGTGGTTAAGCGCTCACATGATCACTCATACCACATAATCACTCATACCACATAATCACTCACACCACATAATCACTCACACCACATAATCACTCGCACCACGGATTCACTCGCACCACGGAATCACTCACATAGCGGTACTGTCAGTCGCTGGCTCATTCGAGGTCACACAGCTATTGTACACCGGTAGTGGTAAGCTTTTGTCACATGATGACCTCGTAAAGCAGTCTGTGCGATGTGGTATTTGAAGCAATCTTACATAGACTCAATGCGTTCCTGGTTGTCTATTGGAGCTCTGACTGCTACGGATCAACACAATCAACCTCATGTCTTTATCATACCATAGTTGTATATCGTTACTAAAAACCAGATATAAATGTGCGAGAACACGAAGAATACTTCGAAATCGACAGGCTCCGAAGTCATTTAAGTTATTTTGATTACCAGAAATTACATTTAACTTTGGATATCCAGTGATATAAACTTTCAACAAAAACTGTGAACATCACGAATGAAGCTTATGCATTCCCTTAGAACGAGCAAATTATACAAACGGTGCTTGCTTCGTGCCCATGAAAACCCGAGACGGTAATAATTGTCCACAAACATACAAAGTTCGTTGGTATTCATGTCCTAAAACACGGTAAAAATGCTGAAACGAGGAGTAATGTCGTGGTGATGCCATATCGCAGTTCACCTTGTGTATTCATACCATATTCAACTCAGATTGCAATCTGCTATTTATTCACTGCCTTGCCACAGGAGACGTCACTCGGGTCCTTGATGGAAATTTACAATGTTCAAACGTCTTCTGGCTACTATACAAATACAAAATACTTTGATTGTGTCGTACTACGGCTACTGTTATCGTAAAACTAACTTTTGGTATATAGGACTACAGTCGATGAGCTCTTATAGAGAGCGCTGACCTTGGATCGTCTTGCTGTTCACTCAGTGAACTGTGCTTCTCTAATTGTAGATGTAGCTTTGTGATTTGTATATTAGCATGTGTTCATGACGATCTCTGTTTCGAGATCATCATGCGGTATCAGTGATCTTCGTAACCTTTGAGGTCGGACGACGCGCAAAGTACCTTTCGATGAATTCGAAACACAATCGTGCAGCACGTAGAATTTTTAACTGTTTTTCGCTATCACTTTCAAGGATGATAGAAGATATATGAACGCCAGCAGTGAACTCATATTCACGCTAGGTTACAAATTGGGTTCTCTCGATCATAGATCTAGAGGGTTAATATCCTCGGAATTTCGCGGGATTCATCACTGATCAGCCCTCTGTATTCATTTCTCACACCGGTGAACAGAGCTCAGTCCGGTCCACGGTTGGAATATTAACTGATTGGATAAGTCCCAGTTTATGATCACGATATGTCTCTCATTCTCACCACGACTGTATTCAATGCTGGATGTATTACAAGTCTTGCATTCTTGGCGTTATTGCCCCGTTGAAAATGCGGCTCTGATTGAACCCCACATAAACATTCTTTTCTTCGATCAAAACGCAAAGGAAAACTTCTGTCTGACTTCGCATAGCACAAAATATAATACAGGGTTAGAGTTACACAAGTTTCACCGTACGACAAAATTAACATGGTCCAAACCGAAAATAGACCCCCTCGGCGCTTGCATCATACGTTTCGCTGTTCCACGTGCACGGAGGACGGCATATCCGAAGCATCCATCAAGCAACATCAACTGGAGACTGCAACAAGACAGCGACGTAGGTCGTACTTCGCGGATGACAACGAAAACGTTGCGCTTTGTCGCGGCATAGAGACTTGGGATATAGCATTGCAAGTGTGGAAGCCAATTGCGACTTCCGGCAGCTTTGACTTGACGCGGGAAGAGGTCCATAAGCTCTCCTGGGGACCGATTGCTGGCGACGAACCGATCCTCAATGAAGGAGAGGAGGAGGAAGAAGATACGCGCCTCAAGGGAACTCCGTATGGTGAGTTTTTCAATGATTCCTGTGTGAATAAGAAACTGATATTCAGGAAGAGCGTATGTCCCAAGGGCTACCACCAAGCTCAGATGATACACGGACCCCGCTTGTAGCTAAGAAAAAAAAGAGCCTTAAACAACGGTTCTGTGATGTCCAGTAAAAGCAGACCATGTCATCCAGCATCACATGCAAAACAACAAAGTGGTCAACAAAATTGGAATTATCAACAAATGTCTGCGCGAAGCCTTCCTGGATGCAATGCGGAGTTCAGGTTGTGTTTCACTTACACTATTGCGTGATTTACTTATGTATGGCCAGAATGCGCTATCGAAATTGTACTAAGCCCGTGTTCTTCATATCTTAGGTCCATTGGGACGCATGATGAATAGAAACGGCTAGGCACGTCTTTAAGTGCAAAATATCCCTGTTTCCCTCTCGGAATAACCGGACTTCGTAGATGATTCAGTTGGCTCTACTTGGCCATTTTTGCTGTACCCGTGATCAAAAAAATATATCGTGACCCCTGAGACGGCCTCAGAGTCTAATCTTAGTCGGGCGAATCCTGACGGTTAATGCTTAAGTAGCGAGGGTAGATGCGTCATCCAATACCTGTTGATTTAAAAGCTACGATTGGTCTCAGATATAAGTTTCGTTTCGCGAGGTCACATTAGAATTTTAGAGAACTTAGAGTGTACTTATTGACTTGAAGAGAACTATGTGTAAAAATGACCGAGACCAAGAAAATTTGATAAGAAATTTACTGATCTAGACGTTGTTTTCCCACAGCAAAACCTTGGCAATTAGCTGTGGTAAAAAATGATCTTCTCTCCAGTTCCCATGTCAACAAGTCCTCCCATAAGATTCTTCCACCGACACTTCGGAATCATATATGCCGTCCAAAAGGCTACATATCGGCAATTCAAAAACTCCAGATACTTACCACAGATTCCAATAGCAGCAGTACCGCGGCTTGTCAACTTAGTGCAATGGGAGCCACTGGGGTTGTTCACTGTACAATATTGAGTAGCTGGTCTACTCTCTAGATCGGCACCACATTTCGCCACGTCGTTGGCCAACGGAGAGCCTGTGGTTGTCTCGCACTTGTATGTAATTGCACGGAGGTTGTCACGAAGGTTTTCCATGTTAACCTCGGGGTGGAAGGCCTTGAGAGCATCGAGGTCGAGCTCGGGATCAGTGAGATCCAGACGAGTCCATCCGGTAGGGTCGGAAAGTCCGGTAGGAACATCTGCCTCTGCGATATCCACGGATCCGGGTTCGGGTTCAGGCTCGGGGATAATCGCAGAGATGCTAATAGTAGCGAAGAGAGGAAGAGCTAGGATTGAAAGGAAGCGCATTGTTAAGTTTGTAGATTGTTGTTGGAGAGGAGGTTTGTTGTGTGGTTTTCTGGAAGAGAGGAAGGGCACTATTTATGTTGTACAAATGTTTACTCGGCTGGCCATTCGGGTTGATAGTTGTTCCGAGCAGCCACCTGTTAGGTTTAACATTCTTTATCAACTTTATTGAGTCAACCCTTGGTTTCGTATAGATCTAGTGATATACAATATTTCATTTTTTAACAATGGATGTGTGAGTCCCTCATAACCAAAGTTGTTTACAAGTTTCGCTCGGAGCGCCTAGAATCTGCGATCAATGATCCCCACATTGAAAGTTCACCAGTACATACTTATTGAATGAGGACAACATCAGTACGCCACTTCATAGACGACTTTCAACACAGGTAGCGGCCATTTCTCGACACTGAATATGACTTCAAACCGAATTTTCTCACAAGATCGCCTAGAACGGGCAGAGATGCTGACCGTTGAAGGAGGAGAGTTTGAGACTCCCAATATCACCGCAAAGCTGGACAAGCCAACGGACCAAAGCCTGTTCACTCAGTTTGAATGTGGCGTTTGCGGGTTTGGATCTACCAGTATCATACTGGTCAACGCGCACAAGCTCAGTACCATAACGTGCCGGATCTTTCCCATGTTTGCACGGGTTGGCCCAAAGAGCATTTGGGAGCCTATGAACGTCTCCGAGGAGAAACGTACGGTCGAGAAAGCCCAACTGGATAGGTGCAAGACGCCTACAAGAAGAGAACCAAAAAGATTGGTAAAAACGAAAACCGAGGTTGAAAATTCTAAGTCTATTGCTGAACGAAGACCACAAGGTATTGTTGGATACTTTTGTGATGCTTTGGATTATATCATAAGCCGAAGTGCATATCGTCAGAATCTGAATGATAACACTAAGAACCAAGCTGAACCAAATACTCAGAAAGACATGATTACAGTCCGGTATGACACAAATACTGTCGTTCGAACAACCTTCAGTTCACATCTTTAGAACGCAGTACTCCATCGAAGAGAAATCCACGAGACACCGCCTGTGGTCTTCAAGTGTGTAAACTAGTTGCTCAGTACACAATATAAAGTCTTTGACAGAAAACACTGCTACATCATTGTCGAGAACGTGAATGAATTCGGATTTCATGTCCGCGATGATCCGACTCAGTGGAATCATCGGATTTACATCGTCGACGTAGTGCTGCAATTGTGAGCTGTTCTATGTTATACAACACGTAGCTCCGCGTTGGTACAGCGGACCAAGCGGACCAAAGTATCGTTGAGGCAATGATCTATATAAGCACTATACTCACAAGTGTAGGCTCTGCTAAATATTTTTACAAGCAGAACGTCGGTCACTACGCCCAGAAAGCTTCACGTTTGCCGATCTTGCCTCCGTACCCTAAGGAAATCGTCGGGCCACATATCCAAGTTACGTGTAGATCGAGCACCCACTGAATGTCGGAGAAGCCCCACGACCAGTACCGACGGAGAGCTTACAATTCCGCGATGTCTGTCTGAAACGTAATTAACGCGGACTTCACCAATAAACCTTCATGCCGGGATTTATCAACAACAAATTAAGCTTGAGGCCGACAATTTCCGTAGTTGTAACAGTAGCGGGGGTTCATGGATCGAAACACAAGCAACTCTGTACATTCCAGATGAACGGAAACTTAGATATGCTAGATGAATCCATGTTGAAATCAACTTGTTCGTGATTCTCGGAACCTTCCACCTCCTGTGCCAACAGCGAATTGACACCGATTGATTGAGTATGTGTCAAGTCCCTACACAGCGTGCGTCATATTATTTCTTTAGCTCATCCTAATGAACATTTGTTGTTTTGGTATCAGTATTATCGCCAGCCAATATATCCGCGCAGGCGTAAAGAAAGATGAACATTGAAAACTGTGAAGGGCACTGCGGACAGGCTAACCCAATCTCACAGCTATTTCTAGAACTTTCCAACCGTTCCCACACATTCGTCTCTGGCTTTCCTCACAGGCGGCGGGGGATTACACCTCGTTTTGCGGGTTTCGCACTATTTTGCCGCTCATGATGTGTCGGTTAACGTGTTTCTGAACTAATTAAACCATGTTGACAGCATTTTGTTCCACGTTGTAACCCTCACGAGGGACACAGGTGGAGCACGGGTCACGGGGTGGTCGGTGTGTGTAAAGTAAGCGTGTATGTATTCTGCTTCTACAGTTGCTAAACTATGACTGTATTTAAAGGCTGGTGTCACGTGGTACGCGTGTCCGATGCCAAGAGGTGATCGTGCGGATGCACCTGCCTAGCCAGGGACTGCCAACGCACCACACAACCAGGGTTAGGGTTCCTCTCAAACGGTGCACGTGTAGAACCGTCATGCCCCTGCACACACCACAATGCTAGTGGCGTAGCCACAGCTACGCCACAGGTCCCCCGACAAAGAAGACCATGGCATACATCATGTACTGCTGTATGACATGGTATTAAAAAAAAAACCTTTGAAAATATAACCTCTCGTCCGTCAACCTTTACTTCAAAAGTTGATCCACCAGTTTATCCTCGACGAATGGCCGCAACCTGTTTCCGTTAATTGGGTTTTTCAAAATACCTACCGTTTTCTTGCCGCTAAAACGCGGATGAGAGCGCAGACGATATACGTTGTTGTCCCACACCTCGCAAACCTGGAAAGGTCCATTCCATCTAGGTGTGAAGACTGGTGCCGAATGTCCGTCGAATTGAGTATTCCGCAACCAAACCCAGTCGCCAACATGGAAAGTGGCGGGGATGTCACCTGACAATTTGGCGGGCCGACGTTTTCCGTCGCGCAGACCAGGGATATAGTCGGTCAGCAACCGCAAGCGCTCGGCGACTTGGAGCCGGTGAGTATCATCATCGCCAGGGACCGCAAGTTTGACTGAATCGGACAGGACAGACATGTGCCGGCCGTAAACCAAGAAGGCAGGGCTGACTTTAGTAGAACTGTGAGGCGTAGAACGGTAGACCCACAGCACAGACGGTACTAGACCTTCCCAATGGCAAAGACCGTTGGCGTCCTTTTCCAATTCATCGACCGCCAGACGCAAATTGTCCTTGAGAGTCTTCAGCATACGCTCCACACGCCCGTTCGACTGAGGATAGTACGGCGTCGAGCGTCGGCGCCTAATGTTGAGTAGCGTGGTCAACATTTCGATAGTCTTGTTGACGAAGTGCAGGCCATTGTCGGACTAGATGACCGCAGGCAGGCCGAACCTTGCACAGATGTATTCATAGATGAATGTAGCCGCGGACGCGGCGTCCGCCTTTGCGCAAGGCATGGCTTCAGGCCAGCGTGTCAGGAAGTCGACTCCAAATATGACGTACTGGTTACCAGTCATAGAGTCGGCTGGGAAGGGTCCGGCGAAGTCGATGGACCACCAAGGAAATATATCCGCAACGTCCGGTATATATCCTGGAGAGGACATCTTGACGTTCTTGCTGTATTTCTGACAAGTTGGGCATGCCAGGACGTAATCCTTGATCAATTTACCACCGGAAGGCATCCAATACCGCAAGTCGAAATGCTGTTTGATAGACCCTAGTTTCCTATGGCCCATACCATCATGGAGTTCCCTCATGACGTCCACAAAACGGCCCATACTGTCAATGACTTGCCGTGGGACTCCAGTGTCAGGCGTCGAGATCATCAAAACATCATCGGTATCTATGAACATGCCGCGGCATAATCTCCTGGTCAATCGGCCGGTCAGGCCACGTGGTACAGATTTACCAGAGATACGGTCGCGGCAATGTTGTAGAGCCAGTAAAAGATCCTGCTCGTATTTGGAAAGCACCACTGAGGTAAAAGGCGCAGCACCGTTGGACTTCTCGCGCCGCGAAGGTTTGTCGACATCAGCAGAATCAAGCCCGGTTGTATGCATCGTTTCATTGTCGACTGCATGCAAATCGTTCAAGGCCTGCCGGTCTTCGTGCAGTTCAACTTCAGCAGTTCCAGAAGTCAAAGGTTTGGTAGTCGGGCGCAAAGAATCATAATTGGCATACTCGTCGTCCTCCGCGTTGTCCAATAGCATTGGTAAGTTGACGACGTCAGACAACTGACTCATTGAAGCGAACATGCACAGAGTCAACATATGGCCATTGTCTGCATCATCGTCCTCCAGTTCGAACGGCGACAACTCTTTGTGTAACCACGCATTGAAATATGGTGCATCAGAATTCACCAGAGTTGCATAACTTCTCGAAGGTTTTGGTCCAGGGCTAGGAGGGAATTTATCGCGGTTGATCGAACCGCCGATATCGCGCCCGAAGGTAAGTTCAGCAATAGACATTGCGTCGGAGCTGTCTGTCAATACCACAAGTCTTGAAAGCGAGTCCGCACAGAGATGTAATCCAGGGATCCACTTCACATCATACTTAAACTCCTGGACCGCTAAAGAATATCTACACAATGCCGGGTTAGTAGAGAATTGGGTGTCGTTAAGGTATTTATTGGCCCGGCTATCCGTTATCCATGTAAAAGGCTGGGCGATCAGCCAGTCATGGAACTACCGCATACCCAAACGAGCGCCAAAGCTTCCAACCTGGCGATGTGATAGTTTCGTTGTGCTGGAGTCAGAGACGCGCTAGCAAAGGCGCAAGCATACTCTTTACCATCCGCGGGGTTGACTTGAGTGACCACAGCTCCGAGACCGCCAGGAATATCAGCCGATCCGGCGCTTGCGTCGATATAGACAGTAGTAACTCTGCCGTACTGGAAGACCATCATAACGTTTGGCGACTCCAAGAGAGCCTTCAACTTATCGAATTCGATGATACACTCGGGTGTAAGGGCGACTTTTCTTTTCTTTCGAGTAAGAGAGGTGAGATTCCCGACACGGGGAGAAAACCCAGGAATGCAATTCCTGAAGGTATTCGCGAGGCCCAAAAACGACCTCAATTCGGAGACCGTTGTCGGGTATCTCATCTGTTTAAACAGATCTATTCTCCTGTCAGGCACCTTGACAAATCCATCTTCGAAGACCAAGCCGATCATCTCCAAACGAGTGCCAATCCTTTCCTTGCGAGGCTTAAATTTCCAGCCATGAAGTCGCGTATTTGAAGCAATCGGAGCTTTGCTTCACGGAGCAAAGGCCACGACAGTCAACCACCGACAATATCGTCGAAGTAATTGTTGACGACATTGTCTCTAAACTTGAGATCACCAAGTATTATATCCGCATTCCGGGCGAAGGTTGCCGGTGCGCCTATATGTCCGAAATCTATCCGGACGGACACATACAAACGGCGGAACATCTCGAATAAGGTCTCTTTTACGGTGTCTGGGTCGTTAATGACTTGTTGAACACCGCGGTCTGCGTCGACGACGAACCACTTGGAGAAACGGCCTACCCAAGTCTGCATATGATGCTGAGCAGTCAAAGGGTAGGGATCCAGTTCCTGTGTATCATTTAGCTTCCGATCATCATGAGCCACACGGTACCATCTAAGATCCTCGGGATCGCAACCAGGTGTCGGAGGTTTTTTAGCGACCACAAGTTGCGTTCTATTACGGCATTCATTGCCAGCCAGTACGTATACGCCCATTTCGATCAACGGTGCACACTTCCGCTGGATGATGAAATGATTGTTCGGTGTATACAGACTCGACCGGGAAGGTGAGACAACAGGCCGGTCATCCTTCCGAATGATCTTATGGGGAACATCCGTTATACACCCAATATCGTACTCGTGCCAACTGTATACGTCCGCGAAGTCGATAATATCCTGCGCTCACTGACGGGCAAAGCCCTCAGGAACCTCCGATCCCACAAAAATTTGTGCAAGAACAAAGTCCACGGTAAGCACAGGCATGCCGGTTCGAATATCGTCTAGGGTTAGACCTGAGACGACGTCCAGATTGGCCAATGGGACCGGTCCGTCGGTGTCTGAGACCAAGTCACGTGATCCCAAAATAATACTCGACTGCTTAGGAGGACCAATCGTAGCGCCGGCTGACTCAGATGATGTCATATACATCATAGGAACCAGTGTGGACGTCAATACGCCGACGTCATTGTCAACTTCGGCGGATCCGTCATCCACGAGAGCGCCTGGCGCTGTTTTCCTAGTCGGGCCAAAAGAAGATGTCTTGATGTCGTCAAGATGACCCGATTCCACATCGTGGATATACCTGCGCCTGTCGCCCACAGAAACTCTGTTCCAATGGAGAGTTTAAAAGGGGCCTTGTCGACCACGTAGGCCTCTATCTCAAACTCAGAAGAGCCAAACCGGAATGAAAACTTTGGACAAAACCCGGCAGGTTTTTAGCGAGAACCGTCCACCTTTACCAAGTATAGTTGGTGCGGTAGTTCAGTAGTCCAACTCGAACGCGACCCGTTGGCGGTAGACAACGGGATAACTGCTTTTACCGCGCCAGTATCGAATATAGTCAAGAGATCTTGACCTCTCATAGTAGAAGCGATTTTCCAGACAGGTCCTGACGGAATCTCGCCAGCCGGCGGTCCTAGAGTTGTCATATCCATTGAGTCACGCACCTTTATCAAAGAACCAGGTTTGGAAACCTTGTCAACCACATTGTCGATCACATTGAGCTGTTCGACAGGTGTCGTGACATTATTAAACAAAGGGAATTAGATAGACTTGTCTGCCACCACCGTGGAGAATAACTCGTCAATACCCTCGTATTGTGATACAGGAGTATTCAGACGTTGCGTAGAGCCGGCAAGACGCGCATTATTTGGGTGTGGCATCCACGTGTGCACGTCACGAAAAGGTCGATTAACCGATTAGCACGCGTAGCCGCATTAGCGTTCCATAGCAGCCCTTAGCAGTCTATACTGGTCCGTAGGCCAACTTAGCGACTGAGGTTTTTTACAATAAGTCCGTAGAAGCAATACCATTCTTCAGCACTCCATAGCACTCCATAATAAAGTTTCATAGCATTCTTTAGCACGGTTTCGGTGGTTTTGGATCTCGCGATGGTTTTGGAAAGCATCTCGCGATGGTTTTGGTGGTTTTGGTCTCGCGATGGTTTTGGGAAGCATCTCGCGATGGTTTACAGATTCTTTGATTCAGTGCAACTTGATCGCTTATTCAGCGGTTTTACTATGCTATCTAGACTATATACAGAGACGGATTCTATGGAAAGCTGCTTTGTCGCCGGATCTTTAAGGATTAGACACTTTTATGATGGATTCGCTGCTTTGACAGAGGATTGGCCGATAATCTAAGGATTCGGCCTTTTATGATGGATTCGCTGCTTTGACAGAGGATTGGCCGATAATTTAAGGATTCGGCCTTTTATGATGGATTTGCTGCTTTGACAGAGGATTGGCCGATAATCTAAGGATTCGGTCTTTCTTATAGAAAGCTGCTTTGACAGAGGATTGGCCGATAATGTAAGGATTCGGCCTTTTATTATGGAATGCTGCTGTGACAGAGGATTGGCCAATAATCTAAGGATTCGACGGATCTTATAGGATTCGGCCTTTTATCATGGATTCGCTGCTTTGACAGAGGATTGGCCGATAATCTAAGGATTCGGCCTTTTATGATGGATTCGCTGCTTTGACAGAGGATTGGCCGATAATTTAAGGATTCGGCCTTTTATGATGGATTTGCTGCTTTGACAGAGGATTGGCCGATAATCTAAGGATTCGGTCTTTCTTATAGAAAGCTGCTTTGACAGAGGATTGGCCGATAAAGTAAGGATTCGGCCTTTTATTATGGAATGCTGCTGTGACAGAGGATTGGCCAATAATCTAAGGATTCGACGGATCTTATAGGATTCGGCCTTTTATCATGGATTCGCTGCTTTGACGGAGGATTGGCCGATAATCTGAGGATTCGGCCTTTTATTATGGAATGCTGCTGTGACAGAGGATTGGCCGATAATCTAAGAATTCGGCCTTTTATGATGGATTCGCTGCTTTGACAGAGGATTGGCCGATAATGTAAGGATTCGGCCTTTTATTATGGAATGCTGCTGTAACAGAGGATTGGCCGATAATCTAAGAATTCGACGGATCATATAGGATTCGGCCTTTTATTATGGAATGCTGCTGTGACAGAGGATTGGCCGATAATCCAAGGATTTGGCCTTTGATGATGGATTCCCTGCTTTGACAGAGGATTGGCCAATAATCTAAAGATTCGGTCTTTTATGATGGATTCGCTGCTTTGTCGAAGGAATTGTCCAAAGAATACAGGTGTTTGACGGCGAGATGACGGTCGCGATCGTGCTAGGGAGCGTCATTGTAAAGGTTCGAATTCGCGTTGTTTGATTGTATCCAGGTCTAGAACTGCAAAGATCAATAATTAAACAGTAATCTGAGAGTGTTGAACTCACCTTCGAAAACTTTGGACACAATGGTCGGGTGCTGTTGTGTGGTTGGCAGCTGTATTTCGACCAAAGTTCAAAAGTGCAAAGACAAACATTGTAAAGTTGGCGGAAACTGACATGTTCTCACAAATACACTGGTCTAGCTGCAATCTACGCAGCAAACCACTCCTGCGTGGCGACTTCCGTGACACAAAACATGACTCGGCGGCGTTCTTGGCGCTGCTTCGACCCCATTGCAGGGGCCAGAAATGAGCAAAGGAAATTGCGGTGAACACTCTGCACGCTAATAGTCACACCGCCCAAGCCGTCTGCCCCTGAGTTTTGGAGGGTAGTTCAATGCCCCCATTGCTTTGTTCAAGTTTTTTCGCTCCAAGTTCGACAACTCTGCTGAGGTGAACACCACAAATGCCGACCTGCACACCGACGCTCGCCAGCACGATCGCGACTGACAACTCGCCATAAACACCAGTATTCTCTGATAAAGCCACCTTATCATGACCATATATACTGACTATGAATACAGGTCATACCGGCATTGTATAGGTTTCCGTCGCCGGCCAGCCGATCTGACGGTCATCAGCAACGTCAATCCGGTGAATATCGCGACCAAGCAGCGTTCTAGAGAATAGGCTGAATCCTTTAAGATCCGTCGAATCCTTAGATTATCGGCTAATCCTATGTCAAAGCAGCATTCCATAAGAAAAGGCGGAATGCTATACGATCCGACGATATACGACAAAGCAGCATACCATAAGAAAGGTTCGAATCCTATAAGATCCGACGAATCCTTAGACTATCGGCTAATCCTAAGTCAAATCAGCATTCCATAAAAAAGCGTCGAATCCTTAACGATTCGACGATCTGTCGACAAAGCAGCGAATCCATCATAAAAGGCCAAATCCTTAGATTATCGGCCAATCCTCTGTCACAGCAGCATCCCATAATAAAAGGCCGAATCCTATAAGATCCGTCGAATCCTTAGATTATCGGCTAATCCTTTGTCAAAGCAGCGTTCCATAAGAAAGGCCGAATCCTTAGATTATCGGCTAATCCTTTGTCAAAGCAGCGTTCCATAAAAAAGCGGCGAATCCTTAAAGATTCGACGATCCGTCGACAAAGCAGCGTTCCATAGAATCCGTCTCTGTATATAGTCTAGATAGCATAATAAAACCGCTGAATAAGCGATCAGTTGCACTGAATCAAAGAATCTGTAAACCATCGCGAGATGCTTCCCAAAACTATCGCGAGATCCAAACCACCAAAACCATCGCGAGATCCAAACCACCAAAACCACCGCCAAACCATCGCGAGATCCAAAAACACCGCCGTAGTATATAGCCGAACGTAGCATTGTCAGAGTCTAAGTTGAGGATCTCGCTGTCCAGCGTAGCATCGTCAGAGTCTAAGTTGAGGATCTTGCTGTCCAGCGTAGCATATCCATGGCCTGACGTAGCATATCCATAGCCTGACGTAGCATACAGAGAGGCTACGCTTAGCATCCAAAGTTGCCAAAATAGCATGCAGAGTGGCTACGTTAGCAACTCTGCAGCCTAACCTTAGCATGCGGAATTCCTACGTTACCGCCGTTCTCCTAAAATAGGCCGTCTAACATCTAAGTTACTGCGCTTCTCCTAACGTAGGCTAAAATAGGAGGAATTGAAAACAGGGAGGTAACGTAGCTGTTAGACGAGCTATTTTAGGAGAACGGCGGTAACGTAGGAACGTTGCGCCCTACGTTACCGGGGGCCTTGCGATGTTGTCGAATCGACGTATATCGGCTAATCTAGCCTAACGTAGGAGTTTTAGGAGGTTTAGGACAAAATGATATTTTCGTGACGCATCACATATTGGGCCATAGAATCTTCCTCATCCGAATCCTCTCGCGTCACGTCATCGACCAAGTTCGTTGCAGTCACTGCAGCTTTCTTTGCCGAAGGGCAGACCGCTGCCGCATGGCCAGTACCTCCGCAATTTCTGCAATTGTAAGGACGCGCTCCGCCGGTAGTCATTGGCCTCGGCAGCCCAGTTCTCGGAGGATATCGAGGTTGAGGCGGCGGTGCGGCAGCCGGAGGCACTGCAGACTTTTGTGGTCCGCCTCGTCTGGTGCGCTTGTCCGCAGGGACTTCGGCTCGAGCAATCTGATTCTTCAGGCGCAAGCATTCACTCTTATAATGTCCTTTGATGGAGCACCAGTCGCACACAGCGGTCCCAGGTGCATTGCTAGTCAGTCTCGGATACCCGGTACTTGTAGTCTTCTTGCAGCTTGCAGCGTCATGGTTGCCTCCACACGTTGCGCACTTCTTTCTCGCAGGGTCATCCTGATGTTCCCGCAGCCACGTATTGATGTTTGCGCAAGTGTGAAACCAGAAGGTGTCGGCAGAATCGTATATTTGGACGGTTTTACGCAAAGAGACGGGCTCAATGCACTCTCAAATGACAGGACATTGTTGGTCCCATCCGATGTAGCCGGCCCGTTTTGCCAAAGCCGTGGATTTATTGCAAAAGGTAGCAAAAGGCATGACGTCACTTGCCCTGCATCAGGAAAAAATCCGTTTACTTATTAGTCGTCTGGACGACTTGGGCGACTTAGGCGACTTGGGCGACTGCGGAGCATATCGAACAAAGATGCCCGCGTCGCGAAGTGGGTTGCAGTGCAAACGCTCCCGTGAACTGGCCTGCACGCCGTTGTGTGCCGTCAAACCCCTTTAACTCACCGTAGTGCCGGTGAAATACACCGCATGTGGGTCGCTTACAGGTAGCAACCCGTAATACCGGTAGCTTCATGTATAGCGCCGCACAGGCCTTGCGCTCCCCTGAACAACGCCGCATGCGAGTAGCTTCCACGGACTACCTCGCCTGCAGGTCTGTGCCGTCAATCCAATTTAACTAACCGTAATTTCCGTGAGATTCACCGCCATACCTGTAGTTTCACGGACAGCGCTGCACAGCTTGGCAACTCCCCCTCTTTGGCCTGCCTGACGCGACAGTTCATGGCAGTTAACCGGAAAGACGGCGAATATCACCGGAACATCGGTTCGTGCGGGTTATATCGTTGAAGCTACGATACATGCGGGTTCTATGGTTGAAGTTGCAATACATGCGGGTTCTATCGTTGAAGTTGCAATACATGCGGGTTCTATCGTTGAAATTGCGATACATGCGGGTTCTATCGTTGAAATCGCAATACATGCGGGTTCTTTGATTGAACTTGCGATACACGTCGTTGTCACTTAATCAAGCATTTCCATATTTGCAGTAGTAAAATCCTGTATTACTATTACTATCCACCGAATTTAACTTCTCTATGACAACATCGCGGCTGAACAGCGCCGTAATTCCCGTAAAAAACACCAGAACGCCCGTATAAAACACCGGAACTACCGTAAAAAACACCAGAACGCCCGTATGAAACTTCCACCCATCTAAATAACCGCCATCTAAAACAATCTAGAACGCCTCAACAAAAAAGAAACAGGAAAAGAAAACAAAACACCTTCTACAGTAGTTGCACCTGGCTCGGTGAGTCGCTCGGGTCTTGACTGCCAGAGTCTTCAATTAGACTGGAGTCCCGGTGATTTTCACCGGGACCTCGTCGCCGACTCGGGGGCACAACTGGGTCATCGTCATTGTCAATCTCTGTAGCAGTACCGTCAAAACTCAGACCTAAGTCGGGAAGTGGTGGTGGGTCATCTTCAGGGTTTTCACTGTGATCATCACCGTCTGCACCGTTGGAATCACCGCCATATTCATTGTCTTCTTCGTCTTCATCGTTGATCTCGTCGTCTTGTAACGCATTGACGCCTCGCGCAACCCGCTTCACCTTATCCTGTACTATCAAATGCTGATCATGATCGCGCATATGCTTGGTAGACGGAATGACGAGAGCCCTCATGTCGGCCTCATCCTCAGGTGTAGCTTTGTAAGGCGCGGCAGTCTTCAACACTTTGGTCTTTGGTTGAAGCATTGTGGTAAGTTGTGCCCTGACGTTCTCGATGATCTTGTCTTTGTACCACTGCTGCAAACCGCTATAGGTTGGACAGAAACGGTGCATGTGTGCTTCTCAAATATCAGACATTTCCCGTGAAATTGACCGTCAGATAGGTGAATAATACGTACGCATGATAGATTTGCGGGTGAACTTCGGGACTTTGCCACTCTCGGTTGTTTCAATCTTTGTATACAGCGCCCAAAATAAGGCACTTGAGATGAAGCATACAAAATTCCCGCTGATATTCTTCAAGATCAGATCGGGGTCGTTGTAACGCCTCGAGCGGCTTGTCATGCAAAAATGAATGTGAATGAGATTGGTGATCGCGGAGTTCGTGAACCGCATTGTCGCCGTCTAAACCAGTAATTACAACCACATTCACAGTGAAAAACACGGTAATTAGCAATGTACACACCTCGTACTTCGTTTCATGACAGGTGAAACGATCATTCTCCAACAAGTATTGGATCCTGGCTCGGAGCGGTTCCACCTCCAAACCGTGTAATCCGTACAGATCATCAAGGTTCGCCCTTGCTCTGTGAAGCACGTGAGAGCGCGCACTGGCCTGCGTTTGTTTCATCTGAGCGTTTGCAATTGTCAGTTCCAGTTCGCCGGACTTGTGGTGAATATCACGGGGAAGTATACCACTCTCATGACCTCTTTGGTCAATTCAGACTGCCGATTGGCATCTGCCTGAGCTTTGTTCCAGACGATTTTACAGATGTTGTCGAACTTATTGGGTTCCGGAAAAGAATCAACGAACGTAGTATGTTTCCATATATGCTTTTGGGCGAGACTCACGATGTCCATTGTCGGTTTATCGTCAAATACCATTATTGACCGTGATTTTCGCTTGTTTCCTGTGATATTACTGTCACTGTCACTGCTCGAATCTTCGATTGTGACAGGGTCGGAATGAAATTGCATCGCGGTTTCTGAAGATGTAGTAGACAAAAGCGATGCAGGAGAAAAGGATTGCATCATTGGGGTTGGTTGCGATGGGATCTGAGGGGTTGTCGGTGAATCGAACCGGAATGTTGGTGTCGTGGGCTGTGTATCCGGCCTCAAGTAGTCTGAGAAAGCTGCCAGTCTTCAGGAGGCTTTGTGTGCGTGGACACCTGTGTTGTTAGAGCGGGTTGGGCTTGGCTGCTGCTACTTGCCTGTGCGATCTGTGTACCCAGATTGCGTGATTTACGGCGAATTTCAGCGGTTGATCGCTTTTTTGATACTTTGTGTTGCGCGTTGCGTGCAACGTCAGCTGTGGATTTTTTCTTGTTGAGTTTGGGAGGCATTCTGAAAGCAAAAATTGGAATAAGCAGAAGATGTCGGGGAGAGATTGTGGGTCCGGGGAATGAGCAGGAGATGACCCCTTTTCACGGGAAATTCACCGTCGTTACGGTGAATTTCGCTGTAAAGTGGTCGGACCCTCATTGACAGCAAATTGCCAGCGGGTCAGACACATTAGCGTGGTTGCAACTTGCCACCTTCCCAATCAACCATAGCTGTATCTTGGGACTGATGTCAAGGCTTGAAAACCGAACTTGGCATCCAAAATTGTGTGAATGTCAACGGCGTACATATGCAACTTCACGATATATTTGGCAGTACAGCATGTTTGAAGAGGTGAATTTCACCGTAAACTCCGTCAATTGTACGGTGTCAGAACTGTCTATGACCACTTCAAAAAAACAAAGAATCTAATATGATGCAATGAAAGAAATGAATATTAGAAACAAAGAATATACTATAAAACTTGAAGACAAACAACCAAAACAGAACGCCATATCCTCAGGACCACATAAAACAAGACAAACAACCAAAACAGAACGCCATATCCTCTCCTCAGGACCAGCCGAACAACCAAGAACCCGAACTTGGACCGGCGCCAGAATCACCAGAATGATGAATTCTCGTAGTATCTACCCGCGTAGATTCACCAGGGCCACGACCAGCACCACCAGAGGCATCGGCTTCACCAGCTGAACTTACCATCAACCTACTGATGAATTTCACCGGAAAAGTGGTGTGGTTCACGTACCTACAGATGTCCGATCATTCTCAGGCGACGGATCCTCAGAGGGAAAACCTTCGAACTGCGGCGGCAACTGCGGCGGGGACAGGCTTGAACCGTCGGCATTCTCGACGATCTCCGGCGGGGGCTGGCTTGGACCGGCGGCATTCTCGACGACCTCCGGCTCCGGCGGGGGCTGGCTTGAACCTGCGTGTTCAAGTGCGGCACTCCTCTGCTGCGGAGGCGAGCTTGGCGGCGTGCTGGCTCGCTGCGCGGGCGGCGCCGGCTCCGGGCGAGGCCGCCTCCTGTCCGTGATCACTTCTAAAGTACAATATCAGCGTATAATTCACCGGAAAGACGGTGAATTTCACGTACTCGTATCCGGCGTTTGCATCCTTCTGAAGAGGTTGTCTGCCGTCACGTCCAGCACAAAGGGGAGGTCGCTGTGCCGCTCTTCTTCGGAGATCGGACGATCCCGTCGATAGCGGAGATAGTCGCCGTTTTTGCGGCCGAGCTCAACCCACAGCCGCTTCTCCCTAAGCTGCGTCGACAGCGGCATGCCGGCCTGCCAACACGACTCGCCCGCCAAGCAGAGCATGTTCGTCATGCCGTGCTGTTGGGCTTGGGTGCGGCATACCCGCGCCACGCGAAGATCATCTTCCAGCCGCTCCGCCATGATCTCCGTCCACTTTGCCAACGACTTGATCGTGGCCGGCGCCCGGAACCTCTTCTTTCCCCGCCGGAACTGCTCCGCAAAGAGCATCTCCGGCTCCTCCTCATACACCGACATGGTGTCATCCGCCTCCAGCACGTAGTCGGCCCGCCGCAGGTGGTCCGCGCCGCTGCGCGTCGGCGAGTTATCCCGCTTGTCGGGCGACTGCCGGTACAGAGTGGCCATGATGGCCACCGGCTCATAGTCAGACGCGCGCAGCAAGGTCGACAGGCTGTCGCTGTCGGTGACCGGCATGACCGTCCGGAAGTGCGGGTTCTGGTCGGTTGGCGGCTCCCGCGTCGCACCGTAAAAGCAGCGAATTTCGCCGCTATTCAGTGCGCGGGATGCGTCCGCGCGGAGGTAGAGGCCCTGGAAGTGGACAGGGCGGTCCAGAGTCACTGTCGTACAGTGATTCGAATGATGGTTCCAGTCGTAACCATCAGTCATGCCCTATTCCAGGTAGTGGCCCCTGTCGTCGGGCCGACAGTCGCGCTCGAGTCTTTTCCCCTTGTCATCCTTGGCGTCGGAGGCGGCAGGAGCCACGATGCCAGTTGGATCGTCACCGTCCCAGGCTCGTCGGACGGTTCCTCACAGGCGAAATTTACCTCCTCGACGGTGCCAGTTGCCTTGCCCGGCATCTCGATCCTTGGCCGCTTGAGAGGAGGGCCGGCGGAGGTCTTTGTCAGAGCGATGCGCGCCTTCGCCTTGTTGACGTTCAACAAAACGTCGCTGATCTAGGCGTGCACCATTTGCCTGGCCTCTACGGCCGCTGCACCCGGGCGAGGTTGGGACACCGCTTCCTCGTATAGCGGTCTAGTCCCGGCGAATTCCGAAAGGGACTCGAAAAACAAGTCCAGGAACTCATTCCATTGACCTTGGCGGATTCCAGTGATATTCAAGACGAAGATGTACGGTTCGAGCTCTTGCCGGCGAGCTAACGACACCTTCTTGGTCATTCGGAAATACTTGTTCCATTCGGTGGCGGTAGGCTTGGACGGCGACATAATCACGGTAAAGGAGGTGAATTAAACCGGATGCGCTGTATTACGGTTAGCACCTGCAAAGAAAAGGAGTGGGAGATGAATATAGCTAAGCTTACTGAAGATAGTGGCACTAGTAGGCGAAAAACACCGGAAACGAGGTGTTATACACGAGTATTGACGTTATAAGAGTAGTACGCTCGGGCTAGAGTTCTATCCGCTATTATTCGGCATGCATAAACAGACATAGTGGGGACTGACCAAAACCGATGGCAAAACACCACGATATTCACGGTGATTACGGTGAAGTTGAAGAGGTACGAGATGGTTGATGAATCGTTTGACGAGAATGACCGGAAACCTGATATACGGAGGAATGTCTGGTTTATATGGACTCCGCCCAGCAAAAGAAACGCATATGCAGACAAGCCCATGACCATGCTGTTTGTTTGTCTCGACCAGGTAGTCATTGTTTGTCGCGACAGACAAGGAAAGTCGGTCAACTTTGTGATATATCGTCAGAGCGACTGTTCAAGATTGAGGAAAACAACGTACTTCACCGGATATCCGGTGAATTGCACGGTTGACGATGTTTGATACGGCAATTACAAGCTTCTGCATTTAGAGTTTCGGTTTCTTATTTGTCTGTCTTAAAACTTACACTCGCAAAGAACTGGATCAACACGTGGTGGACTCGTGAAACTTAATATTTAAAGTATAGAATTATGCATAATCCATAGGGTTTACGGTGCATTTCACCGCCTCTACGGTGTTTACCACTGACAGATATAGATGATCGATCTTGACATTTTGAGTTCCCTTTGTCTTCATTTTCGTTTTTCCTTTATCTACACTTTTGTTTGTCCGGAAGTTTTGCTAAAAACCTTGAACCCAGCATCCCCTCAGGCTAGGTCGATTCCGGCGTCAAACTCTATATATCTCTGCCTATTCACTGCATATTTACACTCATGCTGTGTATACACACTCGTACATCAAACTTGGCGATGCTTGGCAATGCAGCTTTTTCGGGACATCGTGGATGCAGGGTATTAATAGTATCCGATGAGCGCCACATGGCATCTGCCTGGTAGCGCCCCGACCAACATTAGCGCTGCTAATGACCCCTATTTCGCCCGAATTCCGGCGAATCTGACGCAGAACGCGCGCATTCTCGCCCACAGTATCCTCACAGCCATTCTTGTGGTCACACTGAGCCATCGCAACGCGTCTCTCGGTTTTCTCTACGACATACAACACCTATTTTCCAGTGAAATTCACCGGCTTGTTCTTGAAATGAATGCAAGCATCCGACAATGTCCAGTGTGCCGCGCGGGCTACAGAACCTGGGGCCGGCTACAGAACAGTATCAAAGCGACGCATCCAATTCGTCTCGATGACAACGCCAAAGCCTCCCTCAAACGGAAACATTCAGACATTGAATCCGCATTGCCGTTGAATTCGCCGGATATACAGCGTTCTTTGTGGGATACACCAGACGAACCACCGGAAGCACAGCAAATTCGCGCCGAGATTGAAGGACTTATCGAACCCACAGCAGATGATCAATTCGTGCCCTTTTCTGGCCCAGCTGGCCTGCCTTTGGATATCGTTCACGCCGAATCGACCACATACATGCATATCCAAGGCCAACAATATGGCGGAATAACTCCGTTCAAGAACAACGAAGCTTACGTTTTGGCCAAGTGGTTCACGGAAGAACGATCAACGGTCAAAGGTGTCAATAAACTCTTAAAAGGCATGAGCACCGTAAATCCGGCGAATAACACCGACATTCCGGTTTTCCCAGTCCATCCCGCTGTTCTTAAATCTTTCACGTCGACACACACTATGCGCAACCTCATTGATGAGATGCCAGAGACTCAGAACTGGACACTCGTCAAGACCAGCTTTCGCTAGAACTTCGATGATCAAGAACCAATCTCGTATTGGAAGAGCCGTAGTCTCCGCACGGTGATCGAGTGGTTTCTATGTCAAAGACGTTTCAGAGATGACATAGTATACGCGCCTGTTCGGAAGAAAGTTGGTGGAATGCCTCTCTTCGATGAGATGAATACCTGTCAATGGTGGTGGGAGGAACAGGTTCGTTGCCAAATTTCACTGTCTTACCCGTGATATTCACTGACAATCCAACAGATTCACGTGAACGCAGTGTTCCCAGGTGGCACGATAGTGCCAATCATAGTCATGACTGACGCGACACATTTGACGAATTTTTCCGGTGGGAAAAAAGCTTTGCCGGTCTATCTCACAATCGGTAATATCCACAGCGAAATTCGCCGCAAACCCAGTGAATATGCGACGGCCATCGTTGCATTTATCCCCGTACCGTCAAAGCAACGCAGAATGACTGCTGCCAAAAAAAGAGCATACGATGCAAACAAAACGATGATTATCAATAACATATATGCGGACCTATTCGCAGAAATTTCCGTGAAAAACACGGAAAACGGGTTCGATTCACTGTGCCCAGACGGTCTGACTCGACGAATCTTTCCTCGACTTGCGGCATGGCTCGGGGATTACCCAGAGCATTGCGACATCCAGGGCGTTGCGTACACCCGCTGCTTATGGTGTGAGCTTCCAAAGCACGCATTCGGTGATAATACCATTGGTGCGGACCGGAATTACGGTGTTTATCACGACAAATACCATGCGGGCTCAATCGATTATCTCAAAGAACATGGTATGACATATCGCCATAACTGGCTCTGGGACTTTTGTAGAGATCGTCAACAGATCGCGAGCATCGCCAAACCAGATATCTTGCATACGCTGCTGCTCGGCCTCATCGAACATCTGATGGAATGGATCATCGCTATGGTTGACAGTCTGGGTCTCCTCACTGTATTCAACGGGGTGTGGATGGCCACACCAGCATACCTCACGAGAAGAGCACACAAGAGTACATACGAAGAATTATCCCAATGCAGTGGCAATGAACGACGGGATATGGCGCACCATATTGTGGCTACTCTTTACGTCACATTTCGCCGGAATACCCGCGCTCAACACTGGACCAGCTGTAGCCAAGCGCTGCGTGCGACCCGTGCTTTGATTGAATTTTATTTCTACTCTCAATACAAGACCCACGACACCGGCACCCTCAGGCAGATGACGGACTGTCTCGCCACATTTACGGTGAATAAGACCGTATTCCTAGCGTATCGAGCCAACAAAGCAACCAAAGCTGCAGGGGCCAGGCTGCGTGCTGAACTCATCGAGAAACGCGATGCCGAGATTGCAGCATCCAGCGGTACACCAGCACAAAAGAAGCAGATTAGAGAACGTTGGAGCAGCATTATTGACAGCGAAACCAGCGAATATCGCGTGCAACAGTCAGACTTCAACTTCGTCAAGATGCATCTTATAAACCATCTCGTGAGCTTTATTCCGAGGTTTGGCAGCCTTCCGCAATTCTCCGCCGAGATGGACGAACGACTCCATGTAACTACAACTAAAGATCCCTATCGCCATTCGAACCGGAACGGCGATATTTTTCGTCAGATGATCGACTACAACAACCGCATCATGGCATTCAAGTTGCGCGAGCTCAACAATGCCGTTGTTCACCGGCAATACGGCGAAAATCACCGGAAAGCTGAAGAACATAACGAAGATTCTGATGTCGCTGTCGAAGTCACAGACGCGCAAGCAGAGATTGATAGTAACATACCACCTCGGCGATTCAATTCTCCGCAAAACAAAACAAAAATCCGAATCTTTCAAGAACTGTTGGCACACGTCGGTATGCCGCTGGACCAGTTTCGCGGTGCATTAGACCTATTTCTGCGTCGTAACGACATTGTGCAACTTGATTACGATGAGATGAACGCACTGTCCATTGCTTTCTTCCACGGCTTGCGAGTACCAGTGCAAGACTTTCAGACCGGTGCGTGGGAGTTTCATCAGCTGCGCTGCACAGTGAATAACACCTGACACGGGGCACCTCCGCGCCGTGACTGGGTATGGTATCGACCAAGAGACAGAAACCGTCGAAAAACACCGGAAACCCGGCGAATTGGACCTGAAAAGTACGGTGCCCTGCAGGGGCAATTGCCGGTACGCGTACGATGTTATTTCAGGGTGAGTATACCATCAGAGGATGACTATTCCCTCGCGTTAGTAGAGATGACCACACCAGTGAATGCAGGTAAACCGGATGAAGACTCCTCGATGACTCGTGTGCAAACACCGGCGACCGGGAAAATCACGGTAATTGAGGCGTCGTTGATTTACGGCGCCGCGCATCTTATACAAGATTCCGAGACTACGTGGGTTGTCAATAGCCACACTGATCTCGAGACGTGGAACCGGGTATATCTTGAGAATAGCTAGTTTACCGTAGAATGAAACGTTTTTCCTGTGAAATTCACCGTTTTCCCGTGAGATGCGCACGCTTTGTGATATGGCAATAGATCAATTTGGTGACCTAGTAATGAACGAAGCACCAAGCGAGATCTCATAATACGACCGGTATACCTTGAACATTAGTCCATAGAATTCACCGTGTTTGCCGTGAATATCACCGGAAGACGGTTCTTTTCGCGATGGCCCGTATGTCAGACGAAAGCACTAGATTACCCGTATATAACACGGTAAAAGTGGTGGTATTCACAGTGCGACGCGTGGTGTGTGGCAACCTTGCGTTGCGACATGTGGTGTGTGGCAACCGCCGCTCAGGCGTCGCAACCGTTGCACCCTTATATTAGATCCTAGCAACGGTTGCACCCGTACAGAAGACCCTGGCGACACAGGCGACTCAGGCGACAAAAAAAGTGGAGCGGTCCGTATCTAAGGAGGCCAATCTTAAATAAGGTAATATTTTTTCCTGATGTGGCCTCCTACTTTAATCGACTCAACTCCAATTTGGCCTCAGTGACATCGTTTTCGGCCGGGAAATCGCGGGTGAGTATATCAAACAGGCTGACCTTGACGACGCCTGGCGGGCAGGTATTGTCGACTCCGCATCCCTTGCTAGTTTTCCAGCAGTTAGGTTTCTCTCCGCCGGCCTGCCTATAGTCTTCCCACCAAACCGCGGCATCGTCGATGAAACGAGATGTGATAGCCGAACAGATTCGGGAACCGAACTGATAATTGGATGCACTACCTGCAGTGTTATGATCCACATACTTGTACCCATCCTCAGCATTTCCGAGAACAGTTTCTCCATAGTAACCTGGGTAATTGTGCTCGCCACACATGTCCTCCACAGACAAGTCCAAAGAGAAGATCCGCTGAGGTTTTCCATCGAATCCAACTAGTCGGTCTGCGCGTATACGCGCTGGGAATTTTGTCGACATTGGTCTAGCTCCAAGCGAAACGACAATTTGAGACTCTGTGGATCTCCGAATAGCTCTGTCAGAAGAAGACCCTCTGGAAGAGCGTATCCCAGGAGATGTTGGCTCAGGAGCAGCTGCGGCGGAATGTAGTGTATTGGAGTTTGATGCTGGCGCGAAAGTTTTGGCTACTTGGACAAAGGCGTCCAGTTCGTTGTCAGGGAAATCCTCCGGGAAGTCCTCACGGTGGGCAGCTAACTTTTTCCCTTTAGTACGGTCGTATACGGAATAGAACCAAAAGGCGGCGTATTGTCTAAAAGCGTCAAGAGTAGCTTTAGCTTCGTCGCTGTTTTTCCAAGAATCTGGGAATCCGTCCTCGTAGTCCGAACGCAATTGCTGATGAACCTCCTCTGGATCGACAAGTGCAATGGCCGGAGAGACCACAAATGTCCAAACTTTGTGGTCGATAAGTCGGTAAAATCGAGCAGTGTCGATGTCGTTTCTGTTGCTCCAAGATACCCAGTCCAAGAGCTGGAATGCAGTTCTCAGTACGAGTGTCTGACCCAGTGCAGCCTCGCGGTCGCGATCTGTCACTGTGAACGGGGATGGTGAGCACGAGGTAGACTCGTCACCCACTCTTGTACTTGCGCGAGCTACAAGAGTGTCAAAGACAGGCTGTCATTTGTCAAAGTCAAATGAATCGTCGCCAACTGTAACCCTCACAAGGGACACAGGTGGAGCACGGGTCACGGGGTGGTCGGGGTGTGTAAAGTAAGCGTGTATGTATTCTGCTTCTACAGTTGCTAAACTATGACTGTATTCAAAGGCTGGTGTCACGTGGTACGCATGTCCGATGCCAAGAGGTGATCGTGCCGATGCACCTGCCAAGCCAGGGACTGCCAACGCACCACACAACCAGGGTTAGGGTTCCTCTCAAACGGTGCACGTGTAGAACCGTCATGCCCGTGCACACACCACAATGCTAGTGGCGTAGCCACAGCTACGCCACAACGTCCATCTTGGCATGTTCCAACAGGAAGAAGAATATACGGACCACAGCGCGATGGAAAAATTGATATTTGGAATTAGTATAAACGATTGAACCGTTTATTCATGTTGCATACAAAACACCTAATGTTGTCCTCCGTACCTGTCAATGATACGCAGGGCTTGCACAATCGCATAAATACATCACTGCGACTTGTTCATTCAATTGGTGTACATATTTGAACTGGTCACTTCTTTCAACTTCAATCACCAATCGAAAAGTGTTTCATGCTGCTCGCCAGTATCTTCCCATTCAACTGAATCCCCCATGTAGGTCGCACGTACCCTCGGTGCGCATGGTATCTCCTTTACCTGGTATTTCGGAGTTCCCGTGACGATGCGCAAAGCTTCTTCAGCACCGTGCTTCATCTTCCACCAAAATACAGCTCTTTTTTCGCGTGGGCTGTCACATAGAGCTAGTTCATGATTGCAATGATCTATGCAGTGTCCGAGTACCGATATAATAATATCCATGGGGTAATCTTCGGAGTCAAAGCGGGGTAGCGTCTTGTCGGAACGAGTATGCCCTTCCGTCCGAAGGAGATTCACATATTTGCGTAGGAAAGCGTGGATGAGATTCAGCGACTCTGCGGCGAGGATTGCAGCGGTGGGGCGTTGATGACTTGGACGATTAGGGGTTTTCCCCGTCTGAAGAAACCGGTGCATAGGTGTGCATGGCTGAGGCGCTACGCGGAAAGGAGTTGCTACTTTCATTGGTGTTTGGGGCTCGCGCTTTTCAGTATATGCACTCAGTCGCGGGAGCAGTGACGCTCTAGCCGTTTGCGTAGTGGGAGTACACGGCTGCATTTCTTGTCGTTTTAAGTGTATCGATGTTCCAGATACAGTTGGTTCGCAGATGAAGGAAGGCGGAGGAATGTGGAGGTGCTTGAGCTGTATTCCCACAAATACAATAATCGTCGGGGGGCTGCACATGGAAGCGTTGCTTGGCGGATCTTTGAAAATTATCGCCTAGCTTGAAACCTCTAAGTGGAAACAAGATTCGCTGCCTTCGCATGCTAATTTTACAACAAACATGCCGTCCATACCAACCTCAGAGAATGAATCAATGACGGATATGCCAGCTTCCACAGTAGAGTCCGACGCGATGTCGGCATCGGAGGAGCCAATGGAAGTCTTTGATTCAAGGCCATGGATTACGCGCAGCTCTCAAATTCCTCGCATATCGTGGTCGGAAATAATTGTGCTCATACGCACCGGCTTCCTCCGATACTATAACAGCGTTCTCAAAACCCCAGGACACACACGGTATACTCCTTATCCCAACAATCCGACTTACCATCTGTGGGCTCCTGATATGTTCGAAGCACACCTGCGAGGGTGTATCGATCATTGCGAAATTGAGATGGTATCTCGAGTTGGTCTGGATGCTAAAGAGTGGTTTGATCGGCAAAGATATACGGCAATAGCATATGACCTCCCTAGCATGCCTAGAGATGCAAAGACTAGAGCTATCATGGCAAAACTTCTTGCAATTTTGATAAGAAATAACGCATTGACGACAGAGGAGAAGGCAGAGTTTCAAAGATCTGGGATACCGTGTTAGAGTAGTGGAGATTGGAGAAACATGGAATGATGTGTACAAGTAGACGTGATTAAGCACAATTTAAATGGATGCTTTCCTGAGATACGTAGTAATACTGCGCGCCGCACGAAGCGCATTTCAACTATTTATCATCAAATGCATATTCTATCTCAACGTAATCACTGTTGAGCGTGCTGGTGACTGGTCAACTATATCTCTGTGCAAATGTGGTGTGGACTAGTCTGACTATTCTTTCAAGGGTTGGTTGGATGAACGCAGTCTGTTGTTTGAATATCTATGACGGAGTTCCTTGACGTCAACGCAAATATTCAAAGGCACAAGGCTGTTCCAGATGCACGAGTTATACTGCTACGTCAAAACAGAGTCCACAATGCGTAAATAACCGGTGTAAGACGGGTAACTATCGACAACTGACAAAAATAAATTAAGGATGCCGCTCCCCCTATCCGATATCATCCCACGCACCATGTTATACCTCGATGGCACTGACACACGTTATCTTAGCCAAAGTCGCCATCATATCGCGGCAGCCCTATTTTCCAAACATCAACTTTTCATTCTGAGCCTTGAAGATGTTCCCGGAGTCAACACAAATCCCACCTGTGAAGGTGCGTTGTGGACACAAGCTCGTTTCTTCAGACTGGCCACGACATTTTATGAGAAATGTCACAAGAAAGTACATTCCGAGAAACACCCAAGTGATCACGATCACGACTACTGGACGAGGCTTCTTGAGGTGGCTACCTTCACCGTTATTATGACTCGGCCTAGCGGTTCCACACTTACCATGGATATTGCGCCTGGGGCTTTTACGGAGCGCACTGCCAATATGGCAGAGGATAAATTATGGGACTGGATATTGACAGGACAATAATATGAGGCATCGGATGAAGATTCAAATGGCGTTTTCCTGTCTGATACATTCATTATAAAAATGGTTCATCCCGATCTGTTCAATTCACAGCATCTCAACACTGCGGTTTTTATGAAAATTATTTCCAGTCAAGTGTTTTCAAAACGTTTTGAATATCCAACTTTAAGTTTATTTGAATATTGAACTTTTTCCTCATATAAGTTTGCGTAGCGAAGCGCTCGCTTCAGGCCGTGTCAGGAAGGACAGCTTGTGCTGCCGCGTAAGCTCCCGAGCGTATACTCAGGCCCATCAATATAAAAATAAGCAGAAGAGCTCTTCACTACCCTCTTACGACAGTATTCGTATTTTTCAGTTGCTCCGCCACGTGACACGAATTTCGAAGACTCCTGTCTCACACAACGAATTGTGTCATCGTTGTAATTTCGCACTGGAGATCGTGATCGTTCTGATGTCTGCAAAGTTACCAACAGCGATAGCATTATTTGTTGTATGGATGTGCGCAGGACAAACCTCGCCATTCCACGAACATGTTTACTGCTGCTGCCGCAGCCTAAGACCTATGACGGGGGTGTCTGGTACAGCGAAAGTCAAAATCATCTTACCATTGATGAACGTTATGGATTGGTCAATCAATATCATATTGCTCATCACCGACGTCTTTTTCACCAAGGTGTTATACGCACACATTGACGATTTGAAATTCAACACAGCAAGTGAACAAGAGAAGACCAAGATAGCGCGTAACTACTGTTCGGCAGTATCCATGTAGCCTCGTATACAGGACCTTCATTCGAACGAATAGAACATAGTAGGGTAAATGTGAAACGCGACTTGCTCGAACTAGGCGTTGTTCCTGAAAAAATTACTTCCATGGTGAAGATATAGCAACATACACAACTTCAGCCCACTTGCTATACCTGTGTCCGCCAAAATGGTGCAGCCCAACGTACTTATGTACTATACATCAGCGATACACCTAGCGAACCATTTCACAAAATCCGGATACCAATCATTCCGTACCGGACGCCAGTGACCTGATTGTTCGTTGTAATGGTCCGACACAATTTTGCATTTCTTGGCCCTGCCCCGGATCTAACTACACCCCCTGAGTATCTTAGCGATTTGCACTTGGCGATTGCCACAGAGCTGTACCGAAAATATCAGTTGTTGATATTTTCGAGTCTCAACGTTCCTAATCCGAAATGGAACGGTCGAGATTTCTTCAATAAGTTCATTGCATTCAAAATGGCCTGCGGCCACAAAATCAGTTCCAGCAAGGAGGGAGGCGAAGAGTGGTCATTCTGGGTACAACGAGAATTCGAAGCTGGATACGGGGCCGTACTGACCGAGCCATTGCCAACCGCAGGCAACGATGAAGAGCAGCTTCGCCATCGAAAGCATGCCTCTGAAAGGTTGCTGCGCCTCTGGAACTGCGAAACCTTGTCTGAAAAACGTCAAAATCTAGCAGATGAGCTTCTCAAAAAGTTTCATTCGCTTGTCCAGTTAGGTCCACAAGGAGCGACGATTATCAAGGGTACCAGAGGAGCGTTTATAAACTTCAACGCTTATCGGATCATCTTTGAGGATATGGCTACCAATGCTAGTTGCGCAATCAGACGAGTGTTTTGGAGAAATTGCGAAAATGAGGCCATCAACGGAATGCACATGACAAGACCCTCCGATGATTTTCCGCCAAATCTTGAGTCTCAGGAGAGACGCAACTCGATCAGGCAGAAAGCGGAAGAGAATGTTGTCAAGGCATTGATTCTGAACAGACGAGTTTTGGAATCTCTTTCACAGAATCTGGCAAACAACAGGTTAACTTCCACGAAACCGTCAACATGTATTCACGCTAACTTACTTTAGAAACTAAGCAACGTAGTCTTTGAATAGTCTGTCAGCCGTGCACTTTGTACACCCTTAAAGTAATATAGACTAAAGACCCAATACCCTCTTGTGATACCGCCATTGTGTGGCATACTTTGCAAAATGGGAATCAGTAGTGACCTGGTTTTATGACTTTCATAGTTTGCCTAAAGCTATGTTGTGTAGCCTTCAAAATCATATCGACCGCTGAACTGTGGCCGATGTGTTGCAGGATGCAAGACTTTACGCCGTGGCGAAACGTACTCTACTAATGTCAAAGTTTTCAGCGACAGCCCAATACGCTCCGTGTGGAGTCCAATGGCCATACAAAGATAGGCCGTCTACTATTTTGCGGACACTCTACCCTAGAGGACAGTATGATTCCAATGTTGCTTTACGGTATTCACCTAGCGGTATTTTTGTCCAGTTTCAGCATTCGATAGGATAGGCCTTGTCAGAAATACAGCAAGAGAAAGTCATGAGCAAACAATACATGTAATGTTCGATCGATGTTGGTATTGCGTGAATTGTTTTAAAGTCATCCTTGGCGAGCTCTAAGGCTTCCATTTTTTAGTTAGTAAAAGTCAGCTAATGTTCAAACGCTTGCTTGGAAAATATTATATGCACTGTTGTAATTTCATTATATTGACAAATAATGGAGAATCGCCAACGAAATCTCGTTTGATTTTGTGTATACCACATGTCCACAAAAGTCTGAAGCTGGGTACAATTGACGCTGAAGAAGGAACGAATTCCGCATTTATCGAGATGCTCTTATTATTGCACGCTATGCCATTACAATCAAATAGACCAACGAATTTAATGCCATGTATTCGCATGTTCAAGATATTTAAGCTTTCATTTCGCACTTGGTTTTACCATTGTCAATTGACCAGCCGCGCTGTGGAAATGCTTGGCGATTTCATTGTTGGATTGAAGACTCTTCGTTACTTTGCCAAATGTTTCGTGCCGTGGGATAATTGGAAATATTGGCTTCGCTTTCTTATTGTGGGTGATTTTCGATTTAGCACGATTCATCTTGCCTTGGCCGCCAAGCTTGCGTGGGTCTACCCAGTACACATGAGCGAGAAGTTAACGTAGAGAAGAAAATACAAACCAAAACGGGGCTTGGTCGCGTCCTTCGACTTGATCCATGGAGAAGAGCTCTGTTTCGCTGCAATAAATCGTGAATTGCTGTCATTTTAGTCAGATATAAAGCACACAAACCTGCAGCGAAAATCGTTTCCAAGGTTTCGCAACCATATTTCTCGCGTGAGACCACGTAAGGGTCAAGTGACAAGACACTGCGATCAAAGTCTAGATTTTCCCGTTAAATTCAATGTGTTCTCATTTGACATCAATCTCACCTGGAAGTTGCACGCCAAATGCTTCACCAACTATAGTATCGTAGACATACCGCATCACACGATGATGCGGGGCTGAAGGCGACATTGTCACCGGTGACTCTGATAATGATGACGAATACGGTTACAGATTTTCTGGGCTGCGGAAGTTGTAATGACCATTGATTTCAATTTCACGTTCGGTTAAAATGCCAAGCCGTACAGATTTCGATCAGGAGCAGCTTAGACTGTGCGGCTGTCAGATTGGAAAAAAACTGCTTGAGGTAGTGGTATTGTGTCGATTGCTCCAGGTCTATTGTTAACACTTTGATCGTCACGTAAATCGAAATCAACCCAACAATCAATGTCTAATCCTGCCCCGGCACCACAGCCAGCAATCCCCAGCGCGGCTATTATCCAGGCGAATCTACATGTTTATCCAGCAGCCCAAGTTTTGAATCCTATTCAGAACACTGGAGGTGCACCTGCAATCAATCCTTACGGGAATCCTATTACGGCAGTACCTCCAGTCATGCCAGCACATCATCATCCCCCAGGACTGCAGTTTCCGCGGCCTTTCATACGTGCACACGTCCGCTGGCGAAGAGAATCTAGCAGTCTCTATGACACTATGACTGAAGAGGAGACCCAAAATTCGCATTATTTGCAGATGGTAAGCATTGAAATATATCTCCTGCTAGTTTTGTTACTAATCTCCAGACAGGCTGTGATAATAAGAGACTGCAGACGGGCCTTCGCAGATCTGTATGAGCAACGACTGAACGCAGCGCACATCCTTCATCGATTTCGACCTTGGTGGTACAAAAAGGCTATGCTCGCTGTCATCTTTGCATTGCTGCTATTGTCTATGGCGTGCGCTATCACAATCATCGCATTGAGAAAACGTACCATCTCTATGCAGGTTGCGAGATCTTACGCACAAATGGCCGCTTAATGATAAAACATGCTTTAGAATATTTCACAAAATTGGGGCTCCGAACGGATTTGAGACAGAAGATAACATATCAAGAGTTTCTATTATTGAATGATATTGTGGTGCGCGTTTGTGTGTATTCTAATCTACATCGATCATCAAAAATTTGCTACCAACACTATGTCAATCTGGTACGAAGTATATAACGATTTTTGATTGATGTGTATTGCATTGCTAACAGCTACAATTACATCCACAGAAATACAAAAATAGCAGAGACGGCCGATGCCTAGTCGTAATCCAGGGGTTGGGTACCTCACAGTTCATATGCGGTACGGAACACATGCGACATAGTAATAAGAGAACGTATGCGTTGGCTCAGTGTATCCTCAGCTCACTGCACTTCTGATCAAATATTCTTTTCAGAATCGTTCCTGGTAACGACTTATTTATGTAAAGTATGAAGGAATACCATAGACAGGAATTGCGACTTGACAACCAGCGCGTGAATAACCATCAAAAAGTCAAACATTCGCATTCTATGCGTTTACAAAACCAATAATAAGCCCATGCGTAAATACGAATGATGCGTATGTTGCTGCACGCACCAAGTAAGATAAGACTGCAAAAACGCTTGGTCCCAGTAGACTCGCACAGAGAGAAGCAGATCCCGCACGTACATAAGTTGTAGCATACCCTTACAAACAAGTTTATACTCCAAGACAATCCGTCGATAGGTTTTCAGATTTACATTAATGCGATCAATTTCGAGTACATCGTGATCCGTATGAAACAGGGTTATTCCACATATTGTTGCAGGTCACTTGGGGCTCCTTATGTCTATCATTCATTCTTAGTGTCTTGTATTTCGGGACGCCTCAGGAGTTGTGGAAGCTCGTGGACGTACCGCAGGTACTACTGGAGTACCTTCCGCCGGAACGGGAGCCGTGATGTTGGGATTGACTTGGGTAATCGGCTCCGGCATAACTGGCTCCACTGCGTTATCACCCAGTACTACACCGCCATCTCTGCCGAGAAATGAACCCATCTTAGTACCCCATGTATTCATCTTAGTACGCATTGATAGGAGGGCTCTATGTGGTTCTCTAAATGGCTGATACGTTGCAAGTTCAATCCCGTCGTCAGCGGATGTGAGTCTCCGCTGTGAGGGCCTCTGGGTCCATGCGACTCCCACGGATACCAAAAGACAGACACCCACAAGGCTAGCAACGATAGGGGCTGCAATCCAGGTCATCTCCTGGCTCTCTTGCGTTGGTTTCCAAGTCGACACATGGTCGCTCGCCGTCTCCGCGGAAGGCAATGGCGGTGCCACAATCCCTAGTTCCCCGGTTGGTACAGAAGTAGGCATCCCTGATCCTGATGCAGTGTCATTGAAATAATAACGAGCTTCTCTTTGTGGATGCGGTGAATTCGGCTTATGCATCGAGAGACGGATCGAATCCGAGTACGTGAAGATCCGGGGAGGCATGATAAACTTGAATGAGGAATTGTTTTCAATGTTTGAGGTTTGGAGTGCAGAGCTTCGAGATATCTGTCGAATACGTTATGACTAGAGTAGTTTCGAACTTAAACTGATCCGGACTTGGGAACTGCTGGCATACTGGAAACCCAATTTCAAATTCATATTTCATATGCAGCTAGCCCGTTACGTTACTAGATTACTACTTTATGGGAGAACTGCGAAATGAGGAGAGGTTCACGTGAGACCCATGTGTGCCTCACAAGTGGAAAGAGCTTAAATTCCGGAAAAGGCTCAGTTTACAATCACTGCCGGTGTGAGACTTATAGCCATTTAAGGCTATTTAGAGTGAATTAGATCTTGCCTCGCAAAAGGCTCACAGTGAATTCAAGCTCATGTGAGCATTTTGGCTCAGAATTTCACTTGTCGATGGATTCTGGCAGTGGGAAAGATCGCGAGTTTCTACTCACACCCGGGGATGAAGAGACTCTTTCTAGATCCCACTGTGCATAGACATAGGAAGCGTCATACAGCATAATGAATCACCGGAATCGCATCAAAATGCTCGCAAAGGAATTGTATATCGGAACTGTGCTAATAACCAGGGCGTAAAACAAGTTCTGCAGCAGTGCTACTGCTACATCGAAGATAGGGTTAGGCAAGCGGTCAGGGTTAGAGTCCATTTCCTTTTCTGTAATAAAAGCTTACATTGTGCTTTAATAAAAATCTCTGTATAATCCTAACTCGTACAGTGAGAGCGAGAAACCTTTCATTCTAATGTTTTCTGTGAGCCGTATTTAGGTTTAGTGCTCATTTCTGCATTTCGGCTGGATTCAGGCTCACATGCTCCTCACAGTCGAAAAAATGGTCAAGTGAGCCTCTCCTCATTTCGCAGTTCTCCCATAAAGTAGATGATTGTTCTATCCCATGGTCACCTAAACTTGGGTTAGTGATGCAATATCTGCGCGAACTACTGGTGCTCAGCTAACGCTCGAGACGCCAGAAAAAGAAAGAAAGTTGGAATCTCAATTATACTCGAGTCATCTACACGGCGAATCTTGAAGCTAGTAGAAGTAGTGAGTGTTTAGAAAATGGATTTCTCCTGTGGAATGTTTGTCATATTTAGTCAGAAATTCGTCGTTTAATCCTCCCCCGCACTGAATCGTAGCCCCAAGTATGTGTTATCATGAGTGAAGTGCATACAGCGGCCGTTCGCCGAGAAACGTGATGCTGCCGGTCTGTTACAAAGAACCCAGAGATACTGACGGCAGAGTGAGGCAGCACTCTAGATAATAACTAGGATATAATTGGTTGAACGTCATAATCGTGGGCAGGTCTTGGATGGTCTTCAATACCGCCGAGATCCACCTAGACGATGTTCAAACATCGGAGTCGCCCCATATATGGTACGTATCTCAGTGTTTTTAGCTATTTCTTGGGTTTTCCGGTTTTCCATACCTCCGGCTATGGGCACAATGATCATAAAGCTACAGAACTGCCGGATTTTGCAGTTTAACCGTGTGCGGGAGTGTTCATCAATCACAAAGAAAGCACAGGGTTAAGCGTATGCATTTGAATGACAAACAAATTATCACACGCTTTTCATAAACGGTATGAAAACGTAACAACCATCTGAAGTTGCATCTGGGCTATTTCATCTACCACCCGCTATGCGAGGTATTTCAAACAATCAAAGTTTAGCACGATCGCTTCTATTGTCCTCTTATACACTTACATTATGGCACCTGGTATAGCCTGAGAATCATAATACTCCAATCAACCGTCAACGCACAGGACCTTGTAACTCGTACATCCCACCGGCGACCATTTAATCACACATATAATGCTCCTTTAGATATAAACCGACCTCATCAAAAGCGGCCATCCATCGGTTCCAACTCAACTTCATCCTGGCCAGGTCGATTCTTCTTGCTTTTCTTGAAACCACGCCTGTATAACGAAATATAGGTTACAAGCCCTATGGATGCAACGGCGGCTGCTAGTAGCATATAACCCACACTGTTCCCTTCGCTTATCTTTGATCCGTGCTCGACGACCGTAGGTGATGGTAGCTGTGACACAGTGGATGATATTGAGCTGGCCACGGCAGCACTTGCAGACCGGGCAGCTTCTTTGGCCGATTTCGTTACAATTTTGGACGAGCTGGCCTTGTCGATGATCTGAGAGGTAGTATCCGACATCACGGAGTCTGTTTTTTCTTGACTTTGGATGAGGTACACCGATACGTGAAGGTATTTAGCCGATTTTGCGTATAGAGAAGAGCAGAATTTGAAATAACAAATTTAACGGCGTTCAAGACAAATGCCAGTTGATGCAAAAGGTAAAACGTATCTGGAAGAGCCAATTCTGGTGAGAACGAACAGAGTGAAATAGAGAAGAATGAACTTGATTTAACGGAGCAAGGAGTCAGTGAAAACAGTGTGAATTCAGTGGGATGGTAGCACAAGATTCCAATCAATTTTGCTAAGAAGGCCCTTCAAGCTATGTGGGAACCTGTGTACTATAGACCCACTCCTATTCTTGAACACTTGTATCTCCAAACAGACAATATAGCATCGTGTACTCAAACATGGGTCTTGTACTCAATCAAACGTTAACTACTAGCTCTAGCTACGACCGAAATCAGCGTACATCAATCTGTTCGTCGTCATCTTGCGCTTTCGGTGTGGCCTCGGTGGCTGCTTTGTATTTATCGGAGATTAGGCGGATCCATCCCCATATCCCATGTCGTGACCTGAAGTACAAGCACACAAGAAACAAGCCAATCACATATCGACCACGATTGAAGTAGTAACCAGGTACGCCGTGCAAGTCAATCCGATCTGCGAGAATGGAGTGAAATGTTTTGTTTTCGGGCGTGAAAATTGACATCCCGAGAACGTAGAGGGCGTATCGGGATCTTTCAGCTGACATTGCAGTGGTCGCTAAGGTTCTGGTGTATACATCAGATCCACGGAAACTTAACGTCGTATCAGGATTGACGTACGTAATTATTACTGTTCGTAGAAATATCGACGATGATCCAGGACTTTAGCGACATGATGGTGGCTGGGTCAAGATGGATGAGCGGCATACTCAGCCGTAGGAGAACTTTCAAACAGAAAATCCACCTGACGATTCGTGACGTTCGTTAGGTCCTTCGATGTGTCGATACCCGAGATACCGAAAACACACACATAGATATAACTGAGTGATCGATTGTGCTGGGCCGTGTATCTCACCATGGCAGTGTTGCAACATATTGTGTATGCGATCCCATTACTTGGGTATAATACAATTGGCGTTGTCTTATTTTTATGAATTTATATTTCCATCCACCAACTGTCCTAACCTGACCGCATTGTCAACGAAAACTAGGAACCATTGGTGTAAGACAGATGAGCATATTCAGAAAAATAACACTGCTCAAAGCTATTTTGAGTGAACGAAAAAAACCTCCAACACACAGCAACGCTTTTCGACGTACTCGTACACATTCAATCTCGACAATGCCAGTTTTATTTCATCAGTTTCCATCATCGCATACTCATTGCATATAAACATTTACAACTCTCGACCGCACCCGCATCGCTCACCAAACATCCAAATCCCTCGGAGGTTCCCACTCGATCGCAACCGGGTTCATGTTCTCATCGACGAAGCTCTCCTCCTCATGGCCCTCCTGGGCCAGAAGTGCCGCTGCTTCCATGGCGTTCGCACTTTCCCTAGCCCTAGCCTCGCTCTGCGATAGATTCTCTTCCCGATTCGCCACGAAGCAGATAGCAAACGCCATCACTATCATAATAGTGATTAATGCGATAAAGACCCACATCACTATTTCAACAGCGGATTCTTTCGTTATGACCCAGAGGAAGCTGGGGAACATCGTGAATATGAGTTTGAATATACTTCACGCAGTAGCGGCTAATAAATGGTGATATTTTCTCAGATATTGTGAGTTTGAGAGGTCGGGTTGAATGTTTGGGGTGACTTTGAGCAAGAAAACGATAGTGGAAAAGGGTGTGCGACCTGCGGCGCATGTGTTACACAGTTTGGAACTACTTCGCTCCCATGTCTGCAATTTTATTTGAACCTATAACCGTAGTATATATACAGCACATATCGGATCATACTTGGAATAGAGGCAACAGCAGCTTTGTGGAAGTTCTCTGACTAGACAATTTGTGAAAAACAATTTCTAATGTAGGCTGGGTACTATTTCTAAGTGCGGATGACCTGAATCGTGAGCGCCAAAGTTCATAAAGTGCGCTACGTGTATAATTCACGAGCTACAAACAGGGTACATAAATTGATCTATGAAGAATCCACAATCAAGACCTAATGATTTGGAGCAATGAACTACTTCTTTGTCGACACAGGCGAGGCCGCAATCCTTCTATCCCACCCTCTCTGGCCCTCGATACCCTGTGCATTCATCATCTCAACACACATAAGACACCACACCCGCCACCCCATATCTTTCAGCCTGTCCCACTGCGGACTCTGGCGCACCCCAAAAATCCTCAAATCGCAGTTGTGACACAGCCCATATTCCTCAAACCTGTCAAGGGCACACTGCGCCTCCCACCGTCCATCCACATCATCAACACCGGTCTGCCACGGGATATACCCAGCGTTGCGGTAGTAATCATGGAACTGGGAGCCGCCTTTGCCAGACTTTTTGTACTGGGCGAACGCTGCCTTCCAGTTTTCAACTAACGACTTAATTTCAGGGCGTTTCATGCAATCTGGACAGAGGAAGGCAGGCGCCCATGCGTCGTCTTGTGGACGGCTCGGGCCGTAGTATTCGCCTTTGCGGCAGAGGTAGCAGAGCACCATGTAAGGCATTCTATGTGGGGCTTTCTTGGGTGACGCTATCGTGTCCTTCGGTGCTAGCTTCTTGTTAGCCATGTTGATCGATTGCCTCGGGCTTATGGGCCAGTGGGTATAGTATATACATCGAATGAGTACGGCAAGACGTATCTCCCATAGGCCTTGTTGATTCTATTAGACGCAGGAACTAGTAACCATGCTGCTGTCAAACGAGCCATCGTGCCACGAACAAGTCCGAGTTGATATATCGCGTCGTAGCAACTGTGGCCGCCTGTACCCTTTTCATCAAATGATATACATGTCTACAATCTCAGGGCAGCATGTATCTGTCGCCCGGAGGGACCCCAGCGATTCTAAAATCACAGATGCTGGGAATTTCGTGTTTATGAACTATTTTAATGCAAAACTTTGTGTTAGTTTGTACAGATGAAAAAACTTCATGAGAACATATAATACGAAACCGTCTTTATGACAGTATATAACAGTTGGAATTCGGTGACAAAGTCAACTTTCAGAAACGTGTTGTTCTTGACAGCCCCACGGTTTTGTATCCAATTTTTTCAGATAAACTCAGAGCACACAGATGGTCTTACTAAGCTATTGTTATTAGTGGTTTACATCGCACATATCTTGTGGTTTCCAACTAGTTCTCAAAATAAATTTGGGACGGGTTAAACCGGCTTGATCCAAGTGAAGTTCATCGCAGGATCTCCACTGAAGGGACGTGGAAGACCCTTGGTGTCCACTAAGATATTCCGCGCGAGATAGTTTATGACAGCATTATAAGGCCCATTGAGCTCCTCCGCAATCCGACCCCAGCTATCCCTATTGCCAATCAATGATGGGCGATTCTCTCTCTGCCACAACGCCTCCACCAATTCTCTCTGCTCCTGCGTCCACGCGAACACGCGCCTCGGTGGTGGCGACGGCGTGGGTGTGCGGCGAGTCAGCACAATTCTGCCCTTTGTTGCTTTCTCCTGCTCCGACTCCCTGGGGGGATGTAAGGGGTCGTCATAATCTCCGCGACGCCACGACCCGCCGCACCCACGGCAGTGGCACAGCACCGCGTCGGCTGTGATCGTGTCGCCCGGCATCAACACACACCTCTGGCACTGTTGGCAACGAGGAAAAGGCTGATTCTCGTAGATCGCGTCGTCTGGGGGAGGCGCGATGTAACGGTTCCGGGGGCCGCCGATAACTACTGTGCTGACTGTCGAGGAACTTCTGCCGGAGGACGGTTTTTCGCTGTTTACCGTTTTCATCTTTGGACAATGCGGTTCAGTGTGTGGAAAATCAGAGTATAGTGGTACGGGGACGGTTATACGATATCAAAGGTGTCGGCGAGATGATCCTCTTGCGCGCGGATCCAACTCGAGACTCGAATTCATTGGGGCATTCTGCCCGAAACCACTTCATTTCTAAATTGTATTTGACGTATTGTACCATTGGCATATCTTGTTTCTTTTTACGTTTCACTCTGGACCTCCCCGACGGTTCGCATGCATACCCGTTATCGCGATACAACAATGTACACTGGTGTATTATTATTGTTATTGATCCTGTCTATGGGATGTATCGCCAGCTAGTTGTCACATGCGTGGCCGCAGTTCACATACAGTCTCAAAGCTTTATTCATCAACACAATCGTTTTGTTCCGTTTCAATAATTTTGAAGTTTCTTTCTCGTACATATTACATCGAGTAATGGTCCGAGACGCGATGGAATGGGATCCATTTTAGAAAATGGGTAAGCCCGCAACCACTTGCATCCTCTTTTACACAGTAAGACTCTAGTGTCTTGGAGAATCGATAAATCGTAGCTTTCGGGGCTGATCATTGTTTCCACGATTGAACTATATGATATATCAGCATCCCCTTACAAATTACCTCTGCGCATGCGTCGATCCTAATAACTCTATATTTGTGTCCAACTCCATTCAGTATTGCTAGCCAGTCATACATCGTCTACTCATAACCTGGTAATACTCATACAAACACGAATTCCACCCGGATGAAATTTGCTACTCTAAAATAAAGACAACAATCCATAGCTTTTCTTTTCTGTGTGAAACCACATTAACGCTTCCTATCGTGGATTCCTGCGCCCTTGGTTATTAGTCCTAACGTCTCGGTATTCCTTTCTTTACGGATATCCCTTCATTGAAATCTTCAGATGCCGCAGGGTGTGCGGCAGGAGCCCCCACAAATACATAACCTTCGTCGATTCCTTCAGGAGGCGATGAAATGATCGTTTTCCGCGAGAGCTCCATGCTGCGTTCAAGGCGAGTGATACTGCGGTCTGAGTTACGGTCGTCGGCCAGTGAATGCGAGATTTCGGGCTGGTAAACATTGGTTTGATGAACTTGGTGATCATACGATGCAAATTCTACGTTGTCTAATATCACTTCCGAATCACTATCCGAATCACTATCGGAATCATCATACCACAGTTCGGAGTCGGACGTTGTGTCAGATCGATAGGAATAGTAATCGCTATCGGAGTCTTCATACCACATTTCGGAGTCGGACGTTGTGTCAGATCCACATGAATAGTCATCTTGGGTTTCGGCAGCAATATTGCCAGGATTCGACCCATTCTTGACCGTGTCCCGCATTGAGGAAATCACAGTCCATCCATGCGATAACTCTTGATCCAATAGAGATTCAACGATATTCAGTGATACTGCCTTGTCACTGCCTGGAGAGTCAAACGATATGGTACCCTCAGAGATGTCATACCTCTCGTTGGTAAATTTCTCCTGGCTTTTGCCAGAATTATTTCCAGCTTCCGACGCCGTCCGAGGCTTCTTCTGACGTTCCGAAATCATGCTGTGAATGTTCATGTTCCTGGAAACACTGCCTGCTGGCCTGAAAGTTTCTGGCAGTTCCTTCAGCTCTTTCCAATCATGTCTTTCCCAGTCTGTAGTCTTCTCCCAACCAGCGCTGATATTTTCCCAGTTCATCATTTGTGTGATTGCAGCCTTCTCCTCCTGTTCCGCCATGTGTTGTATCCTCAGACGCATCTCTTGAATCAAAATTTCATCCGCAATATCCCGCAGATGCTGACGCCGCCCAGGAGAAGGATCGTGTTGCAACACAGACTCGTAGCTTCGCCGTTGACGAATTAAAATGTTCTCTATATACCTGGAATCGTCGAAATTCTGTGAGTATTTGTTTAGGTTGCATCCATGATAACCAATCGTTGAAGGAGCCCACGATATTGGGCCAACTTGTGAAGAAGCTGGCGCATGGCCATCCTGTGGACAGAGCTTAATAGTTTTTCGTCTCAACATTCAAGATAAATAATGATAGGATTGCCAGCCCAATTAGATTCAAAGTAGGCAAATAAAAATATAGTTGTTGTCCACAAGATGATAGTGTGTAGACCCAAACGGGAAGAGTTGACATCCACCTTTGACTGGCATTGTCGCTCGCTTAACCGATTCGGCTACTGAACCGGGGAGTACCACCCCTGGGAGTTTTGTTTCCTGATGAATTTACGCTACCTGATGTGTGAACAACGTTGATTAAAATCGGCGAGGGCTTCATCTGCAGGAACACACATAGACTGGTGCTGCGCGGTTCGCGCTTCACGGTTGTACCCGATTAAATGATACAGGCATATGTCATCAAACATCAAACATTGCACATCTCATGGTATGCTGTGCAAGATTTCAAATAAACAGGCTTATAAATTGGATACATCTGGGTTGATATTATTTTTCTTCAATGAACCCAGTGCTCACAGTACTCCTCAACAAACGGCACGGCAGGTACTACTCAGAAAGGAACCATCAAGTAATAGAATCCAGGAAAATGAATATTCTTATTATATGACCTGCTACATCCCCGGGGCCTGCAGCCTCCCCAAGGATTATCTTTCGAGGTTTGTCGTCCTCGGTCTTCGTGAATGTGCGAGCACGTTGGTTCGCCGGCAAGTCGTCGGACTCGCCACGCTTTCGTTTCTTCGGGGAGGAACCATTCCTAGCAGTCTGTCAGCTCAGAAATTTATCTTTCAAGGCGTCTACATACTGGTTCAACCCCCGCCTTTCGTTCTTCTTGGGCAACCCCAAGATTATTGTCTTGGGTTGCCCCACCGACGGCAAAGCCTGGGTAGTTTGTGGACTACCCGCCCGCTCCTCAACAGTTTCAAACTGGGTTTTTGATTCCCCACCCGATTTCTCAGGACTTGTTAGCTGGCTTTCGGCCCCCGGGCCTTTTGGCGTATTTCTCAATGGTTGCCAGACAAGCTTTATCTTCGGGCGGGGCGTTGACTTTGCCGTCTCTAGCAATTCCATACTGTACAATGGTTCGTTCTTCAGTTTTTGTGTCATCAAGCGGTCACCCCATTCCCTGTGGTCCGTGGTCAACACACTGTAGTTGTGGCAGCCAAAAGACAGCCTCAGCTGACGATTCAAGTGATCGATCCAGCGGTATATCACACCATATATTTGCGGTTCACAACCCTCTCGTATCTTGTCGATGACTCGAGTGATGTCATTAGTAGCTAACTTGTAGTTAAGTCCAGCATTATGATGCCAAATCTGGGAAATGGCGTCGTCGACCTCCGGTTTAATACCGTGCTTTTCCTTGGTGGCATACAATTTGCGCATCATGTGTCGTACTTTTGATAGACCTTGGACCAAGTGGATGACTATATCGGTGTCCCAATCTTTCCCAGGATATGTGTTTGGGATTCCTACAGTTCTCAGAATCCGAAATAGAGCCTTCTCGGCGTCTATCCATGCATGGTGCTCAGCAGGAAGTCGATCTGAAACCTGGGCAACAACAATGGTTCCTCGCTGGCCTTGACTCTGGTAGCCTTCCTGGGTGTCAGTTCCTGAAGAATTGCTCGAAACAACCTTCCACGTCACCGAGAGCGCGTCCCGGAGATGAGTCTTAATGACTTGACTTTCTACCCCAAATAGTTGTGCTTGGTTGAGGTTTTGATAAACGCACGGTTCAGACATTGTAAATGCTGTGTCTCTGATTACTATATTGCGGGGATTGAAGGTGACAGAAATCTCACGTTATTCGTGTAGTGAAATTTATTTATCGACAGCGAATCATAGAGAGCGCAGATGATGGATTTCATGTATGCTGTCGCGGCTCTATTAAATCTTGGCAGTCTTGTAATTGAATAGGCGATCGCGACGAATCTTATGCCCAGAGTGCACTCCGTTCCGAAGCGAAGCGTTACAGTGCCCCACATGACGAGCACCTGCTTCCGCCTGTGCATAAATCTTGGGTTGAATGGTAACCGTTCATGTGCCGGTAACTTCATGTTCGATCGCTTTTCACGGCAAATTGTACCCTGAAGTTCTTTCTCGCAATAATTTCTAGCTATGAACTTTCTCTACTTGTTCATTGATAATTCGACGACTTAGCATCACAATACGTTCGGAATACCTCTGTTACGGGTATCTTTTAGGCAATCATCGAAATAGCAATTTCCATAGAGAGTACAACACCTAGAAATACAACTTATAGTTTTTGCCTGTCGACAATGATCGCCCATTCACTTTCCCTAGCCATTGTGACATGGCGAGTTAGTCACGCAGACGCGGTTGAAGAGTAGCAGAATTGAGGCCTCAAGATCTACAAAGCGATTGGTTCACACCACTCGTATCGTAATACCAACCTCTCTTAACGGTTTTCTGATACATTTATCAGTTGAAGCACGATTAACATAGCTTAAGACAGCATTCAATGCATTTTCAGCGTAAAAACTATCAGATTAATAACGGATAACTTTCAAAAGATATACTCGAGAACATATCACCGTGATTGTCACAGTGTATTGACAACAGAATTAAAACTTAAGGATCTCGTGTGTTGTTTTTTTAGGTCTCATTCATGTACCGCGATCATTCCTCAAATTATAGTGATCTCAAGAAGATAAAAAAGAATCCTTAAAGGAAGACGTTTTACTTCACTTTGGAGTTATGGTCAAGAAATCCACTGGGTCTTTTATTCGGCACCATTAAGGAAGAGAAAAAACTTCCTTTGAAGGATTCTTAGATACTACTATTATGCTTAGAGCTCTAAACTACCTTCTTCAGGGGCGCGCTACTTGGTGGCCTTCTTTGTACGGATGTTAGGACGGATGGCCCAGAGTGGCGCCTCTCTAACTGGTCCGGGCAGCCCCATATTCCTTCGAAGTTCTCTTAACGCGTCCAGATTCACTGAAGCTCCAGGTTGTACAGAAGGCCACGATAGTGGACGGTTAGATCTTTGGTGTAGCTCAGCACGCATTTTGGGCGTCAATACACCAATGCGCACACGCCGGGGGCGGTTTGAAATTATTTCTCGAACCATTCCATGTGCCGCTGGAGATAGAGCACCACCATGCTTTCTGACATTGGTCAGTACCCGATAATCGTCTGACACACAGTTAGTAAGGCTCCGGAGTAGTTCAAGGTATATCGGACGCACCATCGCCCCCAGTCATGGGGAGTTCCAAAGCATTGCGCAACTGGCCCAGTCTCCTGGGATTCAAAGAATCGCCAGCTTGTAACACGAACTTGGACGGTTGCTTCGCAGTGGCCGTCACCGCATCTTTCCAACGTCCCAGCCCCGGGCTGGATGTCATCCGTGGTGTGAATGGCAAAGGAGGTCTTTTTCTTTTCTTCGAAGAGGCCATATGGCCGTTTTGAGAATCTGGTGGCGATTGTTTGCCACAGAAGGAGAGGTGGCTAGAGATACTAGCATTGGATTTCTCTTCGCATCTATCGCGATTGTTAAGATCGATTATCTCCATTGTTGATTGAATATTGGATGAATCGTTGGTGTCGAAGGTGTGATAGAGGTTGGAACAAACGCCGAGAAGGCTATTAGAGAAATGAAGTTTTCTAGTAGATATGGAGGAAGGAATCTGTAAGTGATGCTTATATGGCATGCCAAGATGGTTCTCACATTAAATACGCCGTGATTGGTTCGTTGGGCGGAAAATAGAAATCAGCCCACTACTGGGAGTCGGAGTTATACCCAGCCACCACCTGTCCCAGTTTGGCGACATCGCTCAACACGTAACTCAGCCCTCACCACGTATGACGTACCGCGGCCTGTTGCGATTCGAAATCTCGTCTTTTTGATGACATCTTGAGAAATTTCGTAGGCCTCGCCTGAATTTCTGATACAATCTGAGACACTTTGGAGAGCTTCATATCAAGTTAAGTAGATTGCATCGTTAACGCGGTCAAAATTTTGACTGACGCGGACCACGAAAGCTACAACTTCAGTGAATAATCCACGCGCAGCGTCATCGATCCTTCTGCGTAAAACAATCACCCACCGGACGTCCTACTTATGGTGGTCCTTTGGAAAGATTTTTTAACGATAAATATATATACAGTTTAGTTAAAATTTTGAAATGACCCTGCGTGGAGATGCTCGAGTGAGTGTACATGACGGACAGATCAAGGTTGAAGTTTTCGATCCTGAGTTGGCTACGGCGGTCATGTACGAAATATCGACTGCATCTTGATAACATGCGTCAAGCTCTCACCTTGAGTCGTGGTGCATGTTGCAACTTGTTTCAACCTGGCTATGCCATGAAAGCTTAACAGAACGCCTGTACTCGGTATTGTAAGCGGAGCTAAACCCTGTTTCACCACACTGCCACACTTTTATCTTGGTGAGCCCTGCCTTGATAATGTCTCCCAAGCTCCAATCCAAAATACCCATCCGGTTAGAATCGAAATCCAATACTGTCTCCGACAAACCTCCTACGAGGAAGATTCCGAAGGATGAAAAAAGGAAAATATTTATATCAGGTGAGCCAACGAAGAAGAAAAAGTCGAAGAGAGTAGATCTCAGCGTCGCACCGATAACACCGCCAGAGCACGATGATCGTACAGGTGACGAAATATGGGTAGATATGGCTGATGGTCCGGAAAAGGAACGTAGAGCAAGAGTGGCACGACGCAATAGATATCTCTTCTTGGACGAACAACGAAGGCATGGACACATATAGAGTGGCATAACTTTGGTGCATCTGAGGGCCTTACTGTACGTTGTTACCAAGAGCGCATTTTCGGATAGTATGGAGTCGCCCATTTCAATAAGTTTTATTATCCACGGTGAAGGACATCGAATGAATCACAATATGAGACCACTGTCAATTCGACGGAACAAGTAAGTCATAAGCTTTTTCTGTATGAACCTGACTATAACCGTATTGCTAATTTTCGTTTCACTCTGCCTAGATCTCACGCATATTTTGATCATTGCCGCTGTGTCCCAACGTGATTCTGCAGCATCTGGAAGTCGCGACGGAGACTAAAATAAGCAGATCTGGTTTGGTGAACATCACACCGGCAAACCACACGGTTGTGTTGTAACTAAAATCGCATTTTCAAAAAGCTCGACCACATTGAAGGATGCACCTTAAGACGATACGAAGGTAATGTATTCAACCTTCATTGAATTTCGTGTCTTTCTGAAGAATCAGAGAAACAGTGTTGATGAGAACCACATATTATGTCCACGCCAGATGATTGTTCTTCACTGGATACGCGCCTCGAAATGACGTTAGTGCATCATCGCTGCCTACATGGGATCTCAAGCAAAAGCAGTCTACCTCAGACAGGCAAAAGTTTTAGGTTTCGATATGCACCATATTTCTTTCTGGTGACAACAGTTTGGCTCAATGTACAAATGTTTGGCCAGTGCTCATTGCCTCAATTCAGATTCAAGATTCGACAGTTTGAGGAACCACGATGCGCTGCTGCCGGATTCTTAAATTCAATGCATTCGGGTTGAAATGCCTAAACCATACATCTACACTGTACAGCTTACGCTAACCCTTTAAGAGGTTCATAGGAGAATTACGATGAAATAACATCCATAACATACTATAAAGGCTCCTACATAGAATGTGGAATCAGGGCTACACTTTTACAAGACTTCGAGTAGAGCTACTAGTAACCAACTCCGTATTGATCCTCATTTCGCATCCGATCTCAACAACTGCATAAAGACAACTGAATCGACTACGTTTGAAATGAAAAACAAAAAGCCATTAGACTCGTCAAAACGGCGCAAAACCATGTTTCTCTCGACGGTCGAATCGGTTTCGAACATGACATTTCTCCAAGTTCCCAAAGTGGTAAAATTCTCTGATCCACGCTGACCAATGTTTCATGCTAACTTTGATTAAGCTTCATTATCGGCGCAGTGAAAGCGATCTTTTTCATACAAGCAAACGAGATGCGCTGTTCGAAACTCCGGTTCGCTGCAACAACGCACAGTCTCCCGCCGGGACCGAAGAAATTAGGCACACTATGTCTCGGAGTCGTCCGTCCCGGTCTATGGAAAATATGAGGGTAGCATTCATTCCCCAGAAGGATGTTGTTAAACGTTTGGAAATGCAACCAAACGCTGAAGTTGCAAAACTCCCGGTCAAACCAAGCACAAAGGTGGTTGCTCGTCGTCCGAAGATACCTTACTCTCAGAAAAGACGAATATTTATCAAGCAGAATAGAGGTGCTTCTCCTAAGAAGTACGATGCAGCCGGATTTCCGATCGGTGAGCCTATCACCGCCGTGGCCGGATTAGAGATGCCTTCGGAACAAGAGATCTGGAGACGCCGTCGTATCGCAGAACGTAACAGTTATCTATGGCCAGACCCATTTTATGATAGGCAGTGGATCAGTAAGTAGTGACAACTTCAAGACACACCTACACATCCTCGTCAACTCTTGGTTTAATTATCGATGCTGTTTCGGAAAATTGTTATAAGGCACTGTTCAAGGATTTCTCTTCGGGCTATTTGTAGTTATTTGAAATTATTCCTCAGTCATGAATTCCTTCTTAGTTTGTGTGGTATTAAACCCACCGGTTCTAAATGATCTGTGTAAACTCGATTTGTCCACCTCAGGTAATAAATTTACATAGTTAGTCTGTGTAATACATGCCCATTCCATTTACCAGGTTAAGATAGCATATGTATGGCGAAGTATGAACCATTTAGATATTGAGCCTTCCAAATTGCGGAAAAGTGGAATAGATGACGGGCCTTGGCGTCCATCAAAGTAATCCATCATTCAATCGCTGCATGTTTCATGGTTTGAACACCGTGGAACTCTATAATCTGTTGAATACATGTAGCAGCCAATCCAACTTCCTCAAGAAATGACCGTGTGGTCATAAAACACGTCCCTGACTGCCTTATTACACGTCCAGTCAATAGAGCCCGGTCACGGATTTAAACTGCACGGTAGAACTTCCAGATCGCACCAGTATATTACATACCATTATTCAAAAATTCTTCGCATAGTCTACGAATCACTGAAGAAAACATGTTTAATATGTTTCCATGGTTGTTTGATGTCTCTATGACAGGCCATTATGATTTCAGTACTGTTCCACCTTTCTGGCTTTGACACAAGCTACACCGCCGCCTTGACCCATACATCGACACTAATTCCACTTTTAGGTTTATCTCTGCGTTATTTCTTGTTACAGAGATATTTTCTTTTGTTATTTCAACACTGAAGCCGTTTTTTAAAAAGACCCTGGTTCGTCTGCTTACACCGATGATCAAGTGAGTGATTCGCAAGGTTGTTCATTCTGGGATATACAGGGTTGGGCTCAAGACGGGGTTTCAGTGTGTAGGCTGATTAATAGTCTTCGCTTCAACTATTATTACTAGGTTGACTTTTGCAGAGATACACCGTACACGAAACCACACTTTCTACCAAACACGATGTATCTGGTAGCACGATCCGACCCCAATACACCGAAGTCCGCCACAGCGATGAAAACTCCAAGCCTCTCACCGGTCGCTCTGCGTCTTCTAACCGAGACCGTCAATATATTTTCGACCAAGCTGCCGCCACCAAGCCATCCTCCACCTATCCGCTATCACATTCGCATAGATGACGTATCGATACAGCGTTTATACAAGATCATTTGCAACTATGAAGTCTTCGTCGCCAATAACAAGGGTAAAATACACGAGATTCATTCCGATATCGTCGATCAGGCAAAGAAACTATTGCAACATGCAATGGTTGGCGATGATACTTTAGCCGATGAGATTGTCATGGGATTTATTCTAGAGGAGCGAAAAGGAATCGAGGGAGATATTATGCCTACACGTGGAGATGGTGTGACCGTCGGGGGTGCACTACATAAGGCCAGGCTGAGTGGCATGCTTGGTAGTCTCGGTGGATCAGCTGTCGTGAAAGGGACCAATCTTTAGACACTTGAATACAGTAATGTCCGCTAGTTAAGCAAGGCGCAGACTGAATATCACGCATGTCATGATTGTATCGATTTTCTAATCCAGTGTACTTCAGTATCGTAGTAGAACTCTGTTCATATGTGCCTAGATGCTATGATGCTTATTAAATTAGTGGCAGTTGGAGTATGAGAAACGAATAAAGAGCTACAATCAACTTAATCAGTTAAAGTCTACAATACGAAACACATATGTTCTAACCGATACACCATGGTTTCTCGTTGGCGAACCGTTCAAAAAGCGCACAGAGGGATCGACAGATTAATCGATGAAAGAACCCGTCGGTCAAAGGGAAACCTTGTTGTATCAGTCAGAACCAAAAGTTTGTGTGTTCTAATCAAGATTCTGTTCTTTGTGGGTACATTTCGTACTATCGATATTAAAAATATAATGGTGATTTCATTGCATTTCCGATACATCATTATAAAAACCAACAGCGCTTGGACTCTTCCCTTTCTCTTCTTTCTTCACGAAATATATAATCATCAAAGACACTCCATAACTCTCAGTATTATCATCAAGTGCAACGAAATGCTACCAAAAGATAGCCATTATTTTTGTTCGAATGAGTATCACAATATGGTTGTAAAGCTTATGGACCTTCGCGACGAGTACATCGAAAGTCCTTCAAAGTCACTACACCGCAAGATTTGGAAGTTGGAAAATAAGATGAGGGACTGGAGTAGACAGCGATTTAGGGAACATCTCGAGGAATTCGAGAAATAAATAAACGTTATTTCGTCATTTGGGTCATGTCATAAAGTTTTTGTTTCGGTGAGCATCCTGCCCGTTGGAGCGGTTTTGAACTTCTCGACGTCGGCTATGGTCATTATGACAGCAAAAGAGGTTGTTCGTTGACGCCAGCGACCGTGAAAATGTCAGAAACATCTATATAGAGTCTGAATAGCATTCATAATACAGTACAAACGTTGAAACAGAGCTACGGTTAAGTTGAATCGTCTGAAGAACTATCGATGTGTGCGAAAATCGCTAGAACCATCGCTGGAGAACTGATGATGACTACGGCTGCGACCAAGGTCGCTTTGTTGGCCATAGAGCTCCATGGAATGGTACGGAGCTCTTTGGTGCCCACGTGCCCTATTTTTAAATACGACCTTTCCTCGACAAGTCTCCGTTGGCTGCCGGAGTGCCATGGAGCACGGGAGAGTGCTCCAGAACTCTGAAACCCCAACGAACACTTTGTTACACAACCACTCGCGACGTACGCCCAAATTCAACGACCCGATCATTCCACAACTTCACCTAGTTTTTATCCTCACCACGAGTCTCGTTCTCCCCATAATCCATCCATCGAGAAACACTTCAGTAACTACCCACCAAAAATAGCATCGTTCTACTATCCAATGGCTCCAGATCCTAACCATCCAGCAGTCGTCAACGCACAGATTATTGAGAATCTCCTTCGCGAACAAGTTCGCGAAATAAATTATTACTTGGCGACGCCAGGGCAAGAACTTCGGTTGAACTATTTATACGGCCGTCGTGAACGATTGAAAAAGGAATTAGAGGTGTGGAAAAGCCGTATTCCGAAGAACTAGAATTACTTTATTACATAGTCCAATATATACACCATAGTGTTCTTTACAAACAAAAAAAAGTAAGAAAACCCGGTCCTCAGCTAAGTGAGCCACGATATCGTCTGGGATAGCAACCATATGCTTACAACATACCTTATCCTCATAGATTTGAGCATCTTTTTAAATTAATCACCTTTGCTTTGATGAACGGCGTGGAAATATCAATTAGGCTCGTCTGGGCTATTGGACCGTGCTATAGGCTGTCGTCAACACCTACAATCCCATTATTTCCATCACGCATAAGAAGTCTATAGAGCTTGCTCCAGACCTATCGCATCAATGACCTCAAGGTAAGCTTTTCTTACCGAAACTCTGTCACGTTACTCATTCCTTTATGGTAGCTTAGCAATCAAAGTTTTGTTGACATCGGGCGAAACAATATTTCGCGCCGTTTGTGAGACAACAATAGGCAACTTTAGAGTCGCTCTAGTTCCCACAACGACACCCAAATAGATGGGCAAATTACCCACAATATCTCCAATTCTGGAACTTGCAAATGTTACATAGAGTTGATGAATATCAATTCTAGAAGAGTTTATTCTTTTGAGAAGAGCTTGCAGACGCACTTTGATTCCACGATTTTCCGCCGATGATCCCATCAAAGTCACGTGGAGTTTCGAGAGGAAAGTGGTCAATGTTGCATATGTAGTGCTTGGCAGCCTATTTCAAAACGGCTACCCGCCGCGATCAGCAGACAAGCAGAGAGAATAAACTAGGCTGAACTATCATGTCGCTTTAATCGGTTTTCTCTCGTTTAGTGAGTTTATTGTAGGAACTCGGAAGTCACACTGACGCTTGGATAGGTTACAAGGCCTTACTGAGCTTCCAAGGCTCCCCATGGTCCAGAAAATAAAACGAAAAATTCTCTTCAGCGTGGGTTTGTTTTCATGTCATCCTTACCACACACTTGTCAATTCTGAGAGACCTGTCCGGAAAACCCTCACGCATTCCGCCATGCTTTTTTATTTTAGTGGCCTATTTACCTGTTGGGTCACCTTCCTTTTCCTTCCTACCAACCAGACAATCAACCGCAAATCCAGCGCGTCGGCCACGCGATGGACCCTGAACAGCGCGAGCGTCTCATAGAGACTGTGAAGAGGTTTTATCGCCACGAACCAGATGCCGTTAAGAAACTGGTTTGCACTGCTGACTACGATTTGAAAAAATTCGTTGGTGCGTATTCATCCTTTCGTTATGTCTGGTCTAATAATCAAGCAGGCGAGAGTCCCCCGCGTTCTGATACCGCAAAGTCAAAATCGGGTCCAGATGCTGGTCGCGACAACATAACCAACGAAGCCAGCCCGATGTTTGGCAGCTCAAGCAACGATACTGCTGCCAAATCTGTTTCTGGTGATACTCACGATTTCAAGAACCAGCTGCCAACTCCTCGGACTACTCCTGATATTCCTCATTTCGTGGATCCTCGCCCTGCGTGGAACCAGCAGCCAATTTCTCGGATTAATCCTGACGTTCCTGAGTCGGTTTATCCACGTAGTACTTGGAACCAGCTGCCAACTCCTCGGTCTACACCTGATATACCTCAGTCCGTTGATCCTCGTGGCGTCTGGGGCCCGCCGCCGACTATTCAGAATTCTTCTGCCATACCTCAGGCCGGTGCATTTCGCATCCCTTCTGGCCTGCCATCAATCGATCAGAATGCTCCTCCCGTTGATCGTCGCTTCGACTGGGGCCCACCGTCAACCAATGAGAATACCGCTGCTAGGTTTCAATCCAACGATGCTCGCAACACCACGGGACATCGTACAACCATGGGAACCGATTTTGTCTCCCCGGGTGTACCTCGTAAGCGACTTTCCGATGGTCATCTGTACGCTTTGAAAGCACAACTAGATGCTGAAGATGAATCCGAGCTTCCGAAATGGCGTTGATTTAGACAAAAACTTCTAGATAACTCTGTTTAGAAATAAAAGGGGGATATCTTGGTTTTAAACTTGCTGTGATGATGATGATGATAGATCATACTCGTATTGAGCCGCGAAGTGGCTATGATGGTACTATGTACATACTACCCACAGCCCCGAAGGACTGTGGGAGAGCTATAAAGTGACTGACTACCTAGTGACAATGATGAAATTACAAAAGAAAAGGCAGCTCATCCTCCACTCTAGGCCTATAGCTTCACTGACCCTGACTACCCGCATCCATCCGTTCTTGATGACTTCTTGGGCGGAGCCTTGGCCAAGCCTGTCCTTTCCACACAATCTGCAGTCGGCAGTCCAGCCTGCGAACCAGACGCCTTTCCTCGCTTGGAGTCTGCGATTTCGTTTTTCTTTTTTGCCCTGCGCTGAGGACGGCGCTGAGATCTGGGATCTGCAGCAGTAATCTGTAGGAAGATCGTGAGACCTCCCTTTGTCGTGTTGCCTGCCTTTACCACTTCAGCCCAAGTAGGGCTAGGGTCTGGCCTGGCGGTTGTGGTCTGTGTGCCCCTACTCTTCCTTTCCACTGTAGTCCGCCCCGGTTCCTGCCGCTCAGGAGGTGGTGGTGTGGGAGATGTCGCTCGAGAGCGCTTCGGTTGTGGCTTTGCCGGCGTCGCCGTTGTGTCTGCACCTAATCGCTTATTAAGCGGAGGTGTGGTTGGCGGGGGAGGTGGTGGAGACCGCTGTAATAGCTGAAGCTGTGCCCGGAGGTCTGATGCCTCCTCGTCTCTCTTCACCAACTCCTGCCTAAGCTCTTCAATCTGGGAGCTCAGGACTGAGGTTTGCTCATCAACCATCGTTTGCATGAGGTCAACAAGTCTTCCCACTGTCATAGAACTGACCATTTGGTCTGCAGTGAGGGAGGGCGACCCTTTCTTGCCTCTGTTCGGCATCGTGAGATGTTCGGATTTGAAGCAAAAGTAAAAGTTGTGATCGGTGCGGGGGCCAATCAACGGGTGACACGCACGGAGAAAGCTTGGCGCAGTTCGATGCAAGTGTAGTGTAGCGGAGGTCGTCCTTAAACTTGCTGTGGCGAATAAATGTATGTTTCGTATGGCGGTCCACTCAAATTCGTGTCGACCGTTGTAGTTTCCTCTTCAATGTGATTCCAATGTCAAACTACATGTATGTTTGTCTAAAGCATGAACGTTGATAGGTGGATGTGATGTATTTTGTCTTTATTACAGTGTGCAACCACCGTTACAGAGCTAGCATGGCATCAACATAAGTATCTTATGTACGAAGAGGAAAGGTGCTACCGCTCCTTGCATAGAGAGTATTTGAAATCGTTTTTTTTTGACATCAATCGAGTAGTGTGAAAAAAGGTGACAAAGGCTCAAAACTGCTGGTGATTTGCTTTCAACTAAGCGTATACTGAAATTTCCCATGATTCCCCGTGCGATTTTGGATATGACGGATAAAATACGCTTATATTCTTAAATACATTGTTTTGAATGGTTTACATCTCTTTCTTACGCGACATTTATAAATTCACGTGAGAAACACATTTTTAGCACATGTCTTTTTTGTAGCCCTGCTTCCTATAACCTCTGGAGTCTTATATTTCGTACTTTGGTACGAAAGCGACCTTCGCCCCACGTCAGCTTATAGGACTTATACTAGCTAAGCATTGTAGAGCTTATCAAGTGGTTCAGTGAACTTAAGTGTAGTTCACAATCGGAAGTTTCGAATTGCAGTTAACTGTTCAACTCTGTATTATTTGAAAGGCAAAATAAAAGGCATTGACGATCTATAGAAAGGAAATAAAAGGGACACACTTATATACATGTTTTTCGTATACTTATAAAACGGAAAATCGGACAATTGAAATGCTGATTTCAAGCATGAGGTAGAAGATCATAGAAGTACAATCACAGTACGTATTGTCGCATCTGCACTACTGCGCAGGGATCACTGAACCGAGTAGTGACCGCCGTATCCGGTAAATTCCGCTCTTGTCCGGCAAGTTCCGCTCTTATCCTAATCCTTGCTAACGCTTTCAACCTCGTCACAAGTTCAGGAAGCATTCTTTCCCCACAGATAGATTCTTGTATACACATAACTTTGTTGGTACTAAGAGATGACGAAGACAAGATAGAATGTACTTATAAAAAATACCACGGGAAACATTTATGGGAATGGCAGTGCATCCGCAACTGGATGTTTTGTAGAATTCTTGTTATAACGAAATTTTTTTGTCGTTTATGTAAACATAAAACATTACTTTTTGATAGGCGAATTGATCGCGCGGTTAGCCTTTAAGCTGCTTGATTCGGTTGGAGAAGTATAATTGGTTCGAGTGTGCAAGAAATGTCTTGCGTGGATTGGTGCAGATGTACTTGGTATGTACTTGCGAGTAGGTCCCAAAATATAGTCGACTTCATCTGAGCACTCATCTACTAATGTATGAGTTGCTGGTTCACGCTGGGGGATACGGAATCAGTTACACACCTAGGAAATCGTGAACATCTAACTCAAGATCACGTCTCGCATCGATAGTTGTTTCCCTGAGGGATATGTATGGCTCCAACGTCAGTCCTTTTATTTTAATTTCGGATGAGGAACTGGTCGTTTCGACGTTCCCAGAAACATCGTTATTCAGATTTGACTCCTCTGAAACTACCACTGCTGGAACCCGAACCCGTCTTCCGTTTAAATCATAATGAAACCGCTGAGTAGGACGTGAGGATTGGTCTTTCGGTGACGTCGGCCGAATCGGTTGACCTCGGCGAGGAATATGCTCTATAATGCCTTTTTTGTCCGCTTTTCCAACCTTTCTCGGTGATGCTGACGACCGTCGTTTGTTAGCAGGAATTACTGGCTGGTGTCTTCCTCTGATATTCTGCGTGGACTGGACCACTCTCAAACGATGTTGTGTCGTGGTAGGTAGATTATCAATGATACTTTGTTGTCTCCGTAACGAGGATGGAGGTTTTGTTGGAGACGGTGGTAAAATTCCGTACTTCGAGCGTATATTTCTTTTTACGTCGTTTGCAGCGTTGAGATTTCTGGTGCTGTATGCTTCTGGATTCGGTTGCATTGTTCGGAGTGCAAACAGATTTCGGTCCTGAAATCCTTGTCTATTCGCACGAACGTCGGCGCGGTCGGCAGCATTATTAGGCACTGTTCCAAGTGAAAATAAACTCCGAGAGGGTCGTAGGAGTGGTCGAATTGCTGCCTTTGACATGAACGCTGTACCCTGCGACACACTATCCGGCTTTGTTTTCGGAATCTCGGATCCTGGCTGTCGGAAAGGTCTACCTTGTCGGTTTGATGGTAACATGTTTGAAATACGTCAATAAGTAATTTTCGATTTTAGGTGGTTGGGGGTCGAGTCGAAGACAGGTGGATACTCAAACACGGTGATGTTTCCAAACCTCCAACACTGAGGATCTTATACTTAGGAGCTCCCACAGGGACAGTGGCTCGGTCGTTGAGGGACAATTTGGCTTCATGCAATTATGGTCTATTTTTCTTGCCAAATACTTTGCCAGTTTACGAAACATTGTCTAGTCCCGATAAATCAAATGGCCGTACGATCCACAAATAATTGATATTTACATCAGGTCTCATCATTGCTCACAGCTATGAGTGTTACAGGAAGGAATGTAAGTTATTGTCGCTCACCTACCCAGCGGCAGTTGAAGATAAATTGGTGCATCCATCGCAAAGAAATCTTGAAACAAAGCCAACTTGTACCACGCACTCTTATCTTCATCTCGAAGGATTATTTGTATCGATAGGCGTAGATATCAAAACAGTGTTACCGTTTCGTCGCTTTCGGCCTTGTACAACTTTCAAATTTTCCTCCCTTCGTCTAAAACTTGATTCCGTGGCCCTCATGAAACTCGGCAAATCCTCATCTCTTTTTACTCTGGGAGACCTAGGAGACGGCATAACCACTTTTGCACGAACAACAACCCGACTTCTAATTGACGCAGGTGTACAACTCTGACTAATTCTCTCACGTGACGACACCGGAACTGCATGTGGGCCGGATAACCTTGGGTGGACTACAAAGTCCATGTTCGTAACTGGAACAAATATGTTCTCAGAAGGCAAAGTTCTGCGCTCGCTTTCGAAAGGCAACCGTAGGACACTTAATTTTTCAATCGCTGCCAGAGGATTCTCCGGAACTTCCGAAATGGGTGTCGTCTTTGTTGAAGTCGACGGCGAATTGGCAACCGATGATACACTAGAACTACCCAGATGTTCCGAGGGAGATTGCGGAATAGATATACGCTTTCTTTGCTCGTGTCCTATTGCGAGATTCTCACAACTCTTTCCCGCAGGAGGACTCCACAAAATCCCGGTTTTGTAAGCTCCGTCTCTTTGAAATTCCGAACTCTCGTTGCTTCCACGTACATACTTGTACTTAGACATTTCACTGTGCATTCGGAGTGGTGACTTTAGCAATAGAAATGGATCGTCCCGCTCAGATTTATTCTCGGTGCTTCCGCATAACTTGGTCGGGATGACGGACAGCTTGGGGGCAGAGCCAGGAAAGAGTGATCGTTGGACGACGGCTTGCGTATCTGTCACCCGTGGCAGAGTGTGGAGATCCCTGTCCATGGTAGATGTGAAGGTTGGGCCTTTTCCTGGATCCATTGAAGGAAGTAATGAATAGACGATGTTGCAGAAATCACGAAGAGGATGAGTGTGGCTGGCAATCATAACAAGGAAGGTAGTACCACAATGCTTTCATAGGTGGCATGCTGACCTTACTAGTCACAATTCTGACAACATGACATCAACGATCAATTCATTAGTCATTACATGTAACTAACACAGCATCACTAGGAAAACCACGTCTTTCTTTCTTGTGTTTCAGTTCAACTCAATATATTGCTGAACAGAGGATTTTTGCTACCTTCAATGGAAAATTCGACAATAGTCTTTTTACAGGTGAAAATGCTGTGTACCTCTTTCCAGGCCTGACACCAAACGACTCTTGTGTCCTTTTTTCATGTCTTGACTCTTAGATTTGCTTTTCTACGATTTTTACTAGAAATCGTGTCTCTCATGTATCCCTTGATGGGCGTACCTTCATTGGGTTCCGCACTCAAACGGACACTGGATCTTTTCTTTTTCGTTTCCGGTAGAGGTCTTGCTCCATTCGCAGGAAAAGAATCTTTCTTTCGAGTCACTTGATCAGGATGGCCTTGCCTTATCACTCGTTGTACCGAGTCGTTCAAATCTTCATCTGCAACAGTGGCGCTTCTGTTTGAAGCAATATTCCTGTTTGATTGTGTCCGACAGAATAAACGAGTTACCAAGCCATGGTAGTCTTCCTCACTTTGAACAGTGCTTGGTACCGGCGATGGACTACCTCCTTCGGCCGAGTAGATAAAGTCTTTACGAACTTCATTACCGCCGAACACATTGCGTTTCTTTTGTGCTGTTAGCAATCCATCCGATTTTTATGCATATTTTGGCTGTGTACTGCAGCCAAAGGAACTGAATCGAAAACTTACTCTTGGGAAATTCGGCGTGGGACTACCATACGGCGATATATCCAGGGCAGACATGTCGGGAACCGATGCATGGTTTTTTTTAGGATCCGGTTGTAATTTATCCATCAATTCCATGGCCATCCTACGTCCTTCTCGAGCAGCGACTTCCAGTATTGAAGGAGAGCTGATGGTGACTGGGATCAAATCTGGAGATACCGAGAAATCATCCATGCAGTTGATATCGAATTCTTGCATGGGCTTAGACCTGCTTCGTAGCCTATTCTGTGACTTGTACCGTTGTTGTTCTTGGTAAGATTTCATTGATTTTGCCATGGTGGAATGTTGAGGCTTAGTTTGTTAGCAAAGAGTGGGAAATCGAAAAAACCAACGGGACGATTATAAGTAAACAAAAGATCAGTGGTGAGCTCATATTGAAGCGAGGCCAAGTTGTATCAGTGCCTTTCATCTAGGCAGTCTCAATACCCTCGGATACTGTACAAAGTAACTAAATTCGCATGTATTTTTGCACCGTGTAATCTAATTTCACGTGCATTTACCGTTTCACTGGTTCTGTGTTGTCACAATTACCGGATCAAAATTGAGATTCCCAGAACTCAAGTTTTTATTAGCACAAGTAGTTCAATTTGAATGAGTCGAGACACAATAGAATAGGCTTTTCCAGCCGTAGACGGTAGCAAAACTACAAATTTGGCACACATTGAACCTGGCATGATTAGCATCCAGTTCCAGAGCAGTCATTTCAACCCGAAACTTAGTGGTTCAATCCACATCCCCTTAGCGAAACGTCGACCCAGTTCAGTTACATTGATCTCGTCCTTGCTTTATTAGAGCTTTCATACATTCAACCTTACATACATTCAACCTTACGAGATGCCGCCTAAAAATCGACGATCAATTGTGTACCTTCAACATTCGCCCTTAACCAAAACCCCGTCATCTCTCTCTTCAGGTAAATATCTGGCTAAAAATCAACTCCGTTTCAGAATACTTACTAAGTTCAGACTTCGTACGCCGCGATTCTATAAGCGATACCACTGCGCATGTCGGCAGGCAAGGTAGAAGACGCAAGGAGTACAATAATCATGCGACGGGTAATTCTTATGAGCTCCTTTGCGATAGACCTAGTACTGAGCATTTCTCGATGAAACGCACCCAGGCCCAGCAGCATCCTCAGTTTCAGAAAATTCTGTCATGCCCAGGGGTAATCAGAAGTTTGTTCGACAAGCAAGTGCAATTCCTGAGTCACTGGACATCACTTCGAATGGCACTGAATCTGGATCTTCGTTGTCTCGAATCATTTCCGCAGAGTTCACTCTCGTGGAGTCACTATTGACCACACTCAACGGCAGTATGAGTATCTTAAATGAAGTAACTCCTATGCGTTCTTCAACTGGCGAGACCAGCGAGCGCTCATTAATGACACCGCCAACATCGCCTACACCGAGCCGGATATCTACCCGTCAGACCCGCGGAGTCACCGATGAGAGATCTGGTATCTGGCGTACACATGCAGCGGTCCCCAGTTCTTCTAGACAGGGCCCACCGATTCTTCCGCCGTTAAATATCTCCCCTATTTCTTTGGGAAGCCCAGCAATCAATCATTCTTCGCAGGGTGACTCCCAACGACCTGTAAATCATCCGATTGAACCACAGACACCCCCCAGACAAAAGCGCATTCCTAACTACATGAAACAAACTACCAGCAGCGAGAAGAAGGTTAGGGTACGTTACAAACCACACGGGAGATGATAGCTGTGCTGTGTGAGATGTTTCTGTAAGCGAGTAAAAGATCAACTCACGTTGAGTCTTATGATTGTTGTCTTTTCACACAAATACCGACTGACTTGGCTAAATCTATTCTGTAAATTTCAAGATCATGCCATAAACAATATAATATTCTCTCACTATCCCGATGTTTGGTTCTACTTTATATTGCTACCGTTAGTGCTACGGGTGTAAGGACGCAATATTTGTACTTTGGCGTTTATCACATTCAGTCCAATCAGCATCCTTTGGTTGTGAATTCTACTAGTACGTTCCCGAATATCCTGTACTCTATCTTGGCAGTAAAAACACACATTTACAGCAGAGCTAACCGTCCATACATGCTAAACGTGCCCATTTACCTGGCTAGTTGAACCCTTGCAGTTTGACAAACAACGCATTTCATTACGTCGCGGGCAAACGTACCCTCTATGTGCACGACAAAACATGGCGAAGCCCATTAACAGCCCACAGAGGAAACACCTTGCAGGTAAAACCCCCCGAGTTAGTCACTCACCAAGTAGACCAAAAACACCTTCTCGATTGGACAAGAGACAAACTTCTATTGCTACGGAACCTAGAGCTTGGTCTCATCATGTGGAAAACGTGTCCCCGATTCGCGTCGCTACTCCTGTCGTTAAACCTATCAGCAACTTGGCCAAGTCATGTCCACCAATGACTTATATCAGCAGGAATGGCAGCCCCCAAGGAAAACAAAGTGAACTACTTTTCAGGAAGCAAAGAATGAGAGGCGAGGCAGCCGCGGTCGATAACACATCCCTCCAATTCTTTTCGCGGCCTAATAACGAGAACTTTAGGATGGATTCTAAGATTGATTCCGCCAGCGTCCTGCGAACACTTAGAGAGTCCTCGGATGACGAACACAGCACCCCTTCGCCGCAGGTGACGCCACATGTAATTAATCCGGACCAGGTTTTTGATAGCGATTCACGTGAGCTCAAAGCGCGGCGGGACATGTCACGCACTGCTGCTAATCCGACGATCCGTATTGTGGAAGCTTCACCACGGCCAACTCCCACAAGGCAGGCTCCCAGTACCGCCAGTCGTATCATGATGAGCGCTATCAGAGAGAAGCCACTTTTTACTCCAGGGATTCGTAAACGCAGTCCAATAATTAAACGTACCCTAGAGAGGAACTTTTTGCAGAAATTCTCAGAGCAACCAACAAGAACTCAAAATAAGACGACAGAAGAGTCACCAAGTCGTTTACCAACTTCTCGAAATGGCACTCCGCCTGCTTGCCGACTGGAAAACCTTACTCAGGGGGTACAAGTCGACACAGATAACCATGAAAGTCATGAGACCAACTGGTCCGAGCTTGCACTAGACCCGCAAGAAAACAATCAAAGTAGGCCTAGGCGCTTTAAAACTCATCCAAATGTTCACTTCGATGTAACGTCTCCTACAAAACGCTCGCCAATGCATCGACCGACGCACCCAACTCCTTCTAGACTCATGGGTCAACATCGAGATGAGGTACAACCTACGGTGATGGATATTAAAAGACCTTCAGGCAGTACCACTGCATATACTCCTTCTATCGAGACACGAGAAAAAGCATCAGGGCGTTCTCACGCGCCACGGCGAAGCTCTCCTCCGAGTTCTCCTACTCGACAGATATCTCTTGCCTCTTGCATGTCGCCAAATAGACGAGTAGAGCGCAAGGAAATACAGACATCCCCGAGACGTTCCGTTGGCCAGATAATTCGGCCCGAACCATATTCATGCAACCGAGATGCTTGGGAACATTCACGTGCCAATAAGCCAGAGTCCCCGCTCAGATCTTCTCAAGTTTCATCTCGACAAGAGACCTATGGACGCATCATAGAAGACGACGGTACATATATAAATAAAATGACTGACATTCATCTAAGCTAACCATTCGATGCTCATCATATAGGGAAACTACATCCGGAACGCCCCAGGTCCCGGCGCTCACCTCGACTGGTTCTTCGCCCGCAGCGTTATCATCCATATTCAAGGCCTGGCTCCCGATTTCCTAACGTCACATCGAATCACTCACATTCAGAGCGAAATCTGCACCAACAGATTCAAACTGGAGATCGATTTTTACCCAGCTACATGCGCACAACGGCAAGCGCAAGGATTCGTGCTGAGGAAACTCTAAATATCAGACGGGCACTCAAAAAGAAACAAGATCATCCTTTGATCACGAACATGTCGAAGATGAATCTAACAGAGTAATTTCGGTGAAATTTAGATAGGCGTTTTGATGTAGCATTTGACAAGAGGAGAAATTTACAAACTTTCAACTCCGCTTGAGATACTTTTTTTGATTTTCTTACTAGGTGGATTAATTGAGTGAGGTTGTCGAGTTCCCCGCCCCCACCTGCTAGTAATCCCTGCACGAGGACTTTGGAACAATTACTAAGCACAGCCTGACGACTTGACACGGGGCAACCTTAGTTTTGTCGCTCATTATTGAGCATTTAACCCCTTCGAAATAAGGTTACTAATATATCTCTAGGTATGCTGTCTTTCTCGGTGTTATTGACTACATCAACCATATCAACCTTGGCGGTAAAATAGCCGATATTCGCATCCGATGATAAAGAAATCACCATGTCATCTTGGTTGCTTTTTCTGCATCATGTGGTGACGCCTCATCTTCTTTCCAAAACGCGCTTAAAATATCCAAGTTGTCTTCCTCGAAATAATAGTGAAACGTCATTCAAGATGGTCACCTCCCTACGCTCTATAAAATGGTGATATCCACAGCTTAGATAGCACACTATCGAGCATGATATCCCCACTCGATCAGCTGCGCTGGCAAGAAGCACCGACCACCTTCCTTGTGGCTCCTCATCTCAGTATCAGCTACTCCATTACTCCTTATGTTACTCACAAGACCCATCAACAGCTCAAGGCTGCCATACTCCGGGATTTGCCCCGCGAAAAGTCCATTGAGTCCGTTGTGGGGTGTTTGACACTTTGTCTCCCTGATTGGGTCGATGAGATTGGAGGATTGGAGCGATGTGAGGTTGATATGAGGGTCGACCTAGCAGAGCATTCTCGCAGTGTATCAAATAGGACCGGAAGGTGCCAGTAGAGTTTTTTTATTTTTTCTCGGCTGAATCTCTCGAATTGATATCTATCCGGTACACGATGATTGAAACCCAACCTTGTTCTTGTTTCCTTTTGAACCTTATTTTGTATATGTAATTTCGCCCACCTAGCGTCCTCAAGTAAGACAGTGCCCATGTTCCACGCTAGGGGTTAGGCTTTCGTATCAGCTTACTTTCATCTCATTTATCTTGATATCTTGATTAACCTATATCTAGGTTTCTCCATTGATTTTCTCATTGTAATTGGAAGTCAATATGCCATTAGGCACTTATATGACTCTCGTTGTCCGTCGCCAAGGTTTTTGGTATCCGATCACAGATACTCCACGCACAGTGTGCAGTAAGTCTAGGCTTCTTCCAAATACTGTGCTCCAACCACTTGATACGAAAATTTATCAACATCATCGCAAGAAATACCACTAACCCCCACAGTCTATATCTTGAAAACTCCGAATAACAATGATGTCCTTATTGAAAGTAAAGTCCCTTTGTTATTAACCATGGATAGTGTCGTCTTTCCACTACATCTCATCTGGGGGTGAATGTTCCGCAGTTGCTAAGATTTGTTACAGTGCAATGCTGCGAACAAGGATCCCAAGCTTACAGCGAGACTTCCCCTTTCTGCGATACCTGGTGCTATCAATGTCGGGGCCAAGACAGCATCTTGCAGACGCCCAAGCGCCGCCAATCTTTCTGTGCGACGCATGGTCAGTTATGCCGATATCGATGATGACCATCCAAAGGTATATATCAACCCTCATTGCCTTGCCCAAATATTCCACTCTAGAAATCTGATTCGCGAGAAAAGACATTCGGCACTACCGAAGCCTGGTATTCCAAGGACCCAGAGAAATCACAACTACCAAAATTCAAGAAGAAACTCATGGTAGATGGGTTTGGCCGAGACCTTCACACCAAACCATCGGGGGTCCTGGAAATGCTGGCGAAGTTGAGGAAAAAGAGGTCGGAAGCCGTGGCTCCAGAACCTGTGGCCGCTTTAGAACCTGTGGCAGCTTCGAAACCTGTGGCAGCTTCGAAACCTGTGGCAGCTTCGAAACCTGTGGCGGCTTCGAAACCTGTGGCAGCCTCAGAGGCTGTGGTGGTTTCCAAGAAGCGGGGAAGACCTACAAAGATCGACCCCGACTTGGATGCCACCCAGGATCAGCACGCACGACCAAAGAAGCGTGCAAGGATCTCAAAGCCAGCTATTTCGGCACAAGCTAGTACCGGAAAGCTCGAGGCAGCGCCAAAGAAACGCGCAAGGCCTAGCAAGAAGTGCATATTCATTTTGAACTGATACAAGCACTGATATCTTGTCCGGAAGTGTCCCATTTTTGTTTTGTTCATCGTTTACCACTTTCTCTTCGCAGATGACGCCTCAAGTTACCTCCTAATCGTCAACATTCTCAACCTTGAAGTCATTTTATACTCCCGCACAACATGTACTCCAAGCAGAGCAACGATACCACACCGGTATGTTATGCCAATTCGGAGCATGAAATTCTTGTATCTTGTACTAATGCCACTCTTCCTACAGTTTCATCGCTATTAGTTCAACTCATAGCGCCTTCTCAAGGACGACTTCCATCATCCATGTATCTATCAAAATGCGAGGGTACTCACCGTACGTTGTTTGATAACAATATAATTCGATTAGAACAGCTTTCTTCCGCTCTGTCTACAGCACTTTCACAATAACTCACTTACATGACTGGAGTGCGAGTGCGAGTAAGTGACCCGTATTACGTTGTAAGGCGTCACTATGCACACAGTGTACAAGCCATGTCCAGACACATATGAAGTATTATTGAAGTCATAACAGTAAATTTGCGTGATGATTTATGTATTTTTGAAAATGCTCTGACTAAGTGCGAATCGATGAATACAGTCTTCTAAAATTGTCTGCTTGTTTACATGCTGATATCATCTCTAATTGAATCTCCACAGAAGATCGCTTTTCGATTCAGAGGATCAACTCTGGCGTTCGCCTTTGCGCTATGCTTGAAGTATCACTCGCGTTCGCCCATTCACGTGACGCTTGGCTTGCTCCCACATTTGTATTAATTACTTTCCTACAAGCGACACATTGAACATTCTTCTAGTTCTGATCAGTTTCTTTCCCCAGTAATCTATCTTCACTTTAGGAAACGATTGGTCCTCCCTGTGAGATTTCCGGATATACATCACCGCCTGTACGGAGTGATATTCGGAGTATCACTCGTCTATTCCACTAACCCAACATTGTGACGTTCTACTCAATCTCTGCTTTCTGCATGCTCAACCTCGACTCAGAAGTATAGGATTAGATTCCGTGTCCCTAGGTTGTTTAGCTCATGGGACAAGTTGCTACAGTCAGTCACCACAAGACATTTTTTGGTATTGCGTGTTTTTGGATCTCATTTTTCTTGTACTCATTTAAGCGCTCAGAAATTTATGTGTCCAAGCTGCTGTTTTTAAGATACCAAAAGGGGAGTGCTAGATATGTTAACCTTGAACACCCTTATGATGGAAGAATGAAACGATACCTGGATTATGGAGGAGAGTTACGACATCATTTTCTCGTCGTTCCTTCTCAGTAGCCCCTGCTATTCGTGGAAAATAAACGTCCTGTCGCTACACCGCGTCAGAGCCATATAAATGGCTCGGTGCTGAGAGATCGTATTAGCCTGGGGCGGTTAATCTTAATATCACGCTCATCGTAATATGTCTTCAGATTAATTTGTGAGGAAACAACCCGATCGATTGCGTCAATACTTTCAACTACGAGGTTCGTCACTTTCATATCATTCAATTCAACACAAGGGAGGTGAGTCCATTTCAAAAGCGCCACGCAACATTCGTATTAACATCTAGTGAGCACTAGAGCAAAGCAAAGGTCAAAGCTGAATTATGATGATGATGAAATCTCTCGTGATGAGCGTGTGTATTGTACAACTTCAAACTCAAATTCTCACTCTGTGTCATCCTTGCAGTGCCAAGCCACTGTTTCGTCAACCCGGTGACCCGCTTGCTACATACATTTTGAACACCCACTGACTCAAATTCATGTTATAGAAGTTATATAATATGCTAGAAGGTTTCGTCTAAAGTGCAACCCGCAGCTCGTTGTCGAAGCATGAAAATTTACACTGTTAACAATCTATGCTTTCGTCAATGCCGGCTGACTCAGCACCATCTTAGCGGCACTACCAACACCATAGTCAAAATGTCAATGCTCACAACCAACTTCACCTACATTCCAAGATATCTAGACGTCAATTCAGTCTTCAATTCTCCAAGGATTTCTTGGGCTTTTATGAATCACACGGATTAACCGGTCTACTTTGTGCCGGTTTTACGCACGACCACCCCGCATCTTGGCTGTCTTGGCCCTCGTGGATCCTTTGATGTGTTTTCATGGATAGGAAACATAAGTCAAAGTATTTGAGAACAAAACATTTTGAGGGCATATGCCAAGTTTATGTTTAAATTTCAAACCTGAAGACCTTGCAAACCGAGACAGCGGGTATGGTACTTCCCAGACTAGGAAGTACCCTGCTTATACTTGTGGTTTTTAATCTAACTTGCCATCATTGGTAGGGTGCAGTAAATCGCTAATAACTTTTTGGTTTCGTAGTGTTGGATTTGTGATGTTGATTACTTTATGCACCCTTCAAAAACGCTGTGGATCTCGGATCGTTCCTTCGGCTGCAAAATATCACGGCAAAAATAAACCACCCGTATGATAGATCTGAGTCAAAAAATCTCTGCGCAGCGAAATCGTCCGCTAGAGGATTCTTATCGGTTTAAAGTACGTGAAGAAGGTTTACTTACCGATCCGGAGGTTCCGATCTTAGCTAGCCAACGCACCCCCTTGCCCCAAATAAGAAGGCCGCAAACAAACTAGGAGAGATCACCAAAAGCCTTATGCAAAGAGAACACGCGATCTATAGAGGGTGATACAGCAAACATCTACAGTAGAACAGGTCCAGGGATGTAGCTACATTATTAGCGTTTCACTGGCCCTTGGACTTGGGAACAAAGAAAAACGTACTTATAGATATGGACCCGAGGCCCGTCGAGATGGGCATACAGCATCTCAGTCTAAAATAATGAAGCTCAATGCTGCAATACTCTCGTTATTTTTTTCCGCAGTGCTAGTCAATGCTGTTGAGACGCCCGATGGAACCTGCGGACCCGCCAACAGTGGCTACACATGTGGCAAGACATCTCTAAAATGCTGTTCTCAGTATGGTAGCTAATAAAAAATCTCTCCATTGAAGAATATCTCTAACAATTCCTTAGGTTATTGTGGCGATTCTGACCTGCACTGCGCGACCTCTGAGAATTGCCAGCCGGATTACGGCGAATGCAGAGCGAGCACAGCTAGTCGCTGCGGCAAAGCTTTTAACGGGGCTAAGTGCGCCTCCACACAGTGCTGCTCGGAGGGTGGATATTGCGGTAGTGCTGAGGATTTCTGCTATGCACCTGGTTGCCAACAAGGCTATGGAAAATGTGATGCTGAGTTTGTCTCATATTCCAACTAAATCATTCATTTCCTGACTCATATTTAGTGCAATGCCCTCGGGATCCTACACTAGCACAATTTCTCGCCCCAAAGTTGGAAAAGTCCTCTATGGTGGTGCTGGCATATACGACTGCGTCAACCCCGGCGAGATCGCCCTGACTTTTGACGATGGGCCAGATGAGTACACTAGCGGCATGGTTGACCTCCTGAACTCCTACAATGCAAAAGCAACATTCTTCATCACGGGCATCAACAACGGCAAAGGCGCCATCGATACTACGCCTGCATGGGCGGCTGTTATCAAAAAGATGGACTCGACGGGCCACCAGCTAGCCTCACATACTTGGTCGCACGCTGACCTCGACTCCCTTACGTCGACTCAGATTAAAACTGAGATGCACAAGCTTGAGATGGCGCTGCGCAACATCGTCGGTAAATTTCCGACCTACATGCGCCCACCCTACTCAAAATGCCAAAGCGCTGCTTGCATGAGCACCATGGCTGAACGCGGCTACCATATCGTGTACTTTGACCTGGACACTGATGACTACAATAACGACACGCCCGAGACCATCATCAACGCCAAGCGCAACTTTTACTACGCCCTCAAGCCGAAAAACCCTAGCACGGATGCGTTCCTAGCCATCGCCCATGATATCCACCAGCAGACGGCACAGAACTTGACACAGTACATGCTCGACTACTCCGTCGAGTTTGGCTACAAGCCCGTAACGCTCGGAAAATGCCTTGGGGACCCGGTGGCTAACTGGTACCGAAAAGCGTAGGTTTTTCTTTCTTTTACGCAATGCATTGCATTGCGACCTTTAACTTATGATATCCCCATTCTTTCATCATTTTTGTCTCATATATTTATTTTGCATTGCGGATTGAAAACCGCTGCTGACGTCTCAATGCTATGTTCTGGAGCGCATTACAGCGACTTTAGACAACGGTCATATATTTGATAATTTGTATAAGACACGAATTTCCTGGAGGGAGGAACCATGGAACAGCATCCATGGACTTGTTCATTTTTTTTTAGTCAATTTGTTTCCTGTTGGGCTGTAAACGTGCACATGCACGATTTTACATGGGTGTATTTTAGTATCTCTGTAAAAAATAGACGAAATGCCATATGAAGTGCTTGTCCCCGTGTTAATCTCCACTCAAAATACATTGTGGATATTGTGATGCTCCATACAACACCCTGTTTATACAACTGGAAAACAACCTTTTTTTACGTTGCGCCTACACCCTTGCATTGCACAAATGGTCATACCTGCCCATTTGAGACAACCCTACATACCTTTTCAGCCTCCTTCGCTTTAATATTTTGTAGGGCGCCGCACCCGAAAATCAAACACAAAGAGGAACTACTGACATTTTACAAAAAGAACCATTATTGGTTAATTATTTCTAGGCCTTCGAACTATCGGGAATGAAGGCAATCATACCCCACAGTACGAATACGTAGGGTCACTTTGTGTGAGGTGATCGGTGACAACAACTTGCTATCCTGTAAATAATGATGATGAGTAAGCAATGCCACACATTTCTATTGGTTTTCTTCGCGACGGCGCCCCTTACGCCGAGGCCGACACCAACCCCGAGTACGACAAAAGTCCTACAGTCATACGAGAAAAAGATTCCAATATCATCATCCAGCCTGCATACTTCCTACCGACCCAATCCACGTTAGGTACATCTAGCTAATTAACTAGCCGGGATAGAAGCGAAATTCGTACATTTGTATGTACTAGTTCACGCACACAGCCAGACAGCCGTCCCCGGTTCAAACCCAGCTCGGTAGTAGACAACCAGTAGTAATAGTGTCACGACAGCTAACCGGGTTAATGGGAAGTAGTGGGCTGCGTTACTGACGACTCCACAAAGTTATGAGAGGAATTGATGAATAATTGGGGGCTATTAGGGGTGGAGTTGTTGTTTTTCTGAAAGAATAACCCTGATTCAGGGACCAAGCTGTTGTTGGTACATGGTAACTTTCCCACCACTACAACTCGCGAATGATACAGTCAGATTAATATCTATGGCGCGTCTCTCTTTATTTTTGTCATCAATATATATCGCCGCAGCGAAGATCCCATACTCGTCCGGCACGGCTCGCTTCAACAAGTCCTTTCATTTTACCAGTTGTCGGTGGGCTGTTGATCGTTATCTCGCCGCTTATCAATAATCATAAATGGGGGTTTGAACAGGGATGTTGTGGCGGGGACGCCCTTGTTGTCCGTTCCCGCAGAACCCTGCCTATTCAAGGCTTGATTAAGCTGCTTTATTCAAAGAAGTCCGAGGGAAGAGCGATGTTCACAAAGTAAGGTTTTTTTCAAGAGGCCGGCTTTATTTGGCGAGATCTGGTGCGTAGGTGTCTTTATGGTCTGTGTTTCGCATTATGGAGAGGGTTTGCTACCGCGATTGCACAAAGTAACCACGGTAGCGGAACCCGTAGCTCTATGATACTCATCTCTGTAAGAAATATTACGTAAAGAAGAATTAGACTCAATTTGCGCGGTGGAGGAACTTTATTTCGACGTAAATAAGAGCTGTGGTTGACCTCTACAGACGATTCTGTCGAATTGCGCCACGTGGCGCAGCCATGTGGCTGCAATCACGTGGCATTACTAAGGTTGCGGCTCATCGGAGCATTGTCCGAACTTAACAAAACTCATGTGGATTCTAAAATCCACTCATTGCTTGGCAAAGGAAGTTAAAGGAAGAGAACACTCTGTAATCTAGATCATCATAGACAAGAACAAGCAAGAACGATCTAACTTCAACATCAAAGTTCTCTTTGAAACTCTATTTGTGACTCATTACTTTTAAACTCGTGACTCTTAATTTCCACAGATTCTACCTGTGGTAACCACTAACTATATAAGTGAAACTATAAGGTCACAGGAGCTTGGCGATACAACACAGCTCTACAGGCCGACGATGTGGGTTTATAGAACATGAGCTATGTTTCTTATGTGTGTAGTTTTTGGAAGACGATAATCATGACCATTAGTATGTAGCCACTAGTAAATCTTCTGTCGTTTGTGCCAGACACATCCTTTGTATTATGCATACATTATTAGATGATAGAATATGGTAAACAATATTCTTTATTGCTTTCATGTCGTGTCTGCTTATTAGTTAAGGTTTTCTCGCCTGTGGCGGCATAACACGTGAATGATCGTGCCTTTGTTCACGCGTAGACGATGCTTCTACAACAAGGGCTTCTAGAAGAATCACCCAGAGTAATTCTCTGTGCCACCTACGTACGCCTCCTACCCTACAGCGTAGAAAGATATCGCGCGTAGCATCATTATATTATGTAATTACGCGCAACCTTCCCCATGATAAAAGCATTCCGATCGATAACTTGTTCACACCTCCTTGTTCATCCGAAAGACTTAGCAAACACTTTTTGCGACTCTATTAGATTTGACTCCGTTGGAATAAGCAACTGAGGTGAAAGAACGCATTTTGCACAGGGTTAGGGCTCTCATGCAGGTCATGAATTCTCACCAGCACATCTTTTTCTGAGCGGGTAACCCCAGAACCGGTATTACCTGTTCTAGTCAGCCGGCGGAGGCGCCTCCTCCGCGGAGTGACTAGTTAGTCCATGGAGTACCCTCCCTCCTTGGGCCAACTAGTCACTCCGCGGACTGTGGGTATTCCACGGATCAACTGGTTGGCCCACTGAGGATTGATGGTACTCCGCCGGCCACCTAGTCAGCTCACGGAGGTGTGGCACTCCACCGGCCAACCAGTTAGCCCACAGAGGGAAGGTAGCTAGGTTTGACTGAATCCAGCGGCAGAACTGCCACTCTTATGTTCGTTAGGCTCCCGAATTATTTCGTCGGATTTCTTCCAATCAGCAAATTTATGAAGAAGAATACGGAATATACATTGCATTGGTATAGAAGAAACCTGTTGAACAACACTGCGATAACAGTGGAGGCTATGGTGCTAGTCCAGTCGGACATCTATTACAAGAATTACTGACAAAATTTGCCGGTTCAATACCAAAAGAAAGTCAACCGCTGTCACGATACTGGCTGAAACAGCGAGTGGAAGACTTGTATTTTTTGACAGCACCTACATCGAATGTGGAGATCAACCATATCGATCGTTAGGGAAGAAATCATTGCAAATGTTACATTGGGAACGAGTCCGAAAACGATTGAAACCACTGTTTAAATAAATATAAAATAAATGCCGGCTGGCCGCACTGCTTGTTTGTGAAAATGTTCACCCAGTTGACCCACGGATCCGCCGGCTGACTAGTTGGCCCAGGGAAGGTGGGACTCCGTGGGCTGGCAGGTACTCCGCCGAAAAACTGGGTACTCCGCGGAGGGTGTCCCTCCGCCGGCTGACTAGAACATTACCCACATACTCATAACCCCGCACTCGTCCGTGAATTTGTTTCGCCAATCGGTTGGAACAAAGAAATCACGATGTAGATATTCAAGAGCTTTTCTTACGATTATAGTGGGTATCAACATAAATGTGGCCTCATGTGTTGTCATACCCCGATGTAGGCAGGTTTCCTGCTAGCCAAGATCCGGTTTTGTTCTTTCGTCCGACAACACGACATCGGCACGGGTCATGCATAATGAATGTATGTTAAGCTCCCGATAACATGAGGGTGCACATGGTGTGCTCGGTAGATAGTGTAAACTATATCTGCCTGCAAAAATGACTCTAAACTGTGTATTTAGAGTAGAGTTCATCTAATACTGAGTCGCCGATATTCAGATACGCAGCAGTGGTCCGCTTATCTTCGCGTTAACACTGTGAGTCCAAGCGGGATCTTGAGGTCGATAGCGACTGTTCTATATTCGGCCGGAGCAACTACCAGAATAGAGAGCTTTAGGACACAGTTTGAGTTTTGTTTACCGTATTGATATTTTCAAACATTGCATGAGGTCTCATGCAATGTTACACATTCGGATCTATATATTAGAAACCACAACTCAATTTCGCTCATGACACCATTGCTTTTTGGGGAGACCATTCCTAGGACTGTCCAATTCGAAAGACCAAGAAGTCAGAACACGCATATATTTAGTTGGCGAAAGCATTCCGTGTAGTGCACAAGGCCGACTGGTAGAAATTTCGAGCTCTGCATTAAGTCACCCAAGAAGATGAGATATAGTGAGCGCCTATCGTCCATCTACACATGCCTATGTGTACTCGATATCGATAGTATCATTTTGACCTAGGGCTCAGCTTTAAAATATTGCAGGCGCAGATGTTATGATCATAGGCTATCTGATAGGTTTCTTCATTTGGTCTGTCCTACTAATACACCCTAGAGCTTCACACTCGTCGTGCGAGTAGTTATTAAAAAAAAGGATCACGAATTACTGCACGCAACTCTAGCGCATGCACTTGGGTTGAGTATAGAGAGGCGTTTCCGGGCCGTAGATGTTCTCTCACTAATTACTCAATACACCGAAGCAGGATCAAAGCATTAGAACCAAGTTTTCACTCTCTATTTTTACAAAGAAACATCTCACATCGGCCACAGTGGCTTCATATGGCGCAGTTCTGAGTCCGGTCAACCAACCACATCTTCTTACCCGGCTACGTGAGTCGGTGATAATACATGATTACGATGCCAACCCTAACCCATTCATGCAATGTTTTCTTCCAAATAGCCTTACCTAACAGCTCCTCTATACTTGGAAGTAAAAGAAATAGAATCTTCATTCCTTAGTTCGAGGAAATCGGTGTCTGATTTATAGCGAGTGATATTACATGCACAAATGCTGATCGTTTTCACGCAAAGTATCACTCCTATCAGGTACAGGTAGTGGCCAGTGAGTACATGGCCACATATTTAATAAATACTCCACCAACTGTACAAAGATATCTACAATACTTCTACTAATATTGCTAAAGACGGTCGCAAAAGATGGGTTCACTCCGAGTAACCATTCCCGGTCCTCAAGCAAATAGCCTTGCAATTGTAGACTTGATCCGATGAAATTTATTTTGTGGTCGGTTTATAGAATGCGTATACTTTTAGAAACCGCTTCCCGGACAAGACCTCCATATAGCAATCAAAAAATATATTCCGTTCAATACCCCCAATGAAAGCTCTTCTCCATCATCACACCACGTCCGTGCACCCTTGCCATCCCACCAGCCCACAACTCGACAGCACGATCGATACTCTTCTGCTTAGTCACATTATCCGTCGTCCTATCCATCCATCCCGGCAAGGCTACATTGACCCCCTCGCACCTCTTCAGTGCCGTCATCAAACATGCAGCATCTCTGGCCGTCTCGCGGAGCTTCGGAAACTCCTTTCGGACAGCCTGCACTGCCTCGTTATCGCTGCTCATGCTAGAGTACCTAGATTTATAGCGCGCCAACATTCCCCTACAGGTCCGCTCTTGGCGCACTCGGTCTATCAGTTCGCGGAGTGTGCGCGGGCGCGTATATCCAAGACGCGAGATAGTGCGATGGGCGGTGATGATGATGGCAGCGACGTTGGCAGCACCAGAGGGTGGGTTGAAATTCTCGAGGTAGTCGCGAGTGGCCATGTGCAGCGCTAGGTATGCAGTGTGGTTTGCGGTGTCGAGCACGCTCTGGATGCTTGGTGACAGAGGGAGCTCAAGCGGACTTGGTATATGGGGGATGCGAGAGGTGGCGCTGGCACCTAGGCTGGCGCGTGCACTCCGGTGGTAGGGGCTGGAAGGCGGGTTCATGTTGATGATGAACTGACGGAGGTGCGGTAGCAGAACTTCCAGGTAGGCACTCTGGGAAAGAACATTGACTGGTTGTCCTGCAAGCATGGTGTAGCGTGGGGGGTCGTCAGGCACAGGGTGGAAGACACTTCTGGCTGTGCAAAATGCTGGTGGCGGTCAAGGTCAGGAAGGACCTAGAAAAATTCTATGTCAAAGCAAACGCACCATTCTCTCCAAAGAACTGCATTTTGCGGAACAATTAACTCCAAGCGTGTTTGAAAACCCGTGTTGGCCTAAGAGACAGTTCGGTACAGTCAATATTCAACATGGCACAATTTCTTACTGAACCCAATACATATACAGTTAGACACTTATAATTTTGGAATGACGATATCCGAGTATCTTACTTTCATGTTGGGCGTGAAACAATGCCGGTCAGCAGAAGTTGTTCAAGTTTAGCTAGAACTCTGGTAAACGGTATTGATAAGTGCAAAGTATCGACGGAAGGTAAGCTCGTAGAAGACTTCTCTACCGCAAGGTGCTGTGGGATGCAGAGGGACGAGAAAGCGGGGGTTTCCAACATACATCGGATGGTAAGTGGAATCACCATTCTGTATCACTCGGTTTTCCTCAACAAGTGGTTTTGAGACTAATCTTTCTTGATACGTTCTGAAAGATGTTTCCGTGAGCATAGCGGCGAGAATACTTTCAGCCGTCTGTCTTTGTCTATTCAACATCTAGCAAACCCCAATCAAAAGTTTTAATAGTAAAAGGCTTCTAATCACGACAAATCACTCAATATATAGGCTTCTACAGCACCACAAAGTGTTAACATTCTATCGACGAGCCTGGTATTATTAGTGCTATACATATTAGTACTACACCCTGACAAGCCCCACTAATATCTAGCCGTTCCCCTTGAACTCCTCTACAAATTTTCCCACAGGATCAAGCACCTCTCGGCAAGTTCCGGGAGTCCCTCCTCATCTTCCTGTTCTTCCTTGTTTTTCATATCTTCGCTTTTTTCATCACCAGCTATTGTAGTCACTTCAGTAGCAACTGCTTCAGGTTCCATATCGAGTTCGGATTTCTCCACTTGAATCCAATCCTCCTCAAACTTATCCATGTCAAGCAGCTCGAGGCTCAGACGCTTCTCGAGTTTCTGCGTGTATCCCTCGACCTTCTCAAGATTCTCTAACACCTCCGGCTGTGGTAGGGGTGGTGGTGGCGGTGGTGGCGGGATTTGGTGCACCGCTGGATTGAGGGCCGCGTATGTGATCCACAAAGCCAATGTGTCCTCAATCTGGCTGCTTGCCGCCGAACTAACCGTAGCACTGGTGTCTATAGATACGCGGCCATCCATTGTGTCATGTTGAGCCGGCTTAGATCTTTCCAGCTCGACATCCTGGAATTTGCCGAACTCAGTACTAGTACTGGTGTGCGTACCAGTGGAGAAATTGTGTTTTACGGGCTTTTCATGAGGCTTCGAGACTTTCTCGGCTGTGGTTGGCTGCTTCCGGCGAAGTGGTCTCCCTGTGTTTGCTTTACTACTACTAAACGTGAGCTTTGGTGGAACTTTAGCATTATTAGGTGGCGTGGGGGGACGAACGTCTGCAACATCTGTAGCATTGGGACTAGATATTTTTTGACGATTTGATCAGAGTAATGCTGCATAAACGAGATGGAGGGAGAATAAAGGCGTTCTTCAGGGTTGTTTGAGGGGTGCCCTGAATTCACTACTATGTGGGTACGGATAGCAGGGCTTCAGGCCAAAATAATGCAAAATACAAAACTCGATGAGGATAATACAGAAGAAAGAACGATTTTAATACTAGCTACACGCTTTATGGAAGTATACAAATAGTGTTTGGATTATTTCCAACGCAATTTTGCAGTGGAGGGAATGCGGGCGGCATGTATAATGAAATTGTGAGACATGTTGATCGCTGCTTTAAGACGGTTCGAGTGAGACCATGTGTTGCTACTATCGGGTGTGGTTTCCTCCTACATGATGTAGTACTATTAGAAAGAGGGTTTCTTTTTCGTTAGAGTGATGGTTATATTATATAGTCTATCAGCTATAAAACGTGTTCCCATGTCACAGACCGACATCGCCATCCAGATTAACAGCCCTACCCGAAGCCATCATGATCTCGTGAATCGTTACACTACATACATAAAAAACTTCCTTTAATTTCTTTGTCATAGCCGTATTTACTTTACTTTCACGGCTTGTTCTCCGCAATGCACTCCCGCTGATTACTAAATAAACCCAAGAAAAAACAAGAACAAAATTTGTGCCGTCATTTGCGAAAAAGATAAAGATCGCAAGTATCGCAAACCCAAGGAAAAAAGTATCCCTCTGTTTAAAAAAAAAGCTCCTGTAATCCCAGACCTATTGTATTCCTCCCTTTTTGTCGCCACCAAATATGTCCTCAATGTGGAACATCTCCTGCGCGACTCGAAATATGACTCTTCTGACCTTGATTTATCTATACCCTGCGCCTATGACACCACTCATGAAGGCAGCAGTCCTGTAGGCGTCACCTGTCTCTGAGGATTGTCCTTTCCTGCTCGTAGTTATCCCTATGATCTGTCTCGTTTCCTTCATCCTCGCTGTCTTCCACTAATTCTGGTGTTGGTGCTGGCGTATACGGCGCGAACACTCTAGGAGTAGGCGGGCGCCCATAAGGGTGCGCGCGGAAACTGCGTGCCACGGTCCAGCCGCTACCACGGCGGATCGACGTCCCATAGTAAGGTACGACTACGACAGCCGGAACTGAAACTGCTGAAGGCACAAACACCGCTGCAAGCATCGATATGGGAATCGGAGCTTGAATAACCGGTTCGCGAGTTGGTGGGTGGGTGTGGGATGCTTCAACCGTGGTTGCACACTCGTGGCAGTCGCACTCAGAAGAACTGTCGGAGTCCCACTCACGGCTGTATTCGCTCTCATCGTCAGAGGGCAACTCCGACACGGTGGTGGTGGTGAGGGCGTGGGCGGGAGGGCCATCGCTTTTAGGTGCAGTGTCTTCTGCGCCCACGAGAACGACGGGGTGTTCGGACTGCGCTTGGGACTTCGACTGCGTGGCCATAGTGGATGCCATGATTCATGTAGTCTGCATAGAGAAACTAAATTCCTGAAACCCACGGCGGAGTGCAATTAGGACAGAGGATAGGGGAGGCCAGAAGAGAGGAGGACTCTGCTCTCTTATAAATAAACTCCAGCTTCTCCATGCTCACTCTTGTAGTCTCCAGGTCTCATTTCCTACTCAAGACAATGCTGCTATGCTGTTCCAAAGATGCTTTTGTCGCCGATCGCCATCAATCGACGTTAGTCACTTTGGCGGTGGTTTTCTGGCGGGTGATTTCCGAGCGCCGCATGATACGTGCTGTGCATACATGGGAGAACTCGGTATCTTCGATCAGAGTGTACATTAGCTTGTGAGCTTTTGCACTGCACCTGTGCGGTGCGTGTAGGTGATGTGGCTGGGAATCGTTGACCCAAACGCTCGGTCCTGGATGTGATATATCAGAATTTCATGCGCGGCAATGTGCTGGCTGGCGACTTGAAAAAAGAAATGGGATGGATCTTTAAAACAACCCCGCTCAGAATCGAGATAAACGCCGGCTGCCACTACTACGGGTCCATCTCATAATCAATGGTTAGGGCAAGCCATAGTAAATCGAGCGAAATCTCGATGGTGGAAAAAAGCAAAAAGGAGGCTACTACCACCTAGATTAGCAGTTGCGTGATCTCTCCCAAGATTCTTTCCAACATCAGGTCCTTGGGCCGCGCCCGCAGAAGTTGTATGCTACACATACATATAGTTGTTGCTCCAACGATTATATTGCATTTGAGACCATGGTTATGGATCCAAAAGGACGCCTACATTACAAGGGTTGACTTGCTTTAGGAAACCCGTTGTAAGTTGCCGAAGGCAGCTTAATGGTGAATGTGACCCCTTGCTCCTTGTCTATGTAGGCACTTTCAAAGAGGGCCGAGCTCAGTCCTATCTCCAATCCGATTCACATTTTATAACGAAGTGCACGAGAGCCAGTACATATAACCAAGGAAATCTCTAGCGTTTTTGAACCGTCGCAATTTGTCAAATGAAAATAAACTATTGAATAATGTGAATGAAGTATAAAAAACCAAAATATCTTTGCCAAAATATCTTTGAAGAAGGAAAACCATGAGGGGGTATCTATCAATCTTTGAGGAGCTGAACTTGCTCCTCCTTTGTGAGGCCCAGCAAGTACAGAACATCTTGCATCGTAGTGCTGTTGATCCTGCACGGGGCCTCAGCTTGCACGTTTGGCTTTGCATTAAGAGCTATGCCTAGCCCGGCTTTACGCATCATTTTCAAATCATTCGCACCGTCTCCGATAGCAACAACCTATAACTGTCAGAAAGGATTTTAAAACATCTTTGGGACAGCTCATATACTTGTTGTAGAGGGATTCCATTCTCGCTGGCGATCTTCTCAAGAAGGACTGCCTTGTGCTCTGCGTGAACAATATCCCCCGTGAGCTCTCCCGTCAGCTCTTTTCCATCTTGACTAACCACAAGCTGTTCATTCCAATTAGGCATTGCTTTTTCCGGGACCATCGTCGGGACTTTAAAAGAGACTCACCTGATTAGCATAAGCATAATCTAATCCTAGCTCTTGCTTGATATAATTGGCCAGGGGTATGAATCCGCCACTTAATACAGCCATCTTATAACCAAGTTTCTTGAGCACCTTGCATAACTCCTTCGCACCATTTGTGAAAGTAATGACCGATTTTAAATCTTCGAAGACGGTGGCAGGGACTCCCTTCAATAGACTAACACGTTCCTTCAGAGACTGAGTGAAGTCGAGTTCGCCGTTCATGGCACGAGCTGTGATGGCGGACACTTTTTCTTCGACCCCAATGAACCGAGCAATCTCATCAATAACTTCTTGCTGGATAAGGGTCGAATCCATGTCAAATACTGCAAGACGCCGATACCTCCGAAACACATCGTTTTGCTGCAGCACAACCTCAATGTTCCATTTCTGCTCAAACTGCCAAAGATCCGAGTGCCGGCGGAGGTCATCTAGGTTCAACATTTGAGGCATCGAGAGCGCAATCTCTACAACTTGTGGGCTCTGAGATGAATCGAGAGAACGGTGGTACGCGCTTCCTTTCTTCCACGGCACAATTAACCGGTCAATAGTCTGGATGAACTCGAAAATCGCCATGTCTGATATGTAAGCACCGTAGTGGATGTCTTGCCGAGATGGGCGTGCAGTTGATTCATCTTGATCTACAGTCTCGGAGCTGCAGGTCTTGTAGAACAGGGTAGCAACAAGGTCTAGACCAGAGCCTGGGGGGATAGCAACCGAATCTTCATGGGGAATCGTACGGACGATCCCTGAATGCTTAATTTTCACTGGCTTGCCGTCTACAGTGACAGTTTCCACTCCTTCAACTCCATTATCGCCGTTAGTCGCACCCTGTAGGATCTTCAACTGGCCCTGAAAGTCGTTGCCGGCAGACGTGGCTCTTCGCGTGTATTTTGGACGTTCAACCACAGTCCCGTTCGGCGCAGGGTTTGAAGGTGAATCTGTACTTTGGTTCATGATCGTCGATAACCTTTTCTGTGTTGCGAGAGACAAGAGGCGAGGGGCACAAAGATAGGAGAAGGAAATGTTTCAGCCTCAAAAGGCGGGGCATGACGTGGAAAAAATAGTGTTGGTCAATTAGATTTAGCTTCGAGCAAGGGACGGATGTTTCCGCCGAACATACTTCGCGTCATGCTTCTTTGTTGCGTGGTTGCCTACGGAGTGCCCCTTTCTTCCTTTGCGCACGTCGAAAACTCGGATTTCTAAAGACTTTATTGCGTTTCTCAATTCCCTCTCGAAAGTAATACGCGATGCTGAATTTCCACCATGACTAATCCTTTCCCGATAACCGAATTTCGTCGGGGTACTTGAAGTCGCGCACCCCTTGGGAAACCACATGGTGAGTTTTACGCCTACTCTACAAAGTGGAGTAACACAGCTTTTAGCTACGTCAGAGGCGCCTGCGCATCAAATACCACCAACATAGGACGGTACAGCCATGGGCGAAGTCACACTATGGCCATCGCGTGTGGTGATATGCACTATTATTTTGAACTGGGCTGGTTCGAATCTCTGCAGTGTGCATGAATACTACATACTTGCTTTTTTGCAATAACTGTGCGTTTATGGTTTCTAGGGCACAAGTTAGCTAAATCAGCACTCATACTCTTTGCTCATATTACAATACGTAGCAAGGAGACCCAAGAGTATTGCCCTACCGAAATACTTGCATAATTGATGAATCATGTATTTTTACGATAGGCGCGACGTATGTACTCGAGTAACAGGACATACATTCTCGTACCCCTCGCGTGCAGCAACCAACACGAATTAATTATTTCACAACCTTTCTAGATACAGATAGCAGCTACGATGTTAAATTTGTTGTGTAATAACCATTGTGGGGCACTAAGGGTTGTTGTAGCGGTTTTGTTTTTTTGCAAAGTCCGATGTATGTACCCGCTGTCTGTCTTTATGCGACAAACGGCGGGTATTATGTAATAAATCAACAAAGGCTTGCAGCAACAATTTTACAGTGCGCAGGATGGTACAGTGCAAACACGGATATTCAGGGGAAGTGGTAGTCATTGTGCAAACTTGAGGAACTTGTTGTCCAAAGAGAGTGCTGTGCAAATACAATACTAATTCAGTGGAGTAATTGAAGTTGTTCAAAGACGCCATTCTGTGATTTCACTATCCGTGGTCATCCGGTGCAATACCGGCCTTCGGAGGTGTCATTCTCCCAACCGGTACACCCTTCTACGGTCTACCTGGGGGGACCCTTCAATCCACGGATCACAACGTATGACATACTCCCACCACTAATATCACTCTCACCGCCAGGGCACTCATACGTGCTCATCACCCATCCAACTCATCACCCACCCAAAGTATTCTGAATGCGCCTAGGCGCCCGCAGCTCATTGTCGAACCATGAAATTCTGGACTGATGTTCCATGCCGAATCACCGCCGGGTGGTGGTAGTGGTGGAAATTGGAACAATAAGGTTCTGTCCCGGCGGATTCCTAGACGTATGGGCAGCATGATGGAATATCATTTTTCCGGACGGATAAGTCGTGGTGGATATTATCTGCCCCGGGAAAGTCGGAATAATTGTCGACCATGCTACCAACTCACCCTTTTTCTTTCTTTGGATACGACATAGCATACTTTGTACTCGGAATTCCTGGTCTCGAGTGTTTTAAAGAGCTTAGATAAACGATATACGGACCAATTCTCTCAAGTTCAACACTGACTGCTCACTCCGCGAGCGACAGTTAACTGTCGGCCAACTAGAATATCCTCCATAATTGTAGAATATAATCCATGAATACTGATTCTATGTGTAGCCCCTCAGAGATCCATGTGTAGGCTGAGTGCTCCGCCAAAGCAGTGATCGTCTCTCTAGCGCATGTCTCTACAGCCGGAATCGGACTTCATTAGACACCAACATGCCAAACATTGCTGCAATATAGCGCACTAGCTCTTTAACCCTCTGGTACGAGACTAGCTGTTCTTACCGGTTCCAGAAGATTTCAATTGTTTTTTTTGGTGGGAGGAGTGCGCTCGGTCAAGTTGATTGAAACCCAAATAATTATGGCGGACTCTCGCTTACAGTCCACCGTAGCTGGCTTTTGCTCTCATCTGGTGGATCCTGTCGGTAATCAACCTTGAGACGTGCATGAAGTCGAAGACCTTTAAGACTGTCTTGGTGAAGTGCTTTGTGGATGAGCGCATATGCTCCGGTTAGTAGCACGGCGGGAAATCCTCCATTGCGGATGAAGCGAGATTTTAGCTTGCGATTCCCAGGGTGTCTCAGCACAAGCGAGGGACGAACCTATCGAGGATTTCTGTCTCATCCTGGAGGCGCGCGGGAATAAACCCTTGATCAGCAGGATCTTCAGACAGGTCTAGGGAGAAAATGTTGTCTAACCACGTCTGGCATCAGCTTTACATTCTTATTACACCACCGTATCAATTTCACGATAGTCGTCTGATTTTTTTTTGCCTGAGCAGCGCAGCCCCATCAGCGTTCTAGGCACATCTAGACCGTCTAAAAGTGTTGACCCCAGCCGAAAAAACCATCATCCTCACTGCCGAAGTTGCAATATTGCTTTTCCGAAACCCAAGGTGTGCAAACCCTGACACATGAAATCTTAGCTGGATCCGGAAATGCTTCACGAACTGCATTCACGAAGATCGTTGCAGTACGGGCAATCCAGGCAGCAGAAAACTGCACTTTGAGCGAATTGTTTTTCGGCAGATATCAAAAGTTTAAATCATGGCTGTGGGTGGGTTATGTGAATGACAGCCCATTATGAGACTTGTGTGTTTCGGAGCAGAGAATATATCCGAGTCATCTGGTGAGACTTTCATGCATGACTTCCGTAGACCCACTAGGTCCTGGAGGTTCGGTATTTGTGTCCAGGTGTCAAATCAATGGCATCTCTGTAGGACTCGCGGGGAGCGATTGCGGGCCGCACCGTGCCGTACCGGATCCGGGACTCATGTAGGTCGTAGGAGTACGTCCGTAGGCGTTCATGGAGAAGCATGGGCATATCTAGTGCCATCACTTACATAGTAGCTGTCTTGCGCAGAAACTGTAGCTTTAGTTCGATCTGTAGCCGAAATAATGATAAGGAAGAGGAACAGACTAGGTCTTTAGCTTAGTGCTCTGGTGGTTGCTTGGCTATGAACGCACATGGTGGGAAATAGATGTTCGCCAAGGAGCTGTTTTTGTGATAGTGTAGGTGTAGGCCACTTGAAGCTGTAGGTGGGCGAATGTGGTAATTTGAATAGCCGTACGTGAAAATCTTTGGCTGTTCGAGTAACCTACACGCGTAGGCCTCCTACAGGTCGACCGATCGACTGGCCTACAGTTCTTTTTGGCACCCCACTCAACCTGTTGGCCAACCGGTCAACCTATGGCTTCAGATTGCACTTGTGGTGTGGAGCGAAAATGTGAGAAGTAATGATGGAATGATGCGAAATACAAGATTCAAAATAGAAGGAAAGAGATATGGCCCACTGCCGAAACAGTGAGTTCTATAAACTTCCTCACGTAACACCTGCGACTCCCGTGTTTTACGTGAACTGCCAGTCCTACTAGATCCCTCAACCTTTGCTGCAGTTTAGATGGCACCTACTGCAGTGTTGGTACTATTACGATTGGTACTACGAGTAGCTAGTGCATCTGAGGCATGATATCCAGGTGGGAATTAACGGCGGGTAGTAGTTTCTTGAATTAGTTGGGTCTATATATTTGAATCACACCAACCGCATAAAATTCTTCTCCATCAATTCCGAACGTTGTGAACCAGATATAAAATTGAAAAAATTGAACGTATGAGATATGTTTGTGTTGGGTATAGAGAAAGAGAAGAGCAGAAATAACTGCGATATATTGTAGGAAATGCGAGCCGAATATGACCTAAACCGAGTGATACCGGGTACAGAATTGGCAATTCCAACAGAATTAAAACTTTGTGTGACCGGGATGTAGGATTCTAGATCACATCTGCAGACTCTACCAAGAGTCCAAGATTTTTACAACTTAGAAACCATCTTACAACGGGCTACAACGCGGATCGTGGTTTAAAACGTGGAATAACGCTTCAAACGCAAGTGTCCTTTCACATTGAGATCGAGTCCTTGAGACGTGTATCTGAGATGCGCCGTCAATATTGTGCCAGGAAACCCGTCGACATAGGAGGGCAGAAGCGTAGGATGTTCCTTCATTACACAAGTTCAAGTTTCATGATTTTTTGCACGTGAGTGAGATATTCTTGAGACCACACAGAATTTTAATTGTAGTATCGTATTATTCCAAAAACAGAAAAGAAACCCAGAAGAAACAATACTTTACAAGAGATGAAATTGTATACCGAACCCCACTTAACTTACCGTCGTCGACAGAAGAACCGCATCAGAAATTTCGGGGATCGTGCGTGGTATTTGTAAATGTGAATTTACTTTGCCGTGGTAGTGGCAAGAGCAACAGACGTAGACGAGACTAATCCAGCAACAGACGTAGACGTGATAGATTCACCGACGAGTTTCGAGGCGCGGGTAGCATGATACCTGTCGAGCGCAGCTTCGATCCTATGGACGTTTTTATACGCCTTCAGCTTTGCAAAAGCCGGCAGAATCTCGTCCTCGATGGTATTCAGGTCACTTCCGGTATACTCCTTCGCGCGAAACTCCTTCTGCATCGGATCCAGAAAGCGGGTCTTCTCGGGGTATCCAAAGTCCGGCAGACTCGTCACGTTGAACGCGGCCATCATGTCGTGGTCCTCGTGCACCAAGTTGTGGCAGTGGAACATATAAACGCCATCGAACGGGGCGTACTTGGCCAGCACCGTGACATTCTCGCCCGTCCCAACTGTGGCAACGTCTTTGAGCGCAGCAGCTTCATATGGGCTGACGTAATTTCGGCCGGTAGTAGATGTTGCGCGGTTGGTCCGGGACAGAATCTGGAAGTCGACCAGGTGTATGTGCACTGGGTGCGACCACCCGTTGCTGCCACGGAGCAGCCACTTCTCGGTCACCCCGCGCGGGACGTTGCGCAGGATCCGGTTTGCCGGGTCGGCGAACCTGCGCCCGTTGATTACCCACGCGTTGCCGATGCGGCCGAAGAGGAACATCTGGTCGATCGTATCATGATTAGTCGGGAGGTTGAGGCTGACCAGCGCTGCAGGGAGGTCTCCGTTGCCGGCTTCGGACGTGACGTAGTTTGAGCCAACGCGGAATTGCATTACGTTGCCCGTGCCGACGAAGGTGTGGTCGATGAACACCGTCGAGTTGGTCCAGCTGGCGAGGGTCAGGTTCTTCCCGGAGTAGGATGCGAAGTCGATGACGACCTCCCAGCGCTCGGCCATGCCGGTCACGAGTGAGAGGGTCTCCACCGGCTTGCTCATGAACCCGGCGTCGGAGCCCACAACATACATGGGGACGAGTTGGGGGGTTGCGGTGCTATTGTCCGTCAGGGTGAAGTTGAACGTGCGGGAGGCGGCCGCGTTGACAATCCGGAACCGGTATTTTCGGGGCTCAACCTCCAGGTAAGGCAGGATCTGGCCGTTGACCGAGTAGGTATCGCCGTAGACGCTGATGAACTGCGTCGAGATGTCCGAGATGTTGCCCTCCGCCGTGTAGAAACGAGATTGGACCATCAGCGGGATGTCGTAGTCGCCGCGAGGAAGGTCAAGCTTTTCTTCCAGGTCATCATCTTCGATTATATAGAACCCCGCCTGGCCAGCATAAGCGTTCATGGCCGTGAGGCCTTGCGCGTGGTCCTAAAACTGCGTGAGTAGGTGTAGCTAAGGATTCAGGTATTGACTTACATGGTACCACAGCGTTCTCGCAGACTGCTTGTTGGGGTAGTAATAGTCCTTATACTGCCCCGGCGCAATCGTGTCCGCCGCCCATCCATCAAACGGTGCACGACTATACGACCCGTGCAAGTGTATCGACGAGTTCCGATAGTACTCGTTCACAAACCTTACCACCGTCTCTCTTCCCTTCTTGACCCTGAACGTCGGCCCTGGCGCCATGCCATCGTAGCCAATCAGTGTCGCGTCGCCGAGGCCCGGGAACAGGTTCTTCGTGAACTGCTGGATCTTGACCTCGTAGAAGTCAATCTCGATTCCGCTGTTGTAATCCGTGTAGGTAGTCAACTTCTGCTTGGTCGGCGGAATGGGAAGCGGTTGAGAGAATTCGTGGTTGTAAGGCGGCGAGACGCGGGGAAGGATGGACGCGGCCGGACCCGGCTGACTCGTGACCAAGGGAAGAAGGACAGCCAAGGCCGCGGCGGCCGAAAGAGGGAAGGGGAACGACACCATTGTATTCGTATAAAAGGGGGGTCGGGGGATGGGGGGATGTTGTGCTGGAGGAGGAAAATATCCGGCGGGTGCGCTCCGATATATATGGATTTCGCGGGTCCAGCGCTGTTTGTGCGGCCCAGCGCTGAGTTATGAGCTCGGTGCTGTGTTATGGTTAGCGTCCGTTATATATTCATATTTCGAAGGCCCAGCGCAGTGTTATTACGGTAGCGTTGTTTTGATATATGCGCAGCGGCCAAGTCGGGCATAGGGATGCTGGAGTTACGTCGCTCTTGGACTCATTTCAAAACAAATATAGCAATATAATTATAGTATATGAATATCCTCCATAGAAATGTGACTTCTTGCCCCACCGAGATCATTGAAGGCTACATAGTAAATGCTGTTGTAACGGTGATAGCGGTTGAGAGGTGATATAAAGATGGCTCTCGAAGAGCCTACCGGCTTTTGTGGTATATACTTGCCGTGGTATCTGAAATCTGACAGGAAGCTCGGAAGTTGGTGGCATGAGTTTTCTAGTACAAGGAGCTTTTCATGTGAACTGGTATTCAATGATATGGGTTCATCCGATTATATAGTTTCGTCACCTAATCACTCGTTAGCTTCTTCTACGAACGGCAAGTATATGTATGTTCCGGCCTGTTGGCCAAGTAGTCCACTTGAGCAACCGGCTGGCCGATATGGCAATTGGCCGGTAAGGCAAGACATGGGATCGTCCAGGCGGCAACGTCCTTCCTCCGAATATATCAATAAAACACTCACCCTTTGCCGTGTAATGTCGATTATTGATTTAAAATAAAGCTAGAGTGACGCTCACTCGGACTTTTTTGTTTCCAAGTTCTTCGATTTGCAATTGGGGACACAGAAAAGTCAAATAGTCATCGCTTCCCGCAAGTATCTACAGGTTGATGCCGAACCGCGGATAAAGATTCAGTATCTCTAGCTAGTAGCCGGAAGTTAAAGGTGTCAGGCTATGCTATTTGCACAAGAAGTTTCTCCAACTTCAGTTGTTTTCCACTCTAGCTAGAAGTTGTATTGTGCTGCTTCGCACTGCACTGCCATCACAATTTACCGGGGACGCTGAATGTTTTCTGATCATCTGGAACAGCTGTAATGGTTTGTTTGCGGTGCTTCGTCGGCGCCTGGCTTGTAACACAACGGCGGTCGATCAGTGCTATCTCGGTCAAGACGAATACCGCCGATGGGTTGTCACAGTTATGTCCATATATCCGTACTACTTTGGCGTCACTAGTACGTACCTGAAACGTTTTGGTTAGTATATCACTTGGAATACTTGTATTCTTCGATAGAAGTTGGAATACAGAAACACGCTCGCTTGCGGTGCTGGTATATGTACATACCGGTGGCCCATGTACACCAGGGCATTTCATTGGCGTACCGGCTAGCTGATGGGACAAGGCGTTGGCCAGTTGATATACCGGCCCGATGATAGACCACGTTGGCCGGTTGGCCAGTCGGCTAGTAAGTTGGCCCATAGGCCGGAATTACATATGTTGCATTGAGCGATGGCCCTTGGAATTGAAAACCAAGATGGATCCAACCTAAGATTATTACCGTCTGTTCGAAACTATCATATGGGCCTATAGTACGATGTGTAAGAGACAGGGCGAGAGCGAGCAAACCTTAGACTCCGAGTAACCAGTGTTTGATCCCCGGCTGACCAAGGTGCACGGCAGACACGTGACGCCAATTACCACCGTTCACCTACAAACTGCGACAAGCTAAAACAAAAAGTAAACGCAGGATGATGAGAATGACGAAGCTGTTGGAGATAGCGTACAATCGTGTTCGTTGTAAGGTTGTGTGCAGGAAGAGAAAGGGAAGAGCGAATGAGACTCGAGAGCGACGAGACACCAGGAGCTCGATCATTGCGGCCACATGCCCAAAACCGAGCGATTGTTGAGGCAGGAGTGCACAGTTCGACAATCGGATCCAGAAACTGGGTTCATGAGCACATCAACGAGATGATCCCACGTAGGTAATGAGAACTAGCAGTCCCCGCCTTCACTAGACAAACTACATAGCCTGACCCGAAACGCCATGTTACATTTGTGAACTACAGTATTATACACATCACCATGCGAGAGTAGCCACTTTACCGCTGCCTCTTTTTCACAATCTCCGCATCTCGAATCGCCCTGACGGCCTCAACATTCGCCGAAGCCTGCGTGTACGTCACCAGCAGCCTCTCGGCCTCCTCCCTCATCTCCTCTTTCTTCCCCGCCGTGCTCCAAAACCACCCCTTCCCCTTCCCCTTCCCCTTCTCCCCCCCCTCCGCCTCCTCCGCCTCCTTCATCATCAACTCCCCCATCTTGACCAAATTCCCCGCGGCGACACCCGCACACTCCTTACACGCCACACGGTACTCCGCATCCCTCCACGCCCTCTCCCACGCCGCCTCACTCCACCTCACCCCCTCCGCCCTCTTACCAACCGCAAACATCAGCTCCCCAATCCCCGCCATCGTCGCCGCCTCTTTACACGGGTCCCCCGGCGCATCCGTAAACTCCCGCGGGTCCGCCACCCGCGGCGCAGCCCGCCGCGCAATCAGCACCTCGCCCAGCAGCTCCAGCGCCCGCCCCAGATCCCCGTGCCGCGCGTGGTACGCCGCCACCTCCGTCTTCGCGTCGAGCACGCACGCATCCCCGCCGGCCGCCGCCCACCCCTGTGCCGCCGTCAGCACGTCCAGCGCCCCCTGCGCGTGCGCCTGCCACTCCAGGATGCGCGCCAGCCGCGCCGCGACCGCGACGCGCCCGCCCTCGGCCCGCAGCGGCACCGCCAGCGCGGCTTCGTACTCCCGCTGCGCGTCCGTCCACTTCGAGTGCGTCTCGTACCACTCCCCGCGGGCCTTCCTCAACCTTATCAACTCCTCCCGCCAGGCTTCAGCATTCCCCACATGCCCAGCCGGCGGCTCGCGGCCGTCGACCGCGTCCAGAGCGGCGTCGAGGTAGTACTTGACGTCCGCGTCGCGCTGCGGCTTGCCCCACGGGTTCCATGGATTCGGTAGCCGCGACATGCGGAGGTAGTACCGCGCCAGCCATGGCCACGCGGAGCAGGTCGGCCGCTGCTCCTCCTCGAGCCGGTGCAAGGCGAAGTGCAGTGAGGCCTGCGCGCCGAGAACGCCGAGTTGGATGATGAAGGTGAATTTTATGGCTGTGCGGTATTCGGAGACTACTGTGCGCCAGAACGCTGGTGAGTAGAGGCGGCGCTTGATTTCGGCGGTGGAGACGTGGCGGATGGCCGGCGGGATGCGGGGGCGTATTGGGGCGGGGCGTGGGCGTGGGAGGAGCTGCGGCCGACGCAGGAGCGGGTGGGAGCGGGTGAACGCGCGGAGCGTGGACATTGCGGTGCGGGGAGGTGATTGGTGCGTGTGGTGGGGAGGCGGGGAGGAGCTGCGACGGAGGTCAGTTCATGGTGAGTTCAGCCGCATCACGTGCGGAACTGTGTTCGCTGAGTACACAAATACATCATCGAAACGGGATTTGCTGTCAGACCACTATGCAGTCATAACCTTAAACCTTCCTCATCGCAATCTGCACTTTCATATATTACCGCTTCTCACGATGTTCATCTCCCTTACAGCATTTAACGCCGTATTCCGACGCGTCAAACATCCTCTACAGCAGCTGTTCTACTCGGTGCAGCCGTAACAACCTGTGTGTGTGCCCATCGCGTGCAAAAAAAACTGAGAAGAAGGGACACAGCTGACAGACCCAGCTGTTCGCAGGTCTTTTTAAAGTTCTGATGGATGCAGCTCGCCATCCCACCTGCTTCAGCGATCGGTGACCTGCAATCATGCCTATGCCCGAAAGGAGCATAAAACGCCTTGCAGCCAGCAACGATGCGGCGCAATGCCAGCTTGTCCCCTCGTCCCTTCGTCCCTTCGTCCCCTCGTCCCCCTCGTCCCCTTGCGCATCACGAATAGAACGCGCCAACCGTCAAACAATCGGCCCGGCTTAAAATTCATCCACCTCTCCCTAGCGCCCTCCGTCGTCGTCCTTCGCGTCTGCTCAACATAGACACCAACGCCTCCGACAGCAATCACGATCACGATGGCAGCCCTGGACCTCACCGCGGAGTTCACGACCGAGAATCTGAATGGATCGACGATACTGATTACTGGCGGCGCGAGCGGGCTTGGAGAGGCTCTGTTTAGGCGCTATGCGAGCTGTGGGTAGGTGCCTTTACCCCTTGGGTGTTTACCCGAATATGACCGCCTCCCTGACCGCCTCCCTGCCCGCCCTCCTACCCCCCTGACCCGTATTGCGGCCCGGCTAATGTAGGCGTTTTTACAGTGCGAACGTGATAATCGGCGACGTCAACACCGCGCTCGGCGAGAGCATCGTCGCCGACGTGCGACGCGCCACCAACAACCCGCACCACCACTTCGTGCACTGCGACGTCTCCAGCTGGGCGTCGCAGCGCGCCATGTACGACTTCGCGATCGCGCACAGCGTGACGGGCACACTCAACACGGTCATCGCCAACGCGGGCATCACCGACCACGCCAGCGTCACCGCGCTGCCCCCCACCGTCTCCGACATCTTCGAGGAGCCCAACCTGCGCACCATCGACGTCAACTTCAAAGGCGTCGTCTTCACCGTGCGCCTCGCACAGCACCACTTCCGCCGCTCCCCCGCCGGCGCCGACATGCACGTCGTGCTCATGGGCTCCATGGCGTCCTTCCTCGACGGCTCGGGCGAGATGGGCATGTACGGCGCCAGCAAGCACGCGGTGCTCGGCTACTTCCGCTCGCTGCGCCTCGCACCCGGCTCCCAGGTGCCCGCGGCCATCCGCTACAACCTGATCTGCCCGTACTTCGTCGACACGCCGATCACGCCCGTGCTCGCGAAGCTCCTCCTCGCCGGGATCGAGCTGGCGGAGAAGGACGATGTTGTTGAAAGCGTGCTGCGCGTGCAGTGCACGGACGCGCGCGGCGCGGTGCTGGTGGTCGTGCCGCCCAGCGCTGGGCGCGTCGTGCAGATGGAGCGGCTGGATACGAAGGAGGTTGAGGAGTTTACGAACCGCATACTGAAAGTGATGAAGGCGGAGAAGCGCGTGAAGGTGGCGGTGCGCGCGGTGGCGGATGTGGTGAAGGTTGCGGGGCTGGGGTCGGTTTTGGTGGGGATCCTGGCGGGGATTGTGGTGGGGATTTGGGTGTGGCGGGTGGTTCGTCCGATGATGGTGCTGTCGAGGATGATGGGCGTTGCGTAGGAGGTGAAGGGCGGGGGGGCGGTGATGGATACCATTTGTTGCAGTGTTGTTTTGAATGTGCATTCTAAGTGTGAGGGCTTAGGCGTGTAGATAGCGGGCGTGAATCATATTGGACTGACTCTTGATGGACTGTTTCAAATTTTCGCGGTGGCACCGTTTTCATCCTTCCGCCAGAGTTGGTTCTGATGTGCTCGTGGACCCAGTTTTGGTTCTGGCTGTTGCAGTGTGTAATGCGGCATCAACGATGGTTCGGCTTTGGTCATATGGGCTCAGGTCTCGTTGTGTCTCATCGCTCTTGTTCTGCTCTCCTTCTATTCGTGTACACTCAGCATTATTATGGAACGTTCATACGTTCTCCAATATTTTGTGAATGCACTTCAATACAGCTTTCTTCAAAACGGGCTTCAATTGCGATATTCAAGTTGGCCTGCTATTCATGATGGAGAAATGGAATGGGTATTGGTTTTATTGGAGTTGACGTGTTTTACGCAAGTTTTCGGTTCTGGAACGGCAGCATAGGATAGCAGCATGACGGCTGCCAGAAGTTGTATTTCCCTCGACTTCGAACACTTCGAGTGCTATTGGAAACCAGGATAGGGGACTAACGATCAATACACAAAGATTCAAATACACCAGTGAGTTCTGTATGCACACATCTTACTTGCTCTGTTATAAATATTCTCTTTAGAGAAAAAACAAAGGCCATCTTGGCCTCATCTATTACACCACTCCTCTATCACTGTCAAAGTTAACATTACGTATCGACCAAGCTTACAACATCCAAAACACACCCAGCTAACTCAAAACGAAAGACTACAAACCACACAAACCACACACTACGCCCCCTATCTCCCGCCAATAATCCTCTTCCAAAACCCACCCCTCACGCCATCATACTCCCTCTCCCTCTCCCCCTCCCTCCGTCCCCCCCCCATCCCAAACCCAAGTTTCTCAATCATCCGCCCCACCTCATCCCTCACCCGGCTCTTAACCCGACTCTCCACCACCGCCGCCGCAAAACTCGCCGGCAGCTCGTTGTGCCGGTAGTCCTCGACATCAAAGCGTCGATACTTCCGCTGCGACGGGCGTTCAAAGTCGATTGCGCGCGACTTGATGGTCTCAGCGGTGGGGGAGGTGGGAACACGCAGGGGGGCGGCGGGAGGTGCAGCGCGTTTGAAGAGGAGGGAGTCCCAGTCAACATTGTTGTCGGTGGGAGCACGCTTGTGGTGGTCGTGATGGTCACGGTCATCGCGGTCATGGTGTTTCCCACGGCGGTCATGATCGGGAGAGCTCCTACCCCCGCGCCCATGACCATCGCGGTCGTCGCGGCCGTCGTCTCGATCCCGATCCCGGTCCCCGCCATGTCCATCCCTATCCCCGCCATGTCCATCCCTATCCCTATGATCCCGCTTGACCGGCGCGGCCGGAACCGCGGCAGGCGCAGCGCTGAGCGCGTTCAGGAACCCAGACGCCAATCCCAGCCCCTGTGCCGCGGCCGCAAACGGGTCTGGCGGCGCTGCGCCGGCGGCGGGGAGCTGGCGCTTTCCGAGGCCGGCGGTGACGAGACTGCTGGCCTTGGTGGCGAGGGAGGTGGCGGTTTCGAGGGTTCCTAGCTGGCGTTTGGCAGCGGCGGCGGCGGGCTTTTTGGCGGCTTTTTTGGCGGCTGGCGCGGGGGATTCTTCGATGAGCTCGATGAGTTCGGGCTCGGGCTCGGGCTCGGGCTCTGAGGCGACGAGGACTTCATCGGCGGCGGCCGCTTTGGGCGCAGCCTTCTTCGCTGCTTTCTTAGCCACCGGCTTCCGCGGCGCCGGCGCGACCTCCTCCTCCACCACCGCCTCCTCAACCACCTCCACCACCTCCGGCACCTTCCCCTCACCCCCCTTCTCTCCAACTTCAACATACTCCCCCTCCTCGACCACCTCCTTCGGCGCCTTCTTATTCTTCCCCTTCGACTTCTTCGGCCTCACAACCTTCTTCTTAACCACCGGCCTCTGCTCCTCTTCCACCTCCACTACCTCTGCCGGCTCCTCCTTAGCCCGGTCGCCTCGCAACTGCTCGTTCATGGCTTCAAACTCCGCCTCCGTCTCGGCGACGGACTTGTCGACCTCGACCTCGGGCGGTAGCACCTTGTCTTTATCCCCCGCCGCGCCTTTTGCCGCCGCCGCCGCCGCCGCGGGCGCGGGTGCGGGCGCGGGTGCGGGTGGCTTTTTGGTCCCGCCGAGGATCGAGCCGAGGACTGGAATACTCTCGAGCTGCCGTTTCTAGAGAAGAGTTAGTGGGAGTGATAGTGGATACGTGGGGTGGGGGGGGGGGGGGGGGGGGCTTACGAAATTGCTTGCGCTGTCGAAGGCGAGATTGGTAGCGCCAGTGGCTATGGTGTCAGCGAAGGCGCCGGCCAGTGCGCCGCCTTGAGGCTGGGCTACAGGCGCGGCGAGCGTGAGCGGCGCTGGCGCGAGGGCGAGGGCGAGGGTGAATAGTGAGTTGCGCATGAGTGAGGTAGGAAGTGTAAAGGAGTGACTATGTAAAAAAAGAGCGAATGGGATTGTGGGGAGATGGTTATTTCCACAGCACAGAAGCGAAGCGGGTGCGGCGTTATAAAGGCGCTGGCTTGTGTGTTGCGTTATGTGTTATGGTGTGTGGTGTGTGCAGTGTGTATATTGCGGAATTGATCCGCCACTATCACACAACACTGAGTCGGCATGGCTGATGCAGGAGACCAGGACCGAAAATGAGGTACCCGACTGTGGGTCGTAGGAATGGAATGGACTGGGGATACAGCAGCAGCAGCAGCTACAGGGCGGCCAGAGATGAGTTGGAGAGTGGAAAGCAAGGGCTGTGCTATGCGACGATCAACTTGATTCAACTCAAATCCTGGATCTGCACACTCTCTTGCCCGTCCCGGCGCTGGCTCAAAGGACGCGCGGTACTGGTATGGAGAGGGCATATGCTGTATACTATACTTTATGAGCTGTACACGCAGCAGCAGCAGCAGCAGCAGGTCGTCGAAGAGAGGAGAGGAGAGGAGAGGATCGAAGGGCTGTCCATCGTCAACGTCAGCGGTATGGGCAGCGTTAGGGAGTATTCAGAATGCAGACCTACGCAGCGGAACGGCGGCTGCAGGAGGCGCGGAATCCAGTTCGTCACAGCTTGACGTCAAGTGTCGTCTTGCAGTAACCAGTGTAAACATTTGCTGGCGTCTTTTGCAATAATTCTGGATTTCTGGCAGCCGGCTTGCTCATTGGGCTGTCACAGGGTGAGGGAATGGATCGTACACAAACTACCATGGTGTACCACTGAAATGACACACTCCATCTACGTTTGTTTCATGTATATTCCGCCGCCCCTTTCCCACGCCGCCCTACTGCCCACGCCACTTCACGCCCCTCCCGCCGCCTCTCCCTTCCGCCGCACATAAGCCACCGAACCGTAGCAGTAGCAGCAGCAGTAGCACTAGAGTAGCAGTAGTAGTTGTGTACATTATATATATCTCTCCAATATACACTCTCATCCATCATCATAATACACCCACGCCCTCATCTCATCTCCTCGTCTCCTCATCTCTATCATGCCCCCATCCCCCATCCCCTCACCCGCTAGACACCCAAAATCAAACGCCAACAAACATCACAACACATCACAACACAACACAACACAACACAACACAACACATTAAACAAAAGATATCCGTACGTATACGTAGAAGCCCCAAAAGCCCACCCCCTACACACCCCCTACCTCTCCCGTCGTTCTCTGCCACTACTGCAGCATCTACACGCCCCCGCCCCCGCCCCCGCCGCCACCGCCACTCCATCCGTCGTACCCCCCCCACACCCCGCCAACAGGCACACCGCCATTCACGGCCACCCCGTACCCCCCCATCGCGCCCATCCCCATCCCTCCCACTGCCACGCCCACGCCCATCCCCCCGACCCCTACGCTGCCGATGCCGGGACTGTCGACGCCCCACCCGCCCCCCGCCGCGCCGACCTCCTGGATCATCTCAAACAGCCCGCGCCCATCCACCATCCCCTGTCCAACGCCGTATTCCTGCGGCGGCGGCGCGTTGAAGTGGTCATACGGCGGGCTGAGCAGGTTCGCCAGACTCGCCGGCGGCGCGGGCGGGGGCGCGGAGGCAGGGGCGGGGGCGGGGTACGCCCACATATCCCCCCCGCCCCCGCCGGCGCCGTCGTGTTCCGGGGACAGCGTCGCCGCCGGGGACTCTGACGCGCTGGTCTTGACGCGTTTCCGTGCCCGCTCATCTGGCGCACCGGCGCCGGCGGTGTACTCGCTGTTGCACAGCTGCACCGTGCGTGTCGCGAGCGTCTCGAAGACGTCGCGACACGCCTGCGCGGCGGAGCAGCGGGCGACCATGGACGCGAGGACGTTGACGCAGGCGAGCGTGTTGAAGTCGATTTCGTCCAGCGTTGTGGTGCGGCGGACGGCGGGGGAGTGCCAGAGCGCGCAGAGGTAGGAGGTGCCCGCCATGAACAGGTTGTGGCAGGCGAGCCAGGTGTAGTTGATGCTCTTCTCGTGGTGGAGGTGGCGGTAGGCGCGGATTATGCGGGAGCCCGAGTCGGCGATTATTGCGAACGAGGATTCGGACGGCATGGGCACCGCCGGGGAGAGCCCGTGGAGGAGGAGCCGCGTCTGTTGGTAGTTGAGGTCGATGAAGGAGAGGTTGAAGCTGCAGCCCGCGGCGGAGCGGGTTTTGGGGACCGTGTCGCACCAGCTGGTCAGCCGCTGCTCCATGTCGTGGCGCCAGGACTCGAGGGTGCTGAAGCGCCGCGGGACGGCGGAGGACTGGTACAGGATCTGTTGGATCTCTGACTGCAGCTGGCGGATGCGGAACATGTGCAGGCTGATGGCGCGGGAGCTGGGTGTGCCGGGGGGCGGGTGCATGATCCCCGACGGCGTGATGTACTCGTCGCTCACGTCGATCGGGTACGGCGTCTTGACGGCGTCGTCGGAGATGCCGAACGGGCGGCCGAGGTACACGCACACCTGGCGGTCGATGCTGTAGGTGCACCAGAACAGCCGGCGGCGCTCGTCGAGCGCCAGCGGGTCCCAGAGCGTTTCGGCTTTGGGCGTGTTTTCCTGGTGCAGCCCGAGGTCGATGGCGAGGCGCAGGGACGAGCCGAGGACGTACCAGACCCCGGGCGCGGCGGGGCGCATCATCGAGTACACGGCGAGCAGGAGCACGCCCTTGAGCCCGTCGAGACGGTTGTTGGACAGCGAGATGGACGAGAACAGGCAGTCCATGTGCAGCATCGCCGTGGCATGGTAGCGCTCTGGCAGGTTCTCGGAGTTCTGCGACATGGCCGACGCAATCGCAAAACACATGTTCGAGAAATACAGATCCGCAGAGTGCTGGATGCTCTCCGGATACAGCTCATGGCCATTTCCTTGCTGCGGTGGGTACGTCGACCCGCCGTCCCGCTCCACTCTGTCACACACCCGCCGGAATATATTCTCGAACGTTGGCCGGTGTAGGATGGGGAACTGCGGATTCGCCTGCTGGAAGAATATGTCCATCAGGTACTCCGCCTGCTGTCGTTTGGGAAAGTTTATAGGTGTGGCACGATGGCGGCCGCGCGGGATCGTAGTAGAGGAGATGGAGGGATCGGGCGGAGGATTGGTATCCGGAGTGCCAATATGGTTCATCGGACTCTGAGCTGCGCCGCCAGAGTTCTGCTGGCTGTTGTTGTCTTTGGACTGCATTTTGACGGCAGCAAACATGAGTCGAGCAAACCTGCAACACCCCACACAAAATCATCAGTATCACACTCCCTCGCCACAGTAGACAGGGCGGTAACTCACGATATCCCCGAGCTCGTGCCCATAAAACCCGGCGCGCTCGTCCCCTGCACGCCCACCAGTCCCACCTGGTCAATCAGATTCTCAATATCGGGCCTCAAATGCAGCGCCTTGTCCTCCCTCTTCTCCTCCCTCCCCTCCCCTTGCTGTCTCAAACACGGCTCAATCGCCTCCTCTCCCTGCTGCGTCCTCCTCTCCTCCCCGCTCCTCTCGCTCTCCTGCGGCGTCCCTCCGCCTCCAATCCCCTCCTGCTGATTCTGCGGTATCAACTGCCCCTCCAAATGCTTCACCCGCTTCTCGAGCCAGTCCACATAGCTCCGCGGTATCTCCCGCCCCGTCGCCGCGTCAATGCCCACGCACTCGACGTTCGCGCGCAGACACGCCGTGCAGCTGGGAAACAGCTGGTCGCACTTGGTCTTGCGCACGCGGCAGCGGTTGCACGCCGAGATCGAGCGCGAGATCGACGCGGACGTGCCGGCGGCCTTGGGGCGCGCGGGCGGCAGCGAGAAGGTTGCGTGCGGCGTGGTGGGCGGCGGGATTTTGGGGCTGGAGGAGGTCGATGACGAGGCGACGCGTTTGCGCGTCCGGGTGGAGGCGGCGGGGGAGGGCGGCGGGAGCGGGGGCGACGGCGGGTTCATGGCGCTGGGTCGGGCGCTGTCGTGGAGGTGGTGCAGGGCGATGCGTGCGTGTCGCTGTGGTGTGTGTGTGAGTAACACCAGCTCAAAACCGGACGGAAGCTCTGCGCTGCGCTGCTGTGCTGTAAGGCTGTGCTGTGAAGATGGGCGTGGAGATGTGGGTGAGGGAGTGCAGGCAGCACGCGCACGCAAATCGATTACCGCAGGGCGTCGGGCGAGGAGGACATGAGCTCGGGTCGAGAGAGAGACGGGCGATGATGATGATGATGACTGACGGCGAGAGCGAGAGTGTGTGAGCGAGAGACAGCGACAGTGACAGAGCAGCCCCCCTGCATCGCTTGCTGGTGGTGGCCGAGATGCTGCGCACTGATACACGAATCTGATTGATCTGTGCACACCCACACACACGTGATTGTTGCGTAACTGTTTCCCTTCGAAGACTTCTCTTCGCCGAATTCTGCGGCCTCAAGTGCTTATTCAGAGCTTTACTTCTAATTTCGCAGTCTGGAGGACAGCATCTTCTCTCGTAAATATCCTTCTGTGAAAAGACTATGCTGTGTGTGGAGGTGATCCTCCGATAGAGCCCCCGTCTTCCACGCTCCTAGTCTGCAAACTCTTCCCCGTGGTATCCGTGACAATCCCTGCCACTTCGAGATAAGCTTCAATGCCATCCGCCCATCGCATCCCCCGTTCCGTGCTACGCCCCTCTAAGCCTTATCCCGCCCCACATACTCTACTCTACTTACACAGCATGCGTCCCATCACTCGAGTTGTCCCCAATCTCTGGCCACTGGACTTTACCCGCACAACTTCTCCATCCAGCCAGCGCACCCGGACGTCCACCGCACCGGTCCGTAATCCGGGGTAGCTATCTGCACCGTCCCACCATCCCTCCCTCCCCACCGCCCACTTCCTTGCTCCACCGTCATGACAAAGGCCATGGGCACAGCATCGCCATGGATATTTACGCCAAACTTCAGCCTCCACGGCTCATGTTAAGTGCGATTCCGGGTTGCACCATGCGTGCCGGGTGGTGTAAAGTGTCAGCTCACGTACGGGAGGGGCGTGTACCTGCAGTATGTGGGTCTAGACGTGCCTTCTCCCCTCTCCCAACGTTATTATAAAGTATCCGACAAGGCGTTTGTGTACCTGTACAACGGCTCCGGGCCAGCGTGAAACCTGTGCCGGCGGCGTTTGTGCTTCCCAAGCCGAGGAGGAGGAGGGGGTAGACGGCTATATAAACGCATCGCCCTTCCCACCGGCGGCGTTTCGAACTCCAGTAGGAGTTTGACTGTGGAGACGACGCGTTGCATCGATATTTCCAGGTCGCGGCCATCTCATATCTCATCCCCGGATCCGGACTCCGACTCTCTTGCATACTTGCAGCCTCAATTGCTAAGCACACGACGCAAGGGCAGCACGCAATCTACCCCAGACCGCCACAATGCAGCCGATCGTTTCCGTGCTCACTGCGCTTGCAGGGCTATCCATCCTGCCAGCCGTCGCCGCGGCCGCCACGCCGAAGCCGGGCGCCGATGGAAAATACACCCTGACCGCGCCGGGGATCAAAGCCCAAGTGCTCACTCCGCATCTCCGGCACCGCACGAGCCCGCCTTGCTAACACACTACAGTTCATCCCGTACGCAGCAACGCTCACCAACCTGTTTGTGCCGGACAAGAACGGCATCGTGCGCGACGTGGTGCTGGGATACGACAACGCGTCGTACTACCCCGTCGACCCGAACCACCCGGACTACAACGCGATCCCCGGCCCGTACGCCAGCCGCATCGGCAACGCGACCTTCACGCTCGACGGCACCGTGTACCACACGCAGCAGAACGACGGCAACAACACGCTGCACTCCGGCACCAATGGCTGGTCGCACCGCTTCTTCACCGTCACCGCCTACTCGCCGCGCTCCATCACCTTCACGCTCGATGACGACGCGAGCCTCACCGCCATGCCCGGCCGCGTCGTGGCAAGCGTCACCTATCGCGTCTCAGCGGGCAAGCTGCACACCACCATCGCCGCCACCGCGCCCGAGCGCCGCACGCCCATCATGGCCACACAGCACACCTACTGGAACCTCGACGGCTTCAGCGACCCCGCCAGCGACCTGATCTGGAACCACACATTGCACACGCCCTACAGCAAGCGGCTGCTCGCGCCAGACCCAAATATGGTCCCCACGGGCGCCATCCCTGACATCCCCGCCGGTGACATCAACGACTTCTGGTCCGCGCCGAAGCCGCTGGGCGCAAACATGTCCTCGCCCGAGTGGGTTGGCAATTGTGGCACGGGCAGCGGATGTGGTGGATACAACAACCTGTGGGTAGTCGACGATGCGGGGCCAGGGCGCGCGGCGCTGACGCTGGCGAGCCCGTGGAGCGGCATCAACGTGCAGTACTATACCAACCAGCCCGGCGTCGTGGTGTACACGTGCTACTGGATGAATGGCGCGATTGAGATCAAGAAGGGCCAGGGTGTGGCGGACCGTGAGGGAACCGTGAAGAGTGGTGGGTGTGTGGCGCTTGAGGCGCAGGATTGGAGCGATGGCATCAATCACCCTGAGTGGGACCGCTTGGATGACCAGATCTTTGGCCCCGGCGATGAGTACCTGTGGGAAACGACATATAAGTTTGGGATTGAGAAGTAGGTATAGGACTTACTGAGTAGCTCTAAATATATGTGAATAGTAACTGGTTTCTGTAACCATGAGATGTTCACTTGAAATTTGGGATGCGTAGAGCTGCAGCAGTCCATTAGCAAACATCCTCAAGAGAGGTGTTTCAGGGCACATTCTTCAAGTTATATATTTCCATCTTTTGAAAAATATTATTCTCTCAAGCCGGCCGTAGCTAGCCATCAATAAACGTAGCAACCCCAGCATACTTCTGCAAATTCCCTACCCTCGTAGGCCCATTTCCTCATTTTGCAGTGTCGAACAGCATTATTATCGTGTAATGGTGCGTTTCGGCCAGAGAAATGGATAGATCGCCCTGATCGACTATGGAACGTTCTTTTATGTGATATAGAACATAACTGTTGCAAGTGTATTTGTATCGTTATTAAAGTTATACCCTTTTTGAGACACTTAGATCAGTACAAGAACTATTCAGCCGTTGGAACCTGCTATGTATGCTGATACTTTGTTGTCGTTTAGAAACTGCAAACTTGGGTAAAATGTGTCAAGTCAGACAAAACCGATGCCCGTCCATTTCTATTTTATCTGGATGTTAGGCTAGCTTGAATATGGTAAAAGAAGACAGTTTTGAGGAGGACTGTTCTGAGTGAGGTGTAATCGATAAGGGAGATCAATGGGTTGCTGATGGATAGCACTTGGGAGTTGGAAAGCTTCACGGAACTTGATTAATGTCTACGAATACGTTCACCAATGAGCTAGAGCAGAAAACTCAAATCAAAAGAAAGAAGATGAAGCAACTAAGATATTCTCTCGCGATGTTGAAGATGATGTGTAAAACTCCAAGTTTCAATCCTCCAGTCGAGACCAACCTCTTTTCACTTATCCAAACCCGAGTGCTACCATGTGAGTATCCCAGCCGCTCCCTAGTAGCCAGCTTACCTAATCACCTCAATCATCATCAACCCACCCAAACCATTTTGCACCTCCACTTCACCGTCAATCCCCGCCACCGTCACCACCACCACAGCAGCAGCACCACAGCAGCAATGTTCCCAACCCCCGCCCTCCTCCGCCCCAACAAGCTCGCCATCGGCGGCTTCGTCAACATCCGCATCCTGCGCGACGCCGACAAGCGCGCGGCGTTCGCGGCCAACGAGGCGCACCGCAACGCGCTGCGCTACATTGCGCGCAACACGCTGCTGCCGCTGCGCCAGCGCACGCTTGCGCAGCTGGAACTGAACAAGATGCACTGCCATACCCGGGGTACGCAGATTAAGAATCGGTGTGTGATGGGGGGCAAGGCGAGGGGTGTGTTGAGGGATTTTAGGATGGGTGCGGTGAGTGACAATTTACCCTGGGCAGAGAGGTGGAGAGAGGAGGAGGGCTGATTGATTGGGTTTACAGTTTCAATTTCGGTTGAATGCGACGAAGGGTGCGATTCCGGGTGTGAAGAAGGCGAGTTGGTAGATGGACGTACGATAGAGGGAAGGGAAGGGGGGGAGGATGGGGCAGAGTGTACATATGCCGGAAATTCGAATGTTTCGGGCCCTACGGTGCGGAGCCGGGCTACGGAGAGTGTGGTGGGCGGCCGAGGTGCTCAAGCCGGAGTGTCGGTGCCATCAACACTCGACATCCACAAACCACTATGCAATCAAGTCTACACTCCATCTACTCAAAGGCCAGAATGTCCAAGCAGCGTCTATCTACATCCATCTCCATCCACATCTATCCACATTCCCGCAACGCCCAAGATGCCCCCACCACCAGCTCCCATATCCTAATCACCCCCATCGTCTTGCTCCTATCCGTAGCGGCAGCAAACATGTGTCTGTGCTTCCGTCTCCCCGCTCCCAAATCACCCGCCGGACAGCCGCCCTACCCTGGCCCGGCGAGAATGAAGGACTGGGAAACGCGGCTGTGGGCGGCGGTTGCGGCGGTGAGAGCTCGGTTGCAGTGTGGTGCAAGGTGTACTGTGGTACCGCAGAAGTAAATCGCACTGTCGTGATGGCCCCTGGCGTGGTGTTAAGTTTGTGCGCTGGTTTGTGAACCATGATCACGTCTACAGCATATACCAGGGAGTCGAGCTAAGAGGTTCCATCAGAGTTAACTTGCCTCGAAGCAGGATGGATATCGGACTTCACACCTCTGGTGATTTCGTGTTCCCTCTCACGAATAAACAGTAAATTTTTAGAAAACTAAGCTCGTGCATGGTGGAAAGCTGAGGAGAAAAGAAAAGATCTGCATGGGACACAATATAAATGGTAGATAGAAGGATCCATGGCGCACGCTGGAAACCCCCTCGATAAACGCGCACATGAGTATGTAGATGTCTTTGCCAAGAGGCTTCTATAGAGTGTTAAGGTAGAGTGCTTGGAAAGATCTTATTCAATGGCTGCGAATGAGCTATATAAGAGTAAATTTCGCCACAGGGTGTGGGGATAGACTAGCTAGCAACTTTTTTCGGAAGGCTGGATGTGGGATATAAACGTTCAGGATGTGAAGAGTTTGAAGATGGGTTATGGTTGTACTCGTACGCTGGGTTCACGTCCTGTGTGAAGAAAGCGATACATACATAAACAAACACCAAGATCTTGGAAGGGAGTTCAGTAATCAGTTTCTAATGCCTTTCAGCTTTAAATCCTAGAAAATAATTCTATATTAGGCATCAGGGTAGCCAGAACAGGAGTTCGGCATCCCAAAAAGTACTTCTCCAGCATTTAAACAGGCGCATCACTCGTGTTAGCCTTGCGCTTGATCTTGTCTGCGGTAAGTGTGGCAAGATCGATCTACCCTTGATTAATATAAACCAACCATGCACTTCAGCCTACCTATTGGCACTGCGTCCAGCACCGATCGGCCATCTTCCCCAATATACACAGCATCCAACCCTCTATTGAAACTTTCGCCAGCTCCATTCAATTCTTCCAGCCGCAATGACATAGTGTGATAGTCTTGTAGCACAACACTACTCCTACAGTGTCTCGGAACGGAAGCACAGCGAGTGAACGCTGCTTATTTGCCTATAATTGATCAACAACGCACAGTCGAAGCGCCAAACGCCTACTATTGCTTGGCCCTGTCAGTTAGTAGCGAGCCCCCACTTGCGGCTTTGTTCGTGGGACGGTATAATTCGGTGTAATTTGGGGAGCGGTACTGTTTGGCAGGGTTGGTGCTGCTTCTCGGATGAATGTTGGTGCCGCTACAGTCTGCGCCATGCTTGTTGGTAGTAACGGACCGCGTAAGGTTGACTTTGTGTTGTGAGTGGACTGGCTATGTTGAAACTGATGTAATATGAGTGGATGTTCGAGAGAACAGTATTCTGTAGCTTATGTAGTGTAGCTATTGTACGGGCGGCTGTTTACAGGGAATTGAAGTGTTCGAACAGGAGCACCAAAGCACCGCAAACAAAGGTTCACAACCTAATCTATAAGCTTATTTCGTACGTACCCCGGGTACTGTACGGCGGCGCTAATCACTATAACCTTTCTATGCTTTGGTAGTACTGAAGTGACGTCCTCTCCGGAAGTCAGCCACATGCAGTGTCTCCAGAGGATGACTCCAATAGTTAATGTTAACCACTTATGTAACTTAACTTAAGACAACAGGGTAGGATGATGATGCTTATGTTTAAGCACAAGAGATTTATCGATCGTTGCCTGATGGGGAAGAAATCGCAGTGGGTTGTCGCATGGCTTAGCATGTTTGCTGGTGTGAGATTTTATACTTGGGGAAGTGATGTGCAGTGAGCTGAAGAGTTCCAATTGCAATTCCATCCACATGGTCGACGGCCTAGATAATTTCCAGCAGTTCGAATCTACTATGGTGCATGGCTGTTCTACTACACTACAAAGTTCAAAAATAGACGGATAATAGTACAAATACAACTCTACAAAATACGGAATTGGAGTTAATTCCTACTCTACATCGGCTCTGGGAACTGTTAATGGAGCCCGCTCTCACAGTCTTTAGATTAGTTGTAATTGATCGACCCAGCTATATCCATAGCCCACCAATAAATCGTCCCGAAGGGAGATCTACACTACTGCGCCTGCATTGCATCAATTATTACGGACTTCCGTACAGAACGTCATCCTATTGCCCCAAATCCAATAATTAAGTGTTAATTGGCTGCGAACACTCTGAAATCCAAGTTTTATTACCAGCTGTACAGCCCTACAGGGGGTTTGTATTGATCAATAGTTACACTGGGTACCAAAATTATCAAAACGTGGGTACCTACCTACCTGTACATGCTTGGACAAGGCTGATTGTTACAGTAACAACACTGGGGTAGTACCGACCAGGTTTCTGGGGTTATACAGTTGTAGATTGTAAACCTATATAAGATGTTTAGACTTCCTGGACTCTCAATGTAAATATAAGCTTCATTACCATTGTTACAATAATTAATAGAAGCACACATAACACTGAGGTCTTCTACTTTCCTTCACGAAATGATATTATCATCTTCCACCAGTCGATTTCTTGCGGGCTGGCTCCTCAGCAGCGCAGTATTCGGCGTCAGCGCAAATGCACAGAGCACCAACTCCACCGATGTAGCTAGTACCAATGCCACCAGCGCAGCGGGCTTCAGCTGGACTAAGGTTTGTACTCAATATTTACCCAATCCCCCTTTCCAATCTTTCTAACTGAACCCATCCAGATCACCGCAACGCCGGACATCGAATGGCACGACTGCTTCGACGGGTTCCTGTGCGCGCGTCTGCAAGTACCGCTCGACTGGACCGCCCCGAATAGCAGTTCCCACGCCGAAATCGCCATAACCGCGCTCCCCCCCTCAGTACCAACCAACTCCTCCCAGTACTCGGGGCCGCTTCTCATGAACCCCGGCGGGCCCGGCGGCAGCGGCGTGCTAGACATCCTTGTGCAGGGCAAGAAGTTCCACCAAATCGTGGGGACAACACACACACTCATCGGCTTTGATCCGCGAGGTATCAACAACACGACGCCCGGCGGCAACTGCTTCAATTCTGCGCTCTCGCGCTTGGCGTGGCAGCTGCAGGGCAACCGGGCGTCGAATCCGGCGACGATCCCCGACGAGGCGGCCCGCTGGAGCTCGGTGTGGGGCCAGTGCGCGCAGCGCGGGGTCGGGAAGTACGTCAGCACGCCGAATGTGGCGCGCGATATGCTGGCGATATCGGAGAAAGTGTGGAACAGCGCTGGCTATAAGGGATGCGAGAAGGGGCTCCGGTATTGGGGCTTCAGCTATGGAACGGCGCTGGGGATGACGTTTGCAAACTTGTTTCCGGACCGCGTGGACCGCATAGTGCTGGACGGCGTGGTGGATATTGAAGATTGGTACACAAACGCACGGATGCACTTCATGGTGGACGCTGATAAGGTGATCGACCGCTTTTTCTACTACTGCTCCAAGGCCGGAAAAGCGTGTGCGTTCACGGCGCCCACCCCGGACGGCGTAAAGACCCGCCTGCGGAATCTCAAGAAGAAGTTGGAAGCGTCGCCGATGCCGGTGTACAACCAGACGGAACCCGACTGGATCTCGCTCTCAGATGTTTTTTTAACCTTGTTTAATAACTTGCTTATACCGTTGGTACAGTGGCCATCACTAGCAGTAGATCTTGCAGCACTCGAAGCTGGCAACAGTAGCACGATCCGTCCGGCGTCTGTGGGAGCGTCGTCAGGCATAAGTACAGATACAGGCCCCATCGTACCAGGCGAAGATGCCACGGCTGCCATTTTCTGCTCCGACGCCGAACCGTTCCGGAAGGATGTTCCCACAATCCCCGAGTTGAAGGAGCATTACTACCAGCTTGTGAAGCAGAGTGAGTGGACTGGCTCGCCGTGGTCAGGAGGCAAAGTCCAATGCTCAGGATGGCGCCAGCCGCCGTTGGGAGTTCAGGCACCAAAGAAATGGGGCGCAAAGACGTCCAATCCAATTCTGTTCGTGAATAACGAGCTTGATCCTAGATGTCCGGTCAAAAACGCCCGCGCCATGAGGAAGCTGTATCCTGGCGCTGGCCTTGTGAGCGCTAAGGGAGGAATTGGACATTGTTCGTATGCGGTGGAGAGCGCGTGTAATTTGAAGAACATCAACAAATACTTTAAAGATGGAAAGGTTGAAAAGGATGAGGTGGTGTGTGAGGTTGATTTACAACCATTCGAGGGGTTGCCAACTCCGATTTCAGGGAAGATAGCCTGAGGCTAAATATTAGATGTTAATATTGCTCCAGTTCGGATGCACGGAATTTGCATGTTTTCATTCAGTATAGATTATGTAGTCATTGTTTCAATATAATTCATTGTTTTATTAACTATTTGGTGTTCAGTTCACACACCGTCAACTTCAAGTTTTTCTGCTTACTCCGTAGATCCAATAAGTGTTGAATTGATCGATGAATAATTAGTGCGCCCCAGTTTCTACGGTAGCCGGCGATGTGGCCGCATTGCGGGGATGTGCGGCCATATCGTCGGCCAGACTACCATTACTCAGCTTATGGGTCGGCCTAATGAAAAAGTTTCAATTGCATGGTCCCAGTGTTATTAACGCAGTCAGTCTGTATCCCCGCCGGCAGAAATGATACACGGCCGGAGTCGGCCAGTTTTTTCGTCCCTCTGTATTTATTTACGCCCTTCAGAATCCGTCTCTGTCTCCTTCATGATAATAGAGGCCAACTGATATTTATGATATCTTTTATCTGTATTTATTGCTTTATTCCGTATGGTTTCTCGTTTGTAAATTACACCTAAAATCTACTCCGTAGTGTCTAAATTGCGACTTGTTACTCCTAAATTTTAAAGTTATCGATTTTGATAAATTTAGGTATGGTTACGGTATCCTATTGAGGCTTAGCAGCAACCTACCCACCACTCCAAACTTCGTTCAGGGATTGGTTGGTGGGCTGGGCTCTCCAAAATCTTTTTTTTTCGTCCCACAACTCCCCGCAGCTTCGACCTCGTTCCCCCACCAACGCCTCCACCACGACCCCCATCAACTCCATCTCATCCAATCTACACATAATTCTACACAATGAGTGACGTCGCCTCCGAATCGTCGTCCGCCGAGGTCGAAGTTGGGCCCGTTGTGATCGGTATCGCCTTTGGAAACACATCCTCGTCAATAGCGTACACTGCCGCCGATGGAAAGGCAGAGGTTATTGCGAACGAGGAGGGTGGTATGTTATGACATATTATTTACTATGGAAAAACATTTGGGCTGATGACACCAAGACCGACAGATTCCAACAGTACTGAGTTACATTGACGACGACGAGTTCCATGGTGCACAGGCAAAGGCCCAGCTGGTTCGGAATCCCAAGAACACAGTTGCCTACTTCCGGGACTTTTTGGGCAAGCAGTGAGCCCGCCCGCTCCGCACAGTTTAGTGCAGTGTGTGGGGATGGTGCTAATCTGTCGTGCGTACACAGGTACTCTGAGATCGACCCTACAAACAGCCACCACTCCGCCCACCCCGTCGACATCGACGGCACACCGAGCTTCAAGCTTGAGAAGGAGACGGTCAGCGTTAGCGAAATTGCCACGCGCCACATCAAGCGTCTCGTCGAGTCTGCGTCCGACTTCCTCGGAAAGAAGGTGACTGGTGCCGTGATCACCGTACCCACCGACTTCACCGAGGCCCAGCGTGAGGCGCTCGTCGCCGCCACAAAGGCTGCGGATGTTGAGGCACTACAGATCATCCACGAGCCTGTTGCTGCCGCACTGGCGTACGCTGCCAAGGACTCTCTGCAGCCGCATGATAAGTTGGTGCTTGTCGCCGATATCGGTGGAACTCGCAGTGATGCGGCGATTGTTAGTGTGCGCCAGGGTATGTACACCATTCTGGCAACAGCACATGACTATGAGCTGGGTGGTCTGCACCTTGACCAGGTGCTGGTCGACCATTTCGCGAAGGAGTTTTTGAAAAGATACAAGAGTGATCCCCGTGAGAACGAGCGCTCGCTGGCGAAATTGAAGCTCGAGGCCGAGTTGGTGAAGAGGACACTGTCCATTAGCACATCATCCAGTATTGGTATCGATTCGCTTTGCGAGGGCAATGATTTCCACAGCACCATCAACAGAATGAGATATGAGATGGCTGGAAAGAAAGTGTTTGACCAGATCGTCAAACTAGTTGAGACAGTTGTTGAGAAGGCTGAGTTGGATCTTTTGGACATTGATGAGGTTCGTTGGCTTATTGTGTTTATGGGATTGTGCACAGTATTGACAGTTTCATTAGGTTATACTCTCTGGTGGTAGTTCGCACACTCCCAAGATTGCTAGCCGTGTTGCTCAGCTGTTCCCCGAGACCACTGTCATCCACGCACCTGCCACTAGCACCACTGCTATCAACCCCTCCGAACTTTCTGCCCGCGGTGCCGCCATCCAGGCCTCCATGGTCTCCGAATTCGATGCCGAGGACATTGAGCAATCAGTACACCCTGCTGTTACCGTTGCTCCTCACTTGAGCAAAGACATCGGTGTTGTCGTTGTCGGTGCCAACGGCGCTGAAGAGTTCCAGTCCATTCTCCCTGCACAAACCGCTGTCCCCGCACGGAGGACGGCTGAGCTTTTGGTCCCTGCCTCCGGCGGTGACATTGTCATCAAGTTTGTTGAGGGTGTTCGGGAAATTATCAAGACTGTTCCTGAGAAGAAGGAGAGCAAGGCTGAGGATGCGGAAGACGATGATAGTGAAGAGGAGGAAGATGAGGAGGAAGAGGAGATTAAGAGCAAGGAGATGAAGGTTGAGAAGGTCCTCGCCGAGGCCCTGCTCAAGGACGTGAAGGCTGGTCAAAAGATTGAAGTCACGATCAACGCCGGTCTCGACTTTTCTCTGAACTTGGCTGCCCGCATTGTCGGAACGCAAACTGGTGTGCGTGGAATCGTCAAGGCTCCTTAGACTTCTGGACTAGTTTAGGGTTTGTAAGATTTCAAAGCTTAGGGATATATATCATAGAAGTCCCTTCATGGCATATATCATTATGTTTAAATAAACGATTGGAACATTACGGGGCGCCGGTGGTTAAGTATTTTGGTTGGTGGCTGGGACTATATAGGGTTTTCAAAAGCAGGTCATTTTTATTTTTGAGCTTCACAGTGTTCGTATTTCTCCATGATCGTGATGTTGATCGTGAGACGAGTCCGTGCAGGGTGTGCCCTTCGATCGAGAGGCCTGTGGTTGTCCTGCCCCAGATCAGTCCCGAATTGGTCATGTACGTAGAACTAGAAACGCCAATGGTAAATATTAGAACCCGAGCCGGAGAGTCGTCGTCATGGGGCTCTGCGGCCGCATCCGACTTATTCAGCCACCTCTTCAGGGATGGTTGGCAGCCGCTGATTGGCTGTTCCGGTCAGACCTAGAGTAGGTAGTAGTTTGCTCGGAACGGGTGACGCCCAGCAGAGAGGCCTGTGTGCCCTGTAAAGCCGACCGGGAACAAACTGAAAATATTTCCCGGCATTAGTTGCGAGGGCAGCTAGAGGCTTTTTTTCCCAGCTCTCTTACAAGTTACGACGCCTCGCAGCACCACCGGTAACCTGTTCTCCTACTCCTTAACTTCGCGCTCAAAATCCTCAATTTTTTCGGTTTGAAACCCGCTTCGCTCATTGCTATTGCCCCCACGAAAAGCTTCTTGTTGCACACACACATCCGCAACAAACTTTCGATTACTTTACTTTACAGCCAGCTTAGCTTGGTCGTCGTTCATCACCACCACCTTTTGCATCGCAACGCTCCCAGCCCCTTGTGCTGTGCTTCTCATCGCTATCACACTTATCACTTCCGGAGACCAGACACGCGACAAGTCTGCATTGCACGCAACTCTTATCCAGGTTGCCGGCTCCCCTGACGTAGTCGGATCTCTTCGCGTCGTTCGAGACCTTCCCGTCCCTGATAACGGGAGTCCCCTTATCTCAAGTGCAAACTACCCTTACTTTACACTCTTCCGCTCAACTCCCTCTCACACCCCGCACAACACCCCTCATGGCTACCACCAAATCCAACGGTCGCCCCAAGGCCTCTGCTACTACCTCAGCTCAGGACGATGATGCTGGAAGCATCTTTCTGTTCATCCCCAACTTGATCGGTACGGTTGATCCTCCTATTGCAGTTCGCATACGTGGAAGGTTTCGCTAATGAATGGGGTGAATTTCAGGATATTCGCGAATTATACTAGCAGGAGCTTCGCTCTACTACATGGCATATCATCCTAACTATTGCACGGTCTTGTATTCGCTCTCGTGTTTGCTGGATGCCTTGGATGGCTATGCAGCAAGAAGGTTCAACCAGTCGACAAAGTTCGGTGCGGTGCTGGACATGGTTACGGATCGATGCACGACCGCTTGTTTGCTGGTGTTCTTGAGTGCTGCATACACGGATTATGCAGTCCTGTTCCAGGTGTTGATTTCGTTGGATTTGGCCAGTCATTACATGCACATGTTTGTTCCACATACCCCTTGAAAGACACGCAACAAAAGCTGATTACGAATACAGGTATGCATCGCTGGAGTCTGGCGCAGCTTCGCACAAGAAGGTTGAGAAGAAGCGTAGTCGCATTCTCAATCTTTACTATTCTAATAACGTATGATCAATTCCTCCCATTCCAAAGATTATATTTGTCTGACTTGTTACTACAGAAAGTTTTGTTCACATTCTGTGCTGCAAACGAAATTTTCTTCTTGGCCCTCTACCTCCTGAGCTTCCCGGAATACGCCGACACCCACACCTGGCCCTGGGTTGTCGCTGCAGCAACATTCCCCATCTGCGCGGCAAAGCAATGGATCAATGTCGTACAAATGGTCAAGGCTGCAGTGACACTTGCAGAAAGCGATGTCGAAATGAGGAAACGCGCAAAGAACTTGTAGGTCGACCTACAGACGCGGCACAAACAAAGGCCTATTGGGTTAATGGTTACCAGGACCGAAGCAAAATGATTTCTGGAATAGTTCGTGGGTACAATTGGGAAGGAACGAACGGATGGGTGGTGTGGTGTTGCTATAGACTGGTGTGTTGGGTTTTTGCTTTGCGGGCACGGACGGAAAACTGAAAGTTGGGCAATTTGCATCTTGGTTTGATGTTTATGGACTAATGGTTGTGCGGGGCCCTTTCTTTGGAATTGACTGGGTGACTGGGCTTTATTCTTCGATTCATGTATTTCTTTGGATCCCGATTGTTTCGTGTTCTTTAACCCTTCGTTCTTCAACTTGTTCTCATTCTTATTCTTTTCGTTCTTTTGCTTCTCTTTTAACGTTGGATTTGGGACACAAACTTTAGCATTTTTAAAACTGTAAAGCCTTCTTTTAACAATATCATTATTATTTGGTTGGTCCGTCTGTTCTTGGTTGTGAAACAGACACGCGGAGATTTGAGGAACCCTGATTTGCATAGAGTGACGTCGCCAATGGCCCGGGATGTTCTTGGCAGGGTCGGTAAAATTAAGCAAATCTTTTACAAAGACCCTCTCTTCCCTCTCCCCCCTCCATCCTCAACTGGCTTGTGCACATTGACTTGTTCACTGGCAAACCTCTTTTTTCCACCAGCACCATGTATATCCGACAGTCTAAGCTGCGGCATCTCCGCGAGTACCAGTACTCAGCGGTAGACCACTCGCTGACGTCGCGGTACATCCTGAAGCCGTTCTACACGAAGTTCTTTATCCACCTGTTTCCCATGTCCATGGCGTACGTGTTCTTTGTTTCACCAGTAAATATTTGTTTCTCGTGCTAATTGAATTCTGCAGGCCCAATCTAATCACGTTAACTGGGTTCTTTTTTGTGGTCATCAACTTTCTGACACTGCTCTGGTACAACCCCACGTTGGACCAGGATTGTCCAGGCTGGGTCTACGCGTCGTGGTCCATCGGACTGTTTCTCTACCAGACGTTTGACGCATGCGATGGCACGCAGGCCCGTCGGACTAAACAATCCGGGCCGCTTGGCGAGCTGTTTGACCACGGTGTGGATGCGATTAATACCACCCTCGGTGTGATTATCTTTGCGGGTGCCATCAACCTGGGGCAGTCATGGGCAACGCTTTTGACGTGCTTTGCGAGCAACTGTGCGTTCTATCTCACGACTTGGGAAGAATATCACACTGGTACTCTGTACCTTGGATTGGTGTCTGGCCCGGTTGAGGGTGTGTTGACGCTGTGCGCTATCTATGCGACTACTGCTATTAAGGGTGGAAGCTATTGGCAGCAGCCGATGCTGGAGACTTTGGGAATCGGACAGCCGGAATGGCTTCCCGAGATCTTGAAGGATCTGAGCTTTGCGACTTGGTACTTGGTGTATGGAGGCATTATGCTGTCTTTCAACATCATTCAGAGGTGTGTTTCCAAACCTTTCTTTTCATCATCTATCCCCGAGCAAGTGATTACACATTTTTAACCCCGAGGTTGGCGTTACTGCCAGCTGCTGGAGATAATCCTACGCAACAAACTTTAAATACCTCTGATGCTCCTTCATTACCCTTATTTATTCTCATACTTTGTGAAGAACGAGGCTAATTATAAACAGTTCGCAGAATGTTATCCGTGCTCGTCGGGCGAAGGGTCTTCCAGTTCTGCCTGCGTTGATGGGATTGGCTCCATTCTTTGTTCCATGGGTCATAATTCCCACTTGGCTTGCTCTCCGCCCCCGCATTCTCACCGAGCACCTGGTTCCATTCATCTTTTTTATTGGAATCGCCTTTGCCTACCAGGTTGGCTTGATGATTACTGCACATTTGACCAAGTCGAAATTCCCATTCGTCAACGTACTCCATATTCCCATTGCTATTGGTGCAATTGATGCCGTTGGCCCATGGTTGAAGGATATGTCTGCATTCTATGGCCATTCCACTTGGGGCTGGAACAGTGTTCTCGGGAGTGTCGATGAATACCAGCTTGCATACGTTATGGCCTGCCTTGGGCTTGCAATTGGCGTTCATGGATCTTTTATTATCGATGTTGTCACTAACATCTGTGACTACATGGACATCTGGTGCTTGACAATCAAGTACCGAAGAGACCTCGGGCAGGAGCCACCCCCGCACCCGGAGACCAAGGAGGTGAAAGCTCATTAATGATTGAAGGATATTGTGGAAGCATAGCGTGGCAGTCGTCTGTTGTTTGATTTGATTTACGAGGACTATGATTTGATGATATCTTTGTTTTGATGGATACAATTTTGTTAATGTACTTAATTCGGTTGGATTGCTTACGTTCAAAAAAATGAATCGAGGAGTTTTCTTGCACTGCATCGATTGTGACATCTCACGGGTCTGCAACACCTGCATGCCACCGTTTCAGATTGTGATCGCCGACTGCATTTGCCATCCTGTAGCCGTTGGTCCCTGGGATTTTTTCCCGCCAGCAGCTCCCTTGGGCCCTTGGCCAAGCCATCGCCACCCCGCCGTGGGGCAGCGCAAAATTTAGGTATATCTGACTCACGCCCCGCCCCCCAACCCCGGGCTCCCCTCCCCATATCATCTCCCATCTCTCACTCAGCTCCCGCCCCAATCGCACCTCAATTGCACCACCTCCACGCAACCCATACACACACCACAAACATGTCCGAAGTCCCCAAGAAAAAGGTCGGCGTCCTCGGCTGCACCGGCAGCGTCGGCCAGCGCTTCATCCTGCTCCTCGCGGCGCACCCCTACTTCGTGCTCCACGCCATCGGCGCCTCCTCCCGCAGCGCCGGCAAGCCCTACGCGCAGGCCGTGCGGTGGAAGCAGTCGCAGCAGCTCCCCGACTCCGCGCGCAGCCTCGAAGTCAAGCCGTGCACGCCCGAGCACTTCGCAGACTGCGACGTCGTGTTCTCCGGCCTCGACGCGGACGTGGCGGGCGAGATCGAGACCGCCTTCCTCGCCGCCGACCTGGTGGTGTTCAGCAACTCCAAGAACCACCGCCGCGAGCCGGTGACACCGCTCATGGTCCCGCTGGTCAACACGGACCATTTCAGCATCGTCGCGCACCAGAAGAAGCTCAAGGGCCTGGGCAAGGGCTTCATGGTCACCAACGCGAACTGCAGCACCACGGGGCTCGTCGTCCCGCTCAAAGCGCTGCAGGACAAGTTCGGCCCGCTGGACGCAGTCACGGTCACGACGCTGCAGGCCATCTCCGGCGGCGGCTACCCCGGCGTGCCGAGCATGGACATCCTCGACAACGTGGTCCCCTTCATCGGCGGCGAGGAGGAGAAGATCGAGTGGGAGACGGGCAAGATCCTGGGCGGCGTCAGCGCGGCCGGCGACGCGTTCGAGATGCAGAAGATCACGCGCGTCAGCGCGCAGTGCAACCGCGTCGCGGTCATGGACGGCCACACCGCGTGCGTGAGTGTCAAGTTTGGCGCGGGGGTGAAGGTGCCGAGCGTGGACGAGGTGAAGCAGTGCCTGCGCGAGTATCGGTGTGAGGCGCAGGAGCTGCGCTGCCCGAGTGCGCCGGGTAAGGCGATTGTGGTTATGGAGGAGGAGGACCGCCCGCAGCCGAGACTGGATAGGGAGAATGAGGGCGGGTATGCGGTCGTCGTGGGACGTGTGCGTGAGGATAGTGTGCTGGATGTTAAGTTTGTGACGTTGAGCCATAATACGGTTATTGGCGCTGCCGGAAGCTCGATCTTGAATGCGGAGGTGGGTGTTGTTAAGGGGTTTATATAGATTGCGTAGTTGGTGGGGGGCTGGGTGTGGGTGGGATAGGCGTTTTGCTTGGATGGAATAAAAGCTGGAGAGTTGGAATATTTTTTTTTGAAGGATTGGTGCTGTGCTGTAGAAATGGGGGTGCAGTTGTAGAGGTTCGTTCTGATGTGTATCTGTCTGCTTCGAATTCATCCACATTATATCACTCGAAAATCACCTTCCTCACGCAAGCTGTACGTGATAGCCAATCCAGTCATGCTGATTGTGCCAAAGCCGGTCAATGACTATGTACCCTATATTTCTCCGGTATCAAGTGCAACGGACACCAACATGCCCAAACGACCCAGTGCAAGCACCGAAATCCCAAGATCGTAATTCTGAAACACCATTCCAGAACTCAGGCCAACAGAACCAATCCCAAAAACGTAGAATCTATATCTATATCCATCTATTACACGCCCCATCTATCCCAGTATCATCCCATCACCATTTCCAAACCTCTATAAGAACGCTCTAAAACGGCATATCCGCAAACTCATCCACCTCCTCCCCCTTCTCCCCCTCCCCCTTCCCCTTCCCCTTGCCATCCCCCTCCACCTTCGGCTCCAAACAACTCTTAACAAACCCCACCAACACAGCGACCATCGGCTTCGCACACGGCACAAAATGCCCGCCGGGATGAAACACCACCCGTCCCTCGCCGCCATCTTCACACGCCGCGGCGACCTCGCGGCTGCGCTCCTCACTCACCACCGTATCCACACTGCCGAGCACATGCAGCACCGGCACCGCAATCTTCGGCTCATAAAACCCTTGATACAACTCCCGCGGCGCCGCGAACCCCGAGTAGCACGCCGCGAACTTCAGCTCGCTGCTTCCGCGCGGGACCGTCCACCCCTCCGGGTTGTAGTCGCGCCCGCCGGGCTGGAGGAGCGCGGCGAGCATGGCCGCCAGCGCCGCGCCCTGGGAGAAGCCGATTATCCCCGTGAACGGCCCGTCGGAGGCGATGAGAGAGCTGATTAGGGAGAAGGTCTCCGCGAGCCCCGTGTAGGCGCCGGAGGCGTCGTCGCGCCGCCACCAGCCGTAGAACTCGCCGCCGTCGCTGTCGGAGTCGCCGCCGTCGCCGGGGCTGGCGCCGGGGAGCTCGGAGGGGAGGAGCTTGTGCGGTGCGGTGGGGAAGTGCAAAGTGCTGCCGGGAGGGAGGGATTTGAGGAGGAGCTTTTGGAGCGCTTTGGTTTTGGAGGAGAAGGAGGGGCCGGATTGGGTGTAGCCGTGGAGGAAGAGGAGTTTGAGCGGCGCGGTGGCGGCGGCGGTGGGGGGTGGGGACATGGTGCGGGTTGTGGATGGGGGAGGGAGAGGTGTAATGGGGGAGGAGGTGAGTGGTGGGGAATTGGGAGGGTTGGTGGGGGAGGTCGATGTTCAAGATTGCCGGGATTCGCGGCGGATGATGGATAGATGGCTCATGCGCCAGTCTAGAAGGCTTTATAAGCTTGCGAGCTAGGTAAGCATAACTAGGGCCCTGACACAACACAAATTTAGGATCTACGGCCAAATTTCTGGTCAACAAAACAGAGTAGAGTAACGGTAAAATTCCTTTTCTTAGGCAGATCGTTTTTTGATATTATAACTTTGCAGGCTGTTGCTGGCAGCGGCGGGTAGGGCCATTGCACATTCGGATACAGATATCACAAAGATGCGGTGTTCGAGAGATAAGTTTATTACTTGTTTAAAAAACAGAGAATTAGTAGTATCACGCCTTCAACCCATTAAAGGCACATCTTTTTCACACTCAAATAGCAAATCACAGCGCCGTCCAACGTTTTTCACATCCAAATCACCAATTCACAGTTCACTTCACAATTCACGTCCACATTCACGACAACAGATATACTTGCCCATTACTTACACCGTTTAATATCCACCCACATCACCCATACCAACCCCAAGAAGTAAAAAATGCTCAGCCTAATTGCTCATCACTCGGTCGAATTAAAACAGTTGGAATCCTCACCCCTCAAGCTTTACCGCCGCCTCCTCGGCCGCTGCGTCTATCGCGGCGAGCATCGCAATCCGCTCCTCGAGTATGTCGCGCTGCCCAAAATGGTCGCCGACGATCGCAATGATCATGTCCAGCACGCCGACCGTGTCCTCCCGCGGCGTCACGACCTCATCGGGGATAACGGGGGCTGGTGCAGGCGCAGGCGCTGGGGGTTCGTCGAGCTCACCCTCCTCCGGCTCGCTGTCTGCATTTGCTGCGTCGGGGATGACAGCGGCTTCTGGTGGTGCAGACAATTCATCGAGCTCGCCCTCCTCCGGCTCACTGTCTTCATGCTTCTCCGCATTCGCTTCCGCAGAATACTCCCCCTCCACGTCCTCTACTCCCACTCCCGCGTCATCTCTCGCATCCACCTCCTCCCCCGCCTCGTCCTCCTCCTCCGCGGCAAGCAGCGCCTCCATCTCCGCCTTCTCCTCCTCCTCGCTCTGCAGTCCCTTTAGCGCCTTCATCGCCGCCTTCGCCAGCGCACGCACAACGCACATATCATCAGCCGGCAAGGACTCGTCCACGCGCACCAACAAACTCCAAATCCAGCGCGCCACGTCGCGGTCCACGCCGCGGCGGAGAGTCCTAGTCCCCGCGCCGATCGTCTTGGTCGCGACCTTGATCAGCGCCAGTGTGCGGGCTTGGTCGAGAGCCCAGAGCAGCTTGGGCGTGGGCGTGTTTGTGTAGAGCCATTTTGCGCCGAATTTCCATGGGATGGAGATAGGGGGGTTTGAGGGTGGAGGGAGGGCGGAGTGCAGGAGCTGGCGTGTTGTGAGGTAGCGGGAGAGGAGCGGGGCGTGCCAGTCTGGCGGCGAGGGCCGCGCGGGCGAGGGCAGGAGCGAGATGTACGTGCTGTCTTCGAACGCGCCGAGCGTGTCCTGCTCCTCCTCCTGCGCCGGCTCGTCGTCCTCGTCCTCTACAACGGCGGGCTCGGGTGGCGGCGGCTCGGCGGCGGCGTCGTCGGCGGGTTCGTCGTCGTAGCACAGCACCACATCGTCGTTGCTAGCCACCGGCACGGGCCTCTGTCTCGGCGGCGGCGGGGGCTTTCGTTTCCGCGCCCTTGGCGGCGGCGGCGCATTCGAAGTTTTGCCCAGCAGTAGCGAGGGCACGCCTTTTGCCTCAGACCTAACTATCTCAGCTGTGTTCAAGCTCCATCGAAGCATCACAGCCCCATCAAAGCAAGCATCGAAGGGGGAGGGGGGGGGGTACGCACCGCACCATCCGCAGATAGTCGATCCCATCATTACACGGGCCGTAAAAGTCCTCATTGCTGTTGTCGAGCCCTGGGAACGCGCCGCGCTGGCCGGTCGTCTGGTCGAGGTAGCCGTGAGGGTTGCCGGCGAAGCCGAGGCCGGCGGCGCTGCCGGTGTCTTGTTTTGCGCGCTTGGAGCTGCTGCCGCCGTCGTGGTTTGCGTTCTTGTTCTTTTTGCGTTTGGCCATGGTGTGGTTGCTGGTGGAGAGAGGAGGGAACGCGAGATGCGATGTGATGTCAGGCGGGACTAAGAGAAACGCGGGTTGGGTCTGGTAGCTGAGTTAACGCTAATGTTCAATACCACGAAACTATTTGAATTGATACAGAGCTTCTCCAATTGCCCCTTCCGTCCAAATAGAGACGGTATTTCTACTTCGTCAGGCGTGTCTTGCCAAAAAGTAGCTGCAGATAGCTAAAAAAAAAATACATGTGACACCAGTTGAGCCGCGCCAAGATAACCAGCTTGCACTACACCAGAGAAGCTTCACAGCCGACGACAGCTCCCATCGACCAAGCTGGCATCGGTCTCAATCGTCAACTCACAATGTCCGGAAAATACCTGCTCCCCGTGCTAGTCGCGGTGACCGGTGAGCTCTCCCACTCGCAGCCCTACAAATCTATATCTAACAAGTCCCTTAGGCTCCTTCATGGTCCTAGTCCCCCACCTCCAATCCGCCCTCCGCCTCTTCCACCTCGGCCGCGACTTCACCGCCGACGACGCCCGCATCCACTCCCTCATCTCTCACCAATGCACGCTCGAGCACCCCAGCATCCTCACCGGGTGCGAGGACATGACGCTCATCGGCAACGCCATCTACACAGCCTGCACCACCTCCGCCGCGAACACGCACAAATGGGGCCGCCACCCTAATGCCACCATCTCCCACATCCCCGGCGACGCGATCTACCGCTGGGACCTGGCATCCAACGCCGTCACCGCCCTCTCGCTGCGCAACCTCCCCGGCCCTGACTCCGCTGCCGGGCGCTCGTTCCTGGGGCTGGACATTAATGAGCGCCCTGACGGGACGTTGAGTTTGTATATCGTCAACCTCCTGCCGGAGGGGAACGTGATCGACAAGTTCGCCCACGATCCAGCAACGGACTACATGACGCACGTGCTGCGTGTGCCCACGACTGCGGAGGGCGCCGCGCCCCTGCCGAACGCGATCTTCGCGCTCCCGGAGCACGACGATGACGCGGCAATGTGGGTCACGAATGATCATCGCCACGGCCACGGCCCGTGGCGCGCGGTCGAGATGTACACGCGCCGCCCGTGGTCGTGGATCTCGTTCTACTCGGTCTCCACCGGGTGGAAAACCGTGCTCCCGGGGCTGGTCGGGGTGAACGGGATCACGGGCGACAAGGACCCCGCAAACCGCAAGCTCTACGCATCTGAGCTCGTGGCGGGCGCAGTCCGAGTCCTCAAGCCCTCAGAGACGACATTCGGGGATGTCGAGCAGGTCCAGACAATCGACATTGGCATGACCGGCGACAACCCGAGCCTGTGGGGCGATGACCTGTACATCGCCGGCACGGCGCGGGGGCACCTGTTCGAGGGGTGGAAGAACGCGGCGGAGGGGGAGAAGCCGTGGGGGCTTTTCGAGGGCGGGCCGGGGATGGTGGTGAAGAGGGTTAATACGAGGCAGCTCGGGCAAGGGTTTTATGGGAAGGGGTATACGGCGCCGCCGGTGGTGGAGGAGGTGGTGATGGATGCGTTTGGGCGGATGGTGAATGTTAGTAGTTCGGTGATTTTTAGGCCGTATGATGTTGAGGTGCCGGTGGAGGCGGAGGCGGAGGGGGAGGCGGAGAAGAAGGGTAGTGACGATGATGACGAGGAAGAGGAGGAGCTGGAGGTGCCGGGCGGGAAAGTGAAAGTGAAGGGGGATTTGTTCATCACTGGGATTGCGTCGAAGGGTATGTGTGTCCCCACTCGCCAGACGGTATGTGCTAACTCTGCTTTCTACAGGAATCTGGAAGTGCAAAGACTTCGAATAGATGATCCCCCAGTCTCGTTCTCTATCCAAAACTCAGTATTATTTTATGTAGATCTCTCACTTCACGACGTAATAAACGGCTTGTGCCTGTAATGACCCCGTAGATTGGCAGTGATGCCCAGAATGAACCTCCCACCCTCCCACCCTAGCCACTTTTGGGAAGCCAAGGGTATCCTTCCACCCGGGGCACCTGTATCGTGAATATCTTCTACCAACACATAGCACCCTCCTCACTGTGGCCTCCTCCACCAAACGCATCCAATTCCCCAACGGATTGTAGAAACCTTTCCAAGCTGAAATGCAGTAGTACTAGTGCTCGTCAAACTCCTATATCCCAATTCGTAGTTAGCTAGCAAAATTCAAATGAAGTATTCCGTAAAGTATGATGCATCCATAGTACACCGGCCCTCTAAATCGATCATGGAATACGGTCTGTCGCCGTATACTATGTCCGTGCTCAGGCTGTGCAGGCGGCATCCTCATCGAACGTGTACTCATGTCCATTGAGAGTTCAGTGTACAGCAAGAGAAGAGAACCGCAGAAATAAGCACGATACAGAATATCTGGGCCGCAAACTTGACCTAAACCGAGTGATACCGGGTGCAGAATTGAGAATTCTAACATCCTCATAGTGTTGTGTTGATGAGGGAATGGAGTCACCAGCGTCACGTCGAACGGTACGGGGGCAGTAGGTACTTTTTGTTCCACAGCACAGCCCGCGGGCTTGTATTAGGGATTTGTTTCTGAGCGGCCCGAGGAGATGTCGTTCTGGGGATTTGGGTTGTGTCGGGATCTTTCTGGGCATTAATTGAACTTCGGGGAAATTCTGTGCATTCCCTCCGATCGGCGGTGTCATTATGGGCATGAGCCGTGAAATAATATAAAAGCGTCCAGATTCGGGACTTGGGCGTAGATTGATGTCATTCATGTCTGACAGTAGGTTAAATCAACCGCAATATCGGATTCCGCTGGATCTGCTGTGTATCTGCTGTGTATCTGCGGTGCATCTGTCTGGGAATCGGATCGATGCGGATCAGTTCCTTATTGTTGTAGATTGAACGTGTGATTGTCTTCATTGAAAGTTAAGTGTACAGGAAGAGAAGAGAAGAGCAGAATAAGGGCGATGAGACTCCAGGAGACTCGAACCCAAATGACCAAGGTCCAAAACCGAATGATTACCGGTGCAGATGTGCAATCTACAACACTTATACCATTATTATGTCGTTTATGTAGATCTCTCACTACACGACGTTTTGATGGACACATCGCCGTCAAGAACCTCAAAAAATAAACAACCCCCCAGATTCAGGACTTGTACGTAGATTGATGTCATGTCATATTTGCCAATAGTTTAAATCAACCGCAATCTCGAATTGTTCCGCTGTACATACGCTGTGTATCTGCTGTGCCCATATCTGTGAATCGTACCATCGAAACGTCCAAGATCGATGCCGATCAGTTCCTTATCTGCGGTATATACATACCGACCCCCTCAAAATAAGGCCAAGAGCGCACCCGTTACCGTGGTGCTGCCACCACAGTTTAAAATACTTCGGGCAGACGCGTATCTACCGAGCCTGTAGAGTCCGTATGTAGCAGCAAGCAGGCTGTCCCGTCGTCGCTGAGGGGTACTTAATCTCCCGGCAGATCGCTCTCTCTCTCGATCGCCTCTCGCACGAAAACAACCGCGCAGCAGCTACAGCAGATTATATATCCCGACAACGTGCCCCCGCCTCCCGCGGCCACAATCACAAACGGTGGTGGTGATCGGACTGTGCGCAAAGACAGCGTTGCGGCTCCAAGACTGACGCCCTGCATGGTGCGCATGGTGTGGAAGCCGGATTCCCGAGCGCGGCCGGGGAACGGAGGTCGGTCAGCTGCAGCTGTGCATGCGCACCAAGTCAACAGTCAAAAAAACGGCGAAACGTCGTGCGGTTTTGAATGACGGCGAAAAGGGTGTCCGTCAAGACCACGTTTAGCGCGGCGAGTATAATACATAATATACCAAGCTATGTTTGTACAGTACGAGCACCAAGCTACAGATGTAGGGTACCAAGGCTGGGTTTTTATGGAGTAACGGCCGTGGGGGACGCGACGGGACCCCGGACGCCACAAAGTGTAGGGTCGTAGGGCGGGTGAGCCATATAAAACGTCACTGCTAAGCTTTTCTTCATTTTTCTGGGCATGTAATTCACGCTTCTGGGGCTGGTTTTCGTTGCCAAAAGAAATACTCTACGGCAGCCCCGAAATGGAAAAAAATGCAGTTCACGATGGTTGAACGACGCGCGCCGTGATTGGCCGGCTACAGTATGATCGGATGAGGTTGGAAGGGTTGGGGAGGAGGTTGATGCGGTATTTAGCCTGTGAGGTATGTATTCTGGGCTAGCTGGGAGAGGAGCTGGGGAGATAAGAGTAGCGGATGCGGGGAGAGGGGGGCGGCGAGAAGTCCAGGGAGCCAGGGAGGAGCGTGATGGAGATCCAGGGTCCGGCCGGAATGCAAGCAGATATGTATGTGCAGCACGTGTGGGGCCTGCCACTGCCTGCTGCTGCTGAGCATCGTTACATGGGCGCCAGCAGTCGTCCGCCCGCCAACAACGTTAACCTTATTGACGGGTGCAACGCCGCCCGCTCTTCCGACGAGCCCTGAACTAGTGCCAACCGTCTCCAACATATCTGTTGCAAAGGGTCTTCGGGGCCAAGGTAAGGTCCGCATGCATTATCACAGCACCACCACCTCCGCTTAGCCTCCGTCATCTTCGTCTGTAATCACACCCAAACCAAGGTCTGCTGTAGAGCGGCTGCAGAGCGTCGGCGAGCGGGGGCTGGGACGCTGGATATGACATCAAAAACGATGGGCGCGAGGAGCTTGCGCCGAATGGCGTTAGCGGGCGTGGAGGCCGGGTCGGGGTCTGGTCTGTTGCATCACGTTCACCCTGCGTGCGCGCGCTCCGTCGCTGCGGCTGCCGATGATCCCCCACCAGAACCGTGAAGAGTGTCATCGCGAAAGAAGAAACCAACGTTCGCAACAGACGATGTTCGTTCTTGTGCGCCACCGCCGTCGGCTGGAAGGGTGTAAATGTAATATATGGGAGTCTGGAGTGGTGCTGGATGGGCGCGAGGCCAATCTGGCTTTAAAGGCCGCTGCTGCTGCCCCCGGAGCGGCTGCTGTTCTTAATTCTGGATTAACTGGTGGGTCCCGCGGAAGCTGCCGTAGATCACTTCTCAAATCAGTTATAGCTTTTTCACTCGAGCAGACCAAAGATAAACACCTTGCTTCCTTCTTCCCTTGCTCCTCACGTCCTTCTTCCTCCTCATTATTCATATCAGGCCTGCTGTGCATGCTGTGCCCATTATTATTATCTCCAGATTACTGCTAGGTCCTCAGCTATATATATATTATTATTCGGTTACTTGACACGATGCCTAAAAACCATACTCTCGGAATACTCGACGCGGATACTGATGAAGTTCCGGGTATGCAACGCGTTTTTGTGTTGAATTCTGACTTTTCCGAGATGTTAACGTTCTACCGCAGGAACCGTTCTGCTGCTTGGTGGAACATCGCAGGAGCCCCTCGGTCTCGATACTATAGAGCGGAAGCGGACGGCAGACGGAATCATTCTCGATCCCCAGCCTGACGACCATCCGGACGATCCGCTGAACTGGGCATCATGGCGAAGAGATCTCGCTCTTATCTGCCTCAGCTGGCACTGTCTCATCGGTGGTGGCCAGACGCCGGTGCTTGCGGCCGGTTTTCCAGAAGTTGCGGACACCTACAACGTTGACATTCCGTCAGTAGCATTGACCACTGGTAAGTGCTGTTGTTCCGTTACACTTGATTTTATTCCCATAGGCCAAGATACGCCCCTGCAGCGGTCGCTAATTACGATGGTTGTGGCTTGCAGGACTCTACATGCTTGGCCTTGGGATCGGTTGCGTCATAACAAGCCCAACCGCGATCCTCTTCGGTAAACGTCCGGTGTACCTCGCTGGTGTCGTTTTGTTTTGTGTATCGTCGGTATGGTGTGCACTGTCTCCCTCGTACCCGTCTCTTGTGATTGCTCGCATAGTCATGGGCATCGGGGTCTCGCCCTGTGAGTCTTTGCCATCGGCTACGATTGCGGAGATTTTCTTCTTGCACGAGAGAGCCTACCGTGTGGGAATCTACACGCTGTTGCTTCTCGGAGGAAAGAATTTGGTCCCTCTGGTCAGTGCTGCAGTCATCAACACCATGGGCTGGAGATGGGTATTTTGGATCGTAGCGATGATTGTAGGCCTTAATTTGGCACTGCTCTTCTTCTTCGTACCCGAGACCTTTTGGGATAGAACACCAAGACCCAAGCCAAGTGGTGGGAAAGGTTTCCTTCGCCGCGTCAGCTCGTCAATGTTCTCTCATTCGTCGAAACGGTCAAACTCTCGCTCTCGGTCCAAGATATCAGGAGAGAAGGACCCGGCCCCCAAAACTGCTACTGACGGTCCTGAGATTACCCGCACGGTTTCAGCCGAGGGGAGACAGACTGATTCGCATGCAAGGTTTGGTGAGATTACTAGAGTCACAGATGAGAAACATGATCTCGACGGAGTCCCTACCGCAAGAGAGGTATATCAAATGGACAAAGAAAAGACATCTCGGGCGTCCCTGGATCAATATGTGCGAGAGGCAGCCATCGAACCGATTCCATCCGAAAAGAAGGAAGCTCCAGCAGCGGCCCCTCAAGCAGCCGATGCCGAAGCAACCTCGATCACTCCGAAACCCTTCAGTGCAGGTTTAAAGATCTGGCAGGGTAGAATCCGAGAGGGCTCCTGGACGAAAGCAGCCGTCCGGCCCTTTATTCTCTTTGCATATCCAGCAGTTTTATGGAGCACTGTGGTATACTCATTCTCAATCGGTTGGCTCATTGTGCTGTCGGAATCCGTGGCCCACATCTACCAAGAGAATCCCTACAACTTTACTCCGCTGGGCACCGGTCTTGTCTACTTGTCCCCCTTCATTGGCGGGATATTGGGAACGGCCGTGGCAGGAAAAGTCTCGGATATCCTCGTCCGAATTATGTGCAAACGTAATGCAGGCATTTACGAACCCGAATTCAGACTCGTGATGGGTATCCCAGTTGCTATCACTACGGCCATTGGACTGATGGGCTTCGGCTGGAGCGCGCAAGAACACGACAAATGGATTGTGCCCACTGTATTCTTTGGCATCATCAGCTTCGGGTGCTCTCTCGGCAGCACGACGGCCATCACCTTCTGTGTCGACAGCTACCGACAATACGCCGGCGAGGCCCTCGTGACGCTGAATTTCTCCAAGAGTGAGTTTTCGTGACCCCAAATAAAAGTTACGCAATGAATGCTAATCGTGACTAGACGTGCTGCACGGCTTCATCTTCTCGCTGTTCTTCAACCACTGGCTCGACAAGGACGGCCCCAAGATGACATTCGTCGCGCTCGGCATCATCCAGGTCGGCGCGCTGCTGTTTACGATCCCGCTGTACATGTACGGCAAGCGGCTGCGCCTGTGGACGGTCGAGAAGAACCTGATGGCGAAGTGGACGTAGCGTAGCGTACGAGTAGACCATATATCTGCATATTCATTTATTTGCATAGCATAGTATAGCGATCATGACACGTCGTTGGGGGTTGTAATGGTGTAATGGTGTTACGAACATTTTCTTAGGTAGTTATTGCTGATAGGCGGAGTTTTTGTTTTTGTTTATTTAGTATGTAGCTGGGGTTTGTGGTTGTTTGTCGTGGTGAGTGAGAAGGTTGCGATGTGGGACGCTGTTTATGTTGCATTTATATTATGACCTGTATCTAAAGAGACTTCTGTAGATCGATAATGATGATATCTTTTTAATATAATTAACGTGCGCTTTGGTAGGCCAGACATCAAAATGGTGTTGCAGAACATGCACGGACCGGGTTCTGCGAAACGAAACGCGAGTGATCGCGGCCATATCCATTATCCCACTGCACCCCAGTAGTCGACTCCACTTCACACATGTATTCTGACCTGTCCACCAAGGATATCCGTAGGCCTCCAGGTCGACCGATATGCCACTATCATACTTTGCCAACCGGTCCACCCGTAGGCCTGCGGAAATCCTGGGTGTATATACATGTTAGAACACGCACTTCACACCTCCAAAGCATACCGAAAGCATACCGAAGAAACCCGTAGATTCCCTAAAGAAAACCCCCGCCCCAACAAAGAAAAATACTACTATATACACATTACATCCCGCCCCAGATTTTTTGGTATTGTTTCTGCAACATTCTCTTCTGTTGCCCTCTCCCGTCCCCTGCCCCCCATCCCTCTCTCTCTCCCTCTCCGCTGCTCCCCCCAACACCGCAAGAAAATACTACACACCCCCCCCCCTACTGCCCCCCCTCCCCCCCCTCCTTCAGTCTCCCAACCAAACTCTCCCACCCCCGTCCCCCCGTCTCAAGCCCCAACAACACCGCCTTCACAAGATCCCCAAACTCCCCCGCCAACATCTCCTGGCGTTAAAACCCCTGCACCTTCGCCACCAGGTCAACCACAAACTCGCCGCCGTCCTTCATCAGCCCGCGCACCACCTCCTCGCCGCGCCACGCACTCCAGTCACCCGTCACCGTGTCGACGACAAACGCGCTCAGCTGCGCGTCCCGCGTCTTGGTGCCGTAGACCTCGCGTACCAGTTCCCGCAGGAGCGCGCGCGAGGTGCGCAGCTCTGCGGCAAGCTTGGAGAGGACGACCGGGACGAGGTCCGCGGCGGCGTAGCGCAGCGCGAGGGTGTACACGTCGAGGTGCGCGGCGAGGCGCATCGCCGGTGTCTCCGTGGGCGCGGGGCCGCGGAGCTCGAGCGAGCGCGTGCGTTTGTGGTTCAGCACGGGGTCGTAGGGGGCGAAGGTGTCGGGGGACGCGGGCGCGGTGGCGTAGGAGGATTCCGGGGAGGAGGAGTAGGCGTTGCGGTACTCCGGGCAGTGCGTGCTGGAGTACGACGAGATGTTGTCGGTCGGCTCGTGGCGCGCGGCGGGCTTGCCCCACACGCCGATGCGGCCGGCGATGGCGGCGGCGAGGACGGGGGATGGGCCGTCGTCTGCGGGAGGGGCGGCGGCGAGGGTGTACGTGCCGGTGTACAGGAACTCGAGCAGGCGCTCGAGCGCGGGGATGGGCGTGGTCGCGGGGAGCGTGATGGAGGTTGTCGACCGCGTGGCGGCGGCGAGGAGGTTGGTGTGCGTTGCCAGCAGCGCGCGGTGCACGGTGTACGTCTTCTCGTCGGCGGTCGACAGGGCGGAGGCGGGGACGCGGAGGCGCAGGGTGGGGGATGCGAGAAAGGTGCTACATGGTGGGGCCGCACATCAGCGCTCTGCACAAAATCTACACAAAATCTACGACCACATACCTGGCGAACGACATCTTTGCTGCTGCGATGGACTGACGGCGGTGAGAGAGGGCGAAGAGGGTTTTTTTGGACGGGAAGAAGGGAAGGGAGGGAGACCGGGTTTTGAGTGTGGGGAATTCGGATGGCGCGATCTGGTGCAGAGCGCCCCGGGATGTTCCAGGCTAACACCGCGCGCCGGGAAACAAATTGCAATCGCTAATGGCCAATGCGAGCACGTCAGTTCACGTGCAGTGCCGCCATGAGCAAACACACGCGCTGCCATTGGTCAATTGCGAGGAGGGGTCGGGGGATGGGGGGCACTGCGCTGCTGCGATGCGTGCTCAGCTCGATGAGGGGAACCCGCGATGCTTTTTTTGTTTGCCGCAAAGATGTGATGGACGACCAAGTCTGGAACTGAAATATTACCAGTCAATGGAATTTCTGCTCCTCGCTTCCAGCACGCAGTGCACACTGTCAATTGCGCAAACGCCAGGCCATGAAGGATAAATTGACCTCCATCTAGCGCCTATTCGCGATCTTTGCTGTGTCCAAACAAATCCGCTCAATTGCAATCCCTAACCCATTTCGCCGTTATTCCGTGCTGGGTTAGGCTCTCTGCGCCATTATTTCCCCGCCACGATGTTTGAACAGAAGACTGTGTACCACCAGCTTATGTGAACTTATTTAGCCGTGATGTACGAAGATCCCCATCAATCGTGCTGCTGAGGCTTGGTACTCGTATATCATTGTGAACAGGCTGCCAGTCGTTCCGGCAGTTGTTCACGGTTCATGACGCAGTCCTTGCTAATAGTTGAACATAAATGAAGGTTGGATTGTGGCGATCCTACAGAGACTTAAGAATATAAGTTAGACTCCGTAGTTCCTCCTCGATAGAGTGTATTTAAATACATACCAGCCGGGTATCAATCCGCCCAAGCCTTAGTGTGTTTTTCATCATCGACCTTTCTTCGTATGCAGAGGTTGTCAAGTAAGGCTTAGATCCAGACCAGAGCGACGCAGGAAGATTTTCAACCAAATAAAACTGTATAATCGTGTCAAGCATCTGTACCAAACCGTTCCTGCTGGTTCAGACGGATTCACTAGGCGGCTAACAGAACATGTATATAAGGAAAGAAATAGAGGAAGGATAGAGGTGAAAGGGTGGTTTGCAGCCAGTATTTCATTGCCGCCACTTGTTGGCTGCGCTCTGGAACCATATGTAGCCGCAAATAACCGTCCTGCAGGTTGATGTTAGACGCCAATGGTCCAGTAAAGCACCGATCAATTTAATCCTGTGACGTATAAGCTACGGAGAAAGAGAGCAAGCTCGGGCTTGAAAGCAAACAGTGTCTGAGCTCACGCTGGTGACTAAGGGCGCACAGTCACGTGCGACCAACACGTCCTCAAAGCACGACTTCCAAACAGACTGAGACCTAGACCAGCGTGAGAAAGACCGTAGCCTGCCTGTCAGTGACACACTGAATTGAAGCAGCTTGCAAAAGCTGTCAGAGAATAGACGGAGCAGCAAGCAAGCTTTCATTGGTAAAGCAAACTCGAACCTGACGCAATGGTGGCTGAGGTATGTACAGTACATGTCCGGTGATAGAGTGCGGGATGGAAGCGGTGAGGCAAGCGCAAGTGGTCGAGACTGGGGCTCGTAATGACGTGTGGATGTGGATGTGGAGACGTTGGCGGGCGGGCGGTTGCAGATCATTGCAGGTCCGCGTGTAGCCCGCAGCGGCTATCAAAAGCGATACCTAAACCGCACCATCCAACCTGGAGCAAAGAAATGGCCATATGCAGTGCGAACCCATTTTTTTCTCAGCCACTATTTACATTATAATACACCACATCTACTATAATCCTACAACGCCGCCCCTCCAAAAACACTTTTCCCTCCCCCTACTCACCACTCCCCCGTAACTCCCATTTCCCCCCCGCCTGCACCCACTCCCTCCGCCCCCTCCTTCCCTCCTCCCGCCGCTCCCTCTCCCGCTTCCCAGGATTCCTCTTCTTCCCGCCCTTCACGTCCCCAGTCGTCCACCTTTCCCGCACCTCCCCCGCGCCCAGATCAAACGTCCGCACAACGCGCTTCTTCCCCCCCTCCCTCCTCCCTTTCCCGGTGTCCAAATTCCGGCCGACCATCGTTTTCGCGCCGAGCGCCCAGAGGTCGCCCCACTGCGCCTTCCTCGCGTCACGGTAGGCGGTTTTGCCGCGGCTGCGGGGGACGGTCCAGCGTTCGATCTGCCCGCGGGGGGTGCAGACATCCAACACGACATGCCCGCGCCGCTTCAGCGGCGGCAGGATCAACCGTGGGAGCGTGAGCGCGTGCTGCCGCAGCGCAGACAGCGGGAACGCCGAGCTCGGCGGCGTCGTGGTCAGGTCGAAGTCCCCCAGCCCCGGCGCGGGGTCCAGCGCCACCGCCGGCGCTGTCCCGCGACGGGCGGCGACAAAGGAGTACGACAAGTCCGCATGGTTCCTTGCACTATGCGGCGCGGCCAGGCGTTGTGTATAGCTCGGCCGTGTGTAGCGCTGGCGGAACGTGCACAGCTCTTTTCGCGCGGTGGCGTGCGGGCCGGACCGGAACAGCGGGCACGGCAAGTGGTTCGTGCACGGCGCGATGATCGCCGCTGTCTCCGTCCCGTCCGCGCCTGGTGCTGGGGGCGGGGAGGTGCTGGGGTGCGGCGGGGGTCGCGATGTGGTGGGTTAACAGGAGCTCGCGTGCCGCGGCGATGGACTCGAAGCCGTATTGGTCGCCTTTTTCGATCAGCACGAGCACGCCGCGCGGGGAGAGGAGCTGCCAGAGGTTGTGGATGTGCGTCTTGCGGTGTGTGGCGGGTGCGGGACGCAGGGGGCGGATGCTGTTTGTCGCGATTATGAGGTCGTAGAGTTTTCGTGGTTGTGTGTCTTCGTGTGGGTTTTCCGTCGCTGTGTCGGGGAGACGCGGGATGAAGGTGGTCGACGGGAGGTGCTTGGACATTCGGTAGCGGAGCGTGTCGGAGCCGACGACGACGGTGGCCTTCACGCCGTTGGGGGCCTCGAGGTCCTCTTCCGTTGTCTCGGGTGGTTCCGGCTCGGTACCGCTGACAGCGCGGTCGTGGTCGGCGCGGAGTGCTTGTTCCGCCTCCACGATATTCCGCCACGCCAGCGCGCCGGCACCACCAGTACCGACATCAAGGACGTTAACAACACCCGGCTCATCACCACCCTCACCACCACCGAGGACCCACTCCCCGCCCAGTCTCCGCCGCAGCTCCGTCAGCGCGCCCAGCGACTGCGCGTAGTACCCCGGCAGCAGGGTCGCGAGGAACACGTTCGCCTCCATCTGGCTCATCGGCCCGCTGGGGTGCAGCTTGATGGGCGCGACGCGCTTGCCGCCGCGCGGCGCCATGAGCGGGGAGTTCTGGAACACGGGGCCGAGGATCGTGCGTGCTGCGGCGTCGAGGTGGCGGTTCTTGGTGTCGAGGTCTGCGAGCAGCGTTTCGGTTGTGGTTTGGAGGTCCGAGGGGAAGGTGGCGGTGTACGGGTGCGTGCCGAACTGGCCGAGCTTCGTGAGAGGATGTGTTCGCAGGTACGGCGCTTCGTCGTCGCCGCCGGACTCCTCGGCCTCTTCTGCCTCGGGCGCGAGTGTTCCCCGCGTCATGTTCAGCGCCAGCTGCAGGTCCGGCTCGTACGCGACGCGGGGCTCATACAGATGCCCGCCGGCCGCACTCCTGCGCAGCCCATCCTCCCGCTCCTCCTCGTCCCTCTCCTCCCTCCCCTCCTCATCACTCTCCATCCCCTCCTCCTCCTCCCATTCCTCCTCCATCCCCTCCTCACTCTCCATCTCCACAACCTCCCCATTCTTATCCACCACCGTCACCGCCGGCACCTCGACCGGCTCCCCCCCAGCACCCTCAACAATCCGCTCCGCCTCCGCCTCGCCCCACGCGACCCACCGCGTCGGCGCGCCGTAGCGCCGCTCGTACACCGCGTACTCCTTCTTCGACAGCAGCTCGTGCGGCAGCGCGTTGCCCCACAGCTCGCGCACGCGCGTGACGTACACGCCGATGTCCTGTGCGGGATCGCGGGTCGCGTATTTTTCGAGGAGTTGCTCGTGTTCTTCGGGGGTGAGCTTTGGCAGGGGGGGTTCGGTGGAGGTCGTGGTGGGGGTGGAGAGGGAGGCGGATTCTGATGGTGGTGGGGGCGGCGGCGGTGAGTTGTGGAGGGGTGTGGTTGTGGCGAGAGCGCGGAGATGCAGGCGCAGGTTAGGGCGCGGCGGCAGGCAGGCGAAAGATAGGGCCAGTGGCAGCGCACGCGCGCGATTGAGGCATCGCAGGATCATTGTGCGTGGAGTCCTGCTAGGTGGCCGTGGTGGTGCAGGTGGTGAAGGTAGTGAACGGTGAAGTTGGGATGTGGCGGGGCGAATTGGAGAATTTCGGGCGCTGGGGTCGTTATCAGATGCGATAAGCCGCACTAAAGTAGAGCTTGCCGATCGGGTGGACTGCGCTAGGGTGTGGCGTTGTGGCGTTCCGCTGCAGGGACGGTAGCCAGTTTGCCCAGGGCTCACAGAAGTTAGTTTGTCTCCATGACATGGAATTGTACAAGTACGAGTACTCTTCGTTACATTATGTAGAGCATGCTGTCTATGGAATTTTGTTGAAACATTCCGAACTGCAATGTCCGACATCGCCCTGCAGCTGCTAGGGGTTGGTCTGGTATGTAGTGTGAGGAACGAGCTGGGATTGCCGGATTGCTGGCCGTCTGTACTGCCGAACCTAACTTGGAGCATTAGATATTCAATCTTTGTGCATTCTGGGGGGATTTGGGGTTTGAGGGTGGGATGAGGAACGTGTGCCAGATGGATACCAGTGACGAAGCGTGACGGAACTAGTTGGGTTTGTTGGAGACTTGGAGTTGAACTTATGGGTGTGCAAAGTGTACATGCAGCAAGAGAAGAAATAGAAGAGAAGAACGAAATAGCAGACCCGAGCCCACATGCCCAAAACCGAACCATCGTCGACGCAAGATTGCAAATTCCAACAAGGGTGACCTGGGGGAAGCTGGGAGCTGGGAGCTCGAAGCTGAAAGCTGGAAGCTGGAATGGAGACGGAGCCGGGTTAATATGGTCTGGAGAGTCACAAGGACGTCAGGACGTGGAAGTGATCGAGAGCAAGCAGCCTTCGACTCGTGCCGTCTCTCAAGTCCATGCCTATTCCTACTCATCCACGACGCAGCAAAACCGAGTGCGCATCGGTGTAGACGTACTGCGTGCTGCGTGCACTCCCTCTCTCCCCTAGGCTCCCTCTCTCTCGAAATTCAGTTTACGGATGTATTAGTACACACACGGCGTAGGCTGCGGCATCTGCAAGCCATGATGGGGGCAAGACGTATCCGTGAAATACATGTAGTCACTGAACGTGGTTGTTTGGGAGAGTTTGAATGAGACTGATAAGGCAATGGATTGTACTCGTACAGAAGACTATAGTATTACTATGTATCCATCATGCACTTCCGCGATCAGTTCAGGCCGGTTCGCGGGATACGGCGGGTAGATACATGTGCAAAGAAGGATAAGATAAACTGAACTAAACTGTGGCCAGCCACCAGAAGTTCCATCGAGTGATGCACTACAACCCGCCAAACTCCCCGCTCAAAACACCCTCCCAATCAACAGCCGCCCCCTCGTCCGCGCCCGCCTCCTCAACCCCCTGTTTAACGCCATCAACCTCCCTCCAATCCCCCACAACCCGATCCGCCTCCGCCTCCACCCTTCTTGCCCAGCTCCCCACCCCCGCCACCACATCCGCCCACACAACTCCCGTCCTCCCCCACCCTCCCTCGCCGCTTCTCCACCTCCCCACCCCCCGCAGCTGGGCTCCCATCCTCCTCCCCTTGCCCCCCATACCCGCCCCGACCTCCTCCTTAGAAACCCCCACCCGCACCTGCGCCTCCACCTTCGCCCCCCCGTCCTCCAGTGCCTCATAATTCGACACCAACGCCAACGGCCACCTCCAATGCCTACTCCCAGCATGCAACGTATTCTCGCTCCCAGCAGTGTTCACACGCAACACCTGCGTCCCCCCGCCGTCCGACAGCGTCGTCGCCGCATCATAGTGCAACCCCTGGATCCAGCTCACCGCCCGCGGGCCGCGCGAGGTCTCCAGCGTCGCCACGAACGCCAAGTTCCGTGACGCCGCGAGGGAGAGCGAGAGCGTCTCGTTCACCCCTGCTTTTGTGGCGGTGAGGCGCGCGGCGTGCGAGAACCGTGGTGGCGGCGCAAGAGCCTGGTGGAGTCGCCCCGTCGTGTGCCAGCCTGGTGAGGCGTCGCGCCAGAGGTGGAGGCGCGCGGAGACGATCCAGTCGCTGCCCAGGGCGTCGGATAGCGCGCCGCCGTCGCCGGATGCGGAGGGGGCGAAGGTGCGGATGTGCAGGGAGACGGTGTGGGGGCGCCCGTCGAGCAGCCGCGGCAGGTGCGGCGAGATGTCGACACTGTACTCGGGGAGATCGAACGCCGTCATACCCACGACGGGGCGCCACAGGCTCGGTACTATGCCGCCGGTAAAAATGGTCGCGAACGGCCAGACGGCGCCGACGAGCTGACCGTCGAGCAGAAGCTGGATTTCGCGGAACGAGGAGTGCCCCGGCAGCGTGGTGGAGGGGAAGGTGTGCGTGTAGGGGGACGGGACGTTGGTGTACCAAAACTCCTCCGCTGCGTTGCCGGATGCTAGGATCGTGATGGCGGCTTTAAGGGTGTTGCGGGGGAGTGTGACGTTGGTGGCGGCGGTGTCGGAGGGTAGCCGCCAGTGCGAGGGTTCGCCCCTGCTGCTGCGCATGGCCGAGATCGGCCACACCTCGTCCGCCGGACCCTGCCCCATCTCCTCTTCCCCCCCATCTGCCCCTCCCTCTACCCCCTCCGCCAAATCACCGTCATTATAATACTCCACCCCCACCCCCATCTCCCACGTCCCATTATAAACCTCATTCACCAAATTCCCTAGTTCCACCACCACCCTCTGCTCCCTCCGCAGCAACGCTGCTAAATGCGTCACCTCCTTGACATGTTCACTCCGCACCCCATACCACGTCGGCTCAGGCGTACTCGTGCGCCACACCTCGACATCGCCGAAATATATATGCGCGAGCCGGTCGAACTGGCGCCCGGCGCTGCGGAGGGTGAGCCGCAGCAGCGCACGTGTCCAGACGCAGGAGGATGGTGGGGGGGTGTAGAGCCCGATGTAGGGGCGGCCGTAGGAGAAGGCGAAGGTGTGGTTTAGGAGGGGTTGGGTGCAGGAGGGCGTAGCTGGGAGGTGGAGCGGGGGGGTGGAGACTTGGAAGACGTCGAGTGGGGGCGGGGCGTCGGCGGTGGCCGGCGGGGCGGGACAGGGGCCGGAGGCGGCGGGGGAAGCGAGGTGGGCGTACATTCGCGGCGGCGCGCAGGAGTGCAAAGCGCCGGAGTCGGAGGGGTGGACATGCTGCGTGGAAGGCGTGAGCGGTGGGGATGAGGAGCGGGAGCTATAGAGCAGCAGCAGCGTGGCTGCTATAGCCGCGAGGATTCCGATGGAGATTGCATTTCGCCGGCGCGGTTCTGGGGTGCGAGCACTGGAGGGGGCGGGGAGCTTCGTCGCCATGGTCTGCTAATCGTGGAGTGCGGTCGAGTTAGCTGGACATTAGAGTGAGTTTCGCGCGTGGAGTCAGTGTAGCTGTCGCTATTGCTGCTGCTGCCGTTCTCGTTGGTTGGCGGTGCAGTCGCTGTCGATGTGGAGAGCTATAGAGCTGTGGTGTGCAGTGGGGTGGAGTGGTTGGTTACGTCACGCGCTTCGACTCCCTCCCGACTCCCTCCCGACTCCCGAGTCCCTACAGGGCGTGCGCCGATAAGAACCTAGCTGATTGCCCGCATCACGTGAGCGTGAGCACAACGTCCCTCCCAAGTCCCAGTCCGTTTTCTCGGCCGCAGTTATGTCGAAATAGTGCATGGTAACTGACAAAAATCGCCCATATGGGCTTGTTCACGAAACGAGCGACGTACTGGGCTTAAATTACGACTATGTTATGGGTTCTCCGCTGCGGGTACTCGTTCCTTTATTCGGCAATTTTGCGGTTTCACAGGTTCATTAATATTAGTAGTTGAATTCTCATTTTGAGAAGTTGTAGGCATGCATTGCCGTGCCAGTTTCCGTAGAATGAATTTCGAGAGAGGGGGGAATGCACCTCTACACCGGTGAGCACTCGGTTTTGGATTTTGGGACCCTGCGGCGTGGATGAGCACGGATAGGCATTGGCTTTATAAATGGCACTCGTGGAGTGTTGCTTTCTCCATCCAGACATCCAGACCGTGGCTGGTCAATCTCGCTCTGTAGACACTACAACCCAACTCTATAGAAGCTACTTACTCGTCGACAGACTTTACTGTTCAAGATCTGTCCACCAGACATCCACATCATAACGTCCCTGTTACTCTCCAGACTACACCACAGCCCAACTCTATCTCCAGCTTCCACCTCTCCCGCAACCCCAAGGCTACCCAAATACTTCTGTAAGCCATCGTCAGTGGTATATCTACTACACTGTCCCCATCCCCCACCTCTGGCCTACAATTTCCCTAAAAAGCAACCAAGATTGACACTGTTGGTTGGGTAGTACAGGCCTCGAGCAATCCCACTAGATTTTCATTAACGATTGCTAGTGCTTTCAATCGCTATGGAAACTCCACCGCAAATGCTGTATTAACGGGTCCACTCACTTATGGATACCATGGAGCCCATATTCAGTGACCAGACTGGAATATAATGCGGACACAATACACCTACAATGGCCACTGGTGAGGCCACACTAGGCCGATTATGTGAACCTGGAGCCCGCTCTATTTGGATATATCATCTCCAGCAGAACCAGAATATAATACACCCAAATCCTTTTATGGCACCCCACCACCAGCCCAATATATCCACATTAAATCCCCAATCCCCATTTCACAGGGTTTCCATAGAATGCGCAAACATGCCCCTCATAACCAATGGTGTTTTTCGCAACCCCCCCCTTCCCATCACCAAAAACAATAGTACACAATAAACACCATAACGCCCAACACAAAATGCGGAAACACCCCCCATATCTCTTCCTGCTCCTACCACTCCCGGGCCTCGCAGCGCCGCTCGTCTGCCCCGGCCCCAGAACGCGAACAGTAACAGCCCTCGAATTCGACCCCTCCCTGGAACGCACCGTAACGATGACCGCAATCTCGACCGCCTTCGGCGCCACAACAACCGTGCCAGAGCTCGGCTGGTCCACCATCACCGCCACCATCACAGTGAGCGCAGACCCGGCGATCAACGTCGCGGCGGAGGAGCGGATCACAGTGACCGAATCAACATGGATCACCGAGACCGAGACCGCGCCCGCGCCCGCCACCACCACCGTCACCACCACCGCCGTCACCACCGTCACCACCACAGCCACCAAAACCGTCACCGCCACCTTCACAGTCCCCAACAACGCCACCTTCGACCCCTCCGCCCCACAGCCCACGCTCCAAATCCTCTCCATCCCCGAGCTCGAAACCGACCCGTACAAAGCCAGCAACCAAGCTCTCGGCGGCGGCCTCGGCGGCGGGCTGGGGCTGTTCGCGCTCTCCATCGCCGTCGTCGTGGGGCTGTACATCTACCGGCGCCGCGCAGACGACAAGTGGGTCAAGAAGATCGGCCTGGCGTACCCGATCGCGAAGGTCGAGTCCGACGGCGGCGCGCGGCGCAAGAAGCGGCGCGGGCGCGGCCGGCGCAGGGACAGCCCGAGCAGCGGGAGCAGCAGCGAGGAGTTCCTGAGCGACGGCGGCAGCGCGCGGAGTGAGGCGATTGCGTGGCTGGAGAACGAGGACGGGGATTATCGCGGCGGCGGGTTTGTGCACCCTGATCGGCGGCATGACGATGATGGCGCTTTGGTGGAGGAGGAGGAGGCCGAGGCCGAGGAGGCTGTGGTTATTGAGGACGACGAGGAGGAGGAGGATTATGGCGGGTATAGGGGCCGGAGCTCGGGCAGGGATTGGTTTAAGGGGATTCAGGTGGAGGAGCTGGAGCCGGCGGTGACTGGGCAGCAGCCGGGGACGGGGACGCAGTGGGAGGAGATGGAGGAGAATGTGATGCCGATGCGGCATAGTGATCCGAATTAGCGGGGTTTTGTACGGTAGTGGTGGTGGGAGACAGCGGGCGAGGTGGGGCAGGGCGGAGCCGAGTCAGGCGTGGTGAGTGGGAATATTCGATTATAGTCTGGACACATTTGTATACGGTATACCATAGTGGAAATATATGCAGCGGGCACTTGTTTTTCTCTCCTAAAAACAGGCCAATTCTGCCAATTCACAGTTGAAATTTACTTCACATAACTAGAGCATAAAATCGCAAGACTATTTTGTTTCTTGAAAATCACAGGCCACAACGCTGAGAAGAAAAATACAGGCAACTTATGTTCTACAACGCACGCAACCCAGAGCCAGCTGGATCTTTTCATAACCCACCAGGACATCACTCATCCGCAGCATCTATAATCTTCCCCGGGTTCAGCAGCCACCTATCACCCAATATATTAGCCATGCCTCCAATCCCCCTCAATCCCCAGCATCAATATGGGAACTCACAACGGGTCCAGCGCCAACTTCATCTTCTTCATAACCTGCAACGTATCCAGCCCCAGCTCCTTGACGAGGTACTCCTTCTTCCCCAGCCCCACGCCGTGCTCGCCGGTACACGTGCCCTCCATCTCGAGCGCGCGGTCGACCATGTCGTGCACGCACTTCTTGATGCGCGCGACCTCGTCCGGGTTGTTCTTGTCGTACATGATGCTCTCGTGGAAGTTGCCGTCGCCGATGTGGCCCAGGATGCTGGCGAACATGCCGAGGTCGTCCATCTCCTTTTTCGAGATTTCTGGAAAATTATATATTAGCCATAACGATATGTATATCTGAGGCACCTAGCCCGGGATATGTAAGGGAACTCGCCGATGATATCGGCCAGGCGCGACAGCGGCACGGCGACGTCCGTGCTCCACACTTCCTGCCCGCTCTTGCGCAGCGCGAGCATGCTCCACAGGCTCTCCTTGCGCGCGCTCCACAGCGTCTTTGCCTCCGCGTCGGTCTTGGCAAACTCGAATTCGCCGGCCTTGTGCCGCTTCGCAATTTCCTTCACGGTGCCGATGTTGTCTTGCACGCCGGCCTTAGTGCCCGAGAATTTGAAGAAGAGCGTGGGGACCTCTTTCCACGTCTTGCCCGTCGAGCCGCCCTTGTTCACCACCATCATCTGCACGTCGTCCATGATCTCCATGGCTGCCACTGGCACCCCGGCGCGCATCACGCTAGAGGCTGCGGCCGCTGCATCCCGGATGGTGGGGAATGTAACAACTGCAACTGAGGTTTGTTGGGGAATCACCGCCAGCTTCAGGGTTATTTCCGTGACCAGCCCTAAAGTTCCCTCGGATCCAATAAACATGCTGGTCAGATTGTACCCGGCCGAAGACTTTCTAAATCAATGTTAGTGCTGAGTATTTTGAAACGCATCACAACTCGTAATCTACCACCACACAAAAAATCCATGCAAACTAGCTTGGTTTTGGTAATGGTGTTCACTTTCCAAGTCTAGAGAATGGATGCATAAGTTTTGTGATTATTGGTGTTTGAAAAGAATGGATGTAGTAAAAATTGCACAATAGTTACCTTGGACGCCTACGAGTCTTGATAACTGTGCCATCGGCCATGACAACAGTCAGGTTCACGACCCAATCTTTCATAGTTCCATATCTTACCGCATTTGTTCCGCTGAACGAAAATTAGTATATTAGTAACCTAAGAAAGAGTCTCCAACGGCATACCTGCAGTTTGTTCCCACCATACCCCCGAATTTTGCCTATCCCGAAAACTCGTCAGTAAGAGAAAATGAAAGTTGCATGGCTATCCTAGTGCGGTATTACGTACAGTTGGGCCTGGGTCAACAGGGAAAAACAATCCCGAAGATTTGATTTCCTCATTCAGTCCCATCCAGGAAACTGCAGGCTGGACCACAATATCCAAACTATTTCGGGCACAGTTTTAGCATTTCCAATCCCCAGGATATTCGTAGTTTGCCCATCACGGAGGTTCGTATAGTCGGGTAATTGAAAGGCATGGATAACGTACTCTTCCTCATTGAACTTGATGATTTTATCCATATGCGAAAAATCTATGCTCATACCGCCGAAAGGGGCAGCAAAATTGCCTTCCAGACTTGTTCCTCCAGAGAAGGGAACTATCGCCGAAAAGAGCCAAGAGCCCACGAATCAGTTGACTTTTCTCTTGAACCATGGTACATGATAATTAAATTTTGTCAGAGCACAGCAGAAGTTCAAGGATATTGTCGGCTGCTGCAGGGCCTGAAGCGAAACGCGGGGAAAAAGTAAAAACGCTAACTTACTCATCGGAACGCGATACCGATGACATATTTTGGCGATCCGAGACACCTCTGCCGTATCCCGTGGGTAGACAACTGCGATTGGAAGACGTTCGACATTTGTGGTGGACCATTCAGAGTACCCATGAAGTAGCAAAATATCGTCGTCCGTGCTTATTGAATCTTCGCCTAGCAATTTCCGTATCTCATCTACGGCCTGTATTATCAGATCGGTCAGCTCCATACTCATAGCTAAAATATTACTTGTTGAAATCACATACATCTTGCATATCCTTCAAACTTCCGTAGACTGGGTTGATATTCAACTTTTTTGGTGGCTCTGGTGCTGTCGGCCCAGGAACTGGTACATCATCTCTCCATGATGCAAGGCCATATGCGGACGCGCCTGTGAAACCCGCTAACGTGATTGCTCTGGTTGTATTCCATCTTGCGGCTCTTGGGGGATTTTTAGGTTTCGATGATGATGAAATAAACCTTCGGGCTGTATTTCGTGGGAGAACTCGACCAAGCTTAGTGGTAAACATTATGGTTGTCCGGACCAATTGCAGTGGCACACAGCAACTGCAAGTAAAGAAACAGTACAGAGAAAGAAGAAACACCACAAAGACACAAATACCGAGCGAAGAAGCAACCTAGAAAAGTTTTCCTGTTCTCAATCGCGTAATCGAGTCCCTTTTGTACTCTCAGCTCGGGGTTCTACCAGGAGTCTAGCTCGAGGTATGTACCACAGCGCATTATCTCCATCAGCGAAGAGCAGCCCGCTACGTGGGTCCCGGCTGCACGATGCTATGAAGGGTAAGTGTAAAAACGGAGGCAACCAGGCCCGGCCCAACGTATAGGGCAACTAAGTAATCCAAGCAGATTGGGAGATATGCGGCGGAAGCGGAGAATAAAACTATTGGGGTGGCCAGGGAAAACCGGGCAAAAAGACCGGCCTTCGTCGACAACACAGCAAACTAATACATAATAATGGCGGCCAGGAGCGGTGAAGTTTGGACTGCTCCGGTTATTGTAGGGTAAACTTTTCGTAAAGAAAATGTATCGATTGGCGGCTATGAAAGTGGGGGTGCACGGGCCATTCCAATGATGCATGTCTCCCTAGCACAGCACCTTGTCTTTTGTCGGCGTTCTCCCTGCAGCCCCACAATTCACCATCGTCATTCGATGCCGGAGGCCCGCCGCTCGGCCAATGCCCTTCATTTACGGGGTACATGACGGCTCACACGCGGATTCATCGGATTTGACCTTTAGAAATCACCGCTTCTCGATGGCCCAGGTCTTCGGACAACCCCGCAATGTTGGCCGTTGTCACTGTTGAACACTGTCGCAGCGTCGAATCTTTGGATCGCCAATTTTGATGCTGTGATCCTGTGCATGGATACTTCACATGCATCATATGATTATTAGGATGACACCCCATGACTGACACAACTTTACGTACATGGTTAGCAAAGCAGAGCTTTTCTTACAAGCCACTTGCAAACGCCATATTCACACCAAGATTTGATGTCCCTTTAAGGCTTCAATATCCGTAGTTGGATTGTGACATCCGCGCATTTTTGTTTGCAGGTGTTTGCTCCCGGCTCCCCTGCCCTTGCAGACGAGTGAATTACTTTTCTCTCTTACGGACTCCTTGGCAAATTTGCAGACCGGCAGTGCGACACAGAGACCCAGACAAGAATATCTAATTCAAAATACATGGGTGGAATTTATATGCAAAGACGCACGAGGTCTCGATCTATCCGGGAAATCCGTTTATCCACCCATATAACCCCCCAGAGCTATAGAATATAGGGGACGATCTCCATCGAACAAGCTCCAAATGGAGTGAAGTATGTCCGGCGTCACGGAATCGGGGTCATATATGCTTCGTTATACCCAGTAATTCCCTCAGTTCAATAATACAGTGAAACACAGCCTCGCGGGTACTAGTACATATAACTTGTGCTTTAAAGAATTGATGTATGTACCAGTGGGGTAAGTACTATAGGTATGAATTCGAGAGGACACCATGATAATACGTCAATGATGAGGTGAGATTTCGTGCATATTAATCGGCGTACTTGGCAAGAAGCCCTGCGGTTCTATGAATACACTGATGGGTTTTGGGGTATTCGGGCACATTTGAGCCGTCGCGTATGTACCCGTGCAGTTCCAGGTGCGAGATTTTAAAATGCGACGGCTTATTGTGTGGGACACTCAATGTGTGTTTTATCGCGAATCTATTATTTTAAGTCTAAAATATTTGGAGGAAGTCTTCCACAACCAGCTGGTTGAAGATTAACAAATAAGCTTTTATACCAACCGGCTATGTGAAATTATTAGCGTCCAACTGCCCGATGAGCAAGGACCCACAAAATAACAGTCAGCATTCTGATTCATCACCATGTTCCTGAAAATCTGTCTCAAACAAATTCAGGCTGAATTCGACCGAGATACCATTCGAGAAAAATACACATCTACTCTAGGTTTTATGAAGTTATTAGTTGTAGAACTAAACCCATTGATTTATCTCAATATTCCATCATTCCGAACATAAATGTTGGTAATGCACGTGGATTGCGTTGGGCTGAGCCGCTCGAGACTAGGGTGCGTACCCTACATTTTCTTATTTTTGTGCGCCCGCCGTGACTTTCCTGAGTTGCAAGCCAAGCTTTCCGCGCACAATTGAAACTCAACATTCAGTAGCACTTGACCGCTCATACTAACGACCAGCAACCGCAAGACACCGAACCGAGACCTCGACACCCGTCTCTAATCAGCAAAAATGGCCCGGTATGTTATTTCAACAGTCTCAAATTAATAGGCAACGCTAACATGAAAATTCTAGTGGACCGTAAGTTTTACTTTCTACACTGAAGATGCGAAATCGAACGTTTAAGGTCGACACGATTCGGGGAAATTGGAGGCTATGGCGCGATTTCAATGAGAGTTGCTATGCCTTTGGTTGAACTTTCGTGTTCGGCTTCGAGTCGTTCCTTCACATTTTCATGCAATTGTGCAAAGACTAACGGTGTTCCAGCCGTAAGCACTTGAAGCGTCTCGCAGCGCCATCTCACTGGCTGCTTGACAAACTTTCCGGCTCATATGCTCCTCGCCCATCGCCTGGTATGCTTTAACACCTTGAAAAAGCTCGCTTCTTTATGAAGTAGTCTCCGTACCTTGTCACTGACAGGTATTGTTATCAGGTCCTCACAAGCTGAGAGACTGCATGCCTCTCATTGTTTTCATCAGAAACAGACTGAAGTATGCTCTTAACGGAAGGTACGTATTCATCTCCCTTCAATTCGTTGGTTTAGGGAGGAGGATGCTAATAGATTTATCTTTGATCAGAGAGGTCAAGGCCATCGTCATGCAGCGTCTCATCAAGGTCGACAACAAGGTCCGCACTGACCCGACCTTCCCTGCTGGTTTCATGGACGTCATCTCCATTGAGAAGACCGGCGAGAACTTCCGCCTGATCTACGACACCAAGGGTCGCTTCACCATCCACCGCATCACCGACACCGAGGCTGAGTACAAGCTCTGCAAGGTCAAGCGTGTGCAGCTCGGAAAGAAGGGTATCCCTTACCTGGTTACCCACGATGCCCGCACCATCCGTTACCCCGACCCCGCCATCAAGGTCAACGACACCGTCAAGATTGACCTCGCCACCGGCAAAATCACCGACTCCATCCGGTTCGACACTGGCTGCATCGCCATGGTCACTGGTGGTCGCAACATGGGTCGTGTTGGTGTTATCACCCACCGTGAGCGCCACGATGGTGGTTTCGACATTGTCCACATCAAGGATGCCGTTGACACCACATTCGCTACCCGGTTAAGCAACGTGTTCATCATCGGTGCCGAGAAGCCTTGGGTGTCTCTGCCCAAGGGTAAGGGTGTCAAGCTCAGCATCGCCGAGGAGAGAGACCGCCGCCGCACGGCCGCCAACTAAGCGTTTTCTGTTCGGAGGTTTCGGTTGGGAGGGTTCTTTCACGACTATATGTAATTACGATGTAGTTAGATGGATTCCCACACAAAAATTCATTCTGGAGTCTGGGTCTCAATTTGGGTTTCTTTTTTTTATCAATTATTGCCTCGCGTATTGTGAAAACAGACTTGAAAATCATCGCAAGTCGTATGTAAATTCGATACCAATTCAATAGCAGTGCCTCACGGTTTATCAAATAACACTATCCCTCTTGGTGACGCTTTCAACCGATAAACTTACCGCTTCTAAACTTTCAAAATCTAAATTGAATGAGGTGCATGTCCTTCTCGATTCAATATTTAAAAAACGTGCTGAGATTGCTACGCGGTTTCATTTAAAATTCATCACTTATGTAGCCGTCACAGCTTTCTATTCACAACATCTCATCCTACCCACCAATGACCACCGCAACCGCTACGTCCAAGTGTAGCCCGCAGTTAAAAAAAAGTTTCATAGTATGGCAAACATATTCAAGTTGCATCATGTATGGATATGTTTAAATCACCCTCCCTCTAATCCCCTCGTTCGATCCAAACCACACCGTACACAAAATGGGTTGCCCAATTTCCAAAGCAGCTACTTCTGCCAACTGCCTTCACTGCAGCAACACCTTCAAGCCTACTAAGGAAGACGAAGTGCTGTGTCTCAAATGTAAGGCGGCTGACAAGATCGGAATCAAACGCTTTAGGCGTACTGATACCTATGGCACTGCTGTGTCTAAGCACTGGGGCGCGGGAGGAAAATGAAGAGGCTGGTGGACAGAAGTAGATTTGGATGTTCTCGTTAGATGAATTCAATACATGCTGGTTTCTTGTTGATTTAGCACGTTCGTGTTTGTACTCGCACAACGAGAGAATTGTGTCAGGAAGGACATCTTGGGGCGTTTGAATTGTGATCATCAAGTTGCACTCGATATCTTAGTTCAACATCCGAGACTTCACGTGAACCCTTTATCTTCTAGAAAACGCTGTTGTATATTTCATTAGGAATTCTACTTCATAAAACGGAAACCTCACATCCACTTTCTCTCTCTCTTGTTGTATCGGTGTATTGTATTAAGGTAGTGAAGCAAAGCAAATCAACACGAAATAAAAACAAAACCCCCCGAATACATGAATTTCCCCAAAGGCTCCATACTCCTGTGCTGTGTGTTGTGTGATGTTCTTAATCTTTGAAACTTGAAACGTAAAATAGAAGAAAACTTGAAAGAATAGCCACCTCCTTGTAATGTAACTAAAAAAAAAACATGTCATGACCTCCAAGAGGGATGCAATATACTTCGTCTCAATCCCGTAAAAATACTACATACTAGACAATAAATGAAATCCAATATGAAACGATGGCCCATATGTTACTCGTACAACACAATAATTGACCATTTTACCTCAACTTTGTGAATGATACTCGTGGCGATTCCTAAATGCCACTTCTGGAATCACAGTTGAAGAGATTAATATGGTTGTCGCCAGCGCCCGAGCACGCAACCATCATGCGGTGGGGGTGGAACCCGAGACCCACAACCGGACTAGAGCGGTTCTGTCCGAGGAAGCTGCTATGTGGTTTGACGGTTGTCAATGGTTCGCGGAAATTTGGGGAAGTAATATTCCAGATCTTCACGTCATGATATGTTGACCCACTGTTCATATTATTAGTTGTGTTTATTGGGATGAAAGGAGATTACTCACGTGGCAATAACTGGGGCATGCTCATGCACACTCAAGCTTCGCATGCCCTTTGTGTGAGCCAAGAAGTTCTTCACCGGCGAATCCATTCGTATATCCCAAAGCTTGACCTCGCCTGTTACACCGCCGCTAACGAGTTCTCGCATACCGCCTCGTTGCATATGTACCTTCACAATCCATGACTTATGGTCCTTCCATACTTTAACCATGCTATCTCGAGGGTTCAGGCGTCGGTCATAGACTCTCAGCGCGCCATCTCCGAAACCAGCAACAAATATATTTCCTGCAACCTGCTCTGAAGTCAAACTGGTGATGCAGGAGCCAGATCGCGCAGGAATATCCTATTAACAATGTTAGTTAAATGTATACTAATAAAGTAGTTTCATGAATGACTTACGCTCATGCACATTTCTCGAGGTGCATCCCAAACCCGGATAACCTTAACATCACCGCCTACTAGCATTGTTCCCCTACCTTGCTGCCAATCGGCAATCAAGCCAGAGCTCCGTCTTGAAGGCAACAGATCTGTAAGAGCCCGCCAGCTAGACACAAGTTCAATATCGCTCTCATTTTCGTAATTACGATATATCCTGACCACGCCATCCCCGCTTCCAGTCATCAACAGGGCGACATCATCCTCATTCAGAAATTTAATTTCAGTTATCCGGGTTCCCACAGGGTTTCCATTCGAGAAACGGTTCAGCAACTTTTCCTGATCCCAATCCCAGATAGAGACACAATCTTTGTCGTCTACTGCAACCAGATGTGGTTCGAATTGGTGAAACATCAGTCTGGTAGGCTGGCACAGGTTGTTCAGCAATCCTCTGGGGTGATCCCATCGAGATGTCACTGCTCGCTCTTTCTGTTTCTGGGTATCAATAATAATCTTGTCGTTGCGGGTTCTCCGCCACAAGCGTTGGTTGTAGTCCAAACTACCCGGTTCATCTGCTTCATTTGGCTTCATCTGGGGTTCTCGGAAGTACTGTATGCTCTAGTTAGTAAGAATCTCTAGACTTATTAACATAAGAAAACGTTATTGATCTACCTCAATAGACCAATCCATGAATTTGCTAGGGACTGGAATTGCACATGGCTCGTTCGGATCCCTAGGTTGAAACTTTCTGCTCACAGGCTCCTTGGCCGAGTGATAATTGGTGGATGTGTTCGTATACTCGTTGACGTCTGGAGGACGATTCCAGTCTGGATCTTTGGTGACTATACCATTTGCAAAGCCATGTTTGCCTCGTGATGTTGATGGTGCCACGGTTTTGCTTGAATCGCTTGATCCCAAATACAAATTCTTCAAGCTTGCAGCAATGCTGGCGGACCTTCTTAAAGAGCTTGTGAGGTAACTCTCCCGCTTTGTTGCAGAATTCGGAGACTCTGGTCTTTTGCTTATATCAGGTGGTGACTCTGATGGCAATTGGAGGCTAAAAGATTTCAAACTAGCTCGAATGATATCCGAAATGACCTCTTGTGCGGCTGGACCAATGTCACTGTCAACAACAGCTTGATGGATGTAGTCCACAACAACCTTCGCTGATTGAGCCACCTGTGGATATGGGTCCACAGACAGCGTAAGCAAAGCTTGCCATACAGTTGAGAAAATGGTGTTTTCGGATATCCGAGGTGCCGAGTCTTTCTTTGAATCGCGTCCAAAGGTCTCGGCGGTGCCTCCGCCGAGTACTACTGATCCGGAATTTGATTTGAAATGACCTGATCCATTGGCACCACTCCATGACGCACCGTCAGTGTTCATTTGAGAGGTACCTCCACTGTACATAAATTCCCTCTCTTGTATCATCTGTTCGTACGCAGTAACCAAGAACTTGCCCTCATTTCGATGTACGAAATGACTAAAGAACACCACCAACTCCTTTCGAACCATGCTACTGCCATCGGCAGTCATAGCTAAAGCTGCTGATGCAACGGACTGTTCAATCTTCATAATATCGGCACTCATTTCTGGTACGCCGAGGAAAGTAGTGAGAGCGTAAAGCATAGCAGCACGCACCTCGGGGACATTGTCTGTCACCAAATCGCACAAACGCAGATGGGCCGACTCCCGGATGCCTTGCCATTTAGCCTCTGTATAGTCGAACCACAACTGTGAGATACACAAGCATGCCCATTGCCTCAGAAGAGGGTTCTCGTCTCCCAAATGAGCAAGACAAGCATTCAAAACCCCTGGAGGTGCACACACAACCTGTCCTTGCTTGAACCCACGGCAAAACATAGCGAGTATAAAAGCACACATTGCACGATGCTCACTTGCGTTGCCGACCGGAATGCCAGAAGCAGGGCTCAATATTTGAATGAAATAGCTGTAGCCGTTATCCTTCAGTAAGTCTTGTTGGCAGGAGGAGTCCACCGCAAGGATTCGCGCCCAGATGAATACCATGACCGGCTTCAATTCTTGTGCGGCTGACTGGAGAAGCTTCAGCACATAAGGAAATATACCGATACTCAATGCCAAATTTACAGCCCAAGGCCCCAGGTCCAAAAACTTACTGAGCAAAATCAATGCTCTGAGACGATGTACCTGACTCAACAAAACTTGCAAAACAATTGGTAGTTGATCCGGTGGCTTTCTATCCACAGCACCTTGGGATAGATAGACCTCGAATGCTGTTAATTGTTCGGTGAAAAATGTCGAGTGTTGATATTCATATGGTAGGCCGCCTTCGCTCGCTGCAGTAAGCGCGGGGAGTTGGGCTAATACCATTTCAACCGCAAGATCCCATGATTGCCATAATGGATGATGGTGCGTCTCTGGGAGAGGTGGTGATGAGATTGGGTGGCAATGGTGAACCCTCATTATTCTTTGACTGAGCAAGAAGTTCCTAAACAAAGCTGCAACCATCAAATCCTGGCGGAATAGTTTCTTAAACAAAGGCCTAGGAAGTGTGTTCCACGCAATGGTATCCGTGATAGCTGTAAAGATCCAATTGAGTTCTCCAAGAGGGGTCCTACGCTCTTGGAGCCGTCCAGGGACTTTCATAGCCACCTCTGGTGTGAGTTGTGTGGGGAGCGGGCTCTGGAGAATGAAGAATTTGATCGCAATCTCGATGGGGGTTGTCAAACAGCATGTAAACAAATCTGCTGGGAGCTCGGGGTTCATGGGCAAAGTCTCTTTGCTACTGCAAGCTGCTAATTGAATACAATCGCTATATGATGGTGTAACCAGCGCAAGTGGGTCTCTTGCACGTTGCTCCAATGCTTCTTGCTCATGTTTTTCAATAAATCGATTGAAATTCGTTACAATATTTCCAGCATCGCTGCAATCATAGACGAAGAGACTCGGGGCACCCAACCAACTTTGTAGATCATAAAGCGATATCGGAATGTACTGCGTAAAGTTCTTATTGAAAACCCATATTTCTCCACTCGATGTAGGCTTAGGAACACCGTGGCCGTTATAATGGAATAAGATTCTTTCGTCCTTTGCATTCCGGCGTAGAGAACAGCAGAACTTTTTAGTGTCTTCAACGAAAGGGTCGAGATACTGCTTGTATCTGGTTCGAATACTTAATGTTTCGTATTGCTGTTGGAGATTTTTTCCAATCATCTCCAGTGCCTTAGGTGCTGGGTGTTGGGTTGTATCGACCCAGCACTCCGTTTTCGCACAGGGTGTTGTCTTTACGATATCCGGTGGATCGACTCCAATATTTAAGCACAAAACCAATGCTGCAGAAACAGTCTTTAGACGATCGCGCATCCGCCATTCTTGTAGCGGAAATTTCTGGGTATCTTCCTTTGGCTCACCTCCGGACTCGTGCCGCTTATCTGTATAGTACATGTAAAAAACCTGAAGAATCGGTAATTAGTGTCTGCTCTATCAAAGAGCTGACTTCCCACCTGTTCCAAGACAGCTAAGTAGTCTTCCGAATTGTATTCTGCTTCAAACCCATGTCTCATGCCGTATGTCTCGTGAGACATGAGGTCGCTCTTCGGGCTGTCGCCTACAGGTTCGAAAGAGCCGTTTGTAGTAACAGGGGTCATCATGCCAGAAGCCCGTGGTGATCTTGGTGTAGATGTATTTCTCCTCCGAGAGCTCGATCTGCTGCTGGGGCGCGAGTTTGGCGCTGATTGTAGGGTCTGGCGCAAAAGTTCTGTGGGTTCGCTGCTGGGTACAACAGTCCCTGAATTCATAGAATTGTGCCGAGATAAGGCTGTAGTTGGAGTAGTGGGTCCATTCTGTGAATAAACAGAACCCGCTGACCTCCCTCTCCCTCCATCAACTCCACCATTGACACTGTATTGCCCACCCCCATTTACCATCACGAATTTCTGGGCTGAGGCCGCTTCTCCGTTTGCGTTGAGTGTTGATAGCTGGGGAGGTAACGCGGTGTGGTTATTAGGCCTTTGGGTGTGATCTTGTCGCCGCTGCACGTGTTGCGCGGGTCCCGGCTGAAGCTGATGGGGTTGGCTCAGAGGATCATTCGAATTAAAACGATCGGTTTGGTTCGGATGGAGTGAAACGGCAACCATGGTCACTGCTTATTCGCCGTGGAGCACCCTAATGACGGAGCTAAGTAGGTACGATGAGGGCGATCGAGGGTGCAGCGAACCGAGAACGAGACCAAAGCAACGAAAAAAGGGGGCAGAGACAACGATTATAAAAACATACACGCCGACATTCCCAACTCTCGCGGGGGGATAATAAAGTACGTCGAGTGAAGCTGTTCAAAAGGTTGATGAAGAATGGGTGCAACAAAAGCCGCAAGATGGCTGGCACTTGATTGACGTTGTTAGCCTTAGGTTTGTAATTCAGACTAGTAGGCCCCAACACCTCCAATGAGTCTACCGCTGCAAGCCGATACTTCGCTGAACAGCGGGCACCACCCAACGCCCTGGTTTTGAATTTCATATAAGTACATGATCCATGGACCATGGAATAGTGGCACAAACATGTTCGTATAACGCTGAATCGACCACCTGATTATGGTTCCGAATAGTTGTACGAGTACGAGTTCGAGTATAACTGTAGCATTCCTTCTCTACACATCATACGAGTTCATGGAGTACAGTTAAAGCCAAACCGGTCAATTTTATGACAAAAGCGAGGCCTATTTGGCAATCACAAGTCCCAACCCCGAATCTTGAACGAAAGCTTTAATTTCTTCAAGGTGTTACCCTGCGCATCTTTAACTATAAAGTTGGAAGATCAGCACGCACGAGTATCAACGTCGACAGTAAATTATTCCAGAGTAAGACAATACCAAGACTTGACAGCGCTTATCTTACATGCTGTCTAACGAAGATGTCTCTGGAATTCGTGCTGTGATTTGACGGTCGAAACTTGAGTGTCTAAATAGATCAGTCACATTCACACATTAACCAAGGCGGGGTTCGAATCGAGCTTGGTTCAATCCTGCAAGCTCACTGGAATCCGTATTTTAGTAAACCGTCCACCGGTAGATTATCTCTAATGCTACTTATGTATATATATTGTAAAACTGTCGGCAGATTAAATTGGATACAATTTTTTATGCCTCAAAAGAATATTACACGTGGCAGTGTCTGCATAAGCTTTGCAGTCTCACAAATTCATAAAGACTTCGTGTGACAATCTTGCACTTACAATGTACTCAAAATGTTAGTGGGAACATCAAGGTAGAAACTAAAACTTCCGGGTGATTTCAACGGTACAAGCTGATGGTTCATGGGTGCAAACGTTTCTTTTGCAGAGGTAAATAGCAATGCTAATTTAAAACTATCACAAAAAGTATAACACAAAAGGCCAGATAGCAACAACAGGTCCCGAATGCTTGCGGATACAACACACAAAAAGTTCATAAGGTACATTTCATCCGTGTGATCATCAAGACCACAGTAGTCGTTTCAAGTTCGTAACCGCACTCCAGCCACGTACTATTCCAGAACTTGTGGTGCTGCATCCAGTGCTTCCAATCCTACCGCTTGCGCTCGAAATACGAGCTGGTACCCATGAACGCAATGCTCTGATCCATAACCCATTCACCAACGTTGAGGTACTTATCGACAGCCGACCGAACATCCTTCGATTCTATTTTCTCGGTCTGGAGGCTGGGGCTAGGTCAGTATCAGCGCCCTCTCGATTTAATAGCGTATCAATAGGTGATATACGTGAGGCCGGTGGAGCGCTTCACTCCTGCTAGGAAAGCAGAGATGAGGATGGCGTCGAAGCCATAATGAGCTATCTTGCCGAGCTAGTATCGACATGTTAGTTAGCAGTTAATGAGCTTGGAAAGTGTGCAACCATTGTTATATTTGGAATGAGAGATATAATATGCTGGTCGGTTTGTCTGTTAATGATAATAAAGTAGAAACGAGAAACTAAGCTGAGCCGTGTGGTGGTCTGCGGGAAGATGCGTTGGTCGTTGGAGTCGGCGTTACGGGCTGGATGAGGCTCTGAGCACTACCTTAACGTGCGGAGACTCGAGAGGACCTCAGCTGTTCAGGTGCTCAGACTGTGTGTGAATGACTTGCAACGATGAATAATATATCATGTAATGATGCACCGTGCGGATTTTCTAGAATTCGGTATTCTTGTCAGCTGAGTTCTAATGCCAACTGTTCTTACTTCACGGCCGCCTAAACGCCACAATGAGCGCCACGATGCGGCTCGGTCCAACCAAAAGCTTGGACATCCCCACTAATCACCCGCACAAAGTGTATGGATCGTCCGCAAGGTGTGTTTGAAGCAGTGATATAGGGCATCAATACATACAAATGTGTTTTCGGTATGAGATAGTAAAAATCATTCTACAAGCTTATAAGGAGACCATTCGTTCAGCTATGGGACATGACTGAATGATTCTACCCCTGGTTTCTTTGAGCGACCCAAGCCTAAGTTAGCTACTAATCTAGGTTACTCAACTTTGATCTCACTCCGTCACCTTGCTCTCCTTTTTTTATGTAACGTTTAGCGCAGATATCTTTCCTTTTCTGCTGATACTTAACTTTCTTGTTCTCCCTCTGCTTGCTGTCCAACTGGCCATTTGGGACAACACCGGTCTCCTTTCTCGCCCCTGAGTTCAACTTACAACAACAACGCCTTCGCGTATCTCCACTTTGCGTACACCTAGACACTCTTTGAACAACAATGCATATCTCGGCTGCTGGCCCTTTATTACTGCTCCTGGCGTCTTCTGTCAGTGCCGCCAACAATCCGGTTCCGAATGAATATCCAGCTGCACCAGCCAAGGACGTAGCCCAGGCTGTCTCAAAAGATGGACCTGCTATCCCAACTGTTGCGATTGGTCCACAAAAGCCAGATATAGATACTGTAAAGCAGAAGGCCGGGGGCGGAAAGCCGGGCACCGTGGACGCCCCAGTAGATGGTCTAGACGGGAAACCTCACGATGGCCCAGGGCTCCTATGGACAGGAGAACAGGAGGGAAGTGGCGACGTCGGAATTTCCGGTGGCAAGCCTCACATTGATGTGAAGAAGCCCCCCCCTCACACTGGGGACCATGAAATTGTCGATCTCGAGGAGCCCAAACCCCCCACTGATGAGGCGGCAGGAAAGGTAATGCAAATCTTTTACCCTCATGATTTGCTCCTGCGGCTAACAATTTAGAAAAAGGAAGAATCCATTAAGGAAGAAACAGAAGAGAAAGACGGGGAGATAGATTCTACAGACACATCTACCGGTCCAGTCTCTGACCATGAACATAAAGAATACGTGCCCGCTGGCACCGACACGCAAAAAGATCCACCTGTTAACCCGCCTGCTCATTTGACTCCTGTACGAGACTCGGCCGATGGCTCCTCGATCTCACAACCTTTACACTCCTTTGCTTTGAGCTTCATCATGATAATATTTTCTGAAATTGGCGATAAGACATTTTTGATTGCGGCGTTGATGGCTATGAAGCACCCCCGATTTCAAGTTTTTACGGCCGCTCTATCTTCACTCATCGTAATGTCCATCCTTTCCGCTGTATTGGGTCATGCAGTACCCACCTTGATTCCCAAAAAATTTACGAACTTTCTTGCTGCTGGGCTTTTTTTGGTATTTGGCGCACGTATGATTAAGGAGGGTCTTGGGATGGAGAAGGGTACGGCCAATGTGCAGGAGGAGATGGCGGAAGTGGAGGCAGAGCTCCAGGAAAAGTCTCGAGATCGCGCGTCATCGTTGTCTCGCAAACTTGAGGGTGGTACCCTTGCACCTTCTCGTTCTCACTCCATTCGCCGGAACACATCCTCTCCCTCCCTTTCAGATGATGATGAGGATGATTATGCTCAGGCGCGTGGAATGGAAAAGAAGGGAAAGGTTGGTGTTTTCGAAGGTGTGCAAAATCTGGCCGGCCTTCTGCTATCGCCTGCCTGGGTCCAAACCTTTGTGATGACTTTCTTGGGTGAATGGGGCGACCGCAGTCAAATCGCAACAATCGCAATGGCTGCTGGCCAGGATTATTGGTATGTGACCATTGGAGCAATCTCTGGGCACTCTATATGTACCGCGATCGCGGTCATTGGAGGACGAATGCTAGCTAGCAGAATAAGCGTCCGTAACGGTAAGTCTATCTGTCAATCTTTAGTCCATTAAATTGGTTCCTAACGAGACCTGCAGTTACTCTTGGTGGTGCGGGAGCCTTCCTTGTGTTTGGAATAATCTACCTTGTCGAGGCCCTGTATGTGTAGAATCATATCCACATATTCGGCACTAGATTATAATAAGTATGGTTATGTTGCTCTTAAATGAATAAGCCTCAAAATTCATTTTTATCACGTTTCTTTTGTCTCCTCTAGGGTTTACTTCTAGCGTGTTGTTTTAGTTCACCTCTTACAACCCGGAAAAGCCATATTCTTCTCTTTTGTCGGGATTTATGTTTTTATTGTACATATAGGCTACTGTATCTTTTTACTCATTTTTGCTGTTATGGGGGATCCAGGCGGTGAATGTATTACGGAATAGACTTTGGAAAAGGTTGATAGTAAGAAACTTTATGTGTCTAAAGGTGATAGTCAAAAATTTATTTGGGATTACACTCATATACGAGTACGAGTACACCTTGAGCCTCCAAATACCTACCCTACCATTGATCTCGTAATACCCAGCATTTGTACTCTAAATAGAGAGTGGGAACCAAAGTACCCCACCACCCCACCAACCGTCCACCATTAATAAAGACAGTATGGCCGATCACACGTCTCCACCAACACCGCCTTCCACACCTCCTGAGACCTTTTCAGACATATTTGATTCCCGCAGTCCGTCTCCCAGTACTTCTCGCCCATCATCTCCTTCGCATCTCCCTCCAGATCTCACGCGCCTACGAATAACCCATAATACCGAAGGCTACCGCGCAGGAATCGCCGCCTCCAAGCCACTTCACATACAGGCTGGTTTTGATGAGTCGTATCCACTTGGCGCACGGATAGGACTCAAATTGGGATGGGTTCTTGGTGTTCTTACTGGGCTTGAGCAGACCTTTCCAGAAGATGTTGAACTAAAGGCAGTAAAGAGGAGGGCAGAGAGAGAATTAACTCTGCAGGAGGTTTTTGGAGAGAAGTGGTGGGATGGAAGGGGTATTTGGAAATGGGATGTGGAAGAGAAGGAGGGAGAGCTGACTACATTGGATCATGTTGTTGAGGAGTTCCCGGTATGGAGGCGATGGAAGGAGGAAGTACATAATGTTTCCCGTGATAGAGGGATTGTGGCGGAGGAACTGGACTGGGACGGGCCAGAGGAGGAGGAATCCAAAGCAGATATTGTCAGCGCTTGAGGCTTCTTTGTGGAACAAACCAAGCTTTCTATACATTGGTTAGGCAGCACACTGAACCACTCAGTGTTGAAAGTATGGTATGGATCAGTGGACAAATATTCTTGAATTGTGGCAAATTCTAACCAAGTTCTTAGTTTTGTATAAGCATTTATCGAGGAATCTTTCAAGCAGGGGATCCCAAGAGATGCTATGGATGTATCCTCGAGGAATAAAGCCCCACATATAAAATGGTAGGATCTTCATTAAATATCACCGGTATCAGGAAATGATACATAGGTTTCTGCATGTTTATCTGAAAGAGTATGAGCTACTACAACAATTTGTACTATTAAGGGGGCGTCTATTGGAATTTTTCCTGGCATTTTCACAATGCATGTCTTTGCATGTGTATAGATTCCTATACTCTACATTCATGAAATCCACCCCTAGATTCATATCATAACGAGTACAAGTGAAGTTTAAGTACATTTAAACCACAAGATGTCCGCCTGATGGTTTGTAACTCCGTCAACAATACACTCGTTAATATTTTCTTATTCTTTCTTTAAATAATGCTCTTGAAATTAGCCCTCGCTGGGGAATTACTGGCTGCCACTCTTTTCTCAGTAACTGTTTCTGCGAGCAAACATACGAATACCGCTCGTCCACTATCTTTAACAGCCCCAGCATGCACTCATACTCATTCTACTTACGCATTAATCACACCTTCTCCAAATGCTGAGCCTTATCCTATCACATCAATAGGTCAAGCTGTCACTTCCCTAAATCCGCAGTACGCTATTTGCCATCACGATTCATTAGAGTGCACAACCATTTACTCTACCAAAACCTGGTCCTACTGTTCAGCCACGGTCCCTTGTTATAATCAGCCCGCATCTCATGGGTGGTGTACCGTTACGGATTGCGCTGATATTGTTACCTTCTCGAAAGACAATTCTTATTTTCTACAGACTAGTCCTACGTTGTCTATCCTTCCAGTGGTAACCAACTATGCTCTACCATATTCAGATTATGCTGCACAGCGCCATACGGCTGTCCATGTCGAGCACTGTATAGAAGCAGAATGCAAAACTCATAAGGAGAGCTGGGAACGAAACATTTACACCAACTACGAACAGAGCGCACTTCCAGTCACAATGCACAACTACTACCCTACTCCTACTGTAGTAACGTACTCTGGTATCACTCATTCTGTCACAAAACCAACAACTATTACCTATGTCACTCGTAGCATGAAAACTGTGACACACGAAGCTGTAAAGATGACGACCGTAACGATCAGGCACAAGTCTGCAGAATCAGTACCCATGCACCCGAGTTTTGTGATGCCCACGAGGAAGCAACATATTGAGAATCCCCAGCACGTCAAGACTGCAGCAACTATAGACCAACATTATACCGATAAGCATACGCAAATTCACAAATACCAAATTCAGTCACACTATTCGGCAGCAGCTTCGAGTGTGAATATTCCGGAACACTCGATACATAACTCCGAACAAGCACACAAAGTCTACAATGAGAAGGTTCCCATTACCTCCATTCACAAACCCGCACATACGCCGCACCACGAGTCTGTGCACAAGCCAACAAAGGCAAGAGAAATACATGCAACAATGGACATGCCTAAATATAAATATATAGCTTCCCCTAAAAAATACACTCCAGTGTATTCTATTCCAGAGCACAAGACTTACCAATCACAAAGGATCACTATGCCGGTACAAAAATATACAGCACCCCCAAATTACCACCACCAAGTTGCAAATACTACCCACATGAAGAATATCACTGGCTATTCTACAGCAACAAATATGGACTATAATTATAAACCTTCATACGCCCCAGAATCAAAGCCAAAGCCATATCATACAGCTAAAAACATTCCATCTTACCACAAGAAAGCAACTACGTCCAAATATATACTCTCACAGCCAACATACAACTCTCAACCCATACCCAAACACGATTATGAATCTCCAAAGATGACACCATCGAATAAGACAACGCATTATACATCCTCACAGTACCACGCAGACTATGATACAGCTGTAGCAAGCCCAACCATAAAGTATCACTCTTATTCGAGCCCAACAGTATATTCTGCGCCACGGCAACAGTATACAACCAGGCCATCAGCTGTGTATAGTAGCTATTGCTCATCGTCACTCAGCTCATCATCGTACGAAGTAAAATCGAGCTACTCCTCATATGTTCCATCATACAATGCATCCTCAAAGTACATTAAACCTTACTCAACACCTTCGTACATCGTACCCTCTCCGTACAACACGCCATCCTACACTACCACTTCTCACGGTTACTCCTCCTATTCCTCGGTTTATGCATCTTCCTCGTCGCCATCACATACTCCTTACTCGTCGCCATACACAACAAGCTCTTATGCAACATCTTCCTACGCAAAACCAACCATTCCAGTGTATGCCCCGCCACCACCGCCTGCTGTTTACGGTAAATACCACGCACAACCACAAGATTCCCATAAAGGACAGAAGATGCAGAGCAAGGGGGAATTCGAAGTATCACGGACCCATACAAGCCGTCTAAACATGTCTCGCCCGACACGACAACCCAATAACGCTCACGAAAACAGCGAGCATCTAGACCCCAAAAGGCTGCCACCCGCCAATAATGCGTTCGTCGAGGGGATCCGACAAGAACGAAACCGTGCGGCTACTTCAAGTGGCAGATCATTTAGTACTTGATTATAGATTTAAGGAGTTTTGTTTTTTTGTTTTGGGCTCTTAATAGCTTTTCTGGAACTTTCAGATTTGATTTTCTTGTGTTTAATAATGTGCTTTTCCTCTTTATATTCGTTCATTTGAGTATTATATTTATGCAATGTTTTATGTTCAAAATGTTGAGCTCAATTGGTGCATCGCAGCTCACCCACATTCACGAGTCAGAATATATGAGGATATGCTCTTATCATCCCACCGCCAAGACACACTTTCACATCATCCCCCACGTCGCGTCTCCCCGACATTGAGCTTCCACCACGATCCAACAGAACCAAAATGACTTCAAACTCACCTTCCGGACAGAAAACCTACTTTGAGGGTGTGTATATCCTCCAATCCTCACATTTCTGGCGCTAAATAAATAGAGCAACGTGCTCATCTCATCTCCGAAATTGGTCTTGCTATGGAGCACGTGCTCATGAACCTCAACACACTGAACCGTAATATGGAAGCTGTTGTTGCTGTATGTTTTTGCTCGCCCGCGGAATACGCGACGGCACCCACTGTTTCACCATGATCGGAATTTAGGAGGCTAACACGGTAAATAGGTCGGCAAAGAGTTTGAAAGTGTAGAGAGCCTCTGGAGTAAATTCGAGGGGGTTATGGGCAAGGAGGTTGAGAAGGACGCCAAAGAGGGGGATCCTCCTGAAGGAGAGGGGTCAAAATGAATGTAATGCCCAGGAATTACTAGTAGGGAGGAGATGGGTGGGCGATAACTCGAATTCTGATGCGATATATTTCAACACCCATCGTATTCTCTGTGTTTACAACGTTCCGACGAAAAGATCGAAACATGCAAATTAATGTACAATGTGGTTGGACCCTCACATCACCAGTTGCTAGCAAACTGAATGGCCAAATAGTAACTAACATACATTAGCGTGCATGTTCTGGTCTTTTCGTCCATCCAACGACTTTCATTTTGGTTGCATGCAAGGGGTGAGATTACAGTAGAAGTATCGATGGTTGATACCGAACTCGCCCGGGCTCCAGATGAATATAACAAGCGCAGGAAGTAAACCACTTGGAATATTCTTGCAACACTTATGCTAAAACCCGGCTTTGTCCAGGCCGGATCAACCTAAAACTCTTATGATAAATTCCAATCGTTCAGTCGTGTTATATAAGTTTTACCCGCCTGACCGCCGAAGTTATTATATCAATATAGGCTCCAATAAGGCCATTTATCCATCATAATGCATGCAGCCAGTCTACAATATTCGAGTTGCATCCCGCACCGCTGGATGGATACCTATTTTCCTATGTTAAGCGTACGAACTCTATTGATTCTGGTATTATCCGAAAGACCTGGCCGTGGGCCGTGTGTGCACTGTGCGAGCTCCCGAGGCAAATAATAACAAAATATAATATTGGTCCATGGGCCATGCATGTCCGCAAATGGCGAACTAGACTTCTTCGAGAACAGCGAACCTCAATCACGGATCTTGAAAAGGAGACACGCGAGATTAGAACCGCATCTCGGTAGGAAAGAAAAAGTCGCGTCTTCCCTCACCTCTCTCCGGTTCTACCCCTTTTATATTTTCGAAACAATCTACCCGCGATCTTTTGCATAGTATTTATTTGCATCCGAATTCCGCTTTCCCATATTATACACTCTTTTTGAAATTCAAGATCGGATCTTGCAATAATTTCTTGTGGTTGCTGTTTCATCCGGCCCACAAAAAGGCTTGTCGTTCGCCCACCTCTGTCCGCGCGTTCTGATTCGACGGAACGTATTTTGGCATCCACCATCCCAGCATCCTGGATCATCCCACGCAAGCTTGGGTTTGCAGAGGTGTGTGGTAACTAGGGGCCTTGTTGACAACGCATCATCACAGCAACGGCAGGAAGCCTCCCCAGCCTTCTCCAAACGAAGGCACGAAGAGAAATCGCTTGACGGTTCCTCTGAAGTAGCTGACGCACTTTGCATCGAGACAAAGCAAAGGGTACCAAATTGAGAGGAACAGGCAAATCTATAGGGTGCAAAACCTGAGTCGTGGTTTCGTTTGGTTTGATTGCGGCCGGCCGGTTGTTTTGCTGTTTGTCCGTCGTGGCCCAAAATTTTTGTTCTCAAGACGAACTATCAAGGCATCATCATCCTTCATCTTGGCCGGAACAGCACAACAGCCACCTGTGCGCGTATGTCAATTGGTCTGCTATGGTAGCGCCTGAACACGCACAGCAGCCTGAGAGTGTCTATTTGAAGGTTTGAGACGTTGTTCTCGTGTTCCGCGACATAAGACAGCGGTTCCAGTAGTATCTCAAGGTCTGGCTTCCCCGTAACCCAGCCACCTGATTTCCCCAGGCAGGCGCAATCTTCACGACCACTGCTTGCCTACCAACCACCTTTTTAATTGTGCTAGAGCCGAAGGACTAACTCCACATGCTCTCGTCCAGTGAATCGGTACCAGACATCCGCGATTCTCAACGCTCTTCTGCAGTCGAGATCACAATCTCCCGCCATCTCTATTCCTCCCGGGCCCGGCGGGTCTTGCATCCCCCGTGAGGCGCGCTTACTTTTCGCCGCCCCGTTATTTTTTTTTCCAAAGGGGGCAAGGAATTCACACCTCCTGATACAATTCCATTACCGCCAACTTGTCTACCTCTTCACTTTCCTCTCCATCCTCGTCGTCCCCGACACCGACGAGGGGAGAGTATCTACGCGGCGTATCCAGCCCTGCACGACAACACCGATCAGGTTTACCATCCCTATCCGACACACTTTTTGAAGAACGACACCGACGCGTCTCCCGCCGAACCCTATCAGCAATACTGTTTGTTCTCGAAGAAGCACTGCGGGGACCAATCCAGTTTACACCCGACCTAGAAGAAGAGAACGCGTCTATGTCCGTCATGATGGCCGCAAGCGCACCAGGCCCCGTTCCCGTTACCCAACAATCACAATTTGGCCAGACGTCCAACGTCACGATGCGAGGCCATTCACGACAGCCCTCGTCTACGACGAGACCAATGACGCAAGGCGGTGATACTGCGAGGGGAAACCCCCAATCACCCGGCGCAAACATTAACAGTCCGAAGAGATCCTCAGCAGCCGCTACCGCAGGCCAAACGAGTCACACACAGCAGCAGCAGCCGCGTGTTTCTGGAAGCACAGCGGGCCCACGAGTGCATGCTCCTGCGACGTCGCAAAGACCGCAGACATCGTATGGAGCAGGCCAATCCTCGGGCGCGGCTGGTCCCTCGGGAACCCATCGCCAGTCGCAGCAACAGCCCCAACCTCAAGTTCGTCCCACCACATCCCGCCAACCTGATCCGGTGCCTCAACCCCCACAGCAGGCGCCCCGCCCCTCTACCTCGGGTGCACCGCCGCCTGTCAACCCCACAAGCTCCACCCAGCAGTCGCAGACTGGCTCGCGGAGTAGCTCTTTCCCCCATGCGTTCGAACGCTGGGAAATGCTCTCGTCGCGATGGGAAGGATTGACCGGTTACTGGGTGTCACGTCTGGAAGGAAACCGATCAGAGCTCGCTCACCTGTCGCTTGAGCAGGAAATGTCGAGACAGATCACCGATCTCGCAGCCGCTGGCGCCAACCTGTTCCAAGCCCTAATAGAGCTGCAACGGCTGCGCGCCTCCTCCGAGCGCAAATTTCAGCGTTGGTTCTTTGAGACCCGCGCCGACCAAGAGCGCGCGCGTGAGATGAGTAGCGAGCTCGAGCGTTCTCTCCGTGTCGAGCGCCAGAAGCGCGCCGACGCAGTGACGAGCATCCAACAGCTGGAGAAGGACAAAGCCAACGCGGAGAAGATGGTGCAAGAGACACAGCGCGAACTCCAGATAAGCAAAGACGAATGCAGGCGTGCTTGGGAGGAGCTCGGCAGACGTGAGCAGGAGGAGCGAGAGACGACGAATCGCCTACGTGAGGGTCATCCCACGCTTGTCGGCGGAGTCCAGGTCACGCCCATGCCCATGCCCGGGTTCCCCTCCCGCTCCAACAGCACAGCGGCCCGTCCACGCACCGCGACTGGCGCCCACGTCCCAGCGTCGCAGTCCGAGTCCTACTCCGACCAGCCCCGCTCCCCGCCCCGCCAGGCCCAACCCGAACCCGCGGCCCCTCCCCCCGCCCAACCCCTCCACCACGAAGGCGACCTAATCGACCTCTCTGCGCGCCCCGTACCACCACTCCCGACCGCCGCCCCCTCTCCCCCCCAGGCCACAACCCCAACCCAGCAAGACTTCTACAACCTCCCCTCCGCCTCCCTGCACGACGTAGACGCACCCTCCAACCCCTCGCCGGTCAGCTACGTCACCAACCCCAACATCGGCTCTCCAACCATCAGCGCAATCAGCGGCGACCACTTCGAGGTCGACGAGCACGGCGACGTGGTGGTCGACAAGCACGGACAGCCTGTATTTGTGAACCGCCATGGCGACCGCGATCGTGAGGGCAGCGAGGACGAGTGGGACCGCTACCCGGACTATGAAGGCGTGGGCTACGACCCCGCGGCCCCTGCACCCCCACAGGGCGGTGGCGTCAGTGTGGGTCCGCCGTTGAGTAGCGGCTGGGAAGGCGTGGCCCGGCACCACCACCCTACAAGGCTGAGCGACGTGCTGGAAGAGGACGAGCGCGCGACGAATAGCGACGGCCGACAGAGCGGGATGCGGTAGGGGTCCGCGCCGCTGTGGTAGTGGCACCCGTTCCTGTGAATGAACGTGAATCTGTGCGAGAGAGATGGCAATGGTGTTATTATAATTAGTCCGACAGACTAGTAGTGTTTCTACATGTTCGTACATGTGTGTATGTGTTTGTGTGTCTGTTTGTGTTTCTGCAAAAAAAAGAACCGGCGGGGTAGTTTGGCGTCATCATCATCAATAATCCTTTTCTTAGTTATTTCAAAGGGGCTGGTGGCATTTGCATTTTTTTGTTTGTTCAACTTTTCGTTTTTTTTTTTTTTTGTTCTTTCTTCGTTCAAGAATTTTCGCCGCTGGAAAGCAAAGCTTTGTTGCCGTTTTTTATATTTGTTTTGTTTCTGTCTGAGCAACTATCATCTATATTGGCATATGCTTTTTGAGCGTTTATAGTAGTAGTAGTGGTGGACTGGATTGGCTTGGGAGGCAGGAGGAGGGTTGTAGCAATAAACTAGTATTAGGGAGTTCGTGGAGGTGGTGGTAGTCGCCACCGGGATATAGGGATGGATTTGTAAACTGAAGAATATCGAGCAACTAAGCAGAAGCAAAAAAATTTCAAACATATTGCAATCACGTTGGTTCACTTTAGCAGACATGTGTGTGGGTTTATAAGGAGTTTTTTAATATTTCAACTAACTTTGGAACAAAACACATACATAGAATGTAAAAACAAAGTACGGTAAGGGTATTGTCGAGACAACAAACAAAATCTCAAAACACAAACCAAACACAAAATACATTGAAAAGCAAAAAGGCAATAACGTTTTTTTCTTCTGAAACCCTTCCAAGCCAGAAACTGGAAAAACATGTACAACAGTTGTTATCGAAAAAACAAAACTTACAATAAAAGAAACTCGTTCAAGATTAGCTTGCTCGTCATGGGTCTGCACCATGTTAGCAAACACACAAACACACGCGAAGTCCGACACGTACTTAGCAGCACCGTCCTGCCAATCTTTTGACACTTCACCGCTCTGTGGAGCGTCATCATCGGCCCTCCCCTTTCTGTCCCCGTCTGTAATAGTAGGGCAGATGGGTCATTTGCTTTATGCTTTCCCTTGCAATTGCAACAGAAGGGAGTTTGATGTGCGCAAAGCTTACCCACTGCATTGCAGTTTCCACATTTGTGTTTAGAGGTGTGTTGCGCCTCTAAACACACTCTGCATCTGATTTCCCTCTTGCATCTCTGCTGAGGGTACCCGAAGTCCTGGCATTTGGTGCATTGGTCGTGTGGCCTTACTGAGTAAAATTCTTCCACCTTCTGTGTGTATCCCAGGATCTGGAGACCGTGCCTGACCATTGCCTTCATGGTGTCTCTGTTCTCCACTGCCAGTACCACTGACGAGTGGAGTTTTCCTGTCCGCTTTTCTGGTTTCAGTAGATATCTGGGTGTGTTCACCACCCTGACCCTGCTGTTGAACTCGTGAATTTCGGACTTGAGCTTGTCCATGCCTTCAGGTGTGTCAGGGAAATAATCCTGGTGGATTCCGTGTACAAGTACTTTGGCCCAGTATCGGATCATCACTATAGGTGCCGGATAGTAGTTGACTCAGCGATACATTGAAAAACACTTCAATAGTACATGTTGGATCAATGTGCGACTATTCTGTCTTTCCTTGTTCACGTGCGGCTAGTAGGGAAGTTTGTAGACTCACGCCAACCCTTAATCTTCTTGTGAAAAACTCATTTTGAACTTGCTTGTCAGTGTTGGGGACTGGCCCAAGACTGTGACGGGTGTATCGGTATGTTGTTGAATCGGTCCTTCTAACTACTGATGGTTCTTGTTGGTGACAGCCAAAATTTGCAACACATCAAACAGCAGCCAGAGAGGACTGACAGGCTTTATTCATAGAGAGGAGAATTATATTGGTTCTCACTTGTCCTGATTTCCTGTGTGTCCTTGTCCGCTTTGTTGATTGCCTTCTGAATTTGATCTTTGTATTGCAGGACGTCTTATGCAGTGCAATCGTCCTTGGTCATGACCACGATGTTGCCCCTGGGGTTCAAAGTCGCACTTGCAATCTTCAGCTGGGCGGGTGCTTGGGCCTGTTGTAGGGCTGTGTTCATGGTATCCCTAAGCTCCAGTGGGTTGATTGTTTTGTTTCCGGTTGAGGTGTTTCTGAGGATTGTAAAAGTTCTGGCCTTTTTGCTTGGCCCCGTTTGTGTGTGCCCTAATAGCCAAACGACACAGTGAAAGATACCTCTCGAGACCCTACTTACTTACTCCCAGAAAAAACTAACCCCATTCGTTTATAAAGTTTATATGTTTCATGTATCATAGCTTGCGAGAGCTGTGAGTAATAAAGGAGTTGCTCAAAAAAAGCCGCAGTCCATGGATTCTTGGTTTCTTGCTTGTCGGGGTCCACGCAAATTTGGGGGATTTGAGTTTGCCAGGAGTTCTAGAAACAACTAACATGAATAGTTGAGTGGCTTTTCTCATTTCGTCTTCTTGGGTGCACAATGGCTCAACGGTTTAGTCTCAGCGGATAATATATTTGTAAAGTGATGATTGGTCCGGACAGACCGGACCATGGTTTGCTGCTAGCTGTTCTTCTTTTCCTCCGCAAGAACAGCTCAAAGATAGGTAGATAGATAGAGAGGATTTGTAGGTAAGGGGTAACCCTGTGATTGTTGGAGGGCGGAATTTAAAGATTGCGAAAGTGCCCCGGAGGAGGAGGCGGACATCGTTCATGGGTGGTAATTTTTCAGGTATGTTGTGTTCGGCATCCAGTTACGTTGTATTTCCAGCGTGACGGTTGTATAATTATTTTGAGGGTTTCTGAAATTTAATGTGGGTTCTCGACCTCATCGAGCGTAATCCACCAAGGTTGAAGTGAACCGAGCTGTGTACCACCAGCTCAAGAGTCGAGTCAATAGATAACTAAACCGTTTCAACAACAAAAGAAAGACTTTTAGATGCTGTTCCGACAGTGAAGGTACTGTAATTATGGTTGGTGGTAGTTATTGCTACTGAAAAAAGTAGATTTAGGAGGTGTTGCTAGACATGGGATGGCCCAGATGCCATTAAGATACTGATTTAGATGGAGCCAGTAATTAGTAATGAAATGCCGGATCCAGTGAGCTGAAGGGAACGAAAACGCGAGGAACAAGGGAATGTGGTTAGGCAATACAAGAACGCTAGTTTCCGTATTGAAATCTACAAAAACAAAGAAAATCGCATTACACATGTGGTATGCCGACCAGCTTTATTGCCGCTAGGCAAAAAAGCCGTCTGCTAAACCAGTAATCGCACCGCTGTAAAATCAACATAGTAGGTCCTCGGTATCTATGTCCGGTGCCGGGGAATCTGTGGTGTCTGGACCAGGAGCAGGAACCGCAACACCAGTCTCAGGATCAATAACTTCGAAATTATCATTGAATTCGTGCGCACGGACGCCCCCATCTGATTTATACCCTTTTGAAATTCGGCAAAGTATTTCGGGATATATCCAGGGGAAGGACATCATAGGCATAGGAACTGCAGGCATGTATGCTTCTTTTTTCACAAGGGCATACTTAGCTCTGCGAAACTCCTCGGCTGTGACTTGATACATTGCAGCAACAAACTTAGGCAGGTTTTTCTCTAACCCAGCTTCGACCTTTGCTCGCTTGCGAAAGCGTTCTTTGTGACTTGAAGATATTCGGCCAAGCTCTTCATGAAATTTGTAGTCTCCGCCCATGCTGTGTTTGAGAACAAAGGTGCTCATCACCTCAAACTCAGTTCGGATACCATTCTGGGCAAGAATTCGTTTTAGTGCAGCGTCATGTTCGCTCTTGAGTCGACGAGCTTTCTCAAGCATTTCCTCTTCCACTGTGTATGCTTTCAGAATGCCTTCATCAAAGTCAAGATGGTAGCAGGGGATAAAGTCAACGCGTTCAATTAGATCATAGAGTTGCCCCAAGATTTTGTGAGACTGATAGCTCCGGTCAGGGTCCTTTTCCATGAAATGGGGGAATTTCTGACATCTGAGTCTATGTGGCATGACCGCAGGAACCCCAGTTTTGGGATAATCTACAGCGTCCGAGTGGAGCGCAGCCAGTTCGCAGCATATGCCAGATTTCACTCCTTCTGGGAGTTGATCAGACCAAGCCAGATGATTATTGGCAATTGTTCCAAGCCTATCGTTCTTCATGTAATTCACGAAGAACGCCGTCACATCTCGGATTTGGACATCTCGACCCAGTTTGGCGGGCTCAGAAGGACTGTACGACGCGGGCTCAACGTTCTGCATCTGACTTGTAAATTCTTCATCCCAAATGACGATGTAGTCATCGCCGTCTAGATCTCCTCCGGAGAGCATAGTCGGAATCGGTCTATCACCGGTTTGGGGGAATACCACAACATCAACAAGATGATGTAGTTCCGGACAGTCGACAGCATTGACAAGGCGTACATCGCCAGGATGAAGAGATGGATTGCGAGCGATTACACAGGGACCGGTAATGACCCTCCGCTGATCCTCTTTTTCAATAGACGGCAGCCGTTTTCCATCTGGGCCAATTGGAATTTTTTCAGGATCAGTCAATTGAAGAAAAATCTCGGGAAGATCATTTTGGCCAAGCTCTTTCCAATAACCTCTGAGTTTTGCTGTCTCATCTACAACGCCTAAAACAAAAGCTCCCTGATCAACAGGAATTTTTGCTTTGTCTTTGAGATACTTCACCGTCCAAGCCCTCCAAAGATAAATAAGAGACATAACATATGGTTCCTTCGAAGACATGAATCCTTCTTTGACTAATTGAGCAATTATAAGAGTGGTTTGATTGGGATCGATATGTTTAGTCAGAAGCTGGAGTGCTTTCCTGGGATCTATCAGGGCCTGTTCGTAGTCATGCAACATATTTTCCATGCGGACCAGGAAAACTTCATCGGGAACACCAAGTGTCGAAAGAACGGTGATAAGCTGCCTATTCAATGATGCAGTCGCAAATATAGAACTGCGGATTATCTCCAGGCCAACGTGTGCCGAATCGAACTTCCTCTGAGAGGGCCGGGTTCGGACTTGATCAGGACCTTGTAGGCTGGTTTCTACAGCTAAAACACCCTTGTTTCCACCCAATCGGAACTGAAAGCAGGATGCCTCCAGAGGCAGCTCAAGCTCCCAAGAGATACGTTTGGCAAGTAGCTTGGAAATCCTCCCCACTCCATCCGAGAAAACAAAATCATGATGCTCAATATCCGGAATTTCCTGGATATCTAACATACCAGATTTAAGAGCTCTAGTGGTAGAGAAACACTGGCCTAGGCGAGAGGCATATTTTGCCACGATGTCGATGTCTTTGAAATCACCCATCCACCTCCGAATATCATCAGTATCCAACGAGTCAGTCGGTGCGAAGAAGTAAGCTCCGTGTTCGCGTAGCTGAGAGTTTCCAAAGGCAAGAAATTCATACGGACGATCCCCGATTATAATCCCCTTATTAAGGGTCTGATATATGCGGGAAAACAACTCGTTTGTTGTCTGCTTATCTGACCAATTTATTCGACCATAGAGCTTTTCATCGGAGAAAGTAACCCTCATGAATCGGTCAGCGTACCTGTCCCAGTGCCGAATTACTCGGTTTGTAGGATCCACGCTTGGCGAACTGTATATGATACCGCTAGGCGTGACCGTAGCCCTCCTCATGATGGCACAGTAACTTGGTAGGTCTGTCCTCGTTGAGCCAGGTTTAATTTCTGATAACGGAATCTTGAAAATTTCCATTGGATCAAAGTACTTTTTCTGTTTGTCTGCTACATGTTCAAGCAACATTACAGCCTCTTTCGTATTTCGCTTGACCAGCTCGTTGATGAATTCACGTGTCATATTGAATTCATTCAAGTAGTCGTTCGATATACAAACTTCCAGCTGGTATCGGACAGGGTACGGTACCGATGGACCTTCAAACTGTTGAAGTTGGTCAAGCCAGGACATTCCTACATCTGATGGAAAAGAACTGTTGGTGATATTTTGGTCAATGTAATCCCATATGGGTTTTAAACTCTTTCGATCGTCAGAAACAGTATATTTTTCAATTTTAGTCTCGACATTAAAATCGTTTAAACCAGCCATCATGGCATCATATTTCTTGAGAGCAGGCTTGTCTAGCATAAATCTGATCCGGAAAGTTGTCCAACGACCAATATCTATTACTGGTGTCTTGTGGCGGAGTCCAATGGGTTGGTTACGCCGAATCCGCATGTTATATTCAATCGCGGTCTGACGCATCCATGTATCGTTTATACTCCAAAAAGACTTTTGTGAGTCAATGCTCTTGCCCCAATCAGCGAGCTGCCTCCAGTATCTTGGTGGGCTCTGTGAAGGAATAATGAAGGACCGCTCATGGTCATTTTCGACCGGAGGTTTGATAAGATGGGTAAGATGAGAAAATGGTATCTCGAATTTGAAGTATTCAGTCCGGTCATACGATTTAAGATTTTCCTCATCTTCCTCTCTATCCTGCAGCGTGAGGTCCTTAAACCCTTGCTCCAATTCGACCTTTTTAAAAACCACCTTGAATCGAATTTCAATATTCTTTCGGCGGAAATTGACAAGGAAAGTGATGTGTTGACCACGAGGAATTTCGTACATCCTCATCATCTTGGTGGGCTCAATCATGAAACCGAAATCCAAACCGCAAGCATAGAATTGCTAAAAACTATTAGTAACTGCGAGATTATCTGTACATAGATTGTCTACTGACAAAACGATCTGAATAAAATTTACCATGATCCGTTGGACTTGCTATATTGAAAAAGTTGGACATTTGTTTGATCAATTTTATTTGATATGTAACACCCGATTCGAGGGTGATTACACCTTTGTCCCAAAAGGCAGTGTGGACCTCACTCATCCTTATTTTTATCATGCCACTGTCATACGACATGTATTCCATGGAGCCATATTGTCGAAATTCAGCAAGTATGGTTCGAAGCCCCACAGTTGTCGGAACGCCAGGACCAATGTAAACTTGGACCTCGGGGTACTTCCTCCACTCGTCATCCTTGAGTATGGGCTGCAATCGAGGGCCAAAATTGGGAGTCTTCGTAGTATAGGCTTTCTATTTAGGGTCAGCGGGATAGGATTTTTGAGGTGAGAGTATTTGTTTACCCTAGGATTCTCCGGGGGAGACTGTCGATGAGTAGGTGGCGGATCCCGATGTGGGCCTGGCGGCGGGCCTCTATAACCAGGGGGGTAGCGGTTTTGGCGTTGTCCTTGATTGCCGGTTTGTGGCCCAGTTGACGGTTTAGGGTTTTGGCCAGTTGGTGACTTACGAGCAGCATTTCGGGCAGTCGCGGATGGGCTCCTGCGGGGATTCGGTTCTTCGCCGCAAGAAATTAAAATCGGAACTGTATCGCGGCTATGGTGACGATTTGCCCGAGGAGGAGTTGATTTTGGTCGGCTTGCACGTCGTGCCTCCTGAAGTTTCTCTTGGTATGCGTATCCCCCCGGAGGTCGGGGAGTTACATTGGTGGGATAGTCATCTCGGAATGGCTGTGTTCCTTGTGGTCTCGCACTAGCATGAACGTGAGTTTGACGCTGTTCATGCTCGCGGTTGGTTTGCGTAGGCACTCGCACTGCCTTTGGAACCTCGTCCGCCATAGTGGCGGCCTGTATGTAGTTACTTTGTATTGACTAGATAGCAGTAGAGATCGGTATATTTAAAGAAAGTAGCTATTCTATTCCGAAGTTGGGCCAGGAAAAGTGAACAAAGGTGTTTGGCAAGCTGGGTCGGAGCTTTCCAGCCCCTGTGGTTGCCAACTCAAAGCTGAGGCGACTGGCTGTATTAATACTCCGTACGGGCGGCTGACAGTCCATCCCCAAAGAAAAATGCGGTGGAAACATGTTTGTGGGGGGGGAATGTTGTACCGCTTTATAACAGCCATATCCTGGCACGTTCTTGTCGTGGCTTCCCCACGTGCCCCACACAGATAAGCAGCTTAGCCAGTTCCGTACCGTCTTAGTCAGCAAACACCAACCGCCAAAATGAACTTTCTGTGTCTTTTTTGTTCTGAGATTTATGCAAAAGATTCTGTTTTTAGACTGGGTTAGTTTGCCTACCACAAAGGTGTAGGTGGGGCTCCATCCCTGCGTCAGCAACCCAACGGCAGTTAGTGTTACCTTGCCGATGGTCAGTACTTACTTCACGATTCAAGGAAGCTTATTCTGTTGGCTCAGGTTCCATGGTCTGTCAAACTTGTATACTCACCCGCATAGGGCAAGTTACGAACGACTTAATTTCTACCTGCAGAGAATGAGTCACATCACGGAGCTATTCCTGAAGCCAGATGGTTGCCTACATCTTATTTATTAAGAGTCACAAGTAACTGCTACCATAAACCCGTGATCTTTGATGATCATATTAGATTAGCCTCGAATGTTGTGTTAGGGCGCGACAGAATCCAGATACAGCGAACAAATGTTCATGAAACCCGAGTCTTTCTTATTGCCACAGGGCTGTGGTCCTATTCAGCTTCCCATCAAAAACAAACTCTGTATTCAAAGTTCAATTACTGAAGGCGTTTTCAAGGATAATTCCCCAGTACGCCCATACTCGTACATTTCAAAAGGGAGCTGGCCACATTCTGTAACAAGAAAAACTGCTCAGCAACTGTACACGTAGCCAGCTCCTCTTCGAGACGCACGAGCTATGAGTGGCTAATATTAGGAGTAAACTGCATTTACTTGATCTCGGTTTGTCCCTGTATCTTATTCTGCTCCATGTTTGTTGGTTTGAATATTGATATATGATAGTGCGCAATTTATTTCAAGTCTTCGTGTTCTGGAGTAGATAAAATCAGCACAAGGTCCGACTTATGGCCAAAATGCTTCAAACGAAGGAATTTGCCGTAGTTAGAGCAAAGAGGGTCATGAGGGATTACGATGAATGGGTGATCGTGATAGGAGAGGATAAAAGTACATCTATCTAGTATTCTATATCGTACAGTTTTTTCCCTGCCTGCTAACGTAGCTATGTTGTACACGTAGAACCCACCTGTCACTACTTTACGCTCGCCGTATACTCCCAGTCCAACGAGCATGTGTGACTTAGATCCAACATGTCATTGTAAACTGTAGATTCGTTTTGACTTTCGTTCCATGTCCCAGGCGATCAACCCCCACACTACCTCAATTCATCTACCGCTTTCCCTGCTGCACCTCCATCTTAACCCTCTCCTTTACTTCTTTTCTTGCGAGCGTTGACGCTACCCACTCCTCCCACTCCTCGTCTGCCTTCTGATTCGTCTCAGTCCACTCCTGGCCTGCCCCACTATTCCTAAATTTCTCGCGCAGCTCCTCAATGGTCTGTACATCCATCGCGAACGCCCCTCCGCCGACCATAATCATGGCTACACTGACGACATTCAGCGTTGCAAGCTGCAGGGCCTCAAGTGCGTCTAATGCACCGGAGGGGGGGTTGATGGGTTGCGCAGTGTTGGGGTGGTAGTAAGCCGGTTTTGTTGCAAGGCGCCGCCGGACAACGGATCGTCGTGTGAGACCGATGGAGAGGAGGAGGAACGAGGTACCAATTGCCGGGAGGACGAGCTGACGGGCTATGCGAGAGGCTTCGGAGCCGCGTTCTGGGACCGGTGCAGGCGGAGGAGGCGGGGGCGGGGGAGGCGGGGGAGGAGGTGGAGGAGGTGGAGGTGGGGGAGGAGTGGTCCAGCCGATCCAAGAGAGTGGGTTCATGCTAGGCATGAAGGTTTGAGCGGGTTGCGGGGTTGTGGGGTGGTGAGAGGTGGGGTGGACGTCTACTCCGGACGGAGAAAAGCTGCATGGGAAAAAGCTTAACCTGCTGACGGAATTGACAGGCCACGTGACATGCACGTGAAATGAACTTAGAGATTCACATTCATGACTTGGAAACATAGAGAATTTTAACATTATTTATAGACTGCAGAATATAATAGCAAACTCCAAAGCTCCCCCCCAAAATAAACCGATATCTTTACTAGATAATGCTTTAATTAATCCATCCCATCTTGGTTGGGAGTGATTCCAAAGGTCCAATAAGGGTCCTTTCAATATCCCTCTTCCTATCCCCCTTCCGATTCTTCATGACCGCTTTGGTGATATCGCCAGTCGCATCCACAGCCATCTCCACAAGCATACCATTTCCCCAGCGGATCTCCACTTTTGTAACCTCCTTATCCCACCAAACGCTGTCGACGCGCACAGTCCAACTCTCTGTCACGTCGCCCACCGTCCCCGCCGCCTTCGCTGAAGCTCTGATGCTCTCGACCATCTCCTCTCTCCGGCGCCACTTGAGTATCCTCAAGCGCACCTGTTTAATGAGCTCATCCAGCTTCTGTACGGGGCGCGGTGCGCCCTTCGCAGGCAGCGGTAAATACATTTCAGCGAGCTTTGCGGTCCCAACAAACGCAGGCACACTATGACGCACAAGCACCCACGACTCATTGCCGTCGAGTCGCAAGAATAGGTACTCTGGCTTCTCGAAAGACCGTTTAGATTGAGAGAACGCCTCAATGCGCACGCCCAGCAGGTTCTCGCCGCCCTGGCCAGGCTCTCTCATGCGGAAAGTAGTAACACCGGCGAGACGATGTAAGCGTGTTAGGTTATGTGTGTTGAGTGCGGAGCTGCGGGAAAGTGCAAGGCTGAGGATCTCGTCGTCGCTTGGATGTGGCGCTGGGTCGACGATAGTTGAAGCCAGCGAGGAGGGGGGTGTTGCGTACTCATCATCAATGCTGGAGGGGAGGACCGTCGATGAAAGAGTATGAGAGGATTTTAGAGTAACGAGCTCGCTTTGGAGGGTGGTGCGCTGTCTTTCGAATAGAAGGACTATAAGGATCAGTGGCCGCGCAGTGGTGATAAAGATGCGTGGAATGGCATACGTTTAGCCTCTAGCGACGAAATGTACGCATCGTCTACCAATCGAGATCCTATGCTGGGCTGCGTGGTAGTTGTAGATGTAGGCATTTCAGAGGATGGGGTTGAATTCAAAGGCATTTCATGGATCATCAATTGTTTGTTTACCTTGATGCGCCGGTAATACAGATCTGGTGGATCCTTGGCAGATAATCCATTATGTAATCACAAAGAAGAAAGCCCGTGAAACTCTACGCAACAACCGAACTTATGTAAGTACCCAACCCAAAAATGATGAAGTATCTTGCTTGAAAAACGGGCCTTGGGTTATCAATTGATAATAGTCTATTTTTACCACATGTAACTAGCCTTCAATATCAAAGGAAATGTACTGCATCTGAGTACCCAAGAAACTATAGAAGACAGCACCGCATGCTCTATAAACGCCGTTCATATAGCATATTTTCTTATGCATTGGCTAGACGCGCGCCAAAAACAAAACAAAAAATTCAGAAATCAGAAATCCCATGTGAGCCAAATGGTTTCAGAAAATTCTTATCATAACTCGACAGTGGTTATCTTTTCAAAACGCTCAGCAAACAATATACTTTTATTCAAGGAGTCCGATGCAGGGGCCATGATTGCAGTACTGTTTAGACCCAGTATGACTAGTATCGGTTACCTAGAGCAAAAATGCCATTCATGATATCGTCCCTGAGATTGCTGTGTAGTTCGAAATACTTGAAATCTGGAAGGATCCAAGGTTGGAAACTGCATAGTTTATGTTTCATTGATGGCTTGATTCAACGTATGTAGCTGTAGTAGTGCAAAAGGCGGCATCCTCTATTTCAAGTTTCATATCCTTCACAATGGCTATGTATAACTTTTAATCAAACGAATTGTTTTGGTAACACACAGTGGATTTTCGAAAAGACCTAAATATGTTTGTAGTTACTACCCATTTATTTTATAGACTACCTCGTATCAATGCGGGTACATGGTCGTAAAAACACTGAGAGAAGAGTGAAGCGGAATGTCTCTGAATAAGCAAGTATGCACTTAGGCCTTGGCGGCTATCTGAACGAACACCGTGTCCCTGCAAACAATGAACCCCCGGTCGTCCACGATTTCCAGCATTCCCCAGGCCAAGGAGCAACGAGGCCAAACTAGACCTCCTGGGATTCAAGGAGAGAGATTTAATATACGAGACGAAGTAACTGTACATGTGCCTGTGAGGAACAAGAGAGATACCGGGTGTTCTCCCCTCCCTAATACTTCTCCATATATCGTTATTTCTATACAATTCCATTCATTCGTCGCCTTGCTTCACCAGAGCAATTTGGCCCCTTCTCTCCGGTAGAGAAAAAGCCCGATCCGAAACGTTTAACCAACGGGCCTGCGCCCCAAAATCCCCACTAAGCTGGCGGCTCTCCAAACCTACAAGTACCTAAGTATCGTTCCTCACTCGGTGGATGGCGTCCCCCATAATATCCACTATCACCCACAACACTCGTTCATCCCCTCGCATCACCACCTCCCACACTCATAGTCACCGAAATACCGACATAGAGCTTGAACCACTGTTTGACCAGTCTGAAGAATACGACTCAGACGACTCCATGGCCCGCACACGGCGCGCTGCCAGAGACTCCAAAGACGGCAGCATTAGCAACGGCAAGATGAACTCCTCATCAGCTGTCGAGTTCCGGCGCAAAGTCTCCCACAATGATGTTGATGATGAGGGTAACCATATTTCATCGGCGGCACAGACTGCAGCACTTCTAGAACGCGAAAGCTTTACACTCGACGACGACCACGACGCGAATAAGGACGCTTCAACATCGTTCTCTGATTTGCCGCGCCAGGACCAGAGAAACTTTCTACTGTTGGTATTGCTTTACTTTTTGCAAGGTGTACCCATGGGGCTAGCGATGGGCTCCGTGCCATTCTTGCTGAAGGATCATTTGAGCTATGGCGAGATAGGTGTGTTCACGCTGGCGAGTTACCCATATTCGATGAAGCTTTTGTGGAGTCCGATTGTGGACGCGATCTGGAGTAGACGGATGGGGCGAAGAAAGAGTTGGATTGTGCCTATACAAACAATATCGAGTGTGGCATTGATATGGCTGGGAGCAAATGCCAAAACTTTGATGGAGGAGGCTAGCCAAAGGCTATATTTCTTTACTTTCGTGTTTTTTAGTTTGGTGATGCTCTGCGCTACACAGGACATTGCAGTTGATGGTGTGTAATATACCCCACCACGCCCCCTTTTTATGCATTCCGTCATGATCAGACCATGCTAACATGAACCACAGGCTGGGCTCTAACCCTGCTCTCCCCTGAGAATCTTTCATATGCTTCTACCGCCCAAACAGTCGGACTGACAGCCGGCCAGTTCTTGTCTTTCACTGTTTTTCTTGCATTCCAGAATCCCGCCTTCTCTAACCGGTGGTTCCGTAGCAAGGACCTCGACTATGGTATTTTTACTCTGGGTGGTTATCTGACATTCTGGGGCTGGGTATACTTGGTTGTGACGATTGGACTTGCGATTTTGAAGAAAGAGGAAAAGACACTCACGCGCGATTCGATTGGATCAGTCTATAAGACTATGTGGCGTGTCATGAAACTCAAGCACGTTCAGACCTTCATCATCATTCACCTGATCAGCAAGATTGGCTTCCAGGCCAACGATGGCGTAACCAACCTCAAACTTCTCGACAAAGGTTTCTCACAGGAGAACATGGCTCTCACAGTACTCATCGATTTCCCCTTTGAGATTGGATTGGGTTATTATGCCGGTAAATGGTGTGCCAACTTTCCACCCATGAAGTTGTGGATGTGGGCTTTCGTTGGGCGCTTGGTGGCCGCATGCCTCGCCCACATCACCGTCTGGATATTCCCCAGTGACGGTACTGTCGAGACTGGTTATCTCCTTGTTGTCATCGCCTCGCATATCTTCAGCACCTTTACTTCTACCGTGATGTTTGTTGCCGTCTCGGCTTTCCATGCCAAAATTGCCGATCCCGAGATTGGCGGCACATATATGACACTTCTGGCGACCGTCAGTAACCTGGGAGGCACTTTCCCTCGTATTTTTGTGCTTAAGATGGTTGATGCTTTTACCGTTGCTACCTGCACCCCGCCTGAGAAAACAGCTAATCCCTTCGAGCCGTTCAGCTGTGCCCTCGAGGCTGAGAAGCATCGTTGCACCAAGGATTTGGGCGGCAGCTGTACCATCTCCCGTGATGGCTATTATATTACCAACATTATGTGCGTGGTTTTGGGGGCATTGACATTCTGGATGTATATCAAACCTGCTGCAACTAGACTAAGTGCGCTGCCGTTGAAGGCATGGCGAGAGGCCAGTGGAGATGCTGGACGGGCAGGTATGCGAGCAGCGTAGAATACTCGTAAATGTATTATTTAGGTGATATACTTCTTACAAGGCTGTACTATATATTTGGATACAATTTTTGCTGGTTATGACGTTATTACTTTTTGTTTTTGGGTTTATTTTTATCTTGGTGGGATGGAGCTGGTGGGTAGGATATTAGATCAAATTCAATGATAGAGCAATTAAGAAGAGAAAAGATGAAATCAGGTTTAATGTTCCGAAGAAATAGCTGCTCCAACTTGGTGTTTTCCGAACTAATACATGAGCGTTTACGGAGTAAGTTCCCAGCGCCACAGTGGCTGAACGCCCATTCAACGGGTTGTTGTCACGGCTTGTCGCGCCTTGACTTCTCTCATCGCCCATCACCACAACCGATCAACAACGCGCGCGTCAACCCAACCAGCGGCCCCATTGGCCTCGCGCTCGCCCACCACCAGAAGTACAATATAAAAATCAGCTACAAAATAAAACCACTGCGGCTACAATGCCCGTGACTCGCCGCTCCCAGTCCGCCGAGCCCGAACCCCAACCGCAGCCCCGTCGTCCACGTTCGCGCGCCAACAGTCGCGAGCCTCCTCCTAGCAATAGGAACCTCTTGAAGCCAAGCAAAGGCCTCGCTCGAAAAACGGCTAGCAAGCGCGATGAAGCAACACCGGTTGTGTTGAACATGGAGGAGGGGGATCAGCAGAGGGGAGGAGCAAATGGAGGGGGACCAGTACGTGAGTTTTTCAGCTGCAATAATAAGCACCGAAATGCCACCAAGCATGTCGGCCACGCCGGACCCTGAAGTACTGGTGAGAAAATGGCTTGCTGACGTGCCTGAATCAGTTGCGCCCGTCGTTGAAGAGGCCGAATCGACGCCTATGCGTCCTAAGACAGCAGCTACACCTACCGAAACACAATCATCCTCACAAGAGCAAGGTACTCAGCTTGAGGCTAGTGATATTGATCCACTGCTCGCCTTGGACAATCTGCCAGACCTTAATCAGTCCGCCGACAAGATTCTGAAACTACTGGGCACTGATATTGAGAAGCAGCAGAATGATCTGCTGCAGCCCGAATCGATGCTGAGTCGGCGTCTCAATAACTTTAGGAATGCTTTTATTCAGCAAAAAAGGACGTTGGGAAATGCGGAATATATACACGCAAAGGCTGTGCAACAGGTGCTGGATACAGCCCGGTTTACGCCCATCCTGCATAAAGTCAATATGGCTGTGCTGGCAATTTTTCTCAATACCTGTCAACTTGGAACAAGACACGCATGGCAAGAGTTCCAGAACATCGAGCGTGACTACCCGACTCAAGTGGGCATGGTGATTGACACTTCTGAGAAATTTAAGTTGGTGCTTGACATGCGGACGCATACCACTCTGGCAGGCATCGCTACCATGTCATCGGATCCCGAGTTGAGCCATAGGGAAATTATACAAGCATTCTTTTTTGAACAGGAGAGCAACCGGGGGAGAACGCGTCTGAGACCCTGGGAGAACATCACTTACAAGAATTGGGGAAAAGAGACGAGGGCCAGGATTAAAATTTTGATTGATGCATTCAATGATGATACAGATCCCTTCGAAGCAATACAGGAAATGCGAGAAAGGTTTCCATGGGTTGAGTTTGCGAGCCGCACAGCAAACTACATTCGCACAACCTACAAAGAGCCTATATTCCAAAATAAAGTCAAGGCTGCAGTCAGGGCTGCAGAGATCATGGTTGAAAATGGAACACCGCCACCTGAAGATCTCCAAGAGACAACTATTGAGGATATAACTGAGGGTTCAAATGCGAATACATCAGCTGGTTCAGCTCGTCCAGATGTTGGTGATGCAACCGATGGTGACTTTCCGAACCTTCCTGAAGATGTGTATGAGAACGAGAGAGTGAAAACCCCAGAAGCTGCTGTCAAAGCTACGTCTAAAATAGTACAAGCTGTGTCTGGACCTAGCAATACTGCTAAAGAAGTTACACAGTTAGTTGCACCTGATTAATAATTGGTACTTATTACTGACTCTCTGTCTGCAGGTTTCAAAGCCCTGCTGCCCTTAGGGCTGTCAAAGAAATTGTGGCCAAGGAACGGATCCGAGTGTGGAAGCCTGATCTAAACGAATCCTATATACAAGAACAGAGTTTTAATTATGCTAAGGCTCTTGGAAACAAAAGCGCTGCTCAAGAACAGCCCCCTCCATCTTCTCCTCCTCAGCGGCAAGCAGAGATCATTGCACCTATTTCTCATCAGATAGAAAACGGCAATGTGGGGATGGACGAAGAACAACCACAAACGAGTGGAGAAGAGTTTAAGAGATGGTCTCAACTCGCAGCAGAGAAGAATAAGGAGAACCAAGCTGTTCCAACGAAAAAGAAAAGATTCCTGGATCCACAGGAGAATGCCACTAAAGTCAGTCCATTTCAGTCCCAGCTCGAGCACAACGGTCCCACAATGGCCAGAAAGGGTAAACGCCGCGCTGCCACCATAGAAAGAGACTCCGATAGCGATGAAGAATTCCGCCCCGATGACCGCCCCGACAACCACCCCGGTCGGAAAAAACGTCGCATAAACTCTCGCGAAAACATCCCCCAAGTCCCACGAGTCCACGAACCTGTAAATCTGCCTCGATTTAGCACGGCAACAACTATCCAAGGTCGCGAATCCGGCTTCACAGCTGATGAATCTCCAAAGCATAACTCCAGAGCCGGTAAACCCCGCAATGCGCTCGTTCCGTACCAACACTCCCAGCATTCCCTCCCTTCGCCTCCCGCGGAGGGCAACGCCCCTGCCCCCATTGACTCTGAATCCTCTGAAGATGAAGACGTCAATGTGCCACCCGCCTCTTCCTTTGCTGAGCAACTGCGCACCCTCAATGCCGCTGCCAAGATAAAGCAACCGTACCGTCCCCGTCGCGGTAAGAAAGAGTGGACACACGAGGAGGAGAATAAGCTGGTTCAACTAATCGGTACGTACGGGCCCGCATGGAAGTTGATTGAGAACATGCATGAGCCACTGTTGGAGGGCCGCACCAACGTCATGATCAAGGATAAGGCGCTCGCGATGAAGGTCATTATGCTGCGAAATCAGGTCCCACTGCCACATCGCTTTGAGAGTTTTAATATTCGCCAGAAGGACCGTGACATGCTGAGGGACCGCTGGCAGATTGAGATTGATGATGCCATCGAGGATGAGGTGGAGTTGCCCGCGGGATCAAACATGGAGGAAAGTGAGTAGCTACAAGTCTCGCTATCTTGTTGGGTTGTATCTTGTGGCTGTGGCCATGGACATTTTTTACTACATACTTCGTTCGTTCAAAGCAAGGCGCACTAGGGCTGGGGAGTTAATGTTTTTCTGTTTTTTTCTGTGTCTTCTCGAGTTGACAAAACGGTGTTCTGGAAGAGCTGGTTTGTTTCTTACTTCATTCTAGTGTTGTTGTTTAGGTTGGTTCGGGATACCACAGTGTTAATTATTGTATCGTGAGCTTGATAGGATGTCTTTGTTGCCTTGTCATGAACTTGGTAAATACTTGGTAGTTGAATAGCAATGTATGAGATGTATTAGCTACTAAAAGGCTGTTTGATTTAAGATTCGGTAAAATAATAGTTTATCAAAAACAAGGGCCAATAAGAACAAACGGATATCGTGCTCACACATACACTTTCGAAGGCGTTTTAAAAGTATCGTGTCATCTTATATAAGTGGCACGTAATAATCTAGAACCTAGAAGTACCAATACTCAAGTAGGTACAAAGTAATTAATTGATTTAAGGAAATAAAGTATTTAGTAAACTCGTGAAGTTGGATTGTTGTGCGTACGTAACAAGCACACTATATTTAGGCACACCGCCACACATCGCATCTCCATCCCGCTTGCACAGCCCCGGCGCAGCGCAGCGCAGAGCCTCAGGTCTCCAAAAGTTGAAGCCATCTGTCATCCCTGAATTACGAAACCGTGAAGCCCAAATACACCTACAATCAGCCGACCTCCACCTTCTCCCTCCCCGCAAAAATGTCTATCCAAGATCGTACATCGGAATTTCACACCCTTACGACGACCGCACTCAAGCGCGTCAACCGTTCGTCGCCGGCCTCTGCAGCCCACCAACGCCTCCTATCCGCCTCACCAGCCCCCGATGGCAAGCCTAAGTCACAGCGCGGCGAGTTTGCGCGGCGCGCACTCGATATCGGAAAGAGCATCACTGACACGATGGGGAAGCTGGAGCGGCTTGCAATTCGTATGTGCTACCCGCCGTGTGTTATCCTGTGTTTGTGCTAATGTTTCACGTGTTTCACAGTCGCCAAACGCAAAGCGCTGTTCGACGACAAGCCTGTCGAGATCGCAGAGCTGACCTATGTCATCAAGCAAGACCTTTCGGCCATCAACTCGTCGATTTCGTCTCTACAGAACTACGTGCGCAGCCAGCAGTCCAGTCAGCCCGCGTCGTCCGCCGAGCACTCGAAGAATGTCGTTGTCATGCTGCAGGGCAAGCTGGCCGATGTGAGTGTGGGCTTCAAAGAAGTGCTCGAAGTACGCACAAAGAATATCCAGGCCAGCAGGGCACGTACAGAGAAGTTCGTGAGCGGCGTCCGCCCTAGCAGCCCCAGCAGTATGATGCAGAATGGCCACAGCCCACTGTATGCTACCCCATCTGGCACACCGCAGCCACCGCCCGGAGGGGACCTTTTGACGCTTGATCCGGCGCCGCCGCGGGCTGACAGCCAGCAGCAGCTGGCTTTGATGGAGGAGGGCGGACAGGGAAGCTATATCTCGGCGCGCTCTGAGGCCATCGAGGCCATTGAAAAGACAATCACGGAGTTGGGCGGCATCTTCGGGCAGCTGGCGCAAATGGTCAGCGAGCAGAGCGAGATGATCCAACGTATTGACCACGAGACAGACGACGTCGTCACGAATGTCGAGGGTGGCCAGAGAGAACTGCTGAAATACTGGGGCCGTGTGAGCAGCAACCGCTGGCTGGTTGTGAAGATGTTTGGCGTTATGATGATCTTCTTTTTGCTTTGGGTTTTGGTGTCGTAAATGTGAATGGATCGGTGGGTGCAACGATATTCAATTCGGACGTAAAGATTTGGGATATAGGACCTTTGTAGTGCTTTTTTATGTTGAGTTCGGTTCTTGACGCTATGCATGCGTGTTTTGAGATATGGCTTTTATTGACTGATTGATTGATTGATTCAGAAGGAGCAATGAGCGGGTTGGTTTTGAATGTTGAACATGTACTCTACCTGTTTTTCTACATATCGGGGTCCTTCAGGAATAGATTCTAGATGATGTTTCTACTGTTGAAATACTTACGCAAGTAATATCTAATGTTTATCCTATTAAAAAAATGCAGCGCCACCACAGTTACATAAAGCAATACCATGCCCTGTGCTATGCAAAACCCCGGTCTGTTTCTAACGTGCAAAAATGTTTCAAAGCCGCCGATAATCCTCTATAAGTTGCATGAGTTTCTCCTGGCGTCCTCACATAACTTGTTGAGAATACGACTTTAATTTGTCCGCTGTGAAACGTTGGCACTATTACAGAGCTCGTAAACATGTCATCACGAGTGATCCACTATGCCCACGGCCCACCCTCTCACATGTGGGTTGCGCGGGCGTAAATGTCATAGACCGTAGAAAATGCAATTATGTATACTTGTACCTGTGCAGGACAGAAAAAATAAAAACTGGACAGGGAGCAGAATATCCGATAGCCGAGCTGCGAGTGGGCCAGAGAGGAAATTCATCACCGAGCAGCGGCAGGAGATACATACAAGGTATTGACAGCTGACCTGTGGGAGTCGGACGTGGGCCATGAAGATATCTATTTCCCCGCGATTTACGCAGCGTTCATTCATCTTCGACTCTGCAGAAAGAGAGAGAATTGATGAACAACTACTGCCTGCTATCCAGGCACCCAGGGCTGACCAGGCACCGGGAAGTAAAATTGCGGGGAGCTGTGTCCATGATAGATCTAGTAAAGCGTGCGCGTAATGTCCGCCTTTTCGCGAGAAGAGTGGCTTGATTGTTACTCACGGCCTAATTATACATTACCGCCGGTCCTTCAGCCGCAGGGGTTATTACGTCCAGACGCTGAACGTGGTGCTGCACCTTCATCTCCCTCCCAACGTGCAACTTGCATTCTCTCAAACTTCACGATCGGCAGATATCCTGACTGACTGGCTACTACTACTACCCACCGTCATCCTCTCACATCACCCATCATCAATACCCGCTCCTTCATGGAAACGCCGTCCTGCTAGCCCGTCATAATGTCTAAACCATACGCTACTAATTTCGACGACACCCAGTATGTTTATCGTTTCTCCTCACTGGTTACGTAATTTCACAGACACTGACGCGAAATAGCAAACCCGCCTCGGGCTCGAACAACCTCGATCCCAATTCTAACGTAAACTACAAAACAAATATCCACCGCAACAAGACGAAGCGCTGGGTTGAAGCTCCAAAGGTTGACTATGGTGGCGGCTGGGGCGACGATGACGACGAATATGACGATTACGACGATGGCTATGGCTACGACGAGCCTCAACAGCCATACCACCAGCAGCAACCGGTGGCGCCGCTGAAGCCGAGTGCTCCGGCACCTGCCATCAGGAGACAGAATTCATTCGATCGTGGGGATGAGGCCGCGTTGTCGCCCGCAGTTGAGTCGGCGTCGCGCACAGCGAGCTGGGGAAAACTACCGCCCACGCCCGCGGAGCTGGAGCAGGAGGAGATGGCAAGAAGAGCGGCGACACAGCCTCCGCCCCCGCCACCACAAATTACACACACGCCAGTAGCAGCAGCACTACCACCGCCGCCTAGTGTGCCTGTGATTAATGTGCCCGGCGGCCATAGTCAGAGCCCCGCAGGGGTGACGTCGCCAATTGATAACCCGTATTATCAGTCGTCACAACCACAAAAACTGCCACAATATCAGAATGAGGCAATGATGGGTTCGCGTGAACGTGTTCCCCCACCTTTGGGAGCTGAGCCTGAGGTAGAGAGGACGGTATCGTCCCCGCCTGCTTCCTCGGTGCAAAAGCCATTACCTGTGCCTGAAGAGGCCCAGGAAGTTGTGCAAACATACGCTCCTCCACCGGGACCGCCACCCATGCAACAGCAACAGCAATTCTATGCACCGCCGCCTGGTCCACCACCAATGCAGCAGCAGCAGCAGCAACCGTTGCCTCCGTCACCGCAACCCGAACAACCAGCTAGCCCAGAGCCAGTCAGGAAAGTGCCCAGCTTTTCTATTGACAAGCCCACGCCCCCACTGCCACCGCCCGAAGATTACTCTCTTGAAACAATCACTGAACACAGTCTCCCTGCATCGCCTAAAGAGTCTGCCCCACCCAAGGTTTGGGCCAAGACGCCCAGCTATGATGATTATGAGTATGACGATTACTCGGGATATGGGGATCCTCAGCCATTGTATACATCACAGCCAGTGCCTGCAAATCCTTCGTCCCCTCCTCCAGCGCCTCTGCAACGTGAAAAGCCACAGAGACCTACAGTGACACCACCGCCGATGCGCACAGATTCGGCCGCATCTCCTGCATCGCCAGGATCTGCTTCCCGCATCATTCGCCCATCAGATATCTATAAACGTCACCAAGAGACACGACGTGTCAGTGAGGATTCCACTCGCCCATCGCTTGATGGACAAGAGCCAAATCGTAGCCGGAAGTTTTCAGACCCGCCTGCACTGCAACCTAGACTGCATTCACGGGATCGTGTGGAAGATCTGCGCACCTCGGGCAACAGGAGCAGATCGTCTTCTAGAGAAGGGAGGGAACAAGGCATGCATTCATCTGGAGTTGATAATGCGCGGGCACGTTCTAGCTCACGGGGAAGAGTGGACGACAATCCTTATGCTCCTCATCATGGTGGATTGCCGACTGTTCCCGCCAGTCCCCTGTATCCTCAAGACCAAAGTGCACAGAACACATCTGGATGGGGGAACAACATGTCGGGATATGTTGAATCTCCTGATGAGTCTGGTAAACAGGAGTATTTTACGCCGCGTACAGGCATGTCGCGCGTGAATACCTTTGAAGACCCTGAGCGTCAAAGTACTCAGGATAATATTGCTGGTCTTCAGGATATGGTGGAAGGTGCTTTCAAGAGGCAAGACACCTTGCTGGTAACACCATCTACCGATGGAGGGGCTCAAGGAATATCCCCAATCTTGCCAGCGCCATCTATGCCTCCAAAGGAGGAGGGAGGTCAATGGCGTCAGTCTGGACCCTCTGGCAAGGACCAGAACACTGTAGAAAAGCTGCGTACGTCTTCGTCGCGGCCCGTCACCCCCAAAGAAGGTGCGAAGAGGTCGTCAACTCCTCTCATGATTGCTCCTGTGCTATCCTCTGGCCAAGCTGGGGAAATTAGCCTGGCGACGCCCGCGGATTCTACAGCCAGTAGTAGCCCCGAAAAAGACGAACTGTCGGTATTTCTCGGTGAATTGGAACGTGCTGTCTCACCAGCTCCAGGTTCTATATCCGGCCCAACAACTCCCAGGGCCGCTGAATCGCACCAGCCCCGGGACTCTTCTACTCTAGGTGTGCCCCAGCAAGCCGAAGAGGCCAGACAGAGCGTGGGTGTGTTTTCATTGTACGACCAGTACTGGAACGACGATGATGAACCACAAGGAGCAAGCGACCCACCGCCGCCTCCAATCCAGCCAAAGTCTCCATTGAGAGCCAGTCCCCATATGCAAGAGACTACAATGCAGCCTCCACCTCAGATGCAGCTCTCTAAGCCATCCCCGCCCAAGGTCAGCATCGACACTTCAAGGGCCGACACTACTACAAGAGCCGAATCACCGACGCCTGCTAGCAGTGTTGCTGCCACTCCTGATAGCGAGCTGTTTGCTATGTTTTCTGCGGGCTCAAAATTCTTGGAACGCCCTGGAACGGTTTACGAGGCTACCCCGAGACAAGAAAGTGGAGAAATAATGACGCCTGATACACCAAGAGATGGAAGTGGAGAAATTATGACACCGGATACACCAAGATACGCAGGTGGAGAAATAATGACACCCGATACACCTACTGGCAAGCCTCTCGTGATTACTCCTACAAAAGAGCTTGGCCCTGAGTCGGACGGCATTGAGGCTATTGGCGGTCCTACTGTCGAGCCAAAGCCAAAGACTGAAACCGACGCTAAAACTGCCGAAGAGAATGAGTACGCCAAAGAGCTTCTCAATCAGTTCAGCCGACCTCAAACGCTTATGCTCAAGGACACTATGCCTATGCCTATGGGTACTCATGTGATGCCTGCGATGCCGCCAATGCCCCAAGAGCATTCTGGAACGAAGGTTGAGCAGGCTCCTGAGGTTGTCAATTTTGAAAGGGAAGACGAGGCCGGGCTGGAAGTTGTCCAACCTGAGACACCCGGACTCGAACTCGTGCAACCCAGAACCGGAGAGACGCCGCCTCCTCTAGATAAAGATGACAGCTATCGTCCCAAGACTTCGGGGACAACTGAGACTATTAGGGAACACAAGCAGATTCTGTTTAGAGACATGAAGTCTATTGCTGCGTTGCCAACTTCCGCGGAGCGTACCAAGGCGTACAATGATCTTCGCGAATACATTGCAAATGACAATGATGGAATGCAGCTTTCAGACTGGACTAGATACCAGATGGAGCACAACAACGGAAGAGAGCTCCTTGAGATGCAGACTACCACCCTTAAACCAAACAGTGCTAGCTTGAAGAAGCCCAAAAGCAACCTCACTCTTATTTCCCATGCCCCGAATCTCGAGGATGTTGGACGCAGAGGTGAAGAGGCTAAGGAGAAGCTGCACATGTTTGGCAAGGGCGCGCTGAAAGTCGGCGAAAAGGCCGGCGGCAAGGTCGGCGGGTGGATGAAGAAGGTCGGGAAAAAGGTAGATTGATGTTTCAACTTTTCATTGGAGAACAATTACTGAGCGGCGATACTAATGTATAAAGTAGGGACACAGCCAGAAAGACAGCGTGGGAGGGACAGAGGCGGACGAGGGCGTGTACGGGCAGACGAAGGATCGCAAGGGCCCGCTGGGCTCTATGGTGAGCTTGGTCAGTTCGTATGCGCCGTCGGAGCGCACGCGGAGAGGTAGTGGAGCGCAGACTCCGACGACGATAGGAGGCCACAGCAGGCCTACAACTGCATTATCCCTTTCCCAGCAAAATCAATTTCCAAATTCAAATTCAGTACCGCAAAACATTCCCCCGATTCCCCATCAGTTATCGCACGCTCCTTCAGTTTCTCACACCGCCCCCCAGATCCCCCAGATCCCCCAACTCCAAACCCAATTCTCATCATCACAAACCCCACCGCCGCAAGCCGGCCACAGTCCGTACGCAACCTCACCGCTCGACACCACTAGACAAAACACCCCCAGCCACTACTACCGCCCCACCCTTGACCCCGCTGCGCAGCCCGGCATGCCGCTGACGCCGCAAACTAACACACCCAACACCCCGCCCCCCGTGGTCTCGCCGCAGCACTCGCACTTCCCGAAGCGCACCGACAGCCTGTTCTCGAAGCCGCGCCAGCCCGACAGCGCTGGCTCGCCGGGGACCACGCCGTTCCCGCGCCGCGGCGACTCGCTGCACGTCGCGTCGCCGTCGCCGGTGCAGAGGGAGGGTGATGAGGAGCTGTACGCGCCGGCGGTTGGTCAGGTTGGTCTGCAGCTGCAGACGCCACAGGGCGTTCAGCCACAGTACGCGCAACCAGGGGCTGGCCAGCAACGCGACGCTGGGAGCTCTCCACAACCACCGACACCGCAGCACCCAGGCCCCTACAGTCCGACACCGCGCTCGCCGACGGGAATGCAATACTCACCCGGCGCGCCCGCGCCGCCCGTGCCGCGCCAGCAGAACTACCTCGCCCAACAACAACAGCAACAACAACAACAACAGCAGCAGCAGCCACAGTCGTCGCCGCCCCCCCAATCGCCCTCGCCAGCGTTCCAGCACGCCCCCGCGCCCCCGCAGTTCGGCTTCCAGAACCCGAACCTGCAGCAGCAGCCGCCGCATACCGCGCCGCCGCACCCGTCGCAGCAGGTCGCGTACCAGCAGCCGCAGTACACCCACGCACACGCCCCCGCACCCGACGTGCCCGCCGCGCACCGCCGCAACTCGTCGGGGTTCATGCGAAACCTGACGGGCAAGCGGTCCGACACGCCGCCCGCGCCCGCGTCGTCGGCGGCGAGCGTCGAGGGCAAGGTCAAGCGCTCGTCGTTTCTTGGGAGCTTGAGCGGGAAGAAACCTAGCAACACCGACGGCGCCGGAGGGGGTGTGGGGCGGTCGCAGACCGTCGCGGGCCATTCGAGTGCGAGTCCTGAGCCGCAGAAGATGGTCAAGCGTGGTAGTTTACTCACGCGGCTTGGGCAGCAGCGGGACAAGAAAGATAAGACGCTTAAGAGCGCGGAGGGCAAGGGGCATAAGAAGGGGTTCTCGATGGACCTGTTTGCACGCTCCGCGTCGACGAGTAAGATCGGCAAGAACACTGGCGCTGGCGCTGGCGCGGGCGCGGTGGGTTCGGGCGTGGCTGCCGGCGTGGGTGCGGTGGGAGGGGGTGTGGGAGGCGTGCAGGACAGCGCGCCAAAGATCTACAATTCGCAGACGGGGACATACGAGTCCTACGACCAGGCCGCGGCGCGGAACGGCAGCGCTCACCCGCCGCCACCGCCGCAGCAACGGCTGGGCCAACCCCCGCAGATGCAGCAGCAGCAGTATGGACAACCTCCGCAGATGCAGCAACACCCCGGGCAAGGACAGTATGGGCAAGGACAGTCAGTACAGTCGCCAGTGCAGCAACAAATGCACCAGCAGCAGCTGTATCAGCAGCAGATGCGACGCCAGCAGGCGCAGGCGCAGGCGCAGGCGGATGCGCAGGCGGATGCGCAGGCGGATGCGCAGGCGCTGGCGTTGGCGGGGGAGTTGGCGGGGCTGGGTGGTGCACAGGGGGGGCAGATGGGGCAGACGGGGCAGACGGGGCAGACGGGGCAGATGGGGCAGATGGGGCAGCAGTATGGACCGCCTCAGGTGGGGCGGACTTTGAGTGTGCAACAGCAGCATTCAGGGCAGCCGCCGCATCTTCAACATCCTCAGCAATATCAGCCACAGCAACGGTATGGACCGCCGCCAATGCAACAGCAACAGCCCGGACAGCCCCCCGTGCAGGCACAGCACACCGGTCAATCGGGGCAGTATTCGCCACAGCAGCAGTATCGTCAGCCACAGATGCAGCAACAGCCGCAGCCCGGACAGCCCCCTGTGCAGCCACAGCTCACTGGACAATCGGGGCAGTCTTCGCCGACTGGATATGGACAGCAGCAAATGCAGCAGCGGCCGCCGGGTCCACAGCAGTATGGTCAGCCACCAATGCAGCAACAGCCTCAGCCTGTACAGCCACAGCTCACTGGCCAGTCGCAGCACTACTCACCCACCGGATACGGTCAACAACCAATGCACCCCCAACACTCCGGCCAGCCTCCGAGTCTGCAACAGCAGCATACAGGGCCGCCGCCTCAGCTCGTTCAACCACAACACACTGGCCAGTCGCAGCAGTATTCACCAACCGGATACGGCCAGCAGGAAATGCAGCAACGGCCAATGCACCCACAGCACTCCGGCCAACCTCCAAGTCTACAGCAGCAACACACAGGGCCGCCTCCCCACCCCCAGTATCAGCCACATCCACAGCAGCAGTACGGCCAGCCACCAATGCAACAACACCCCGGACCGCCCCTCGTACAGCCGCAACACACCGGCCAGTCGCAGCAGTATTCACCAACCGGCTACAGCCAGCCGCAAATGCAGCACGGTAAAGACCTCCCACCACCCCCCCACGGCCCGCCACCGACCCACCACTCCCCCACCCCCACCCCCAGCCCCGGCCCTAGCCCGTTCCCGCAGCGCCACGACAGCCGCGCCCACGCCTTCCCTCCACCACCTCCACCCGCGCAGCAGCAGGCAATTCAGGCAATGCATACCGGCCACAGCACCCACAGCGGCTACCAGCCCTCCGCGCCGAGTGGGCATCAAAGCCCTAACAACCCCCACAGCCCGCACCACCCGCCGCCACAAGGCTACACCCACCCACCGCCTCCACCGCTGTCACGCCACACCTCTGCCTCTCACGGCCCACAGTCACCCCAACCCTACTACCAGCACCCCTCCCCGCCCCTTCAGCGCCAGTCACCGAGTCAGACGCAGTACACTGTCCCCCCGCCGCCACAGAGCCCGCAGTATCCCTACTCCCAACCCGCATCCGCACCCGCACCCGTGCTCCCGCCGCTGCCGACGTTTACCGCACCGAGCCATGCGGACCCGCCGCTGTCAAGAGCGGGGACGCAGGTGAGTCGGGTGTCGCATGTGAGTAGTGTTAGTAACGCCAGCGGCACGGGGGGCGGGGGGTATTATTCCCCCACTGCGCCGGATGTTAGGCGGAGTGACGGTGGGGGATATGAGGTGCCGCCGCTGCCGTCGCCGCCGATGGTGGTGAGCAATGGTAGCGCTACTGTTGTGGCTGCACCCCATCAGGAACATGAACGTGAACAGCCATCAACATTCTTCAACGACGCCGACGACGACAGTGGCAAGGACAGCGGACGCGTATCCGACGAGCTTACCGTGGCCCCTCCTTCGGCGCCTGCCAAATCGGAGCCTGCAAAACCAGAGGACGCAAAACCAGACGACCCTCAAGACGCGCTGAAAATCCAAGAGGAGGACAAGAAAGAGATCAAAGAAGTGCGCATCCCCGAAGGCTGGGTGGACGAAAAAGAAGCCGTCGTCGATCCGAGTTGGGGCATTGACCTGCCTGCCACGAAAAAGAAGGCGGGTGAGAAGGATGGGGATGGAGAGGGGGATGGGGAGGAGGGGTATAGTATGAGTGCCACCGCGCTGCCGGGGGGGCAGTGGGAGCATTATGGATGGTAGTCGAAAAGCGTTCTGAGTTTGGTAATATTGTTAGTATTGATGGGCTTGGTTTAGTTATGTATGAGGCTGTTTTGATGTTTGAGGACTTTGTTTTTGTTCTTCGTCGGTTTTTATTGGGTTTCTGGGGCATTGGAACGTTATTGGAACATTATTGGAACATCATTGCTAGCTTGCAGCTTTGTAGCTTATTTGTCTTTTCTGTCGTGTCTGTCTCATCTGTCTTATCTGCCTTTTTGTCGTTTCTGTCTTTTGTCTTGCTGTCTTTTAATGCTTTTTTGTGCTTTTTTCATAGCCTGTGTAGCTTGCAGCTTGTAGTTTGTTTTGTACGTTTTGTACGTTTTGTACGTTTTGTGCGCGGCATACATGCATGGCACGATATATGGCGAGAGGAGAGGGGAGAGGGGAGAGGGGAGATGATACCCGCATTATCTAGTGGTTGTTTAAAGTTTAAATGTTTCATGGCTTCTTACTGCTTGTGCTCTTATTTGATATGCAAAACGGACTATGGCACGTACTCTGGACAGCAATCCGTGAGCCTACCATATACTGGAGAGCGTCTGTGTACGGCACAAGTCTGTAGAACTACAAAATCCTCGTACCGTCGAGAAGCTACCATCCCGAAAACAGACCAGTCACCAGCCTGAGCCCAAACACTGCTTGCGTGACGCGTCCGAGTCTGAGATTGCTGTGTTTGTGGCTTACACATCGCACGATTACATGCAAGAGTCTCTGACGAAGACGAAGAGATTACAGCCCAGTGCTTACTGGTCTCACACTCTAGAGTCATCGGACAGCAGCTACCTTCATTGCGTCAGGTTCGAGTTCACTAATAAAAGCCTGCGGCCTCATCTCTCTACCAACGACCGCTTCCTTGAAGCTGCCTATCCTCTCTCTTTATCACTAGCAGCAAGTCGTAGCTTCATCCAGTGATCAGTCTGTACCACCGAGAGCTCTCACCCCACACGGGCTGCTTCGTCTCTATCACTGATAGTTTACGAGCTGCTTCACTGATTCTCCACCACCGACAGCTGTTGCGCTGTTCCATCTGTTTGCTAAAGACACTTCCAAACTGCTTCTGCACTTTGTAACTGACAGCTGTTTCAAGCTGCCTATCTCTCCCTGGACAGTGGAAGCTCGGATTCTGGTGCAAAGCTTGCTGTAGATGGTAGTGGCACCCCGGCCAGTTGATAGGACAAGAGGTTCGATCGGTCGTCCGTCTGCGCAACCGACCAGCGCTCCAGTTGAACAGACGGATACTACTCTACTTACGTAGGTATAACATCCGTTGTGTCGATTCTGCAATGAGACAGCACGTGATAGGTCCCAGCATATTCACCAACTCCAGCTCACAACCCGAAGACTGTCTCCTGATGGGTATGGTGGCATGTATATCTGTTCTTGATGATCCCACTCTGGAGCCAGCGTGGCCCTCACATCATAGCTAGCAACTTGTAGTTTTTGCGCGGCATGAGACAACTCGCATATTTGTGGACCTGTCCGCTTCCTAGCAGCTCAGTGCTGTGCTGTGTGATGGCAGTGAATTCTGGCCAACCCCCGTTGTTTTTTTTTGACACAAATTCGTTGTTAAAATCGCAACATGTATTATGATAGGTCACGTGACACGCCCCGGTCAACCCTCCAGCGCGGTTACCCGCTCTCCGCCACCTCCAACCCACAGTAAAGCTCACCACGCGCAGCTCCCTTCGCCACACCACCAATGCCACCACCACCACCGCCGCCGGCCCCAAAGCCACCCATAACCCTCTCCCTCTCCTCCACCTCCCTCTCCACCTCCTCCGCCACCGCACCGCGGCGCCCGCCCCCCGCCGCCTTCACGCGCAAAAAACGCCCCTTCGCGCACGACTCCGACTCCTCCGGCGACGACGAGCCGTCGGGCAAGATCCAGCTCGTCTCGGGCTTCGATGCCAAACGCGGCGCCCATGCGCATGCCACCGAGGATGTGGGGAATGCGGGGCCGATGGTGATCCCGGCGCTGAAGAATCGCGACTGGCGCGCGGAGGCGAAAAGGAAGAGGCATGGCGCGATCTATGTACCGCCTGATGCGAGGCGGGAGAAGCCGTTGGGGAAGGAGGAGCTTACCGAGACGGTGACGACGGAGGGGCAGGTGTTTGGGTTGCAGACATTTGACGGCGATGGCGAGGGGATGGAGGGTGTTGTGCAGGAGGGGGAGGAGGAGAAGGAGGAGGTGAAAAAAGAGGCCACCGAAGAGGAAGCCGCGATCGCAGCGCTCATGGGCGCCGAGCGCAAACAAGCGGACCTCATCATCGCCTCCGCCGCCACAACCAACGACTGGCGCGACCAGCCCGCCGCCGAAGGCGACGACGCCGCGTACCGGCGCGACGTGCAGACGCGGCCGGACGAGCCGAGTCTCGACGACTACGCCGCAGTCCCAGTGGAAGAGTTCGGCGCCGCGCTGCTGCGCGGGATGGGCTGGAAGGGCGGCGACGATCTGCACACCGACGGGTCCAAGCCGACGGGGGCGAAGAAGAAGGTGGTTGAAAAGCGACCGGCGTTTCTGGGCATTGGGGCGAAGCATCAGAGTGAGATTCCGGAGCTGGGAGCGTGGGGGCGGGGCGACAGCGGCAGGGGAGGGAGAGGCGGCAGGGGGGGCAGGGGGAGGGGGAGGGGCGGGAGGGGGGATACGACGTATGTCCCTGTTGTGAGGATTGATAAACGCACCGGGAAGGTGGTGGAGGAGGGCGAGGGTGTGGGCGAGAAGGCCGCGAAGGAGGCGGGGAAGTGGGCGAAGGACGGGGCGAATGACGACGCGAGGCCGAAGGAGCGGGAGCGGGACAGCACAAAGAGCTCTGATCGGCCCCGCGATCGTGACAGAGACCGTGAAGGCGATTCACGACGCCGCCGCGACGACGACCGTGGAGACCGCCGCCGCCGGGATGATGATCACCGTCGAGATCATGGCCGGGAGCGGGATCGGGATCGGGACTATAAACACCGCGATACCAACAACGGCAGCGGCAGCAGTAGTCGACGAGACCGTGACCCTGGCCGTGACCCTGGCCGTGACCGTGATCGTGACCGTGACCACGGCAGCAGCAGCAGACGCGACCGCGACCGGGACCGTGGCGGACGCAGCGACCGCGACCGCGACCGTGAGCGTGATAGGGAGCGGCGGTATTAGACATGGATACCAGGTGTATGAGTAGAGTGCTATCGTTAGTTTTGCTGTGGATTTAACTAGAGCTGTTTGAATCATGATCTAGAGTGAGAGTGGGGAGTGGGTATAATAGGATTGAGGACTGTAATGGAGTTTGGCATCTACGCTAGAGTCTACAAGATTGGGTTTAATGCAGGAGATTTCATGGCTGCGTTGTAGATTTGGTGCGTGTTGGTGAATACGGGCAACGGTATAAATCACTGCCTGGAATGTTTATCCCCAGCACACGCCTTCAGTCCAGTCAACTCAAAAGCACAGCACAGCACAGCCAGCCGCCATATTCTGCATTTTATATTCTCATCGCTACAAAGGTGCCAGCCCGGCTCCAAAACACGTAAAATCCCACACCCACGCTCCCAGTGCCCACCCCTATCAACGCCTGAACCACCCCTTCGCCGCAACCCCCACCGCCGCCACGCCGGTCGTGACGCCGCCCGCCGCGCCGATCGCGGCAGCCGCGTACCCGCCCGCCGCCGCGCTCTGGCAGAACGCGAATGTGCTGCCCGCGGCGACTGCGCCGCCGATGCCGGACTGGAGGCCGGCGGCTGTGCTGCCTGCAGAACCACACAGGTTAGTTTAATGAGAAGGAGGAGAGAGGAGGGAGAAAGGGGATACGCACCGGCCGCGACACCGGCAGCGCCGAAGCCTAGAGACCCGAGGATGGGCGCGATGACGATTACTGGCGCCACGCCGATGGCGAGGGGTACGGCCACGGCGGCGACGTTGCGGGGATTGTCGCGCGCCCAGGTGACGGCTGTGGTGACTGCTGTAGTGACGCGGTCCATTGTGGTTTTCGCTGGTGGTTGTTGTTGGAGGTGGAGTTGGTAGTAAGTTGTAGGAGGTGGTGGTGAGGAGGTCAGGAGGTGAGGTGGCAATGGAGATGGCGATGGGGTAGGACAGTATTTGTACTGTGGTTGCCTATAGTATTGTGCTCGTATGAGGCTGCAGGCGGATGTGGATGTGGATGGCGCCAACACACCGTTGCAGTGTGATAGGCCGGCCGTTATGCTTCTTGTCTAAACACGGGAGCGAGCGGTTGGACGGGTAGGCTAGAGCCACGGGTAGGGTTTAGCGTCGTGAGGCCCACGCTCGCTCTAGAGATCCTTGAGAATCCATACCTATTACTCTGCCAACCGCAGTATACGACTCGAAAGTATTGCTACCGCTACTCATCAGGACTGGGACATAAATTCTCGTACCCCCCAAACAGACAAATTATTAAATGCCCCATAACGGTTTGTTGAGAGGAGAAGTATGTGGAGTCGGAGTCAGTCGGCGGAGGGCGGTAGGAAACAGCGGCAGAGTAAAGATTGATAGTTTGCAGCTCCAGAAGACCGCCAGCGAGCGGATCGTCGATGTATTGAACGTGTAAATGTGTTCATCGTGAGTTAAGTGTGTGAAGTGTACAAGAAGAAGAGAAGAGAAGAGAAGAGAAGAGAAGAGAAGAGAAGAGCAAGAGCAAGAGCAGAAATAAGGGCGATGAGATCTCAAAAACCGAACCATCGATGATGCAGGACTGCACACGAAACACGATGTACTGATACTGGTACCAAGTTCAGCTCCGTTCTCTTGCCTTTTTGATGGAAACAGAGCACACGCCACTGTCCCAGCTACAGTATACTATGTCCATTCACAAGTGCTTTCTATTTCTACCGGATACATAGTACAATAATCAACACTATGCAAGTCTACGTCCCCAATCGCTACCCCACATGCTCACCAACCCCAGATTCCCACCGCCACGGTGCATCTGTGCCATCTCTACCACAACACGGCGCCCGGCCCTGTTCTGCCTTTGCAGTTCGTATTTCTATCATTATAAGGGCGCCCCCCCAAAAACACGCAACTCCGAATCAAACTGCGCTCTCCACGACTACTTTTTACGCCGCATCCATCGCGGCGGCTCCCAGCCGTCTGTTACGTCAGCCAGGATACGGAGGAGAGGGAGGATGGGGAGGGATGGAGGCGGAGGGGGGACAAACTGGCAGCGAGGGCTGCAGCGCCGAAGCCGAGACTGGTTACGACAACTGGTACTGCGACTACGACGATGACGACTGCGGAGATGATGAGCGGTGTGGCGAAGGGTTCCATTGTGTGAGGGTGGGGTAGTTGGAGTTGGGTGTTGGGTGTTGGAGTTAAAGGTAATGGTGAGGAATGGAGGTTTAAATGGAGATGATGGGTAGTAGCTAGGCACCAGGTGTAATACTACATATGCATATTATTTATACGTACGATGGTTGCAGATGCCACATGTGGATGGGGTAGGCCTGCTGTTGTATATATAGTTCGTGTCTAAGCACAATGGCAGCCAAGTAGGACAGGGCTAGGGTTTGGGGTTGGGTTGGATTTGTTACAAAGACCACGCTCGCTCTAGGGATCATTGGGAATACTTGCCTCGTAGGAGACCGTGGGGGTATCTCCACGCATCCGTCGATGCAGTGGTTGCCACGCTGCAGCTCGCGTGCAGCGGGTGTGTAAGCCACTCCTATTGGTGCGACGTGCTGTTGCCTACTCGAATTAACGTTTGTAATATATATATGCTCCACACAACTATAATACCACTCTCACTCTCATTCTCACCACCATCGCCACCACGTCTCCACGCCCACTCACAATGTCCGAATCTAACAGCTACTTCTCTAAAGCCTCCGCATGGGCCAAAAGTCTACCCCCAATGTCCGAATCCGTCTCGAAAGCCTCCGACTGGATGAAGCGCAACCCGCGCTACACAGCGGCCATCAGCGTCGCCGCCCCCGCCCTCGTCGCCGTCGCCCCAGCGGTCCTCATCACCCCCATCCTCGCCCCGCTAGGCTTCACCTCCGGCGGCGTCGTCGCCGGTACGTCCCAGGCTTACCCTCTCACCGCCCTTCCCTCACTAACAGTAGCAATGTACAGGCAGCGCGGCCGCCGGGATCCAGTCCGGCATCGGTAGCGTCGCTGCGGGCAGCACATTCGCGTTCTGTCAGAGCGCGGCGGCGGGTGGGTACGCGGCCAGCGCGATTGCGGCCGGCAGCGCGGGCGTGGCGCTCGCGAATGGGAAGCGCTTTGTTGAGCAGGAGGTACGGCAGCGGTGGACGGATGGGGCTGAGACGGGGTGGGTGGAGAGTGAGAGTGAGAGTGAGAGTGAGAGTGAGGGGGAGTATGATGAGAAGAACCCTCGGAGACGGTCAATTGATGGAGGGGAGACGGAGAAGAGGAGGAGTAGAAGGAGCCGGCGGCGCGCACCGAGTCATCCGGCGGGAACCGCTGATGCGCCGAGGCCTACGCGTAGAGGTGACGATTTGATGCCCGGCGGCGAGGTGTCGGAGGACGAACTATTTCCTACTAAGCGCCGCACGCGGAGACGGCGGTCTATTTAGCTACCTAGCTCTATCAATAAGCTCGATGAATAATGCGAAACGTTGTCATTCTGTTAGCATGTGCTGATCGACTCCAGTTCACACAACTGAGATGAGATGAGATGACAAAATGCTGGAGATAAAAAAACTCGTACGGTCGTGTTCAATTGTAAGGTTAAGTGTACAGGAAGAGAAGGGAAGAGAAAAGCAGAATAAGGGCGACGAGACACCCAAGCCCACATAACCAAACCCGAATGATTACCGGTGCAGATGTGTCATCTTCAACAGGTTGGGCGGATGGAAAGACTAATACAGAAAAATTGACTTATAATACTCAATCCATTGCTTCACCACGACTGCCTTCTTGTGTGTGATACAATAGTCTGGCGGCTGAGTACCGTAAAAAGTCGGGATGAATAAAAACCTCTTATTACTACTTCACAACGTACGAGGATTGCGCATCAGTTGTCACTCGTGGATGGATTGGTTGGGCCTGTGTTGCGTCTGGGCAGGAGATGGTAGGTGCAGCTGTGTCTAGCTGTCCAGCGAGAAAACACTTTCTTGCAGCGTGCAATCCTGCATCATCGATGGTTCGGTTTTGGTCATGTGGGCTCAGACCTCCTTGCGTCTAATCTTACTTTTCTGCTCTTCTCTTTGTCCTTTTCTGCTCTTCTCTTTGTCCTTTTCTGCTCTTCTCTCTCCCCTCTTTTTACAAAGTTAACCTTACAATTGCACCCGATCGTTCTTTCCTCCAACACGACTTACACTTCAACACACCCCATTCCCCTAGTCTTACAAAGCACCATTCAAGATTTCCTCACCACCCTACATACTGTATACAAGCGCGCGGATCAACCCCCCCCCACGAGGTGCCAGGGGTGTGTGATATAAGAGTTTTTAAGATGCTTACCGCATAGTTTTTACGCGGACCCCTCTCCCAGGCTCCGACTCTGAAACTGCACGGGATTTACCGCGCACCGATTGAATGCAGAGCAGAAGTGTGGGCGCAGATTTGGAACCCCGGCTTCTCAGTGGCCGGCGGTTTAAAAGGAGTATTGATCGATCGGTGGTTCATGAATTATGCCGACGCATGATGCATTGGCGGTTTCGCAGATACCCGGGCGGGGAGGCGGTTGCACAACGTGTGTAAAGTTTGCTGCATGCCGGAGAAGTCAGGCACCCGGCAGACACCGGGCAGGCAGCATTTCCCCTCCTTGGAGCAGTACTGCCTTGGAGGCCTAGAGTCTTGAGCCACCATGGAGCGATTCTACTCCGTGGAGTCACGATTCGGACAAATGTTGGGCAGTGGATTGACGTTTGGAATGGTGATTAGTGAATCGAGACGTTGGCCATGGAGTTGGGTGTAGGCAGCACCGCAACGTGACACTGCGAGGCAATACATGCGGCGCCTGGCTGGTGGGTTCTGTCAAATTTCTGGCGCCTTGTTGACACTCCTGGGACCTGGATTAAGCATTGTACATTTCATGGGCAGACATCGACCTACTCTAATCCCATGGTTCCACTGCCTTCCATCAACCGCCTTCAAACATGCAGCGTCGTGCGTCGTGCGTCGTGCAGTTACGTGCGCCCCCGATCGGCCCGGCCGGTGAGCTCGTCGACTCCGGGCCGGGCCGGGCTCACGATGCTAACTCCACGCCACGCCGGGCCCGAAGATCAACATCTGCAATGCTAAACGCCGCGCCGGGACTGACACCCTCGTACCCACGCAACAACACGCCGCTGCATGGACACGCGTCATGTGAAGAAGGCAGAGAAGCCCACTCGGGCACCACCCGCCGTGGTGGACCGGGCTGGGCAGATCTGGAGTAGCTACACAGATGGGTACCCACCGCTCCGGCCCCAGCTCCACTGAGTTTCTGCATGCATGGGGGCGGCGGACTCTACAATACCTTTGTAGGTCCGCTGTAGTAGGGAGTTAACACCACTCGTGATTGGTTCTGTTACTCCGTGCTGCCTACCCCGTGTATTACAGACCGGGGGGAGAAATTTTAGGAGAGATTGTTACTGGAGAGCCGAGACATTGGCGGCGTAAGCTGGCAAGGGTGGAGGTATTGGCGACCCAGACGCAGGCTTGCTGGAAATGCGAATGGGTTGCGTGCCGGATTGTGGGATAGCAATATTCAGAGACTGGGAAGCAGATTAATAGGCGCCTATGTTTGTGCATGGGAATTACCTTATACTAAACGTAGGACCTACAGTTGATTAATGTGTTAATAGTTGACTGGCACACAGGCCTTATATACCAACACAAATTCACAGGCAATTAGAGTTGGGGTAACAAATTTGACGGCTCAATAGTAGACCCGTCACCCAAACGACCGGCTATACTCTAATCAACCTAAAATCGGGAGCAAGGTTGCTAGGTGAATACTACACCGAATTCATTGAACAGTCTAAGCGTATCCAGTACCTTGCCCGCAGTTAACTTGTAGCCGGTGCAGCAATAAACTCCAATAAACCTTAGTTATGCGAGCTGTCTTTACAGACGTATACATCAAGCATGGTTCTTTCATGGAACTAACATGCAGCAATTTCTATTCTTTGAGACAAGATTAGAGTAAAAGCAGCGCGGCTAACAGCCAGCTAGCCTCAATACTCCAGCGGCCCCTTATTAACCGTGTCACTTTTCTTCCCATGTACCGTTGGACTGAACTAGAAGCTATTGGCGAATATGTATGCGGTCTGGGGATGCATGCTATTTGCAAACTCACATCCAAAGCTATCACAATATCGAACCTGTCACTCCGGCCACGGCTATCATGGCCATTTATGTCCTGGCGAAAGTGCCTGCGGTATTTAGAGGGCAGATGTGCGACGTTGTGAATGGCTTTAATACAGTATACTTTTCTAACTTTCATACGTTACTACTATCTATTAAAAGGGCTTTTCGATCGAGGATTAATTGCACTCCATGGATCGGGTCCTATCACGATGAAACCACCGATATAAGACAGATGTTAGTATGTGCTACCTGCAACGAACACCCCGGGCAGCCGGGTTCCAAAAGGGAACACACTCTCCCAGCTTCTCGCCCACCCTTCGCCCACTCCTGGGGATTTCTGAAGGCGCTCCAGACAGACTGGATGAGCCAACTCAATAATTATGCTTCCAGTACCAGCACGCCGAAACGGTCAAGTTTAGAGTTTGTAAGTAGCGTGCATGGCATATGGCATTCGATTCTCGAAGGAAGGAAGGGAGGGTGTGCCACTAGGTGGATCTGAGAAGATCGCACTTCTCCGTGAGCAGAGCGTGCCAAATGGCAGACACACTCAGCCACGCTTGCACTTGACGTTTTTTGTTTTTCGGTTCACGCTTCCATCCACGTTTCTGGGCCTTCGAGACCGCTAGCATGCGCTCTCTGCCGCCCCGCTCTGAGCCGCACTCCGTGATCGTCCGCTTCCAGCTAGCTGCCTTGAGTCCTCTACATCTTTAATATAACCTTACCTTCTGTCCCGTGGGGTTTCTCTCTTCGTCCCCTCTAGTCTCTGCGAAACACTAGAAGATCTGAAGATTCCTTTGCATTCCTTACATTTACTCCAACTACCACCAAAGCCACTGCTCCTTACTGCTTCCCTTCGATCGACGCTCGCAGAACCCCGAACGGATTCTATCAACTACCGCGGCATAACAACCACAACCTGAGCTGCAGCTGCATCCGCAACCGTCACGCGCATTTCAGTTGCCATGGCTTCCTACTCCCCACCATACTACAGTACAACCACCACCTTTCCCCCTACTCCAAATCCTCAGAACGACGAGTATTTAGTACGTTCAATCATGGCTTCCACTGCCCCCGATTCTGCCCCCTTTATGCAGGCATGATCTCTCTCGGCTCCGGCACTGCCCGCTGGATTCAAACCCAAAGGCTAACAGGATTACGCGATAGCCCTTCTACGACGGCTTCAACAATTTCGGCTTCGAGGGTCTGCAAGCGACGAATGGCGGACACGCCCAACTCTCAGGCGTCTCATCGCAGTCAGGCCGTGGGCATTCGCCTGTAGGAAACGGAAACGGCCGGGGTACACGAGGCTCAAGCGAGGAGAAGGAGTCAAATCTTTCACCGAGTCAACGGGTAGTTAGAGTTACCGACCCCTTCCCGAGAGAAAAGCTGCTGACCTGGGTTCCTCCAGAGGCGAAAAGAACAAAACCGGGCAGCGTAAGTGGCGATTCTACGAGATTGGCAAAGGGACAGCGTGTTCTAACGGTGCAATAGCCAACGAGCCTTCCGCGAACGCAAAGAACGCCATGTCAAGGAACTCGAGAGCCGGCTCGCCAGCCTCGAGCAGGCGCAGTCCCGCACTGTCGCCGAGAACGACCGTCTCAAAGAGCAGCTCTCCCAGACACGCCTCGAAAACCGGCTGCTGCAGGAGAGCCGGTCGATGAACGGCAACTCGCCACCCGAGGTGCCTGAAGTCGGGCCCATGGTGTTCAACCCCACCGACGCGGCAAAACACATGGCCAGCAGCTCGTCGTCGCTCGCGCTCGGCGTGCCCCCGCAATCGTTCACGTCGCCCATCTTCGGCGCCCACCCCAACCAGGGGCCGATACACCGCATCACCACCAGCCCCAAGACCGGCGAGCGCCTGCTCGGCACCGGCGCGGCGTGGGAGCTGATCATCTGCCACCCGCTGTATGAGCAGGGCGCCATCGATATCGCCGATATCTCCGACCGCCTGAAGAAACTTGCCCGCTGCGACGGCCAGGGGCCCGTATTCGAGGAGAACATGATCTTGGAGGCAATACATGCCTGCTCTGGCAGCAGCCGGGACGAGTTGCTGCCCGACTCTTCTTCCTCCTGCAGTTCATATTCGGGCTATTGATTGCCCTCTTGTATATGCATGCTAGTACAGGGCCCCATCTTTCTTTTGTCCGCGCGTCCTGGTTTATTGTGGCTTTGGTGTTTCTGAGGCGGGGTGGGGGGAAAGGGCGTATACCTTTGTTGTCTGATAATTCTTGAAATCTCGGTCGCTCTGCTCTGAAAACCGTCTGGCGTTTATCATCTGTTTATTTACTCACTGGGCCTACATTTTACATGGCATTGTTTATTTTCCAGCCGTCCGGTGGCCGTCCGGCCCTATCGTCGATCGGCTGTTTATGCTACCTATACTATATATCAAAAATGGATTGTGTTCGTTGTTTTCAAATCGTTTGTATTTCAACAGCCACAAATAGAGCTTCTCTCTCCTCTCTCTCTCTCTCGCTCTCTTGCCCTCGAGATAGTTTAAACACAGCCCGAGAAATTGAACCTAGAGATTTACGTCACGCCACGCGAGCAGCTGTGCTAAGCACGCCGTCAGCTCAAACAAACTCCAACAGATGATGCCATCCACCACGGCGGGAGGGGCTTGCTTGGCAGTAATTATTACGCATGTAAGAAACGGGAGGCGCTGCTGCTGCTGTCTATCTGTCACTGCAAACACGGGACGGGTCGTTCTAGAAACCACCCTGCACAGTGCACACACCCAGCTGAAATCTTCCCAAACCCGCCCATGCGCCGGCCATTTCATTTGATATCAGTCTATATGTAATTACGCCACCCGCTTCCCGCCCCAGTGCCAGTGCCAATGCTAGCCTAGTCCCAATCACTATCATCCTCATCCTCCGCCTTCGCCTTCTTCCCAAACGTCAGCCCGCCCTTCTTCCCCCCCCTGCCCCGCTCCTCCTCCTCCTCCTCATCCCCATCCGTCCCCTTCAGCCTCGAATCCCCCAGTTTCACGGCACCAACACTAACCATCCACGCCTGCAGCTCCCTCATCCCCATCTCGATGCCCCCCATCTGCCCTAGCCCTATCACCTGCCGCTCCATCTCGCCCTTCATATACACCAGCACAGTCGGACAATTCCTTGCCGGATACCCCTCGATACACATATCCCCGCGGATCTCGCAGAACTTGACATCTCGCCACCGCTCCGCCGCCGTCCGCCACAGCCCGCGCAGCACGCGGCTCTCGTCGTTGTCGGCCGTCAGCAGCACGAGCACGCTGCAGCCCTTGCTGGCCTCGGTGACGTCGCGCGCGTAGTCGGCTTTCTGCAGCGGGTAGACGGCGCCGTGGACCTCGCGCCGCTGGAGGGCGGAGAGCTCGGCGCGCCGCCGCTGCGCGTAGGCTTCCAGGAACGCTTCGTCTTCGTCGTCTTCGAGCTCGGCGAGCTCGTCGAGGTCTAGCCCTTCGAGTCGGTTCTCGTGCGCGAGTGCGTGCACCTGTTGCATGACTTCTTCGATCTCTTTGGACGGCGACGGCGGCTTCTCCGGGATGATTTTGTGCGCGCGCAGGATGTCGTTCCATTCTGTGTCGGCGTTGGGGTCGTCGACCGGGACTTGGACGGGCATGTCGGGCATGTTCATTTTGACGGCAGGCTCTGGGTAGATTGTAGCGGTAGAGGGAGAGGTAGGTGGTGTTGCTAGTTGAGGGGCGGATGGTGGGGTTGTATGGTGCGGAGGGTGAACAAGGTGCGGCTCAGCGGAGAGATCCGCCGCGTAAGCGCCAGACGTCAGCGGGCCTCGTGTGCGGCGTGGAGGGGAAATAAAAGCATATTCAACGTGGTATAGAATTTACTTATGACTCTATAGTAGATGATAGTATAACGAGCAAAGTATACAGTAGTAAGAGATCTTAAAACTAATACAGCATAAACCTTCCTCTTATTTTTTAGGCATGTCAAACAGGTACTTTTTATTAGGTTCTTCTTTGGGGCCTGCACTTGGTTGCACACTTTTGAATAGTATCGAGAATAAACATTCATTTGCTTACGCCTTCTGTGGCTATTTTGGTTTACCTGCACTCTATGTAACTTTCAAAACAAGCATCATTTCGCTAAACTCCATCTCTAATTAGAGTAGAAGATCTCTAGCATGTGAACATAGCTGCTATTCTCCAGGTCTTGACCGCCGGCGGTTCAGCGGGGAACCCCATTCGAGTGCCGTGTACCACCCTCATAACCGCTGACGTGACGGCTCAACCTCCCTACAAGCAGGCCTTTTTGGCGATATGCAAGATGTACATACTCTACCGGACGCTTTGTCAGTAGCCTGCATAAGAAGTAGTAATCTTTGTCAATAGCCTGCATAAGAACCAGTAGCTGTGGCGGGCGTTGAAAATTTACCGGCTGTGGCGGTGTGGAGATACCTATTTGGAGGTACCGGGCAGTAGCTGGCCTACCCGACATTTCTAGGCATCAGGTACCACCTTTAACCGCCAAGCACTGCTACCGTTGCCGAACTCCGACGTCCCCTAGAAGTTAGAATGGTCGTTTTTTGTGATTCGGGGGAGACTCGGTGCAATTTCTTGCGTGTGTAATTTATCGGGTGTAAGAGCTAGGAAGGGCTAGGGACCAGCTGGTAAGTGCACTCAGCCCTACCGGTTAGCATTACGATTAACTGCGCACGCGGGTAGGGCTCATACCACCAGAATTTGTCCGTTAAATCTCATGTTGCATTCAATTGTATCCTAGACCATGGAATACATCTTGCACAAGGTGTGATCATGAGTAAATTCTGCATCATCTTTTGGAAAGGAAATGCACGCAACACATGGCTAAGTTTGCAGCCACCGGAGCTGAAGCTGACCATTATATTAACCCCACGAAGTGCGAAGTGATAATTGGTTTTTATATAGATCAAGTCATGACATATGATCTAATAACGCAGACAAAAATCCAATACTAGACCAAGGAATAGCCTTTCACAAACGCAAATAACTGCGGCTGAATCTCGGTCCATGGCTGAACATAAGAAGCTTGCTTCCGATCAACGTCATCCAACATTCGATGTGGTAACGAAAACTTTGAAACCCGAATACCGAGTTTGCTAGCTGGATCAAGATTCGTTTGTGGCTGAATACATGCTCGTATGTAGTCAATACTAATCATATTTTTGGAATCTGACTAGATCTGCTGTTAAGGTTCTCGCACGGAATTTACCTGGCTAGTGTCATGCACCTAGGATATGGACGATATAGTTTCTCTGCAGCATGCACAATCAATCTCAGCCCTCAGGGATTGACCAGTGATGGGAGGTGGCCCTGGTACAAAAGTATATGCAGACAACCTTGGGCATTCAGGATGTTGATATCAGATCCGATAGGCGTTTAATGACTGTTAAAGCTCTTGAAATTAATCCCTTCCAATCTACTAGAAATGTAAGACTGTTAGTCTCAATTTGGTAATATAAAGGATCATCAAATATTGCGTTTCTTAATCTTAGATTGCTCTTGCACAGAGTTCTATTGAAAATGCTTTTCATGATAATCAAACTTAGTGGCCGGTTAAAATAAAGAATATAGTCAAGAAAAGTTCTCTAGAAAAGTTCAGGAGGTTTAAAGAAGAAATTGTGGTCAAGGTTTGTTGTGCGAGTAGAGTGTAATGAACATGGAGAGGCTGAATAAAAGTAGCTCAGAGCCGGATTAGGTTAGCTACACAAATTAACAAATGACAAGAGCCAAACTTACCAAGATGTACTTAGAATAACTTAAGAGTAAGTAACAACTTTTTATGAGCGGTGAAAGTTAGACTGTGAAGAGGTTTATCAAAATGTAAGAGAAGAAATGAAGGATTAGTATATAGAGGCAACAAGTCGAACTAATGATAATACATTGATTCAAACACGCAAATGAATTCATACAACGCGTATCATCATGGTCAATCCTGAACCGTACAAAGAAGAAACCAAACCATTAGCCCAAGCACATCTAGTCAAAGAAAAATAACACATAGACACTAGTATGATAGATAGTAGAACCAATCTCAACATATGAGCACAGGGTATCAAAACAACTCTATCAATCAAAGATATATCAAGACAATTCGTTCTAAGAATTTCCAACGGTAAAACTCCGACAAAGAAAAAAGGAACACCGAAATACACCTGATCATGTTATGTAAATAGTACAGGGTAAAGGTTGCTCAACAAAGGGTGAGGATTAGATAGTCAATGAATAACTCCATTAATTTTCTGACACCGATGACTTGTCTCCAAAGAAGTTTTTGAATCTCATCAAACGGGACGACTTCTTTGGCTCGACCGTTACCTCAAGATCCGCTGGTCCCTGATTCTCTTTGTCTTCCCCCCAGGGCTCGCCATCGGTTTCGTGCAACACCTTCTTTTTGTAATCTTCGTACATTTTGTCAAACTTTGGGGAATTCTTTGGGTTGACAAAGTCTAAGAGCTCGGCGGAGCCACGATTGTCACCCAGTCCCGAGTCTGAGAGAAGATTTCCAACATCGTCGAAGGCTATTGGGCCCGGGCTTCCATCAATGGGTGGGTGAAGAGCAGCTTTCCCATCACCCACATTGTTCCCAAGGAGATTGCCCACATCCTCGAAGGCCATGTTGCCGTGAGAGCGAGGACCCGGCTCAGGCCTCTGTGTTGCCTGATTGAGAGCATGCTTGGTTGCGGGAAGTTTACCCTCTTTCCAAGAAACGAAGAAAGTCTCAAGGACGTTCATCACGTTTGCCTTCTTGAGGCACAGCAAGACATGCTCAGGATCTCGCTCGATGGCACGGAGCTGCACCACGAGCTCTCTGGTCCCAACGAGTTCAATTGCCGAATGGTTAAAGGCCATTATCTCTTGAAGGAGATCATCGTTGAGAAGGGCCTCGAGAAACCCGTACCGGTACGTTGTACGGTGAGCAGATGGGGCTTGAGAGGAGGATGGCGAGGGAGACGGAGAGGAAATTGGCTCAGAAGTAGCCATTGATTGAGGGCGTTCGGGCTGGGAAGCTAGGCCCTTGCCCTTGCCCTCACTATGAGGACGCCTCTTTCCACTGGTCATAAGACCAAACTGTTCTTATTATTAGTATATTTCAATACATGAAGTTGTGATGTTATTTACCTTTCCGTCAAACACGGCCCTTTTCTCCAATGGAGACAAGGCAGCAAGAGAGGGCACTCCCTTTGTCTCGTAGACGTAGGGAGGAAGAGACGGCTGTTTTATTAGCTATCATGATCATATTTAATAGATTAGATGACAATACATACCGCCTTCTTGGCTGGAGACGGCATTGGCGGAAAGATCGGGAAGGGTGATGGGGAGATGGAGAGGTGGAAGGGGAGAGCCCAGGTCGAGGCAATAAATAGGCACCGTGAGGCCTAAATCCAGTCGCAAGTGACTGGTGTCCTGTTTGGTTTCTCTCTGAAATCCAGAACCCTCGCTAGCCTGAGAGTGCCACTGAATGGACTCTGCAGTAGGAGGACTCCAATGACATTTCATGAAGAGATTTTCGGAATAGCCCAGTGGCTTTTTTTCATGTTGATGTTTGGTGGCAGTGATTCTCAAGATTATTCAAGAGTCGAGGAGTAGTGGTGCGGGTAGAACGTCTTTTATGGTAGTGTTTGTATGATCCCTAACCCACTAAAGGGGATTCGTTTGATTCCAAATGTCATTCAGTAGCTCATTCAAAGAGATTTTTCGGGCAGCGGGACTTCGGATGAACCAAACTGTTTCTAAAGCGTAGAATATTGCTTTCCCGAAAGAAAAACAGCAACAATTCCATTTTGTAAATACTATTTGTTGATCTGGCATCACGAAGACCAAAAAGGCCTGCGCTTGTTCACCCTGTGATATCCACACGATACCTAAATTTTCTCTTGTTCTGGTAAATTTCATTGCGTTAGCTGGCTAAATTCACTTCTGAATTCACTGCTGAATTCCACCTTGGCCGTTCTTTGTTTCATAGCGACCATGCAAATCTGCTTGCACCTTATAATGATTTACTTATGTTGATTTACTTATTAAAAAATGTGTGTTAAGTAAGTACAGATGTTCTATATAAGGAAGCTCAAACATTTCTCTTGTTAAGATATCTTATTATATCGGTTTTCATAAAAACTGCATGAGCTCATCGAAACCTTGAAGCATGAAGTTCAGACTTCAAGAGCTGCTGAAACCACGATAACTCTAATTCAGCAGAGCCACTTCCGTTCTTGGCCACTAAAGTGAGAGCCGATAGAACTATGTAGGACAGCCATTACCTCTATGAATCTTGAATATATATCTCACACATCTATCAATGTCACATTGTTCAAGGATTATAGCATGTTTCAATATCAAAAGTCCTGTTCCATGTCCCGAAATCTCTCGAAATAGACACATGGTGTTTTCTTTACCTCTAGTTTTCTTATTTTGTTTGCATGCATTCAATATACAAAGCACTGATATAACACAGATGCTGTCTATCAAAGGCCTCCCAAAGCTCCATCGTTCGAGAACTATTTCAACTACATTCGATACTGCTTTATTCGCACAGGTACCGCTGGATCCTGGGTTGCGGCATAACCAAAATCAGGGTATGACTGTCACGTTTAAAGGCGCTGCAGCTTTATTAACCAAAGCCCCGATTTCCTCACCAGAACTCCAACAGTATCATGTCTGCAAATACACGGGACTACGGACCTAACCCGCGCGACGCCCTGATAGCTTCCCTCATCGATTCTGCCGAGAGCATCCAAACCATCTATCCTCTCCAACCCCCCCGAAAAGCGGATTTGTGGCTGCTCACAACAAGTAAAGACGGCCGGATTAAGTTATATGTAAGTCCCAAGAGTAAAGAGATATATGTGGAGGGGCTTGGAAAGCGAAAGATCAAGGAGAATGAAAAAGGACTGCAAGAATTGATCAGATCCAGGAACAGCAAACTGTAGGTATTTGTATAATTCTAAGAAAGTGGAAGTTCACTGATAATATGGAATAGATAGAGCGGCATAGTCTTGTGCCCAGACGGTGTGTCGATTTTCGTTCCTCGCTCATCCACTCAACTGGCAACGAGACTAAAAGCGGCAGAAATATGATGGAAGATGTAAAATTGTTGGCGTTACATATTGAGCAATTCGATAATTCGAAGCTTCAAATTAAAAGTACTCGAATTACAACCAAAAGTCAATTACTACTATAATTCCAAGAAGTACGAGCATTTTTTCTTCAGCTGAAGCTCGCTGTACTGAACAAATATCACTATTAGCTCTGGAGAACACAGACATGATCAGCACCAGTACTCACTCGTAACATTTCAGTCACTTCTAAGGTCCGTTCTGGAGGTTCTATTAAAACACAAAAGCGTCCGCAAACTATTAGTATAGTAACGGGTGTCTTTATCTATATCACGGTAATAATCTCGTAAAGCTCAATGTTTGCTCCTCCGTCAAACCACCAAACCAATACATGGCCACATTGTAGACACTCCATGAACATAAACAGCACTCAACCTTATTCATATCCAGGTTCCTATTTTTGAAGAATACATCTACTCAGAACTAGGATCGAAGTGTGCTCTTTCACAAGTCTCATAACGCCGATTTCCGGCATAGTACGATAAGTATTGGATATTTAGACTTGAGAGCCCGCTGTCTACAAAATCAGGAATCACACTGTATGATTAACTCCCAGGTCAACTAACTTCAGACCTGGTTGAATATCTATTATATGATAGGGATGGAGTTGAGGATGTTGACACGTGCTCGAGTAGATATAGCAGGCTAGTTGATGCTGTTTACTAGAGTCCACGATGGTACAGAATGCATGTTACTGAAGGGAGAAGAGGTTATCTCTTTTCTAAACTGAGAAAGTTACGGTGCCGGGGGGTTTGTATTTTCATGGTTTTTATTGTGTCTAGAGCGTAATGATGGGTTATGATTTATACAGAAACACACTAAGGCCTTCTTAGTTCCAAGGGTCTTTTTGTTTCCGTCTTCCATGAGGATAAGAAAGCTACCGGGACAGACTATGGGGGTTTAAACAGAGTGAGATATTTTCTGGTGACTGACCATCATTTTCCCGTTGGAATTGACTTAAAGCTACAACCTGGTCCGTGCATCCACCACCACGGCAACCTCCGTCCCACTTCCTCCATCCTCACCAACCAACACAAGTCCAAAGTCCGTCCACACAATGATCCTCTCCTCTCCGCCCTTGAGCACCCCGCTCGTCTCACCCACCTCCAGCGCCCTCGCCACTCCGCCGCCAGGCCAGCGTCTCCCAACCTCCTCCACGCTCACCAGCACCGCACCTCCCGCGGCGACACCCACACCCTTCACACACGCGCCCGCACCCCCCGCCGTCGCCACCTCCCTACCAACCAAAAAGCGCGCGCTCCAGCACGCGCCCACCACCGGTCGCAGCGACAAGACGTTCTACCTCGCCGCAGGCACGCCGTTCGTGCGGGCGCTGAAATGGGTGCAGGGCGCGATGGCGCCGGCGGCGACGCTCACGAAGGGGAAGCGCGGGGGGAAGCAGGGAGGAGGAGAGAGGGTGGAGAGGGTGGAGAGGGTGGAGGCTAGGGTCAAGGCTACGGGGCGCGCGATTGATAAGGCGCTGCAGCTCGGGGTGTGGGCGATGGAACAGAGGGGGTGGAGTGTGCGTGTGGAGACTGGCACGGTTTGGACGGTTGATGATGTGCTTGAGGGCGCCGAGCCGAGGGTGCGGAAGAAGAGGAAGGGGAAGGGGGGGGATGTGGAGATGGGGGGAATGGAGGGCGAGCAGGAGGAGGTGGAGGCTGTGGAGAGGGGGGTGAATTATGTTGAGATTGTTGTTACGAAGGTGTAGTGCTACTATGGGATGATGGCGGTGGTGGTACTGGTGGGGGTTTTATTTCTGTCATGCATGGCGTTCTGGAGGGTGTATAACATCACAAAAGTTGGGGAGTGTATAAAAGACATCATCGTTTCTTCAATTCAATTCATAACCACCCACAACTGAGCCAAAAGCAAAGACAAACGCACGCAAGATCCAAGTAATCCCTCTAAAATCACAAATCATGTTTTTTTTAAGCAAGCAACACAATAATAGCAGCACTCCCGGCCAAAACACTAGACAATCGTGTAATTCTCCGCCACGCTCTTGACTTCCTTCGTAAAGTCGACGCTCTCGTTCAGCTCGACCAGGGCGATATCATTAACCTGCCGGACTGTATTAGCACTCATCCATATCCATACCTGGGGTCATGGTAACATACCTCAACGCCAACCAACGGCCGCTCCATTCTGAAGCCCACACGCATGGGGAAGAACTCGCCCTCCTCCTCGGCATCGGCCTCAAACTCAAAGCTGCCGCTAGGGTTATCCGCACCGACGCTGGGCAGTGTCCAGTCCAGACTGTCGCCAGTAACTTCGTACACCTCGTCGTGCGTGGCAACGCTGGGCTCGGGGCCCGAGAATGGGATTGACACGGTGACGTCGCGGATAGTGTCCTCTTCGTTGGCGAGCTCGTACTCGACCGTCACGGTGTAGCGGCCGGCGGAAGCCTGGTTGACCCAGATCGTGAATGCGATGGGCACCTCGCCGGTGGCTTGGTGCCAGCGGACCAGCACACTCTGGTTGTTGACTGGGAATGCCTTGGACGGGTCTTTCAGCTGTAGCACGCCCGTGGCATTGAAAGCAGCCTTGTCGACATTGGGGTGTGTCTTGAATTGTGCGCCCGACGAGGTGTCGGCAGCGACGTTCAGCTTGATCTTGGTGAGCGATGGGTCGGAGATGCGGAGCATTAGATTTCCCTTGACTTCAAAGGACTTGAGGTTACCGTCGCGGGTGAGCTCGGCGGAGATGGCCTCGGAAATGGTTACTGAGATGCCGTGGCCGTCGGCAGCGAAGGAAGTGCGGACAGGGCTGGCGACGTCGGCAGCTGCGGAGGAGGCACCGACCAGGGGCGCGCGCTCGTCGGCATCGGCGCCCATGTCGCCGCGGACCTTCTCGAACATGTCGGTGGTCTTGCTCTTGCGGCCGAGCTGCATGCCCTTGCCCTTCGGGGCAGAGAAGGCGGTCTTCTTCTTCTCGGCCTCGTATGAGTCGTACGTGTCGGCGGTCTTTGCGGGTGGGGTGTACGTCGGGTACTTTGGTGTGCTGCGGCCGCCCATTCCCATGCCCCCTCCCATGCCCCCACCCATACCGCCGCCCATACCGCTCTGATTCCGCGACATCTCCTTCCGCTGCAGCTCCAGTTGCTTCGCTTTCCGCTTGCGCTCCTCGCTAGCCTCAAACTCCTTGTTGCGCGCAATGATCTCTTGTATCCGCTCCTCATGCGACTCCATCTCCAGGAATGTCTTGATCTGCTGCAGCGACAGGTTCTCACGGTAGCCCAGCGACACAACCTCATCGAACGCTGACAGCAATTCAAACGCATTGCGCAGGATCTCGCGCTCGTCGAGTGACTTACAAACCGAGGCCACAACCTGCGCAAATAGGTGCAACGAATCGATGTCCTGCAAGATGTTTGATGCCTTATTGGTGATCAATACCATATAAAGTTCATCCTGCATATCTATCAGTCACCCCGTCTGCCCAATTATATAGCATCGTAACTCACAAGCGGCTGGTACACGTAACGGATATTCTCCGTTTCGATGGTGGTGTGTTGCGTGCCCGAGTCGGTCAGCTTGGGGAACGCAGCAAGCAGCCCCTCAATCCGTGACCGTGGCATCCTGTTTCCCCCGCATCAGCTGTCATTTCTATTATCCGTATAGTCCGCCATCCACGCACTCTCGAAACTGTCTCGAGAGCACAGCTTTGCCCCCGCGGGTGCAGATAGACGCGGCGAGAACCACCTAGGTGTCCCCCATTCATTGTCAACTTCGTTCAGAGCCTCCAATTCGCGTGCAGCGAGGCCAGGGAGCTCGTACCATGGTGTATTATGTCGAAAGTAACCGTCTGAGGGATATGAGATTCGTTACGGATAAGCAGGGCGGCGGGCAAGATGTCGTTTCGGTCGTCAAGGGGCTGTTGAGTTTCGAAGCTTGAATGTGGCCTCTATTAGGCTTTACCCTGCCAACCCATGACTAAGCATGATTGATGAACTGCAATACGGAACATGCACTGTATCGATCGTGAAAATTGGGGATGAGTACTTTCACATTTCCGGGAGCAATCATAAGTAAGTACATGTACACGAAACTCCTATTTGCCCATGCAGCCCACAGAACCATAGAAGAAAGACATACACACTCATCCACGCTCTCGAAAATCTACACAAACACAAAGCACAAAACAAAAACAACCTAATCATGCAGTTCCTACCGCTAGTGTACCAAAATAACCATGAGAACGAATACCATTGCACCGTTCATACTTACACATCTTCGACGTAAGTACCCGGTACCAGGCCCTCCCCATTGGCGGCCTTAACCTTAACCCAACCGCCCACATCTCGTTCAAGCACAACAAACTCTTCGCCAGCCTCCATCTCAATCTCATCCTCACCGGTAGGTGTGTATGCATATAAGGCCTTGACCTTTGGCACTTTCTTGGCCCCTCTGGGCTTAACCGGCGGCGGTGGACCTCTCTTCCCGACTTTAGGTGGAGGTGCAGCCATCAATGGCCGAGCCGTAAGTCGTGGTGGAGCTGCTGTACGAGGTGGTGGGGAAGGCGAGCGTGGTGGAGAGGACACAGGTGTCTCTATTTTCTCCACATAAGTGGTAGGAACGATACCTTCACTTCCATCCGATAGTCGCACTGTCATCCAGCTGCCATCATCCTCTACTATCGTCACCGTCGTACCCTCTGTAACTTTCAACTCTCCCTCCCCTTCTCCAGCAAAAGCATACTTCATCTTGCCTTGTTCTACACCCCCAGGTGTAGATGGTGGCGATTCGTCTTTTTGTATCGGGGGCGGAGGAGAGGAGACATATCTGTCTGGGGGCGGAGCAATAACACGTCTCGCAGCTGTAGTCTTTGCTGCTGCAGTGGGTGCAGTTGGTGTGGTAACAGATGAAGCTGATTTTGTGGATGCACCAGATAGCGAAGGAGACTTTGACAACTTGCTGCCCATTCTTGCAGGACCCAAGGTTCCACCGCCACCAGCGGCATAACTTGAGCTCATTGAGCTCATTGTATTACTCCTGGAAAGATCCGTTTCACTTCCGTTCTTGCCGTTCTGGGCCATAGTCATTCTCTTTTCTTCTTTTAGGGCTTTTTTAGCTGCCTTGTCGAGTACTCCTGGGCATGTAGCAGGAACTTTCATTTCGCACTTCGCATGGCAACTATAGCCACAATCTGTGCATGTAAACCCCTTTGAAGAAAGCCCCCAGATTCTTTCTGAACAAAGATCGCAATTTGTAGGTATTTTGAAACTAGTCGACTTGAAATTGTGCGACTGTGTCCCACGGGCAACATCACCAACAACTGATAGAATGGTTTCTGTCTGCACCTCATAGGTCAGAAGTTTGCTAGCATGCGACAATATATCCTCCTGTGAGTACAACAGTGCCTAACAAAAAGGTAAGCAGTGTTAAACGGTTGCTGCTGATAGAATTCTATACCCTTGTGATATCAATATCTTTCTGCTCCATTGACTCGTCAAGCTTAACTTTGTCGCGATTCTCTGCAAGCTTGCCGATTTCCTGACCTCGTCTTTCCACTTCTCCCTTTAGGCCTTCCATGCCGCGTTTGCTCTTCTGTAAGAGATTACGCAAGTAAACCTGTGCAGGCTCGTCGATGACCATATCTGGATTATCATGCCATATTGGACTGGCCTCAAACACAAAATCGGGAGGCTCGTTCCAGTGGCAGACATTATGCTTTGCAAACATCCCAGAATCTAGTTGTGGGAGGTTGCGAGCAATCTCAGATATCTGGGTTTCGAGATGTGAAATGGACTTTTGATAACAGTTGGTTTCCAGTTCGCTACTTAATGTCCACAAAGTATTGAGTTTGGACACCCGAGTTTCGTTGAGATCTTGTAAAGACTGCAGTAGTCAGCAGACAGCGAAGCCATAGTAGGCAGGCATCGAATACATTTAGGACCTCAGGAAGATCTTCCTGGTAATAGCGCCTCTTGTGATGATTGGCAACATTGATCTGGATGATGTAGGAATTCTAGAGAACTCATCAATTCTATACCAGTCATCGTGATCTTATCAGTACTAACCTTGACATTGCTCATCTCTGTAAGTTCATTCTGGTATGATCTCTCGGCTTTTCCCTTGCTGGAATCGTAGCTCTTGTCGATTTTCTGGCGCTTTTCTTCCACATGTTTACACTCAGAATCATACTCAGCTTTACTTTTCTTTAGCTCCCCGTAAACGCCGTCCCTCTCACTTAGCAGTTTCGTGGAGAGCGATTCGTGTCTTTTCCTGAAATCATCATATCTCACTCCGATATTCTTTAGCACATCGCACACTTGAGTAGATAGCGCGACTGAGAGTGCATCGTGTTCGCTAGCAAGGGCCTCGGTGGTCGTGAGAATTGTTGTCCAGGTTGTCAAAGAAGCACTACCCCACCAAAATAGGTGCCGCGTAAGCCTAGATCCCGTATTGCGCGCGACGAAACGAACCTCTCCAACGAACCAGGGGTCATCTGCGGTGTGTCTCCCACGGTTAAAGAAGCGCTCTTCTTGGACTTTTTCTCATAGTATTTTTTCGAGAGCGCATTGAGCTTTGCGCCGTATTCTTTCTCGATCGTAGCGCGTTCGCGGTAGAAGGATTGAATGTCGTCCAGCCAGGCGATACCTCCAGCAATCTGAATACTGTTAGTTGGAGACTTTCTTGAACATAATCGAGCGTTGGAGTCCCTACCCATGCGTTGACAGGTTTGAAGGCGTCCTGCAGTTTGTATCAGCCACTGCGCAACAGTATCCGAGAAGGAGGAGCTTTCGCAAACCTTCAGCTCTTCGCCAAAGCTGACGGGGGGAGGTGCTTCCATTCTAGACTCCCTTGAGACTACGAGAAACTCTTTGCTCGACCAGAACCGAAAATAAGGTATGTAAGGGGCGTGTTCCTGGGAGCGGGGGAAGCGGGTATTGTATAGGTGTTAACTGAGCCGGCAAGTTCCAAGGTGGAGGGGGTTGAGGCTGACACCAATTATGGCGTTCAGGCACAGACGGGTACGGGGTTTATTAATTAGCACATCTACCATGCAATGCATAGTTGCGTCAAGCCGCTCGTTAGATGGGAACAATTTGAGGTTGGAACACCAGTAAATAACGTTTCAGGTATAACATAAAATACAAATTTATTTAAAGTTCTAGCCACTGATTAACGTTTAGGGAGAATGTTACAAAAATGCTCCATGAAGCGCTACATCCACGTGTAGTGGCCGCGTCTTCCTTTGTCTCTATCAACAAGAATGAGACCCATCGCTACTTTCAAAAGATTACAGAAACCTCTCATTAAGTACTGCGGGAGTGCATTTTTTGTGTTCCTATAAAGTAATTCCACTGTTCAACCTGCGGGCGTGACATTCAAAATCCTCTGCACACTAGCACAATATTAGATGAAACACACGTTGAAAGCCATCCACAGCCGTAGATATTTCTAACTGTGCAGGTTTCTCTTCACTCCTTCACGCGCGCAACAAAGGCTTTCTTGTGTATATAATTAAACCTTGGGTCTGGGTATATAATTACACCTTAGGTCCTCGAGTACTATTCATCCTGCACTGCCATTCGCTGCTGAATCAGCCGTATCCTTGGCATCCCACTACAACACCAGCTTCGACACTCCCCGCAATCGCAGTTGGATATCGTCTCCTGTTAGGCCAGACCCCGCCTGATTCTTATAATATTCTTGTAATGGTCGATTCTACAGTACCATTAGCCTCCCGTATGGGACCTGTCCCAGGCGATGCTCCCGCTGGGACCGCCGTCACCACCGATCCCACTACCGCCGTACCCCCAACTACTACTGAGGAGGAGCCCAACGACCTTGTGGAAACCAAATATGAAGTTGCTGTCAAGCTTGCGGATATGCAGGGCGATCCAAACAGCCCATTATACTCCGTAAAGCGCTTTGAAGACCTAGGGCTGTGAGTAACCAGCTGCTGGAGAAGTTTTCTAATGACTTCGCTGAACACTGCATGCAGATCCCCCGAGCTTTTGGAGGGAATTTATAGCATGGATTTTAAGAAGCCGTCCAAAATCCAGGAACGCGCTCTGCCATTGCTGCTAAGCAACCCGCCAACAAACATGATCGGCCAGTCACAGTCGGGAACCGGCAAGACTGCTGCGTTCGTGCTGACAATGTTAACGCGTGTCGACCTCTCAAGGCCTTGTGTACAGGCACTATGTCTTGCACCATCTCGAGAGCTAGCTCGGCAAATCATGGGTGTGGTCGATACGATGGGCCAGTTTACTGGGATCAAAACCCAGTTTGCAATCCCCAATATGGTCCAACGTGGACAACGGATCGATGCTCATATTGTGGTGGGCACGCCTGGCACAGTGCTTGACTTGGTTAAACGGAGGCAACTACCAGTCGCAGACCTCCGAGTTTTTGTGCTTGATGAAGCAGACAACATGTTGGATCAGCAGGGTCTTGGCGAGCAGTGCATCCGTGTGAAGCAGTCTGTCCCACCGGCTACTCAAATTGTTCTGTTTTCTGCTACCTTTCCCGACAAGGTCGTCCAATACGCCAACCAGTTTGCTCCAAATGCCAATCAGATCACATTGAAGCACGAGGAGCTTACGGTAGAAGGCATCAAGCAGCTGTACATGGACTGCGCCAATGAGGAGGACAAATATCGTATCCTTCTAGATCTGTATCACATTATGACTATTGGTTCGTCAATTATCTTTGTCAAGAAGCGAGAAACCGCATCCGAGATTCAGCGGCGTATGGAGGCCGACGGCCACAAGGTTGCAGCGCTACATGGTGCGTTCGAGGGCTCCGAGCGAGACAAGGTCATCGACGACTTTAGAGAGGGACGTGCAAAGGTTCTAATCACAACAAACGTTTTGGCACGTGGTATTGACGTGGCTACTGTGTCGCTTGTCGTTAACTACGACATCCCACTTGACCAAAATCAGCGTCCAGACCCCCAGACATATCTACACCGAATCGGACGTACAGGTCGGTTTGGACGTGTTGGTGTCTCTATCAGTTTCGTACACGACAAGCGAAGCTGGACAGAGCTGAACGAGATCCAGCGGTACTTTGGAGTGGAGATGACAAGAGTCCCCACAGACGACATTGACGTGAGTTTTTCTTCCGTCCTTATATATAAAAGATGCCTCTAACTTTCAAAACAGGAGGTCGAGAAGATCATTAAGGATGTTCTGAAGTCTAAGAAGACTGGTAAGAAAGACCCGGCGAAGCTTGCGGCTACAGCTGCAGCTGCGGAAACGCAACAAGCATAATTTCGTTTGTTGCAAAAACAAAAGGATTGCATGTTTAGTTTATTATATTGGTGTATGAGTTTGGCACGAAACCGGAATAAAACTGCCCGGGGAGTTATTTTATGTGAATGTTGTAAATGATATTGAAGCATGCGATTTTGGATGGATGGAATGCTTTGCTTGATGCAGCGATTGCTTTTATGTCTGAATACATACTCGCTGTCTGCACGGCAACGTAGACGCTAAGCTGCAGTTCAGAACCATGGCAACAGCTTGGCGTCTAGTTCCTGCGTCGATAGACAGCAAATATCCTTGAAAATTGTAACCTGTACCCACGTCTTTCCCAGTGACTCCAATTCCTAGTTTTCAATTGAGCTGGGCACATTCGATTTGTCACAAATGAGCACTCGACTCATTTTGTATTGTGCCTCTGGCCTGAACGTAGAAGGTGCACGTGGCACTTATAAACGTGCAAAGCCTAAATTTGATTCCCAAAGTTCGCTCAACATGAATGGACCACACAAGTACGATACATGCAGGTCAAGATTGTTTTTCCCCAACAGGGATAAACATCCGCGGCTGCGGCCGCCATCTTGGACTCATCTCATAGTAAAAAAGCAAATACTTATTGCTGCGTTCCCGTTACTCTTACAAAGTTCGTTGTAGACTGTCTCTATGAAGAAATACAGAATTAAGAGAGAATCAACCAGTTGTTATTTTGATTTGGGGTTCCTCCGAACAGAAAGCCTGCAGCCTACAACATTGTCCACCACATTTACTACCAAGTATTAAACTCCGTTAACCTGGACCTGACTCGGAGCGTTCGCAGTAGTTCCATTGCTAGTTCCGTTTGATTTCTCAAATTCTGTCCACGCCGCCTCCTCGCCAGAGGCCACCCAGTCACGAACAAATCCACGATAGTCGGCCACCCTGGCCCATGCAACACGAACCACGACCACCCGCATGCCGTCGCCCTCGAGATAGCAGCGACTCTCGCCGCCACCAGAGTTGTTTTCGGAATGTGTTTTGCGGTAGTACGTCTCAGCCTCAGTGCCACGCTCAACAAGCTCTGCATATCCAAACAGTGTCGCCGAGATCGAGCTAAGAGCTGCGGTGTTAATGTTTGTTAGCAAGTCAGCCAGCGAGCTGGGCTGAGGATCCGATGGTGGCGCTGACGAAAACGACGGCCGGTGCGAGACCCAATCGTGAACCAATAGCGATACCCGTGGATTTGCAAGAAGGTTGTGGGTCTTCTTTGTATCAGGCTGAACGGTGAGGATTATAATCGGCCCAGAAGAGGTGGATGTAGTCGGGTAGGGGGAGCTCGGGAGATAGGTGTAATTCATCAAGCTGACGTGCGGCCAGAGGGCGTTGGTTGTGGCAAGATGGAGCTAAGGGGCCCGGGGCCGCGAGGTCAGCTGCGCTGCACAATCGGAATGGAATTTATCGTACAATGCATTAAATTGCACAATGGGGGTCATACATATCGGGCATTTTTGAGACAAGTAATGACCTCTGGAGGGAGCTCATTGCTGGGAACTGGAGCGGTGGTGAGCGCGGACATTGTGCTCAACAGTATAGCAGATGTGTTGATTTGGTCGTCGGTAGGTTTGCAATTGATCCGGACCCTGGAGATCTCGAGCTGGGGCTGGGCTTCGGCGTCTTGTCTTGAAGATGGCGATAACAAGGAAGGATGTGTAAAAGCCTAAGAGTGGGGTGACGTGGGGCGTTGACTAGGGACGGGGAGGCGGGGAAGATTCACAGAGGGCGAGTCAGGGCGCGGGGATCATTACATCAGCGCATGAACGATGCACAGGCCCGCGATCAGCCGTGGCTTGGATCAATAACAGACTAGGAGAGAGCTTGTGCCAGGTTAGTTACCATGAGCTTTCCCCGCATGTTCCTGGGCTGGTCGTCCCTCTTCTCTTTATCTATTGGCCTCAATCCTTTCATATAACACAAACTCACTCATTTGGTATTCACCACATCTATACCCTTCTTACGAATATGCTCGCTTCCACCGCCCGCCGACTCGCTCTGAGGAGCGGTCGACCATTCTCAAGCGCTGCCATGGTCCAAGACAAGATCCCCACGCTAGGAGACTTCACACATACTGCGGAGTCGTCGGCTATTTTCAAGCAGAAAGTCCTCAGTTTCCGCGAGGAACTAGCAGAGAAGGCGAGGGCTCCCCCAAAGGTATCCTTTACCTCCGAGGAGCCCCACGAGAAGACAGGCGTGGTCAAATCGCTACTTTATGGTTCAGCAAAGGGTCAGCGAGAGGAAGCCGAAATGGAAAAGTCGTACTCTCAAGTTCTAGCACGTGGGAAATATGTTCATGCCATCGAGTTTCATCATGTCAAGCCGGATAAACATGCAGAATATGTCAAGTTTATCGGCGAGACATATCAGGCAATTGCTGGCGACAAGGAAAACAAGTGCCATTTAGTTGGTTCTTGGAAGACGGAAGTTGGGGACTTGGATACTTTTGTGCATATTTGGGAGTACCAGGGCTGTAAGCATACCAATGGAGTTTTCGTGTGGGGGAGGGGAGACTGACCTTTTGGGAATAGACGCGGGATACCACCACACTTTGAACCGGATCTCGAATTTACCTCTGAACCAACACCTGCAACAGAAACTGCCGCCCATGCTCAATGGCCGCCGTACAGATCTGATGCAAGAGTTTTCTTTCTGGCCAACTTCACCGCCCCGCGCCTTTGGTGGTATTTTTGAGCTGCGTTCCTACACTCTGAACCCTGGTAACCTACTCGAATGGGAGACACACTGGCGTGCGGGTCTTAAGGCGAGACGTAATGTCATGGAGGGTGTCGGAGCTTGGTTTACACAAGTTGGAGAACTGAACAGGGTGCATTATCTGTGGCAGTTCAACGACTTGAGGGCAAGACAAGTTGGTCGCGAACAGAGTTGGGGCGAGAAAGGATGGAGCGGTACAGTACACAAGACAGTTCCTTTGATCCAGAAAATGGAAAGCCGAATTCTGGTCAGTATGCCATGGTCGCCGGTTAGTTAGGAGCACTGCTTCTCTAGGATATATTAGAGTTCTGCTGCGTCACTAGGATACAACTGTTTTCTTCTCTGGGAGCGTTTTTTTCGGCTGTTTAGTTCTGTCTCTAGGTTGTCTTACCAATAGCTCATAATCCGTGTGTTTTATGTAGAATTAAATCACAACGACGATAGTTAACTGAAGTTAAACTGTAACCATTGAGTTCTCGTGACCTCGCTGAATATTCTGTGAAACCTCCGCTGCAACGATGAGTAAGCGCCCATGGAGCTCAACATCCCTACGACATCCACATAATTTAGCTGCAGGAACAAACGTTTCAGTTCGAACTCTTCCGCACGCCTTTCAAAATGCTCGGAGGTACTGGAAGACCTCAGCCTCTATCTTCCAGCAACCCGCTCCGGGCGACAATCGAGCCGGTCGACGATGAGGACGACCCTGTCAGCCTTCACTACCAGGACCAAGTTCCGCTCGAAAGCGACCCCGATCCGTGCGTCGCGTCTATCTATCCCACGATTACCTCGAGTCCTAACAACTCTCTCTAGAATATCCTTCAAGCGCCGCCAAAAACCGTCGAGATTCTCCATCTTCTCTAGCGCGACCACCTCGGGTACCTCCACCTCTGGGCTTGCCCCACCTGCGCCCGCCTACTCGAGCCCTCTAAACCATTCCGACACCTCTTTGGATGACCTGACACACCCAAAAGACTCAACTGATGCTCCCGAGGCGTGGTCCGAAGGCGTCGGGCGAAGGATCTACGATGATCTAACGGCGATCGACTGGATCTTTGAATACACAAAGGAACGACTGCGATTGCAGGCACTGGGACGGCGGAGCGGGCTGCTGGGATATATTGCGCAGCTGTGGGATTCAAGCAAAATATGGATTGTGCTTGTGGGTACAGGAATTTTAGCGGGGGTGATGGCGGCGGCGATCGACATTGTTACAAATTGGCTAGGGGATCTAAAGGATGGATACTGTCGGACGAACTTTTATTTGAGCAGGAGCTTTTGCTGCTGGGGGTTGGATGGTATGTCAGGCGTTACATGGCGATGATGCAGTGCTGATGCAGTGTAGCGGGCGAGAAGTGTGAGGAGTGGGCTTGGTGGAGCCAGGCGCTTCATTTGGACGGTACGAAGGGTGGTACGTACATCACTGAGTACATGTTCTACATTACGTTTTCTGTGGGTTGGTACTCGGTTTGCTTGGGGTTTACATTGCTAATGCGTATTGCATTCGATAGATTATATTCGCAGCTACTGCCGGCGTGTTGGTTAAGCATTTTGCACCTTATGCAAGACATAGCGGTATACCAGAGATTAAGACACTGCTGGGAGGGTTTGTGATTCGGAAATTTCTGGGGACGTGGACTTTGGTGATCAAATCACTCGGCCTGGTATTTCAACTATGGACATACTCAAATTCCTGGCTGATAGCTATTATTAGTGCCTGGCAGAATCCTCCGGAATGTGGCTAGGAAAAGAAGGTCCATTAGTGCATGTAGCATGTTGCTGTGCAAACCTTATGATGAAGCCCTTTGGTTCAATCAACAAAAACGAAGCTCTAAAACGAGAAGTGCTATCTGCTGCGGCTTCAGCAGGAATATCTGTGGCATTTGGTTCGCCGATTGGTGGAGTGTTGTTTAGTTTAGAGCAACTATCATACTACTTTGGTGATAAAACCATGTGGAAGTCGTTTGTTTGTGCCATGGTTGCTGCTGTTACTCTTCAATACCTTGATCCGTTTCGGACAGGCAAACTTGTTTTGTATCAAGTCAAGTATACCCGTGGGTGGCATGGATTTGAAATGGTTCCCTTCTGTATTCTTGGTATACTCGGGGTAGGTCATCTCTAATTGAGCTTGTATTTTTTCTCTAACAGTTTTAGGGGCTGTACGGAGCATTTTTCATCAAACTCAACATGAAAATTGCAGACTGGAGGAAGCATTCCATAGCAAAGAAGTTTCCAGTATTGGAAGTCGTTATAGTAGCACTAGTCACCGCATTAATCAACTATCCTACCGTTTTTATGAGGTAAGTTCAAGCTAGCCATCAAATCATCACCCTATTCTTACGTTTACAAAAGGCCACAATCGTCAGAACTCGTAGCCAACCTGTTCCAAGAATGTTCGCCGAATGGTGAAGATTTCTTTGGTCTCTGTCAAGCCGGCCAGACCCCGCATCGCATTGTCCTTCTGGTTCTCTCTGCAGCTCTGGGAATTGTCCTTTCTGCCGCCACGTTTGGCCTACAACTGCCAGCCGGTATTATTCTCCCGTCAATGGCCATTGGCGCCCTTTACGGCCGCGCCATGGGGATGTTTGTCCAAGCCTGGCAACGCAACCATCCCACGGCCTGGCCCTTCACCTCCTGCTCACCCGACATCGAATGCGTCACCCCAGGCACCTTCGCAATCATTGGCGCAGCCTCAGCCCTCGGCGGCGTAACACGCATGACCGTTTCCATCGTGGTCATCACCTTCGAACTCACGGGCGCGCTCACCTACGTACTCCCCATCATGATTGCCGTGATGATCTCCAAATGGACCGGCGACGCCTTCGGCAAGCGCGGCATCTACGAATCATGGATCGCCTTCAAGGCCTACCCCTACCTCGACAACCGCGACGACCCCGTCCCCGACGTCCCCGCCGCCGAGATCATGACGCGCATCGAGGACCTCGTCGTCATCACCGAGACCGGCCACACCATCGACAGCCTCACGTCCATACTCCGCGACCAGCCGTACAAGGGCTTCCCCATCGTCGCCGACACCCGCGCCGCCTCGCTCGTCGGCTACATCTCGCGCTCCGAGCTGCGCGTCGCGCTCGCGCAGGCCACCATGCCGCCCGACACCGAATGCGTCTTCTCCGGGCTCGTCCCGGGCGCCACCTTCGTCGACATGCGCCCGTGGATGGACCAGACGCCGATCACGCTGGCGCCGAACGCCAACCTCGGCCTGGCGGCCAGCCTGTTCCAGAAGCTCGGGCTGCGGTACATCCTGTTTGCGCGCCATGGAGAGCTGCAGGGGCTGCTGACGAAGAAGGATGTGTACTTTGTGCTCAACTCCGAAGAGCGCGAGGAGGGGCGGCTGGTGAGGGGTGTGGGGAATGATGGAGCGGATGGAGGCGAGGGCAGGCGGCTGCTGAGCACGCCGTTGGGCGATGATGATGGCGCGAGTGAGATTACGCTCGAGCCGGAGAGTCCTGGGGAGGAGCGAGGGTTGCTGGGTGGGCTGTAGTGGGTGCGGTGGCCTGGCGTTTTGGATATAGAGAGGGCGGGAATACTGTATTTACGACGGGGTTAGGTTCGCCTATATATCATAGTTGGAACTATGCATACACATATTGTTTCCACGTGCCCACAATCACAACACTTTAACCTCCGCTCCTGGTATTAGCGTAAACTCCTCCACCAACGCTTTCAATATTTGGATCCTTAAATCTACAAGTCCCCAGCACCAGACCCACACCAACGCAGTAAAACGTAGCCGCATCACCGTGCCACATTGCTGTTGAGTACCTTCACTTCTGGCAAGCCCTGTGTCTCCAATCAATCCTAGCGTTCTTGGCAAAGCCCAGGGACCCAGCTCCACCCATTCAACGCTACTTCTGTCCCGCAAAGCTTCCCACCACGACCACCACAACCACCACGACCACGACCACCACGACTACGACCACGACCAACACGACCACCACCACAACACGACGACCAGCCCGCCTGGCCTCTCCAACTCCACAGAAAGTTTCGCCCGCACATGCTGCACCGCCAATCGATACAGTCACACTCGCCATGTCGCTCCTCCAAAACCAAGAGTACTCTCCCCCCCCTAGCCCCACCTTCTCTGCCCCCGGCCCCCTCTGCCCTGCCCTGCCTACCTGTTGCTGACCCTGATGCTGACGAGACCCCTCCCACCACAGCTTCATAATCCACCGCATCCGCTCGCGCTACCTCTCGTCGATGCGCGACGGCGTCGGCGAGCGGCTGATCACGCTGAACCCGGGCGCGCTGAACCTGCCGGCGTACCGCAACGCGGGCTGGGGGCTGCCGCAGGACATCAAGCGCACGTACTCGCCGCCGATTCCGACGGGCGAGTATTTCGCGAGCACGAACACGAATGGCGGGGTGGCGCTGGAGGAGGTGGCGGTGGGCCGGGAGGTGGGGAGGGAGGTGGAGAGGGAGAGGGAGAGGGAGAAGGAGGTGGAGAGGGAGAAGGAGAAGGAGGAGAGGCAGAGGAGACGCGAGAGGGAGGAGGAGGATGATAGTAGTGATTTGAGTGAGGACTCTGAGGGCGAGGAGGAGGATGCGCAGAGGTATGGCCCCGCGTTTCGCCTGTAGGAGAGGTGTTTTATGCATGCTGGGTGCTGATGAGTGACAGTGCCGAAAAGCAGATCGACAAGATCCGCTTCGACTTCACCAAGAAAGAGGTCCCGCACCGCCCCCGCGCGGGGTCGTCGCCGATCCGCAACGGCCCGCAGGTCCTCGTCACGTCGCCGTCGTCGTCCAAGAACCGCACGCGCCGGCTGCGCGGCGGCTCGCACGGCGACGTCGACTTCAAGATGCCCGGCGGCGAGCACGAGGTGGTCCCCGGCGCGGACGAGCAGCTGCTGTCGTCCGGGCTCGTGGCGCAGCACGAGAAGCTGCACGCCGAGATTGCCAGCAAGCTGCGGTCGTCGCCGAACTCGTCGCTGCCGCGCGCGTCCGCCATGAGCAACGACGCGGGCACCGGCGGCGGGGGCTACGATTCGGGCGACGAGTCGGACGCGAGCAGCACCATGAGCTCGGACTTTGTGATCACCGCCGACTCGGGGCCGGAGGTGCGGCTGGCGAGTGCGGCGGTGGCGCGGACGAGCCCCGCCGTGCTGAACGCGCTGCCGCCGCCGATCCGGCCGGTCAGCCAGGTGCAGCCCGTGTCGCAGCTGACGCGGCTGCTGAAGGCGAAGGAGACGGAGGCCGAGAGCCCGATGGACGCGTACCGGTTCTTTGCGGGCAAGGGCGAGCTCACGCCGGTGTACCTCAAGATCTTTATTCCGTTCTGCCGCGACGCGGGGCCGTTCGAGATTATCGTCAACCGGGTTGCGAAGGGCGAGGACGGGGCGAAGAATCGGGAGACGACGGTGGCGGAGGCGATCGGGTACACGCTGTATCGGTATATGGAGGACAAGAAGGAGCCGCCGCTGAAGCCGGAGCAGTATGATATCAACCGCTGGACGTTCCGCATGGTCGATGATGGAGAGCCGGATGATGATTTTCCGCCGCTGGAACGGCTGCAGCCGGTTACGTCGTATATGACCAAGAAGATGCCGCGAGGGCGACTGGGAGGCGGTGCGAGGGAAGTCAAAGTCGAGGGCGAGTTTGCCCTCGTGGAGGCTACGGAACAGCAGTGTAAGTTCCTACTATTTTCAACATATATCCACCTCTAACACACTCCAGACCAAGAAAACTGCCGCACAACCCCCGGCGCCGCCGCGCGCAAACCGTCCCTTCCCAGCGCGCCGCTCCTCCCCACGGCCTCCGCCCCCGCCGTCCCCGCCCCCCGCCAGATCCTCGCCGACGTCACCGCCCCGACGACGACCTCCACGCCGCGCACGGGGCCGTCCAAGATCCTCCGCATCCACACCGCCAGCATCGACCAGTTCGCGCAGTCCATCTCGGTGTGCGTGACCACCGACACCTACATCGCCGAGGTCCTCGACACCGTGTGCCGCAAGAAGGCGCTGGACCACCGCAAGCACCTCTTCCGCGTCACCGACGCCGCCGGCACCATCGCCCCCCTCGACCGCACCGTCGCCTCCCTCGGCGACCGCGCCGAACTCGACCTGGTCCGCCGCCACCCCGCCGCCCCCGCCGCCTCGCCCCCCGCCGCCGCCTCCCCCGCCGCCCCCCTCCTCCTCACCACCGCGCGCACCCCCAAGAAGCCAAAATTCCTGCAGCCCGCCACCGCGCTCTGGGCCCCCGACCTCGCCGGCTCGCGCGACTACCTCAAGTTCACGGTGTGGCGCAAAGCGTCCATGGGGTTCATGGCGCGCCACGAGCGCATCCTGGCCATCGACGGCGAGTACGTGCACGTGATGCCCAGCGACCAGAAGACGCTGCTGAACGCGTTCGAGAGCCAGGCGAAGACACGGAGCATCCATATCAGCACGATTATTGGGTGCAAGACGTATCGCAAGGCGCCGGCGAGCTTTAAGATCCTCGTGATGCGCCCGCAGAAGGAGACGAAGAGGTATGACTTTGAGGCGGCGAGTGAGGAGGTTGCGATGGAGGTTGTGGCGGCGCTCAGGCGGGCGACGGTGGGGTTTAGGATGGATCATGAGGGGGGTGTGTGAGTGGAGCGATCCGACGGGTGGGGGGGCGGTGGGGGGTGGGCGGGAAGATGAGGGAGAGGAAGGATGGAAGGGAAGGCGTTGGAACTTGGGACGGACGGCGTTTTGTGTACATGTGTGTGGTTCTCACTCTGTATGGATGTTTCGGCTACTTGTTTGCAGTGTATGATACTCGTTTCTTTGGGATATAACTATACAAAAGTTGACAACACCTCCCTCCTCCCATTCCCTCCCCGCCCTCCTCTGTCCCTCCCCAATCTCCCAGTCCCCACTCTGCTCCCCGTCAAGAGTCGCTACTTCCCCCCCTTCCCTCGCTTCCCCGGCTTTACATCCACCAGTTTTCCTCTCAAAACCCGCAGCAGTCTCGGCTGCATCAGTCCCGGCTGCATCAGTCCCGGCTGCATCTGTGTCGGCGTCGGTGTCAGCGGGGTTGTCGTCGGTGTTGTCGTCGGTGTGGTTCTGGTCGGTGGCAGTGTCGGCAGCGTCGGCGTCGGCGGCGTGGGCGGCGGCGATGGTGCGACCAGGCGCGTCCTCGGGGCCCTAAACGGCGTCGGCGGGCGGCCGCGGGTCGGCGCAAACTCTGATTTACGGGGCGGGGATGGGGACGGAGTGGACGGGGTGGAGGGGTTCATTGTGGTTGTGAGCTGTGGGGTGGTGCAGACTTGCTGGCGCGCTGGCGGACTGGCGGACTGGTGGGGCACTCTTGCGTCAAAAGTATGCGGATTCTCAGTGCAAGTAGTGACCCCCGGCGGATACTTTAGACCGAGTGTATGCAGTGGGTACAGTGTGTACTCGTACAGCCTTGTGTACAGCGTCGGGGGGTATTTATGTGGAGTACAGACGCAACATGTCACGTTCAGCGGTGCAGGTTGCCTCCGACTCCGACGCCGCGGCGGGGGCGGCGTGGTGAGGGTTATTCCTGGCGACGGTTGAGACTGAGAAGGGGTATAGAGGTAGAAGTCACGGGTGGGTGGGTGGGGGGAAGGTGCATCACGCCCCTTCGGCCCGTCACGGGGTGTATAGAAAGGGTGCGTCCATCTTGGACGAAGTGGTATATAAGTTTATAAGGCGGGTAGGTGTGGTATGGACGCATGTTGACACTGTGATCTGAAACTGGGGACGTAGAAGTTGAAGCGGGAGTCGGTGACGGTCACGGTGCTTGCCTGGGCGTGGATATAGCCCCGTGATCAGCCCGTCCTGGGTCGTGGCTGGGTCATGTGTATTCGCACGAATGCGAGGGCGTGGACGACTTGCTCATGCTTGACCCTTGATCCTCAACCTCAACATTAACCCTCAACCATCTACATATATATCATCCGCTGTCAAAACGGTTGAAGGACATGATTAATGCATTATTCTAGTTTTTTTGTGCATCGAGTGATAAAGTTGTCAAAATGTTTCCAACCCCCGTCTTCTATCCTCGGCACTTACTAGCTCCACCACCCACCACCCCCCACCACCACCACCAGCGCGGACCCACATTCTCCGACGCTAACGACCCCCAAGAACACAAAAAGAATATCCCACTGACCACGGCCGGGCTCGAACCGACAATCTTTTGATTCCTCTTGCAGTCGCATCTGGTGCGGGCTGCAATGTCGAAGTCAAACGCCTTGCCATTGGGCCACGCGGCCTTGGGGATGAAAGTTGTTCGTTCTTATTCGTGATGAGGGTGGGGTAGGGAACAAAGGCACGGGGTGTTTGTTGTTTTAGTTGTGGTCACGATGGTGTCAAATTTCTGGAATGTGGTTTTAATATGTCTATTATTCCCATTAAGTATATGACTACAGCAAACTCTCGCGCATCTTCTCTGTACCGTCGAGGTATTGTTTATCGCACTTGTGGTCACGATGGTGTCAAAACTAAGGTAGGTAAATATGTCTATTATTTCCATTAAGCACCTCTCCAAAGCATCGCGCATCTTCCTTGTATCGTCCCTTCCGCTCAACCCTCTTCGGGGAGCCGGGCAACCATCATCCGCGGCCATCTAACCATCCTCCGCCAGCTTGTAGTATTAATAGTAGTATCACTCGCAGCATCTCGCCCCCTCACCGCCCCGTCCGCCCCGAAACACAGTTCTCGCACATCCCATGTTCACGACACCGCGCACACCGCGCGCCGTGCACCAGCCGGCGCACCCGCGTGGTGCGGCGACAGGCGCAGCAGCGCCACCAGCATTTCAGCGGCGTCGGCGGCGTCGGCGGGGCGTCGGAGTCGGGGCTGGCGCCGTAGATGAGCGCTGGACGGGCGGTGGGGGGTGTGTCGCTTGGGAGCGGGAAGAGGAGGAGGGGCTGGCGGCGGGGGTGTGGATGTGTGATTGGGGTTTGGAGTAGGAGTTGGGGTTGGAGGTGGGGTTGGAGGTCCTGGGTTTGGGGGTGGGGTTGGAGGTGGGGTTGTGGCTTGCGTCGGATGTTGGTGCTGATTTGGCCCAGGGGTTTGCGGCGGGGTGCGGGGGGTGCGAGGGGTGCGAGCATTGCTGGATTGTGGATGTAGAGTTGGGTATTGGGTATCAGTGGTATCAGTATGGTGGCAGTTTTTGGTCGAGACGGAAACTTGGGGGAGAGGAATTGGGCCGAGGGGCGTGCTTTAGGCGGGTTCGGTGGTGGGCTTGTTGATGCAGGCGTCGGGCTGGGGGGGTGGCCGCGGGTTGGGGGGCATCTTGCAAGTTGTGGGCTGGGGGGAGTATGGGTTGTGATGGGAGTAGTGGTGATGTCTAATGATGTTCATGGTTGAGTGTTCGGTTTTTGGGGGTTGAAGGGAGTTGATATGCATCCTGCACTGCATACGTGAGTTTTTGCGAATGGCAAAAGGACGAGAGTAAGAAAACGAGACTGTTGATTCTTGACATGTTTCTAAATTGGACAGTCAGTTCACACAAACTGGATTCAGCAGCCACATGAATCATATCATAGGCTGCTGGGTTCCGGAATGTGTATAGATTGACGGGTCACGGTATGTGCATGTAGTAAGTATATCATGGATTCGCAGCATCTACACCTTTTCTATCTATCAATATCCAACCAAGACGAGGAAGAGAGTTTGACACTTCTCATAAGTTTGTAGGCGCACTCCAGCCACGACTGTAAATATCATCGTTAGTACAGGACTTGCCAATCAACGTGGGCATCATACCTGGTCACCTGTGGTAGAATCCAGGTGACTATCCCTTAGACGGATGCCATGAAGCAAATTCGCTGCATGCCAATATTGGAAATAAAATGGTGCGCACTGACCCTAATTATCAATAATATGGTGCGCACTGGCCCCAGTCTATGCCTTTCTTGACACCACCTCTACTATTGTTCAACCTCACTTCACCATGCCCAGACAAGCGCTCCTATATATGGTTTAGTGGGTCGTCATGGCACCAGTAAATTTTACCATAAAAGGCATGCAGCGAATTTGCTTCATGGCATCCGTCTAAGGGATAACCTATACCACTAGTTAAGAACCACAATAAACCAGTTCACTAGCCTTTCTTCTTCTTCGTGACAAACGTGACATGAAAATGACTCGAGAAACTCTATAGATCGTATTCCCAGGATACCATTCAGCCATGTAGTTCTCGTAGAAGATACTTGTAATATTGAAGACACGAATTCACGCGCGAACATTCATCCCAATGTCTCCATGCTCCATAATCCCGGTCGTGGGCTAGAGTGAGTATTTATACTTTCCTCTCAGCCAAGAGGATGGTCTATTTTACACCATCTCCGCCGTGGCGGCGTGCATTTCAACACACAGTCCTCATCCTCCCGTGCCCCTCCACATTCCCATCCTGTGCCTCCGCGCAATCGCGCAATCCCGCTATCCCGCTTAAAATAATGCATAAGACGAGACAAGGCGTCAAGCGCCACCTCCCTCGGCAGTTGAGTGTTGACCTGCGTAAGCGCGCCCTTGCACCTCTTTCCCAGCACCCCTTCCCCAGTACCCCCTCCCCAGTGTCCAGTGACTTCTCGCACATATAGTTGTACCCTAAACATCTGCACCTAGAACGTCAACATACCAAAACTGCTGCAGACACATCCCGCAGGGCGTCTCCCAGTCCCCCCAATCGCACCCGCAGTTCTGATGAATGAACGTTTCAGCATCCTCCCCATCCCAGCCGTCCCAGCGACTGCGTTTATGGTTGTGGTTGTAGATATGTTTCAGCACCCGATGAGCAGTGACTCAACGACATGCGGCGATTCCCGGTGCTGCCAATGTAGAAAAAGGAAGATACTATCTGCCGCGATACTCGCGCTTCGAAAAAGGGATGAACCAACATTGAACAAACGGATGAAGAAACACACAAACATTGCAACAAAAAAGTAAACAAACGTAACTTGAGCCTGCAGCTTCCGCGGCGTGTTGGATTTCGTCCGCCACAATAACCCACCGGAGTCCCTCCCTACAGTTGCCAGTGGTCCACGCCGCAAGCCCGCATTGCCCGTGTTATTCTTAAATACGCGAGCCCTCCGATGCACCACTAGTGTGACACGCGCGGGGCGTAGGGTGTAATTTGCGGCGTCAATGCACAGTCACTGTCGATCATCGATACGTGGCTTGCGCCGCACAGCTGGCGGTGGAGTTGTAGCTATGTACTGTGTATAGAAGACCTATTGTGGGCAGTATAGGATCTGGGGTTGGTATTGGAGTTGGTTGTGTCTATGTTTGGTCAGTGAGTGAATGAGTGAGTTTACTCAATGACTATTCCGCAACCACAGTGTCCGGTTTTGTATGTACCACAGCCCTGCGACCGCCACCAACCCCCTACACATCATACAGTCCCACTGTCCACATCCAGTGATGCAGCAAATCTGCAACACTCCACTGCATACCCGCCGGCCTTGCATATTCTGACAGCGGTGATTTTGTCCTGCCTGTCCCACCGCGTTTTTTGGTTTGTAGTAATTCCCAATGGTGGAAGCGGAGGACGTTTGTATGAACAAATATATATTCCGTTCATTATGTAGTGATAGATAATTAGGTGCGTAAATCTGGAGGCAATGGCTCGACAGATATATACTGCGTACATAGGTATTACAGTTCGTCCAGTCCCATCAAATACAATCAAATCCGTCCCTCCATCCCATCCATCCCAAACCCCAAACAAAGCCCAGAAAAAACCCATCCCAAGAACCCAAAGCCAGCCCAAAAACCAAGAACCCAAAAACCAAACACCATACCCCAAAAACAATATACAAGAATCGAAACACTAAGCAAACACCCCCCCATCAAGCCTCATATCCCCGCTCCTCCGCCGCCTATCAATCTTGCGTTTCAGCTCCCTCATAATCCCCTCATTCCAACCGTACGTAATCGCATTCGCGAGGCCAATATAGCTCGTCGAGCTCTGCAGCAGTATTAGCCACGGCGGACTCACGCCGCCGGTGGCCTCCACCATCCGATTCGCGATTCCAGGGATCCAGAGCACCACGAACCACGTGGGATACGCACGCATGAGCAGGACTTTGCGGATGCGGGCCAGTTTTTGGGCGTGTGCGTTGGAGTTGTCGAACGGCTTTAGCGTGGTGGAGGCGGAGGAGGTGGTGGCGGTGGTGTTGGTGAACTTTGTGGATGCGGTGCTGGGGGAGGGGTAGGAGATGCTCGGCGAGGGGTGGTAGAAGCGCGGTGTGGACGCGGGCGGCGGGGTGGGGGAGGACATGTTGATGGTGGTCTGGACGTGGATTGCGCTGGGAGCGAGGGCGGGCAGTGGCGGGAGCGGCTTGGATGGTGATGAGATGCTGCTGTTCTGCCAGTGCACGTCCTTGCCGGCGTTATACCCTGGGTTCGGCGTGCGTGGGGGCATCTCTCGCAGCGCCACGCCCTCGTCATCATCGTCGCCATTCCCACCACGCAGCTTCGACGACAGCGAGGCCGACATCTTGCGCCGAAACTCGCCGATGCGCGAGCCAGCGGACACGCTGCCGCCGCCGCCGGACGCCGAGGACAGCTCCTTAAAGTGCGAGCGCAGAAAAATGTACAGATAGATATACAGGCCAAAGATGATGGCAATAATAACGAAGCGCCAGCCGTGCGTGAGCACATAGCGCAGGTACGCGGGCTTGGGCTTGATCCAGCACCAGCCGCCGGTGGCGGGCTCGTACAGGCCTGCGGCGGCCGCGCTCAGTGCCGTTGTCAGCGGGAGGATCCAGATGGATGCGACGGCGAGGTAGGAGCGTGTTGCGGACCAGTGCTCGAAGGCGCGGGGTTTGACGATCGCCATTACTGTGACGATGGCGATGGCGAGGATCGAGACGTCGATGGCCTGCACGGATATTTGGACGAGTGTGCCGACGCCGGTGCAGCTGGGGCCCGCGGGGAAGGTGGCGCCTGTGTAGAGCAGGTAGCATTGGTTGAAGGTGCCGATGGTGGCATTCATGAAGTCTGGATGTCGAAGTCAGTATATATTCGGTTTTTGGGCAAAACAGCACTTACCGGCAATCGCCAGGTTCAATATCAGCTTGTGGCGGAAATGTGATCCCACGGGCAGCAGGAAGATATAACACAGCGCAATAAACCCCGCGCCCACCGCCGAACTCGCATTCCCCATCAACCCCAGCACCGACTTTGCCAGATTGAATCCTGTAATTGCGCCCATTGTGTCTTGTAGAAGTTGATATTATAAAAGCCTCGTCCAGGAGGAAGTTCTGAAGAGAGACGATAGATATCGTAGGAAATAAGTAGGAAAAGAAAAGAACGAACGTTGGCGGTGGGAGACCGGCAAGTGGCTTTCAAAACCCAGTAAGACAGCTAAACCAAAAAACAGTCCAGAGACATCGTGAAGATACCGACCGGAATTCGTGGGTTATATACAATGCGAGGCCGACTTGGTAGGAGGGTCACGTCCAGCCAGGCCTACCAACCCTGCCCCCTCGTTCATTGCCAGGCACACCCACCCCCCCGGATTTCACCCAAGCGGTCGCAGTGCCCCTTGCCGCCCTATAATACCATGTTTATCGACTATAGGTGGGCGCTCGGCGTTTGCCAGCTACATACATAGCGAGGCGGGCTGCATTTCGCCCTCATGCACCGTCATATCGCTTGTTCAGCCTGATGGTTCCTTGGTGTATGTACTGTATGTGTACACCCTGCCCGTACATCCAGCGCATTGGCATGTAGAAGGTACCTACTGTGTTCGGGACTTGATAAGCCGGACGCTGGTATCAGGAACCACTGCACGTTGCTGCCTTGTAACGAGCATTTATTTTGCGAAGGAGCTAGCAGGCCCGGGCCTGGTGACTTAGCCACTTCTGAACTCGAGGACTCGCCGGCTCCAAGTGCGGGGGATATGAATAGAGCAGCTAGTTAATACGTGCAGCGTGCATGCCCCCGTAGCCGGTTTTGTTTGGGAGTACTTATGACCTAGAGCATGTCACTATGTATCACCAGCAGTCGAACTCTTTATGTCGCACAGCCTTCTGGTTCCAAATGTGTGTTTCGGTGGTCCTTGCCACCAGGGGCCTGGGGGTGTTCGGGGTATGGGAAAGCTAAGCAATAATAATAATAAATTGCACGTGGCGGAGCACGTCTCTGGGAGTTTTAAGGTTGAAGCCGGGCGGTTAGATGCATCGAAATGGAAGGTTTGAAGCGTTCTAGCGCAGTGCACCCCGGTCCACCGCCCCCAGCCATGGCCGCCGATGACAGTTGCGGCCAGGTTGCCCGTCTCCTCAACTCCCAAATCCGGCTCCATTCATCAATTATTCTTCGTAAATTTCGTTTAACAGAAGCTGGAGCACTGCTGGATCCTGTAAAACTTGTGCACTAGTTTTCGCTCGTCATGAGTCGGTACCTGAATTCCAGAAACCGGATTTTACCCGAGCCCGAAGCTTAGACCGAGATCAAAATAGGAACTCGAAGCTGACACTGATGCTAAATTTGCATACCGGGCGCGCCTTTGTTCCTTTGTCTTTTTCTTCAGTCCGGTTTTACTGTGCTATCGATTATCGTATCCAATATCGAAAGAATTATCAATAGATACTTTTCCATAAGTCACTGGGCTGAAGGGAATGTTATCTGAAACTCCGTTTCAACGCATATCTCAATGCCCCTTGCCAGATTTTTTTTCTATGCAACCAGGGGCCGAAAGCATGGCTCTCCAAACATGTAGGGAGTAATTTGCCTGTTGCACAAGCACACGGTCATCAAACACGTTGGTATTATACCCCACCACCACATAGGAGGCCCTTCAGATTCAAGTAATGTGCATCAGCCCTACTAGACTATTCACGCTTCGACATCCACGTGCACATATGTAGTTAGAGAGGGATCCAAGAAACGAGTGTGCACGGGCTGGTAAGTGCCCTCAGTAAAGACCCCTACTACTTGGTAGACCATTAGCTGCGATAATGATCAGCAATTAGCACACAAATAATTATGCAAAACGAATAATTGGGGTTAGAGAAAGGTTCGACTAGTTAAGGATGTCGTGCATGATAGAGACGCCAGAAAGTTGCTTTTTCCTGTATTCTTCAGATCTTTGTAGAAAGTCACAGAGAACGCCACGCCCACGGCCGTAACACACGGAAAATCATTGGCCTCCCCTTTTCCTATTACGACCTCGGAGTCCGCACCGTCCAAAACTTCTGCATGGAGGAATGGGTGTGCGTGTGACTCGAATTCCATTGATAATCTCTAGTCATCATTTGTCCTGTAACTCGCGTCTAGAGCCGAGCGCGGGCGGGTATCTTAGGCTGCAGATATGTTGGTAGAGAAAGTATTGACGTGAGTCTTGGAATGGTAGCACAAGAATCACTATCACATATGCCGTGTTTCCACTAGTAGGTAGAGCACTTGTTTGATTCATTTGGATATTGCTTTTTCTTCGTCCCATAAACAAAGCGCTATGCAACGCCGTAAAGATAGTTTATGGGCGTTCGTTCAACTTCTAATTGTGCATTATGTTCATTTCCCTTGGAATGGACACCAGGCTTTCAAACTTGAGCTTTGATTTTCTTTGCTGATGTTATGTAACATTGTTCTCTCGACCTCTCATAGGGTCCCTACATCAGCAACCTGCAACACCGATATCATGTCAATTCTTTGTGATTTATTTCAGGGTTTGTAGTAATTGAGTATCGTTCTCGTTAGCACAAATGGACCGTCGTATGTAGTATTCTTTTATTCAGTTCTCCAGGCCTCTGGCCCTATTCCCCACATTTCCACGCGAGATGCAGCGAATGCCGGTGCAACCGCAACCGCCCTGCCACCCAACCGCAAGGTCTATTTGAAACTCCCCTGCACAGAGCCTGCGGCGGGTAGTACAAATTCTTCCATAAATTAAATCAAAGCTTGATTCTGCTTCGGCAGTTGCTCGTGTATATCCCAGCCATGATAGTAACGAGGCGTGTGGCTGAGGGGTTTGATACATAGAAGCGCGGGCTGTGCCATACTGTGTGAAATATAGCAATAACTTTCACAAGCGCGAATCAAGATGTAAATGAATCAATTGAGTGCAGGTAGAGTGATATTGGTTTTATCGACATCGGTGTGGATGGCACTTTGAGAACCAGGCGTTTACAATGTCCATATATGAGCCTGATCCAGAACCCTTGGAGCCATGGAAGAGTTTGCGGAAGTCCCCATATTAAAGAGTAGATAAGTAATCCATTTAATAGCACCGGCGTAGCCGTCTCTAGTAAGCGTTCGTTATTACACGTTTTTTGTAGTGGCAATATTCCTTGCAGATCGTAGACCATGTAAGAGACATCATTGAACGATATGTATTACTACCTCCCTCATCAGTACACAGAACCAAAACTTGAAGAGTGATAATACTATATCACTCAGGCGCATTAAGGCAGCCCTGTACGACAGCAAAGAGCTGGATTGACGATAAATGACGACAATCCACTTGTATTCAGCCGCACATTGCTTCGATCTAGAACCTTACGAAGAGAGAAATTTTGATGTAGTACTTGGTGCTCAGATCGGATGACTGTCATGTAGCAAACATGGTGACTCGGGAGGCAAAATAACACAATACAATCCACAATTGCCAAGACTTAAATCAGACCCAAAGCAGACATCACGCAAGGCACACTTATTTTCTTACAGTACTTGTTTCCAAACCTATGTCTGAAATCCTTCTGATAAACAACTTATTGAACAAAAAAACTTCGTTGATGACCACACAACGTATAGTAATCAGTGCATAATTTTTTCAGCGATTTTCTGCGCGTGCTTATCTCATGTCTTAGTCACATCAGATTGACAGTGGCATATACAATTCGAAACCCCTCAAGCTAGTTCGCTTTCGTCTTGTTGACCGATGGGTCCGAAAATCGGCTGGCTGATGTTTGGTTTGTACAGCTATAGAAATCTGTCGTCGGTGTACAAACTGGATAACTTCCCGTAACATCTAGAGAGCCTCAATTTATCAAAATTCTGGACTACAACGATTGTATCGCAACACAGAACTCGGAAATTGAATTTATAAAACTGTAGAGGGCTCACTACTGTATCTCCGGAGATGTTGTGAAATTCTCGATCAAAAATAATAATTTTTCGATCTGGAGAACCTCTAGACGTTACGGGAAGTTATCCACTATACGAAGATAACACAGCTGACAGACTAGCTGGTATTGATTCATCAGTTCAAAATAGGTGTCTCTATATAGTTCAGATACAAATATACAACGATACTCCCAGCCACTCCCACTCCGCCAGCTGTGCGGCACAAGCCACGCCTCATCCATGATCGACGATTGGCATTGCATTGACGCCGCAAATTACGCATTAGCACCCAACGCCGCACCCAACGCCGCCTGCATTCGCGTATTTAAAGTGTCAATGCGCGTGTGCGGCGTGCGGCGTGAACTACTGGAAACTGTAGGGAGTCCTGTATTCGGTGGGGAGTCCGGTGGGTTTCCGCGGCGGACGAAATGACAGCGGGTAGTGGTAGGTTGGAGTGGACTTGTAAGATTTTTGTTGGTTTGTTTATCTGTCGGTGTGTCACTTTGTCACTCAGTCAGTCAGTTTGTTTGCAATGTTTGTTTGTTGGTCCGTCGCTTGCTTTTTTTTTTTTTCGAAGCGCGAGTATCGCGGTAGATCCTTCCGCATCGGCGCCGGCGGCATCGATACATTGAGCCATCGAGCCATTGAGCCACTGCTCCTCGGGTGCTGAAACGTAACCACAACCATAGACGCACGGATGCTGAAACACTGCCATTCCAGCGGTGCGAATCGGAACTACATGAGGGTGGGATTGGGCGGATTGGGCGGAGATTTGTGACGCGCGGGATGGGATGGCTTGCAGTGGGTTGGATATATTTACTGCATGTTTAGGACAGATATTTAGATGTGGAAGTACCTAAGTATATTTGTACTGTACGAATCGTATATATAGAAGAGCTGCTGGACACTAGTTAGCTATTAGACACTGGGAAAGGGACACTGGGCCCGTTGGCGCGCTTAAGCACGTCGTTGGCAATGGTGACAATAGCGTAAAGTAACTGCCGGGCGGCGCTTAACGCCTTGTCTCGTCTTTCTTACATACGTGTTTAAGCGGGATTGCGGGATTGCGCGATTTGCGGTTGAAGGATCAGGGGGCACGGGTGGGAATTGAATGGGAATTGAATGGGAATTGAATGGGAATTGGAATGGGGAGTGCAGATTGATGGCACAGTCTTGAAGGTGTCGGGGGCACGACTGTGGGGATGAACCTGGAGTGGAATGGACCATCCTCTGCAGGCTGTAGGAGGGGCTTATAAATACTCTGCATAACCCGGTGTATATTGCGCTGGAGCTGGATACGTGGCAGAAGTACAAACTCTAGCTCATGATATATGGGTAGCATGGAGAGTCTGGAGTATGTGGTTGTGAGTTCGTGTTCGTGTCTTTAATATTGGAAGTCAACCACCACAGAAACGCGTCAACAGATAGATTTTGTGGCACCCGTGCTGTCCAGATCTCGGGCAACTGCATACATAAGTCGGTGAGATGCATGTTAATTAGATTACACGTCGTTGGTTATATGTATGAAAACCGAGTTCTGTCATATAACTCCATCGCAACTTTTCTTTGGTCATATACAAGAGTATACTAACTAAATAACCTAGTCGATATCTCAATTCGTCACGTGCAATCCCTATGACTACATACATAATCACAACGGAATCCTCTAAAGCAGAGATATTCTAATTTCTAACAGTCTTGATTTGCTGCAGATCCACGTGACAGATATCGTCATGTCAGTAGTAGTACGGGAGGTGCTGGTGGATATATCGGCCATGGTTGATAAGTGCCGAATCATGGAACTGGCGGGGCTAATTGATTGTGATCTACGGAGTAGAGTAGAGTGACAAAGTACACTTACTCTGAGACTCTGCGCTTTGGGTATTGCTAACATTCCACCTGTTAACGAAAACGTCTTTCAGTGACACCACCCTACAAACCAAACATTGAAATGCCGTGACCCGTCAATTTCAATCAATCAATCAACCAATAAATGCATGTAGGAACCCAGCAGCCTGCGTACATACAGCCGTCAGTGTCAATTCTCCCGCCGTTCCGTGCCAAGCCGGACCCTCGACCGTTACGCTAAGCCCGGACCATGCGTCATTGGTTTAACCGTTAATTCACGCACCCCACCGTCTATCTCCACCTCCATCTCTCCATCTCCATCTTCACCTCTGCACCTCTTCTGCACATATTTTGCACTCAAACTCCTCAGCTTCTGAAGTACATACGAAGCAATGTCGCTGTTCCTGCTCCCCCGCCGCCTCCCGCGCCTGCTGCCTCGCACCAGCTTCGCCCGCTACGTCCACACGCCGCCGCCGACCCCGCCGGCTACGCCCCGTGCTACCACGCCCTCCAATGCCTGCACTCCCTCCACACCATTCACCTCCCCCAACTCCAGCCCCGCGCCAAACCCCCGCTTCGCCTTCGCCTTCGACATCGACGGCGTCCTCCTACACGGCGCGCGCCCGCTCCCCTCCGCCCCCAGCACACTCTCGCTCCTGCGCAAGCACCGCATCCCATTCCTACTCCTTACCAACGGCGGCGGTCGCTCCGAGTCCGCGCGCGTCGCCGAGCTGTCAGAGCTCCTCGACGCCCCGCTCAGCACCTCGCAGTTCGTCCAATCGCACACGCCGTTCGCACGGCACGCCTCGACCTACGGGACCGGCTCTGTCCTCGTCGTCGGCGGGACCAGCGACCACTGCCGGCGCGTCGCAGAGGGGTACGGCTTTTCACACGTGCTCATGCCGGGCGACATCCTGTCCTCGCCCGGCGCAGCGGGCGTATCGCCGTTCAGCAACCCCGCGCACTACACCGACACCGCGCGCGAGGTCGCGGCGGGGACGAAGATCGACGCGGTGTTCGTGTTCAACGACCCGCGCGACTGGGCGCTCGACATCCAGATCATCGTCGACGTACTCCTGGCAGCCGGGGGCGTGGTAGGCACGCGGCGCGCGGTGGACGAGGTGCTGCGCGACGGCCACGTCCCGCTGTTCTTCAGCAACCCCGATCTGTGGTGGGCGAACGAGTATCCGCACCCGCGGCTGGGACAGGGCGGGTTCCGCGCGGCACTGGAGGGCGTGTGGCGCGCTGTGACGGGGCGCGGGCTGGTGGCGAGTACCATCGGCAAGCCGCATAGAGAGACGTATGAGTATGCTGAGGATGTGCTGGTGAAGTGGATCCAAGCGCAGGCGGCGGATGGGAAGGACGGGGAGGAAGTGAAGTTGGACACAGTCTACATGGTCGGCGACAACCCGGCGAGCGACATCGCGGGCGCGAACGGCCACGTTAGCGCGCGCGGCACCGAGTGGGTCAGCTGTCTGGTGCGCACGGGCGTGTTCCAGGCGCGCGACGACGACGGGGGCGCGAAGGTTGTTGTTGACGACGTGGGGGCTGCTGTGCGGTGGGCGATGGAGCGGCAGGGGATGAAGCCGTAAGGATAGAGACAGGATAGGACAGAGAGGCGTGCATTTGTTTTCTGGGTGGTGTTTATCAGCAGGTAGGCGGAGTTTTGAGTACATATTATATCATGGTTTATGAGTGGAGGCGGTGGGGGGAGGTGGTGGGATGTGGCGGGGTGGCATTGCGGATCTTGTATTATACACAGTTCGATCTCCAATACCTCATATCATAGCAAACAAATTTTCCAAACCATCACACTGCAAGCCCGTCGCACCAAAACATGCTCCAGGTCCTGCATTCCAACGTGCATGTATATTTATCCACTTGCGTTCTACACAAACCCTCACAGTTGCAGATACAAAAGTACATACCGTTATACAAGAACCGGGGGCGACGTTTAGAAGTCGGTTCGGTTCCCCGCTGCTTCAAGTTGAAAACTCTGTTCTGAAGACCGCTTCCGCCCGCCGCCGTCTCAGGAGTACTTCGAGGCGACGGCGCAAGATCGGGATGAGACAGCGGCCCGTTGTAGGTTCAATTGACAGGCCGTGCAACAACACTTCGGACCGCTCCTGCCCAGCACTTCACACACGCACTCCAAACCGACTACAGAGCAGCATCACGATATTCTTATTCTTCTATCCACACGCCCACAGCAACCCATTTCCCTCCCCTCCGCTTCCATTCCCGTCTCAACCCGCCTCCGCGCCACTACGGCCTCAACCGCACCGGATCCCTCGGAAACGCACTCGCGCGCCTGATATTCCCCAAGCCCAGAAACAAAAACACCACCCGCTCCAGCCCGATCCCGCCGCCGGCATGCGGCGGGGCCCCGCTCTCAAAGCCCTGCACATAGTCCTCCAGCCCCGGCGTCTTCGGGTCCACGCCAAACTCGCGCATCCGCTGCGCCAGAAACACGGCGTCGTGGATCCGCTGGGCGCCGGACAGGATCTCTTCGCCGCGCATGAAGAAGTCGTACGAGTTCGAGTACTGCGCGTCGGCGGGGTCGGGCATGGTGTAGAACGGCCGCGCGGCCGCGGGGAACTTGTCGAGGATGTAGAAGTCCGTGTTGTGCTTGGCGCGCACGAGCGCGCCGAGGGTGCGTTCCATTTCGGTGGACAGGTCTTCGAGCGGCGAGACGGAGGTGTGGCCGGCTTCGTGCAGCATGGCGACGCCCTGCTGGAAGGTGAGCACTAGGACGTCCTCGCCGCGTTCGGGGAAGAGGAATTCGTCGATCGGGAACTGCGCGCGCACGACGGCGATTTCTTTGGCGTAGTGCTCGCGCAGCCCGGCGAAGACGGACACGAGCATGGCCGCGAGGAGCTCCATCACCTCGTGGTAGTGCTCGTCGAAGGCCATCTCCATATCGAGCCCGGTGAACTCGGTCATGTGCCGGTGCGTCTGCGAGTTCTCGGCGCGGAACACGGGGCCGATCTCCATCACGCGCTCGAACCCGCCGACGACCAGGAGCTGCTTGTACAGCTGCGGCGACTGCGCGAGGAAGGCGTCGCGGTTGAAGTAGGTCACTTTGAACACGTTCGCGCCGCCCTCGGACGCGGCGGCGATGAGCTTGGGCGTGTGGAACTCCACGAACCCGCGTGCGGCGAGGTAGCTGCGGAACAGCGAGCCGACGCCGGACTGGATGCGGAAGATCGCCTGGTTCGCGCGCGTCCTGAGATCAATCGCTCTGTTATCCAAGCGTGTCACCAGCGAGACAGTCGCAAACTGGCCCTCGCCCTCCGCCACCTCCGCCGCCGAGCGGTTCGCGTCTTCATACAGCATCGGCGCCACCGCGGGCGCCTCCGCCACCAAGAAGACCTTGCTCAGATGCACCTCGGCGTCCGCGATCGTCGCGCTCTTGACCGCCTCCGCGACCCGCCGCACCGTGCCGTGCACAACCACTACGCTCTCGCTGCTGATCGCCGTCGTCCACTTGACCATCTGCTTCGACACCGCGCCGTCGGCCGAGACCTGGAGGAGCGCCTGCACGGAGTCAAGACCTTGGCGGAGCACGAGGAAGGCCATCTTTGCGCCCTGTGCGCGCACGTTCTGCAGGCGGGCGCGGAAGACAATGTCCTTCCCGTCATCTTCTGCGGAAACGGTGGAGAGTTGGGTGTACGTCAGCCCTGGACGCGTGGCGGACTGGTTCATCGGCTGCTTGCCGTAGTTGTCGGTGGCGTGGTCGACGTTGGCCGCCTCGCGCGCGGCCTTTTCGGCGTCTTCCTTTGCTTTGCGGGCGGCGGCTTTTTCGGCTTTTTCTTTCTCTTTCTGCAGTTTCTTGAGCGCGGACTTGGTGAGCGGCTTGCCGTCGGGGCTGTGGTATGTGTCAGCTCTCTATCTCTCTGTCTCTCTGTCCCTCTGTGTGTCTCTCTCTCTCGTAGTATTTTGGGGTGGGGGACTTACCCCAGGGGAACATCGTCCTGGACCGAAAGTGCGGCGACCTGCTCAGTAGGCGGGGCAGCTGCGGGGGCAGCGGCCTGCTCGGGGACCTGCTCGGAAGAAGACATCGTGTGAATCAAGCAAACGGTCGCGTTAGAAACGAAGGTGGAAGGAGTGAGGATGGGAAGCTGTGGTGCGTGAGTCAAATGGAGGGGCATCGTCCACGGCCGGGGCTTGGCGCGGGGCAGGGCAGACAGGCCACAATTGCATCACTCATGGGGTGTCACCCGGTTTGTGGCCAGACATTTGGGACTAGCTGGGGTGGTGGATGGATGGATGGTCCCTGGTTGCGAGGTAAAATACATGTGTTTTGCGGGAATTAAAACCCAGCTTCGGTGGTGTAAATAAGTGATGTTGTGTGGTTGTGTAGAGAGTACGATACTGTACTTAAGTATTTACGTCGATACATACTTAACGGACGGTCGCCCATTCAGAACAGACTTTTGTGGCTAATATTCAAATATCGGCCTTTCTTCAGCCTGATTTCAGACGGATTTCGAGGGGGGTTCTAACACGAAATGATGAGAAAAGCCGTTAATGTTCGAAATGAATCGCAAAAGGCTTTTCTGAAATGGGCGACCGATCGTAAAGTAAAAGAACGTCGTTGTTTTCAGTAAACCAACAAAGAATAGCACTGTTTTACCTGAGGCTAGATATAATAACATCAAAAAGGCGGTACGTGTTGTCCACTGTGATTCATTTATTCCGTCTTAACATAGATGTGAAATTCTTGTGTAAGTCCGCGACCTAAGTTAAGCCTGGTACCCGCCTTGACTTAGGCCGGTGACAGTCTTAAGTCAAGACATGTACCGCTCTAACTCACACTGGTGTTTGTCCTAGTTCAAGACAGAAATTGGAGTAAGTTAGACCTGTACACGGCCTGGCTCCATGCCAATTATCAGGCGTAACTTAATTGTGTAGGCGTACTACTTAATGCCAACTTTATGTTGTAATTTACAGCTAGTATTTACAGCAGATTATTTACAGCAGATTATTTACAGCAGATTATTTACAGCAGATTATTTACAGCAGATTATTTACAGCAGATTATTTACAACGGACTATTTACAGCAGATTTAGTACACTCAACTATTGACGTGGGGGGCGGCGTGGGTACGCTGTCGTGTGCTGTCTGTTCTCGCAATGCTCGGTCATCGCATATCGTTTCTCGTGTCTGGTGTATGTGTAATCTATGTAGTCGTGATGGTAGTGTAGAGAATGTGATGTGACTATGGAGCTCTAGGTCAGTGGAAATGGAGATACATATAGAGTTGCGGACAGTGTGCGCATGCTGATGATGCTTTGACGTCACTCCGCGCGAGCTCCTGATTCTGTTCCGGGTTGATTTACGCATGGCCTTTCACACGCTCAAGTTGTCCGTCTTAACTATCAATTAGCACAGTTCGTCTACCATTAGGTTACACTTGGCAGAAGTTTTCTACCTTTAACTTACTGCAAAAAGGGGTCACTTAGGACAGAAAGCGCCATTGAGTTAGGACGGACCCTGCCAATTTTTGTATCACAGTGCGTCGTGGAACTTTTATAAAGACTCGTGACGGTATCGGCTAGGAAGCACACTCCAGTTTGTAGACTAGAGTGTAGCACAGCACAGCACAGTCCGAGGTCAAGAGCCCAGCCCGAAAACGCCTCGAGATCGCGAGAGTCATGATTTAGATGCCCTCCAGATTCCCGTCAACTGAAATTAAAACCTCGAGAAATATGCACTTGCCTGCTTTTTAGAAGGCTGTGGGTCGATGTTTTACCTTCATTACCCGACCCAAGGACTGACCTGTACGACTCACAACAGCTCATAAACACGATCTAAAACAGACTTGAAAACGGCCATCAATTGTATGAGCTTTGTGGAGTCTGTCGACATGATGCAGTTTTAGTTTTTTGATACGTGGTTGCGCTTGTTTCGGTTCCGCTAGCTAAGATGATGAGATGATGAGATGACTACAAATTTGGGTCGAGCGCTGGATGGTGGGACGTCGATCTTGGACAAGGGGGTTTGGACGGTGGAGAGGTTGGATCACTGGCGTTTGTCAAAGCGTAAAGGCGCGCATAGAATAGTGGTACTTAGTCGTCGTTGGTGTAGTTTTGTAGAGTGAGGGTATTGACGGTGGGTGGATTGTGATAACGTGATCAACTGGATATTCGCTGGGAATGGTTGGCATGTAGTGAGTGCTGGCTACGGCTGGGTTCTTAATAGGTGGACGTAGAACCAAATTAGAGATTCTGAAGGGCGGACGTATTGTTATTGGTATTGGTTTTGGCATTCTTTGAATAGCCCGTAAGTCATAATTTACAATTATAGTATCTAAAGTTGATTATCACAATAGCATGCAGCATTACATATGGTAAAAATCTAAAGGACAGAGGCTTCACATAATCAACGAGATGTCATACACACTGGTCAAAGTAAATCCGTTTATTCATGAAATCCTAGAAATACCCACCAAAAGCCAGGCTGTACCAATAAGTAAACCGTTCAGCAAACCGTTCAGCAAACCGTGGAGCAACCCGTAGAGCAACCCGTATGTTAAACATCCCTCGGCCTCCTCTGGACTCTCGGAAACACCGCGCCGGTCCCAACCCCGAGGAGATCACTCGCCGGCCCCAAAACCTCCCTCAGCCACTGTCTCTGATTCATCAGCATGGGGACCTCAAACATCTTCGTGACCCCCCTCTGCGCAAACCCCTCCGTGCCGCCGGCGGCAGGGCAGCGTACCTCGACGCGATGGGTCCTTAGCATCTGCTCGACAACCTTCCACACCAGCGCCCACGCGTCGACGCGCCACTTGTTGCCGACGCGCTGGATGCGCGCGAGCTCGTCGAGCATCGTGCACCACGCCAGCGGCAGCGCGACGGGCGTGGCCGAGTTGACGTCGATGACGCTGTAGAGGCGCACGACGGGCGGGTAGGTCGTCAGCAGCTGCGAGAGGTCGCAGTAGATCTTGGGGGCGCTGGTGGGTGGCGCGTCGAGGCGCGAGTTGGCGGGACGGCGCGCGGCCATGGCGGCGTTGGCGAGCGCGACTTCGTGGCTGTCGAGCACGAGGCGGGTTGGGGCGCGGCGGGGCGCGGCGACGCAGGTCTGCGGCATGCTGTTGTGCGGCGCATGGAGAGAGGTGAGGGGGTTGGCGATTTGGTAGAAGTGGGGTTGGTTTGCGCGGAAGGACGGGTTGGTCATGCTGCGGGTTGGGGGTCGGTCCTGTTTGTGTGAATGCTGGTTGGTGGTGATGGTGCACGGACGACAGCTCGAATATATGGAATGGGAGCATGCTGGGCTGGACATGTCAATACAATTCACGGGCTCAAACTGTGTCACTTTTCACTGTACAGAAAAACACTAAAGTTGATGTGCGAGTGATATTATGTCACCGAACCAAGCATGTATTGCGCTCCACCTCTATTATACAAAACAAACCCATCGAAAATCACTTAGATTTACCCTTAGTTGTCTTGGTTTTCGGTGCAATGTTTGCCATCATTTCCTCCTGTAAAGTGTAAGCGCAGGTTTAGTAAAGGGCATATCACGTGACAAACCTTTGTTATTAGGTGGTCGATTCTCTCAAGTAGCCCTAGCAAGCTCTTCATATTACCACTCCACTCGTTCAACACATCATCAGCATCCCGCGTTGTCCCAAATGTGACAATGCGTGCCGGTCGGTCAATCTTGGCAGATATCGTTTTGTCAGTCACTAGCTTTGACAGATAGTCTTCTGTTTCCTGGGCCTCCAGGTCCAACAAAGTCTTTAGTCGGTCCATGGAGATTTTGGTGTAGTACTTGGCAACCACCCGGACATTGTGTTCAATGACCCTTTTGCGCAAGTCTTGCCAGCGCTTCTCGCCCTTGGGCTCATCTATGCGGAATACATCGGTATCCCGTAGGATAGTCGAGTAGTTTTGGGCAACTCGTGACCATGGCATAAGCTCAGACACAGTAAAAAGTTTCATGAGAGTCTCTTGCTCCGGTACAAGTTTCTCCAAGGTAGGGTCTTGGTGAATACGATGGAGCAAGTCAGATTGCTCGTTATCATATGGTGCAAGTATAACGTAGTAGATGATCCTTTCCAACGTCTGTTTCATTAGCCTAGGATGCAACTCAAAGTAGGTGTCTAGTCACCTGTTTGTGCAGATTTTCATCAGCCTGGATGCTGGGGGTATCTAGAACAGAGCGGTAGTGTTTGCAAGTTTCCAAATATTTGTCGTCTTGTTTAGAGATCATAATTTGCTGTTCAAAGAATCGCAGCTTCAAGTCCATAATCTCCTGGTCTTCCCGGCTCTTTTTGTCTTGGAAATACCGCGTTGTGATCTTGCGAGATAGAATCGTAGCTTGGGTGAAATCACCCTGTTCAATACACAGGCCAACCTGTTCCAGAATGAAACCAGTCTTCTCTTTTCTTTCCATAGAGCCAAATGTCTCCACCTGTAGTTCGCAAAGAACGGACTTTGCTGCGGCAAGGTCACCTTGCGACTTTTTGATGTTTGAAAGTTCCCGCGTGATACGGGCACGCTCTACTTCAACAAAAATCTGGAGACAACTCAGCACTTTGCTTGCACCTCATTGATGTACCAAACCAACCTTTCCCTCTGTAACCGTCCTCAGCGTGTCGATCACTGAGAGCTTGACATCCATATTGGGAGTCTGGTCGACAAATGTCATTACCAGCTGGACCATCTTGGTGATAGCTTGTTTCAGCTGGCCATGCTTCTTCGATAGGATTTGGACATGTTCGTTCATGAGGTTCCAGTCGCCAGAATCTTTGCATAGCGTCACAATCGTTTCGAGAAGTCGGGATGTAGATGGTAAGTCGGATGCCTGTAGGAGAGGTCAGGAATTATGTTAAATCCAAAAATAACTATGCTTCTGACCTGTCGGGTCTGTTTTTCGAGGGCGAGGAGTTTTTCGATGGCAGCGTTGAGGTTGGTCGTGCTTGTCTGAATGAAGCTGTCAGAACCACATTAATTTTCTATAAGTTTGATTGATATACTTTTGCGCTGGACAGGATTTGAGGAAGTTCTTTATCTAGAATCTCGGTGACTGAACATTCACGTTAGTTGCTGTTTACATTGATGCCCAAGTACCCCGCGACTCACAATCCTTCTCCGCCTTAAGCACCTCTCGTTCGGCCATCGTGTATCTAGGTTGTTGGTATTGGGTTTTCGGAAGAAACTATGGCCGAAATCTAGGATAGATACCGGGCGGAAGTGATGGAATTGGGAGGGTGATGATGGCAGAGAGGTATCTAGTGAGCTCTGGGTGAACGTGTGGCTTGTAACTAAGCCTCAATTCTCTACGCGGCAACCGTCCAATCACAGCGCCAATGTCGCTATTACTCAGAAAATGTTAGTGCTGCGAATTTCGCGGGGCTCCGGCTACCGTCAGAACGATTTATTCAACATCGCCGGTTCGGCCTTCTGGTTCCTCATTTTCCCGTACGCCCTCACGCCGCTGCAGTTTTCACACTAGACTCAACCTTCCGCCCTCTCCTCTCTGTTCACCTCACAATGGCAGCCGCACGAGTTGCTCGCAACACTCTTTCGAGTTCCCTTCGGCGGAATGCCCTCACAAGAAAATTTCCCTCCACCTTGACTCGGTCGCTGGCGTCTCCGGCTATCTCTCCTCTTAGCCACAACAACACCAAGTCTACAACTCTGAGCAATGGGCTGACAGTGCGTCTGCGACTGAAGTGCGCTTGGAAAAACAAATTTGCTGATGGGATTAGATTGCTACTGAACATTCGCCATATGCGCAGACCGCCACTGTTGGAGTTTTTATCGATGCCGGAAGCCGGGCAGAGACCGATGCAACGAACGGCACTGCTCACTTCTTGGAGCACTTGGCCTTCAAGGTGAGGGAATCATTGCACATTGCCTTGGGACGACTGGTGCTCATTGGCTGGATAGGGCACAAACAAAAGGACTCAACACCAGTTGGAATTGGAGATTGAGAACATGGGCGGACACTTGAACGCATACACATCTGTACGTGCATCCATACGTTGGTTTTCGATTAGTGATGGATTTTCTGATATTATTTCAGCGTGAAAACACTGTTTACTACGCCAAGTCTTTCAAAGACGATGTTGGAAAGTCTGTGGAAATCCTTTCCGATATCCTGCAGAACTCCAAGCTTGAGGAGTCTGCCATTGAGCGTGAGCGTGATGTTATCCTTCGGGAACAGGAGGAGGTTGATAAGCAACTGGAGGAGGTTGTTTTTGACCACCTTCACGCCACTGCCTTCCAGGGCCAGGCTTTGGGACGCACTATTCTTGGACCAAAGGAGAACATTCTCTCCATCAAGAAAAACGATCTCCAGAACTACATCAACACCAACTACAAGGCTGACCGTATGGTCCTTGTTGGTGCCGGTGGTGTTCCCCACGAGCAGTTGGTTGAGTTGGCTGAGAAGCACTTTTCTGGGCTCAAGCCATCTGAGAACCCTATGAACATTGGTTCTTCCCGTGGACCCACACCCGAGTTCATCGGCTCCGAGGTCCGCATGCGTGACGACACCATCCCCACTGCCAACATTGCTATCTGTGTTGAGGGTGTTAGCTGGAAGGACCCGCAGTACTTCACTGCCCTCGTCGCCCAGGCGATCATTGGTAACTGGGACCGTGCCTGGGGCAACGCCCCGCACTTGGGCAGCAAGCTCTCTACCATGCTGCACAAGCACCAGCTTGCAAACTCATTCATGAGCTTCAGCACCTCATACTCTGACACTGGTTTGTGGGGAGCCTACATGGTCACTGACAATCTGACCAACATTGACGACCTTGTCCACTTCACCCTGCGTGAATGGAACCGTATGGCTCAGTCCGTGACTGAGTCTGAGGTTGAGCGGGCTAAGGCTCAGCTTAAGGCTTCGTTGCTCTTGAGCTTGGACGGAACAACTGCAGTTGCTGAGGACATAGGTCGCCAGATTGTGACCACCGGCCGGAGAATGAACCCTGCTGAGATTGAGCGGGTTGTTGGTGCTATCACCGAGAAGGACGTTATGGAATTCGCCCAGACGAGGATTTGGGACCAGGATGTGGCTGTCAGTGCCGTGGGATCAATTGAAGGCGTACGTTTTGAGACTTCACACAAGTATGAATACATGCTGACATTTTACCTTAGTTGCTCGACTACAACCGCATTCGCAATGATACCAGCCGTAACTTCTAGATATGTGAATATTAACGGTGGGGAGTTTGCAGTGATAGAATAGATGTTGCTGTATGGTTGTGTCAAAAAGAATTTAGTTGGACTGGTTTTTATTTTTTTTCGAACGATTCACCGATGTACACTACCTATATCCTCTCGCTTCGAACTTCTCGTAGAGATATTCCATGGGGGGCATTATTTAAAGTTTACTTTTTCTGGGTCTTGCGCAAATCAAATTTTCGCTGGATCGACGATGTGCATGCGTAAGCCGGGTAAATTCCAGGCCCAGAATGGGCGGTGCGGACAAGTTCGCGTTGCAGGACAAGGTCTACGCGCCACGAATCATGAATCCGGGCCCAACCCAGCCTCTCCCATCTTCCCGCCTAATCGAGACAACCGCTCCACTCCATCGCCATCACCCAACAGCTTTCCCAACCCTCAGACGGCCGTTAGACTCTCGTGTTCCTTCTCTTGCACCTCGTACCCTCGCATAACTCTTTCAGACACAATGCCTACTGAACTTTGGTAAGCTTCGCCGCCCGCCCCTGTATTGGAAGACGTCACCACCAGAGCTGGGTCGCGCACCGACCGAGGGCGATCTGGTCGACGTGGAAAATAAATGTGGATTATGTGCTAACGGTTTACTGTGTACAGCCCCGTCTATGCGGTATGTCGACTCTCTCCGTTTCTCGTTGCGTGTCGTGTTGGCATTGTCTGCCTCAAAAAGGAGCATCGGGCTGCAACCGAACGTCGGGTGCTAGTTTTTAGCCCGACGGCGTTTCACCTGAGCCTTTGAATATGTGTTTCACGGCGCTCGAGGGTCATTTCTTATAGACGATATACTAATACATGTTATACAGCCGTTCTTCGGTGCCATGGGCTGCACAGCAGCCATCGTGTTCACCTGCTTCGGCGCTTCTTACGGAACCGCCAAGTCCGGTGTTGGTATCGCCTCTATGGGTGTTCTCCGCCCTGATTTGATCGTGAAGAGTACGTTTTAGTTGCGACTATAGTGTATGGCCTGTGTTAATTGCGTTTTGTGCAGACATTGTCCCGGTCATTATGGCTGGTATTATTGCTATCTACGGCCTGGTCGTGTCGGTGCTCGTCTCGTCAGGGCTGAAGCAGGAGCTCTCCCTGTACACTGGTTTTATCCAGCTTGGTGCTGGTTTGTCTGTCGGTTTGGCTGGATTGGCCGCTGGTGAGTTTCACAAATTTGATTTTTTTCACATATGCTAAGTATATATCTAGGTTTCGCTATTGGTATTGTCGGTGACGCTGGTGTCCGTGGCTCTGCCCAGCAGCCCAAGCTTTTCGTGGGAATGATTCTGATTCTCATTTTCGCCGAAGTGCTGGGTCTGTACGGGCTGATTGTGGCTCTGCTCATGAACTCCAAGGCCACGGCCGACGTTGTGTGTTAGATAAAGCTTTAACGTGGTCTGGGGAGGCACAGAGGGCCTGCTGGCAATGAGCGTGTACGATGGACTTCACTTGTTACTGTGTGTGCATCAGGGCAGGAATCCATGTGGCGTACGCAGACACTGAAACAGAAAAAAGAACGATGTATTTGTTGAATACCATGAACGGACGGGACGCGCGGGCTGGGGCGACAGTGTATCTTATTTCCTTGGGTTGCATATTAGTTTCTTGCGGAGGATGTTGAGTTATGAGTAGAATGCTATTTGCGTAATGTATTTCGTGCTTTGCTTGGTCTACGGAATCTATGTGCTGTTTCCATCCCCATGCTCCTCGGCTCGATTCTGTCATCGGCATCTAAAGTAGCCGTACTCGCGCTGTGAATCATTTGTAATCCACACAGGTCTGCCTCATCAGTACGCAATCCCCTGATAGGCAAACGGAACGCCGCACGCCGCAGCTGCATTAGTCTTGGCCCTCACAACCACCACCCACCCAGCACTACACTACACGGTCCGCACCCACCCCGCCACTCCCCTGCGTTTCGTCCATCGACTCTACTCGTTGTGTCGGCATGCGCCCAGCTCCCACCGCAGCTCTATCACCATGGGCGCAAAGAAATCCGACGACCGCCTAATCGCATCTCTGGAGACGACCATGTCGGGCCTCTCCTTCGGCACCGACGCCAACGGCTGGGTGAAGATCGAAGAAAAGACCACCGACGGCGTGCCGGGCGTGTCACTGTTCGAGCTCACGCCGCCGCCGACGCCGACGCCGATGCCAGTCCCGCGCCCCAGTCCGCGGCCGCACGCGTCCGCCAACTTCCTGCCCATGGAGATCGTCGAGCTGATCCTGGGCTTCATCGACCCCGGCGCGCAGGCCGTGTTTGCGAGCACCAGCAAGGTGTGCCGCCAGTGGTACTTCGCGAGCCAGCAGTTCCTGTAGGCCGCCGCCCGTGCATGCCCCCGGTGTCGTGCTCCACTGACGTCGCGCAGCTACCGCCACCCCAAGATCAGCGGCAAAAACTACCTCGCCTTCGTCCGCTCCATCTCGCCAACGAGCACGAACCTGAAGGCGTCCGGCCTCGGCTCGCTCGTCAAGCGCCTGGACCTGTCGCGCATCGTGCACGAGGGCAAGCCGTCGCTCAACGCGCGCCTGCTGCACCGCGTGCAGGCCTCCCTCGAGGTGTTCGTCGCCCCGCAGACGAGCTTCGGCCACATCTGCATCGTGGCGCTGGGCCGCTGCCGCCGCCTGCGCTCCGTCGACCTCGCGCTGCTCTCGACGTCCATCGTGCTCGAAGACCTGTTCCGCCACATCGGCGACCTCCCCGACCTGGCCGTCCTGCACTTCCCGCGCTCCTCCGTCGCCGCCGACGACTCCACGCGCTTCCGCTGGCCGCCGCGCCTGCAGCGCCTCTCCCTCGGCGGCAGCATCCTCGGCCACCTGCTGCGCGAGCCCGCGCTCCCGCCGCACCTCGCACAGCTCAGCCTCAGCCACTGCCCGTTCACGCGGCTGCACTCCGTAATCGGCCTGCTCACCGCGCTCGCGCCGCAGCTTACCACCCTCAGCATCTGCTACCCCATGCCGTGTCTCCCGCACAACGCGCTCGACACGCTCCTCAGCATCTGCCCACACCTCACCTACCTCCTCGTCTCGGTGGACTACATCTCCTCGCACTTCTTCGACGACCAGTCGCTCCCCGAGCGCCACCCGCTGCGCCAGCTCGACCTGGCGAGCTCGGGGAATCTGGGCGTCGAGCGCAAGGTCTCGCCGAACGACGTGTTCATCGCTGCCGCCGGCGCGCTGCACGCGCTGCGCATTGTGCGCGTCAGTAGTCGCTTGGGGTGGATGAAGGACCCGGATAAGATCCGCGACGTGGCGGCGCGGAGGGACGCGAAGCGGCTTAGACAGGATGTGGGCGATTTGGTGGATATGCTGGAGGCGAAGGCGGAGGAGGCGAAGGCGGAGGAGGCGGCGGCGGGGGAGGCCGGGGGCGGCGGGGGGCAGGGGATGGGCGGGGTGGGGGGGGCGTTGGGGCTGGTGGGCGTGTGGGAGTTTGACGGCGACTGTGGGGACCTGAGGGGCGGGTCGCGGACGCGGTATACGTAAACGGGTGGTGGGTGTCAGTGTCGTATTATTCCTATCTCTATCTCTATCTGTTCTTGGTTTTGGTTTTGGCTTTTGTATGGTATTGGCGGCCGTGCTTGTTGGCCGTGCTGGTTCAGGAGTTGAGCTGCGGTTGCGCGCTGCAAGGATTGTTTAGAATGGTGTCGAACTGTAGTATACGTCTAGAGCTTTTCAGTCTTGTTTTTGTTACGGCGGCGCGGGGCGGCGCGGGGCGGGGCTGCGTGGGTAGGGTATGGTATGGTACATAGCATAGGCAAAACGAAGGGGCTGGTTTCTATCTCGTGCGTCGTGAGTCTTGCGTCGTGCGTCGTGAGTCGTGCGTCGTGAGTGAGTGGTCGAGTGATTGCCGTATCAACGAACGTGGTGACAAAACGACTGCTGCTGTGGCCGTGGTAGTTTTCTCTGCTCTGCTGGTTCGGTGGGCTGGTGGAGATGCGAATGCGTGAGTGCGTGAATGCTGCGGTCCACTCTACTTCCGCCTTCTCGACTCTCTCTCTCGAGAACAGAGGGGTTTACATGGCATGCGGCAGCCTGCAGCCTGGTGGGTGAGTGAGATCCCTGATTATTTACGTACGCAAGGCAAGGCAAGGCAAGGCCACACTGTACAACCTTCGGAATGGACACGTGCATATCTCATATCTCATATCTGGAGCCTTGTTCTCTCTGTATGTATGTAGGGTTTAGGGTGGCTGGAATCTGGAGTTTAAGGTGACTGGAATCTGGAGGTGTTTTCAGGGTTTTGATGTCGGGCTGCCATGCTGTGTTACATGTTAGGCTAGGAATTGGGTGGGGTTCCTGGCTGGTACCGTGAGTCCGTGGGGCTTTGTGGAAGACGTTGGATCACGGTTACTGCTGCCTTTGGAGTCTGTGGTGTTGGTTGGTGTGTTTACATGGCACGAAGTGTGATAGTGTGATAGTGCTGTGGATGTGGTCTTTGTGGGCTTGGAGAAATAATGGTGTGCTTTTGGGCAAGATCTTGTATGGCAAGGATTCAAACGCTTCCTTCCCGCTTTTTCGTGTTTGCGGTCTTTCCATAGGATTAGAGTAGTATTGCAGATGATACTATCCCCGGACCCAGAGACGAGCGCATCAGGAGCGTTATGCTAAATACCTATTGAGGACGAGAATGCGGTGAGACTTACGAGCGTACGTAGGAAGCGTAAAAATTACAGCGATATGCAAGAGTATAGCGTTGGGTTCGATAATGCTTCTCGCTTTTTCTTTTTCTTATTTGCGTTCTTTCCATGGGATTGAGGATTGGGTTTGGCGAAGGGGAGGAGGTGTTTTGCATTGAGACCTGAGACCTGCTTGGTTATGCGGATTGTACGGGCATGGGCATGGGGTGGGCTTGTCGACTGGGACTTAGATGCGTTTTCGTGGTGGTACTTGGAGGGTTGGGTTGGCAGAATAAGGGTTGTCTTATGTATTGGAATTTGGTAGAAGTACTGCACGCACAAGACGTAACTTTAGTGTATATGTTCCGACCGAGGGACCAAGTAATCCACATTACCAGTCCATCAACCGTTTCATCAAGACCAAGAAATCTTGACAGTTCGAACGGTCAACCGACCGATAAAGTGGACCAGTTTTTTGGAAAACAGCAACACAATTTTTGATTGAAGAAACATGACCGTTACAAACTGTGGTGCAACCATTCAATTTTCAACTGCCATTGTACTATCAACGAGGTTGTTTGTAGACCGGCAAGGGATTGTGCTACGCTACGCAGGTTTGCTTGGATGGATTTGGTAAATTGGTAATGCACCGTTAGATCTGGTTGGGTTGGATGCAGCTGCGGAAGAATGGATAGCAGTCGCATGTCTGGATTCTGGTACATGCAACTGTAAAGGAAAGAGCTGTGCACGATGCCGGTGTTTGAAACCAAAACGTACAGTATTCTATCGATTGCGATTCAGACATGCACGACTTCTCTCGAAAAGAAACGTCGAGTGGGGGGTTTGTCCTATTCAATTGAGTTTACTTGACCTCTCGATCGCTAGATCCACCGGTCGACCGAAGCATCAAGTTGTGTTCTTGATCCCTCGGTCAACCAGTTCAATTGGAGCACTTGAGTATCGGTCGGAACACAACTTCAATATGTATATGCCCCCGTTTATATCCGTACATCGGTCTTCCCAGCCTGCTGTCTCTTGTACCCAGTCCTCCAACGCCAACCCCAAATCCAAAGTGTGCAAACCATCAAGGTCGATACGCCGGCGGCGGCAGCGGTGTCGGCGGCGTCAACTCAAACCGCACCCGTGCGCCCGTCTCCTTGCCAAAACCCCCTCCGCCCGTCTCCTTATTAAGAATCCCTCCGCCAATCTCCTTACTAAAGCTCCCTGCACCGACCTCACTCCTCGCACTCCCACTCTCACTTCGCACACTCCCGCTCCTCCCACTATAGTGTGCCATAGGGATCTGATCCAGCTCCAGCCGAGTGCGGTACACGATCGTGCCGCCTGCGGCCGCCGCATCGGCCTCGCGCACGCGCCGACGGTGCCGGGCCTTGCCACACATAAACACGATGCCGAAGAGAACCAGCACGCCCAGCACCACGCCGCCCACCGCCGTCATGATGTTTTTGCCGATCGCCTCGTTGTCGGGCTTTGGCTCTGCCACGGTCGTGGGCGTCGATGTCGACGAGGGCGTGATAATCACGGCGGTCGCGGGGAGTGCGGACGCACGGAGGAGTGCTGGCCAGAGCAGCGCATGGAGAACGAACTGTAACGACTGTAGGGAGTGCATTTTGGCGATGGCACCGCGCCGGTCGGTAGAGTGGAAAAGAATGGAAACCGTGGGACGCTGCGTACTGTACGTGCCTCAACGCACACATGGAAGGGCCTGGCGACATATATAACGGCGGCGGTTCCAGCGCCGCGCGCCTCCCTGGTCAGATTATTTCCGTGTTTTGTTAGCTGAAACACGCTGGCGTGCGCACGTAAGTCGTCGTATTAATGCGATAAATACACACACAGTGAGAGATTACGGCGTGGTGCTGACATGAGTGGGTGTGCTTGCATGGGTGGATTGTTAGATTCCCATGTATTATCTGGTGAACGTTGCCGCCTGGATCCTTGATACCTGCTTCATGTAGCGAACAGTTCAGGTTACACAGGCATCTCGCGATATCACTCGACGAGTGAGACTGCATGATACAGTCAGCGAATTGGCGAACGAGCACTGATGTAAAAATATGTAAATAGATTTGCTCTGAGATTGAATTGAATCTTTACAACATCTTTATTACATTGTATCTTATACTAACTAACTCGCACGATGGATATTTGTTTTCGGGACATAAGAGGGCTGTGAATTTGGGATTTGCACTAACTTGAAGTCAGTGCCGAAAATCGGCTCCTAATTTGAGCTCTACCAGCGCAATTTTGTTACAAAAACACCCTACCAAAGACAGTTCCTTATTCCCCCACCATTACAACAACTTTCCCTGCAGCAATCCCCCGGGTTCCCACAGACGTTTAAGGTTGAGCATCTAATTGTTCAAACCAGAGAATATACGATTCAGTTACAAACTGTAGCATTTCCTTAGTACGTTCCTACCCTTCGCCCCATTGGTCCGAGGGGAGTCGGGACGCTCGAAATTCACCATCGTGGCTACGCAGCCCAGCTCCTCCGCCAAACGGCGGCCACGACGTAGTTTCTTAACTCTATCATATCCTCAGGTCTTGTCTACTGGTATGTTCCACAAGTCTCTGTAGGAGGGTGTCTACTGACTATTCGATTACAGAAACTCGCGACAAAGCCAAAAACTCCAAACAAAAATTCGTCCGAGAGGCCCGTCTCACATATCCCAGTGAAGCGCACTCTCACATACAAATTGTCCGTGCCATATCGCCGCCTCCAGAGCGACCGAAACGACACGGTAGAAACAGGAAAGGAAGTTCGCCAAGGGCCAACTTTCTGCTGAATCGCAATATCCCACTGGGAGAGGACTCAACAAAGCCGACATTTGCGGACGTTTTGAAAGTAGTGGAGACTACAAAGGGTACAGAAGAAGGTAAACCGTTGGTACGATCACCAGATATGTTTGACGCTCCTCAGTCCCGTTGGACCTCGTCTGGATCGGCGGCTGGCTCTCTCAGGAGGACGGGCACAGATTCTTCCATTTCGACTTCGAACGCTGCTAATCAACCCAAACCGCAGCCGTATATATTTGCTCCAAAGAAGACCTTAGAGGCCAAGAATCAACTTCGAACTATCCCATCCAACGAGGAGTGTGAAGCAATGAACAACCCTTGGGAGATGCACGCTGAAAGTTCGTATCCTGCTTCTAATTTAAAGCAGCAGAATGCCTTCCAGAAAAATCCACACGCCTATTCCCAGTACATGAATGCTTTACCCCCGCCCAGGAATCTAGAAGCATTCAGAGAGAATCGTGGAAACAGCTATCAAATCCCCGAGGGAGCCCAGCTTTTACGCTCACCCGAGATTCAACGCAATTTTAACAAGAAGGAACTCAACAATCAGTACAATACTGAAAGTTCTATGAATACTACTACGGAATCAGAGTATAATCAAGGTGAAAGCCCAATGACTCCATCAGAAAATGAGGACATTAGAACGGTGAAACCGGAAACATTGTATTATCAGACTCCAGTTAAATCGGACTATGCAGCTCCTGCAATAAATCATCTTGGATCGACTGGTCGTAGGGGAGGGTTTAGTGTCGCTTCTCCTACCGAAGAGTATGTACAAATCATCTTCTTTAAAAATTCATCAATACTAAGTGGATTTCTAGGGGCCACACAGTTTTTGGTCTCATTCCTGGAGGTCCTGCACGCCAGAGACACGAATCTGGGAACGAAAAGATCATACGCAAGCGGGAAGAGGCACAGGGACTCAATCGCCACATGAGGAAGCTTTCCAGCCGCAAGAGTCCTCTCCACCGTCTTGCAGTGTTAGAGCTTAATGGTCTTGGTCGGGGCGAAGAATTTGAAGCCGCCTTCGATGAAAAGATGCGCGCTCTTCATTTTGCCCAGAACAACAATGGACTACCTACGATTGACGGGACCGGTGGCTTCGGGCAGCACACACCCGCCGAACTAAGGGATCAAGGCTTTGCCCAGGCCTTTCCTACCTGTGCAAGCTTAGGACCATCTCTTCCCCTGTACCAGAACGTTGACCATCTCAGCGATAGAGAGTACTATAGCGAGCTCAACAAGTTCTATGCAGGAAACACGCGTATCGATATTCCTGTACTGAGCCCTTATGAAAAGATGAGCCTCGCCGGACCCGGTGACAGCGCGAACCCCATCCAGTTCCCCTACCCGCTCAGAACCAATGCCCCCGCCTCCGAATCAGTGTTTGACGGCATTGCCAACAGGCTGAGCTACCTCAGCAGAGGCAGCGGTAACGGGTGGGCCGAAGTAAGTGGACTATCCCAATACGCCCCTATGAAAGAGGTCGAGAGGGAACAAGAAGGCATGCGGCGCCGCATGGGTTTGGTCACCGCTTCCCAGCTCCGCAAGCAGCACCAGCCCATTCTCGCCGGCCCTAGGGGTCGCGCCTTGGTAACCCCGCCGCAGTCGCCAACCCCCATGGGCCCCAGGAACACCCGCTACCCGCCCGGCCTTGCTCCGCGCCCACATGTGGGGTTCGAGTCACAGAATTCAGGAAAGCAGCGTATGAATGTGTTGCCCGCAGTCCCGCCACCGAGGATGTTTTCTCAGTTCCAGCAGAAGAAGAGGTATGATCAGGAGGAAGACGAGCAATCGCGGGAGAAGCATTACCTAGGAGGTCTGGGTTTTGATGTTTAGTTAGTTCGTATTGTAGTTCGGCGTGAAATGCAACGTGTGGGTTTCTGGTGTTCAGATTTTGATTTCTCTTGTTTGTTGTTTCTGGGTCTCTTTTACGTTGTTTTACTGGGGACAGGCTATGGCGTTGGGTACTAGAGTGGTTTTGAGGGCTAGCGTAGATGTTTCTTCCTGTTGTTTTGTCTTTAGGTCACATACTTACTCGATACCTTCCCGTACTGTCAATTTCATCAAATTAGTTGAAACATTTCATCAGTACTTCCTCTAGAAGATGGTGGTGCGACTGTGAGAAATTTAGTTTTGCAGAAATTGAGTTGTTTGGTCTTTAAGTTGAGGGTAAAGTCTTGGATGTGTAAGCTGCAGCCACGATATTTCTGTGGCTGAGAGGTGGGCTTGATGGCTGAATTAGAGTTCGTTACTTACTAAGTTATCACCACGTCTGGGGAATTAGGCGAAAATCACCGCAAAAGAGATGACATACCACTTAGGAGAAACCTCACCGAGTAATAAACAAGCACAGTCTCAAGCAATGTAGAGTACTCTACTTCTATTACTCCAAGTCAGGCATAGTGGTAGATAATAGCGCATAGCAGCGCTTACAAAACGCCCCGCGATTAATACAGTATACTCCTGTGCCCCGTGCCAGCCATGCAAGGGCACATACTCCATTTGTTCGTAATTTCATTTCACGATCTACGAGCTCCGCGCTCGACGAAGAGAGGGATAGAGGGCTTAGAGCATTCCTGAACACTACTCCATCATTCCGATAGCAGGCAAGATCTGGGGGCCGAATTGAATATAAAGACGCGGACATGCCGTTCACATTGTTGAGAGATATCGGCCCTATCCACACGAGATACCTTAATCTTCGAAATATAACGTCCGTAGCTATCGACCCATGGCATTGATGGACCGCGCCGCCCTCCTCCTCGTGTTTACCTCCCTCGTGTCCGCCGCAACACCCACCAACGGCACAATCTCGGCCAGCAACGGCACAACGTCCATAGCACCGCACAAACACTCGCCGACCTCCCCCCACGACGGCCACGGCCACGAAAATCACAACGACTCGGGCGTCCCCGAGCGCTTCGACAGCGGCCTGAGCAACGAGGGCAAGATCGGCATCTCCCTCGGCGCGGTGTTCGCCATATTTGTGGCCGTGGGGACGGTCATGGTTGTGCGCAGCCGGATGCGGAAGCGGCAGCGGGTCGTGGTGGAGGAGATGGGGGAGCGGCTGGTGGCGGGCCCGGAGTACCGCATATGATGCGGGCGGAGAGGGCGGAGAGGGCGGGTGTTTGGCGTTGGTGCGATGTACATGTGCTTTGTGCTTTGTGCTTGTTGGTGGAATACACAATCGGCAACGGAGTTTGGTTATTTTTCTTGGACGATGCAGACGTATGTAGTGTAATAAGTAATGTAATGTAATGTAATTTTGGAAGCTGCACACTGCGTTGGTTCATTTCGTGTCGCGCACAGTGTTGAACTCGTGCTCACCGGCCAGCGGCCCCAAAATCCCACGATCGTTTCCTCGCACCACATTCCACTAAAGCACCCCATTCCAAATGTCAGGATCAGAGCCTCTTAATCTAAATTCACGCCTCTATTGTCTGTTTCGCCTCCATGCCCTGTATTCCGACATACTGCTGTCAAAATTAAAGCTGGTCGCAATCATGTGTTCCTTCCAGCGCATCGATTATGCCGTGGAGCTGGAGCGGCTCGGGTTTTTCCGCGATGATAGACAGGTACTGCAGGCTATCGCGGCTGAGATTTGCACGATTCTAGATTTCTAAATTGGAATGGGGGGATGCGGCGTTGCGCCGATGGGGAAGGGCTTGAGGGTGTTGGGATGAGGAATTGAATGGCACTGGCTAAGATGTGAGTGTGAATAGGTGTAGATTTGAGATCTTTACTGCTTGTTTTTTTGCGGTGTTCGAGTAGAGTAATGGTTTTCAACTCACGAAATAGAGATCAGAGTAATTCATAATTGTTGCGTGGGAGAAGTGCTGTTCAGTCAGGGTGTGGCTTGGCACTCGTGGGATTGTGTGTTTTGTTTGCTGCGTGGTGTTTCTCCATGTTCACTATACTCCACGACACAATTCATGTGTTTGAATTTGATTTTTCATCTTTATCTCCAGGCTTTCATGGTGTTGCTCACCAGAATCGATGACAAACAATTGAGGTTTAACAGACCATCACGATAGTTCGTCTAAACTCCAAGCTCAGCACTGCGCCATCGGAAATTTTGTTCCAATTATGCACTGGGATCAGTTACATCTCCGCTAAGTTATGGTTATTTGAAGCCCAATTGCTGTAAAAGGCTCAGAAGATGAAGACTCGGGCTTACAGAACATTCACTGGAAGGCTATAGACAGAGCTTTGGCCCAATTCGAATAGGTAATCCCACAGTCAGCAGCACTACAAATAAATGTGTTGATGCCTTAAACTAATAATCACAGGGTCTCCCCCTGCATGAATCCTTATTGAGAACCCTTTGAGTTTAATTTCCGGAGACGACATCCGTGATCAAAGCATCGTTCACAAACGAAATCTCGTCAAAATTATTACTGTCTTTGGACCAATTCTTCTAATACCCGATGCCGGCAGTGAAAGAAGTAACTAGAAGGCTTATGGGTGCATGAGACGCGTAACAAACAGAATCTGCAAGCATGAAATAGAAGGTCACAGGTATGTAGTAGGGTCAATTGCGTTTTTAGTTTCCAAGAACTCAATAGAAGCGGTTTCAAATTTTCTGTTCGACTTCTCCTCGCCGATGTTCTATTTTTTTCTGGCGATCAACGGAAAACACGTGTGTCCTTGCAGATTTCTACTGTTCAATAACCGGCAAACATAACATGTGAAGTTGGAGTAAAGAATTGGCACTGTTCGGTTCAGGCCAGCCTTACGTACGAAATGACGTCGGCCCAAAAAAGCTTAGATTTCGATCGACCTAGTTGGGCCTGTTTAGGCTTAGCGCTACCATGACATCACTTTATCGTCACCGGCTCTCATCCTATCCCTCTGGCAACCACCGCAACAAGCAGTAAGCAACAAATATGCCGGCTGCAGGCTGCAAAAACCGGTCACGACAAAAGGAGATTCGCGAGCAGCATGCATGAATCTGGGGCCGTTGCGACGATCATTGCTACGAGTTCCTGGGAATGAGAGCATAGTGACGAAACCGGGATATCCCAACGATGTGTGTACTCAGGTATGGTACCTGAACCTGTTACTGCCCGGTGGCTGGTGGATGTAGCACCCCGATGTTCGCAACTACCAAGGTGCTAGAAGATGCAATCAAGGTCTGCGGAGAGGCAGATCTGTATATAAGAGAGTGGCTTCTCCGCCTCAATTCTTCTTTCTCCACTTCAAACTCAAGCCTCAAACAAACAATCACAATCACAATCACAACTTCAAACCTTACTTTACTACCTACTTCTACATTTAAACAATCACAATCATGTCCGGAATCATGAACAAGGTCAAAGACACCGTCACTGGTGACAAGCACGCTACTGGCAACACTTCAACCACTGCCGGCCCTCACTCTTCAAACATGGCGAACAAGGCCGACCCTCGTGTTGACTCTGATCTCGACCACTCCCGCAACGCCGGTGTGCGCCGCAACGACAACTTTGGCTCTACCACCGCTGGCCCGCACTCCTCAAACGTTGCCAACAAGGTAGATCCTCGCGTCGACTCCGACCTCGACGGATCCCGCAACGCTGGTCTTCACGGTGGAGCAGCTCACACTGGCACTACCCACGCTGGTACTACCACACACGGCTATGGCTCCACCAACGCTGGCCCGCACTCATCGAACGCGGCCAACAAGATTGACCCCCGTGTTGACTCTGACCTCGACAACCGCGGCACCACTGGTACCACTGGCGCCTTCGGCACCAGCCACACCGCCGGCTCAACTGGCCTGCCCGGTACTGGCACCCACGGTACCCACAACACCCACGGCACCCACGGTACCTCCACAGGCACTAGTGGTTACACTCTGAACTCTGGTACCACCGGTTCTCATGCCACTCACGGTACCCACACCGGTACGGGCACCACAGGCCTGCCCGGCACTGGTACCCACAACACCCACGGCACCCACACCACCGGTACTACCACTCACGGTCCTCACTCATCAAACATGGCGAACAAGGCCGACCCCCGTGTCGACTCAGACCGTGACCACCGCAGCAGCCACGCCGCGAGCGCCACCGGCCCCGCACCCAACACTGCGGGCCCGCACAAGAGCGACTTGTTGAACAAGCTCGACCCCCGCGTGGACTCGGACCTTGACGGCTCCAAGACCATCGGCAACACGCAGACCCAGACTGGAACTCAGGGACGCTACTAGAGCGGGTAATGATAATGAAACTGTTATGAGGGTGCATCACGGTGTTTAATTCTTTTGGGAGTTTCTTTTTTCTTTTGTTACTGTTGGGAAATATCACCGGAAGGGAATGGAATGAATGAAATGAAATGAATGGGCAAGAATTAATAGGCAAATGTAAAATTAGTCTGATACATTAGTGCAATGTTGAAGCTTGTTATTCAAAAATTATCTGTGTCTTGAACAAATATATCGAGTGACAAACAACGTGACAAACACATCAATGTTAAAATAAAGGAAAATACCAACACAAGACAAATTCAGGGATCGCCTTACTAACTGGCAGATCACATCAACGAACTTCAAATGGTATCAACCACATAATTAAGTATTACAACATATGTGCTTCTTTAATTATGTAACCATCTATCGTGAGCTTTGGGCTCATAGTGGCCCCAGACCTACCTTTTCCCCTTCGACAGCCTGAAGCCTGCTCCCAAAACCCAGAAGCTGTGTGTGTATGCATTCCAAATGCAAGAGCAGTTTTTATCTACCATAACCCAATCCCACTGCCCCGTCGAGCCCTGCAACGGACGGGTGTGGTGGGCCTGGTGGGCCTGGTGAGCGTGGTGGAAGGGTGTCATTAACTTCCGCACGCACGTACACACGCACACTGCAAGCTTTCGCAAAAAGCCTACGTGGAAGCCCCTCGTGTCCTCCAGCACAAACTTTCGCCCGCCCACCCGTGACGATGCATCATTCCCTCTTCCTCCTCTCTCCAGCACAACTGCCACAATCCTCCCGCAATCCTCTCGCAATCCTCCCACTGTCCCACATACCCGTACATACTTGAAAATCATTCGACACAGCTAGCCCGACGAAATGACGGCCGACACCACGATACACACCTACGGCGTCCGGCTGGAGAGCTACAAATACTTCCTCTGCGGCGCGTGCGGCGAGAACGTGTCGATATTTTGCGCGCTGTGGCCGTGTGTTTGGTGTCAGGTGAGTGCCGGGGGGTGAGGGAGGGAATGTGGATGATGCTGATGAGAGGGTGGGGGGCAGGTGGAGGGGTATACGACGTATGATGACTATTTGGCGCATATGCATAGTTTGTGGCTGGATCTGGAGGTAGAGGTGGAGGTGGATTATGAACTGGCGTAGAGAGATACGGCTTGTGGGCTGGAGGGCTGCTGGGGATTGGTGTGGTTGCGTACGAATAAATAATGGTAGATTGTGGAGGGCTGGTGGAGGTGGAGACTGTGGCGGAGGTGCAGATTTTTGGGGACGTGTTTCAAATTACAGTCAGCTGTAGGACGTCTTCTGGCATCGCTGTATATAACCGTAGAAGGCCTCAAAGCAAACATTTGGGGACAGACGACCAGCGCCTTTCGAATCTAAAGCCTACTGATATGATAGGTTTCATCTTTTCAAATGCGTTGTAAGTACTAAAACCAGTCGATAAAGAAAGAAAAGAGCACTTGGAGCTCGCTGAGAATTCTCAGTGCTTGTCCAAATTTTCATAATGAAACCAGCGGGACGGGACGACGGGTGATATTACATGATGCATGTGTGCCAACCGATATACCAAACAAATTCGTGGGCCAACCAGTCCACCGGCAGTATGTCTATAGTTCGATTTTCGATAGTGAAGTAGTAGTAAATGAGGTAGTAGCGCTCCTGATTTATTTTAAACAGTGATCCAGGACATATCACTCGATATATATCTAGAACAGACATTTCTGTGCGAATCCTCCAAGAATTTGTTTTACCGCCACCATGATCATCTAAATGGCATTCGAAGTAGTTCTTAAAAGATAGGCACTAGCTCAGTTAATTTTAAGAACCCTTTGTCTGAAGTAGGAATATTGGTTGGAACAAGAAAACTAATAAGACACACATACACGAAACATTCAGGTAGTAAATGCTATTACGAGTACATCTTCACGGACCACATGATCCAAATCCAAATCTAAATTCCGCCACATCACGACATGAAGCACATATCGCACCAGCTTCTAAGCCAAATTGACAATCCCGTAAATTCACCGTACGTAAATGCACACATTTTGAACGCCCAGATACAAAAAAGCACTTGCGAAAAACAATAGCCACCGGGGAGAAAGAAAAAACACTAGAGAACAGAATCGATGTGTCGAGTGACAGACAGCCATGTCCAAGTGCCTATTCCGAGGAGGACTCGTCGGATGAAGAGTCGTCACTGCTGCTTTCCACCTCAGCATCCGTCTTCGCCGCCGCAGTCTGTCCCGTCTCTTTCTCCGCCTCCTCCACCACGTTCACAGTCCTTCCCCTCTTGCCCCACCGTTTCACCAACTCCTCCTCCTTCTTCTCGTCATCACTCTCCCCCACCCCCCGTTGGCCACGGCGTTTGATCCTCGTCTGCGCGCAACTCCACACCACCAAGCACAGCGTCCAGACAACCCAAGGCCTCACGCGCGCGTCCACCTGCACCGTAAACAGCCGGGCCCAGCTCATCTCGGCCTCGTCGCACCACGGCGGTCTGGCGTCCTTCTCGCCCGCATCCTGTCCATCCCCGCCGTGTCCCTCCCAGCTCTCCTCCTCAAGCTCTGGCCACCCCCCGTCCCACGGCTCCCCACCACCGCCGCCCCTGTACCCCGGTACCTGCAGCCAGGCCCCCACGCGCCTCACCAGGCCGGCTTTGACATTGTGCAGCTGTAAGTCCTTGGGGCGCGATGCGAGCGGAAAGGCCTGCAGGAACGCGCGAGAGTAGGCTGCGAAGGCGCGCGGAGAGTCGCCAAAGACGTTGGAGATGTACCAGACCCGCGTGGGCTTTAGGCGTGGGGGAGGAGGGAGGTCGCAAGATGTTAGGAGTAAGGCGGTGGGGCGCGTGTAGTAGGCTACTATGGTTGGGGGCAGGGCCCGGGTCGAGGCGGGGGCGGAGGCAGGTACGCGGGGCATGCTGGGAGGGTATTAGTGGGTAAATTTTGATAGGGTAGGGGGAACTTGCAGTGCTACGGTGGTGGGTGTTAGTAATTGCTAATGATTGATGGTTGATGATTGATGACGATTTCGCACGAGTACAATGTGGAGCGAGTCGTCACAGTCGTCACAGTCTTATATCGCAGTCTCAAATCGAAGTCGCAGTGATAATCCCAGAGTAAAAGTCGGAGGTAAGTGCTAGTGATTGATGATTGATGATTGATGAAAATTTTGTCCGAGTATAATGTAGAGCGAATCGTCGTAGTCTTAAATCGCAGTCGCAGTGGCAATTCCTAGAGTCGAAGTCGGTGCTAGAGTTACACAATTATTTTCCAGTCATCGAGTCCTACAGTGGTCCAAACTCATCTTTATAACAGGCACACAGCCCCTGCAAATTCCAGCTCGAAAGCGGCCGGGGGCGGCGATCAAATCCCACCTGCCTCGCTGAAACATACACGCCAGATGAAATGTATCATTTCCACTCGGAGGCACGTTCGGACGGAGATGCCGGTGTTGGTTAGAGGGTGGATATTGGATATTGGATATTGGATGTGTTTTGGTACATGATTATTGAGGGGTTGGGACAGAAGTTGCCCAGTGTCATGAATGTCGCTCTGAGTTACTTAATTCGCTGTGGGGGGTTGAAAACCAGCAGCCACTGAGTTTACTGCTGAAGTGAGGACAATTCTGCACCGGTGGTCACTCGCTTCTTGGTTTAGTTTTGTGTTTTCTTTCTTGCCTTTCTGCTTCTTCTCCCTCACCAATGCATTCCCTCTTCAACAAACTCTGTCTTTCATTTCAAACACTTATTGCATGGGTTACTGAACGCGGTGTTATACAATCACAAGAGAAGGATCAATAGAGTTATTGAGAAATCTTTTTAATTCGTTCCTCATTCCCATCTACTATATACTATAAAACTAAGTAACCAAGAGAGATCTATATCAGTCTTTATCGTCTTTACTCGTCTTTTTTGCATCAGACACATAACACTCCAAAACCGACCCTCTCCAGGCCGCCAACAACGCCCAATCAAAAAAAGCTCCAAACCAGAAAAAATACTACTATGTGGAAAATACCACTAAAAAATATATACAAAAAACGCCAGTATCATCAGCATCAATAGCAAGCTACACACCGATCATAGTGGTGGTGGTGGTGGTGGTGGTGGTCATGGTGAAGTGTGGGTGATTTACAACTTCTCGACCTGGGCGGACTCGCCCTTGCGCATGCTGTCGGCGTCGTTGTTGATCTCGACGTCCTTGGCATTGCTCTGCATGCCGATCTCAGAGTTGCGGAACTCGTCCATGCGCTCGCGCTCAAAGAGGTTGACGTAGACGGGGTATGCGAAGGATGCGGCGAAGCCGGCGAGGGGGACGACCATGGCGAAGCGGGTTGAGTGCTTAGCATCACCGACGGCGCCCATCATGGGTGGGAAGACGGCACCACCACAGATGGAGGCGACGATGAAGGAAGAACCGCGCTTGGTGTTGGCACCCAATCCACGGATGGCGAGGGAGAAGATGGTGGGGAAGCAGCAGGACTCAAAGAAGAGGACGAGGCACATGATGGCGATACCGGCGTCGCCCTTGACCTCGATGGCGGTGGCAGCGAAGGCGATGCACCCACCAATGAAGGCGAGAAGCACGTAGCGGGGCTTGACGAATTTCATGCATCCTCCGGCGATAAAACGACCGATGGCGAAGATGGCCTGTGCAATGGAGAGGTAGTTGGAACCCATGGCGGTGCTGGTACCGGGCTTCATCTCGGTGACGATGTTGATGAAGAAACCGGCGACGGCGCACTGCGAGCCGACGTAGCAGAACTGGGAGAAAACACCGAACCACAAGTTGCGCTCCTTCCAGATGCTGGTGGTCTCGGTGGAGCCGGTGGTGTCCTGAACTTGATTGGCCATGTCGGCGTCGGTGATCTCGGGGATAGGGGCGAAGTAGAAGACGACGGCGAGGACGAAGACGAAGCAGGCGATGCCGAGGTAGACCCACTGGACGGAAGTGAGCTGAGCTTCACCGACCGACTTGAAGAAGACGTGCGAGGCGAGGATTGGTGCGACGACTGAGCCGGTTCCCTGGACGGCCTGGGCCAAGTTCAGACGCATCTCGGAGTACTTCGGGGGTCCGCAAATGGCGATGAAGGGATTGGCGGCAGTCTCAAGGGTTGAGAGACCGGAGCCGACAATGAACATGGCACCGCAGAAGCCACCGAATGAACGGTTGACACCGGCAGGCCAGAACATCAGAGCACCGACACCGTAGATGCAGAGACCGAGAATGAAGGTGACCTTGTATCCGTAGCGGCGCAGGACCCAGCCGGAGTAGGTGAGAGGACCGAGGAAGTAGGCACCGAAGTAGGCACCCTGAAGACCGGAAGACTGCGCACGAGTGACGTGGAGAACTTCTTGGAAATGCTGAAGAACCAGTCAGCATGAATCACTCGGGAGAAGCCGACATTGTCGGGATTGGAACATACCTTGTTCAGCACATCAAGCAGACCGTATGCGAAACCCCACAGGAAGAACAGGATGGTGACCAGGAACACTGGGTAGATTGACTGCCGCAGAGTGAGGTTTGCGGCCGAGGTGACCTGATCATCTCTGATCCCGAGCTTCTGTCTTCTGAGTCCGAGAACCATTGTGATTGAGTTGTGGAAGATGAAGAAGAAGAAGGAGGTGGAATGCGCGGGCTAGTTATTCTCTGTCTGGGAGAATAAGCTGGAGAAGACCGAGAGTGTCTGAGACCGGAGATGCTGCTGAATGCGGATGGGAGTTTGATTGAGCGCGGACATGCTATGGTTTTATAGACAATCCATTCTCCGCCTTTCCACTCCCCCCAACACGCTCACCCCACCATATTTTGCAAGCTAGAGCTCTGGGGGGGGATGGTCTGGGGGACGAGGGTCTGGCAGAGTAGCACAGTGGTAGCTCGACTCTTCGCAGAGCCCGCATCGTCGTCGACCTCCTGCTCAACGAACAGTGGAGTTGCACCAAACAGTCTATCACGAAACTAGTCCGCTCTGGTACTCACCCTCCATCCTCATCTGTGACAAAAACCGCCCCCAGCACCAGCGCTAGCCCCATCCAGCGCCACAGACAGTGGCCAGACCGCACTGACGGGTCTGGTCTGGTCGCACCAACGCCTGCGCGCTCTAGCCACCCCTCAAAAGTTTCTCCGTGAAATTTCTCCGCAGTTCGGCCAGCGCGAGGGGGGGTGGACGGTGGAGACATGACGACGGTCAAGCCTGCGCCTGTGCCTGCGGCCAGGGATTGGTGGTGTTTCTGGGGGCGGCCGGGGTCAAGTCGTCCCCACAGTCCACGCCCAATCACCAACTGCTCGCTCACGCCGGCCAGCACGCCGGTCGGCCTTCACTGCGGACGGCCTCAAGGTTTTTCCGGGGTGCTCACCCACACACTCTCTCTCCAGCAGCAGTCTGGGGGATTTCATAGGTGGACTGGCGAGCCCTCACCGACAATCCGCGAGACTGGGTTAGACCTAGTAAGCGACGCCCCCCCCCAGCTGCGGGGCGACTAGCAGACAACGCTTGACGAAAGCTTCCTACGCTCGAATTTTTTTCTGACAGGCCGGTGGCGTCGCGGTGTCTCGCGTTCTCGGAGCGCCCGCCCAGCACGCGTGCCATGCGTTTTTTGCGTCGTGCATGTCTTGTCAACGGTGGTGGCATCGTGGAAATCGCAGTTAGCACAGCAAAAGTCGGTCTCGTAGGCTGTATTTGCTTTTTGGCGTGCTGAAAGAAAATTCTATCAGTGTTCCCGAACGTCGCTGCAGGCGGATCTACCCGCGAGCGGTGTCGCGCGGGCGTGCCCTGGATGCCATGTGAGGCCGGCCAGACGTCGTCAACGGCGGTCGTTCATCTGAAGTCACGAATTCTCAATCTCGCCGCCCGCTGCTGTACTCCATATTCCGCTCCACCTCCACCTCCACACTGCATCCCCATGGGCAGGGCTGCCTGCTCCCATCATCCCGTTCCCCTCACTGGAGTGGGCCGTCCGTCTCCAGTCTCCAACATTTGGGTGCGTGGAGTGGAGCCAACGTGACCCACTTCTCCAGCTTTCATGGCCGCGCAGCGCATGCAGTATCCACAGCGGGAAGTTTAAGCTGGAGGCTCGCCAGGCGTCCCCAACTCACGTTAGAGTCGTCTCCAGCCAGTCCTTAAAATTAGGGACGGCCTAGCAGAAATGCACAAATCATAGCAAGCCCCCCCAACAAACCTAGTTTAACGTTGGTGAGGTGAGTTCGCGTGGTGCATAATCTCGCATCACGCTCGCGCACCCTGGCCGACGAGCGAGCTGCTTATGGATGCGGACGGGCTGGAGTGCAAAAACTTTGATCCGGCGTCCGGTCTGGTGGCCGATATATCTCGTACGGTGCGGCCTTATCGTCAAACATGCCCAACCCAAACCACGGTCAGCGTAGTACGTCGGTTTCGTTACGAGTTGTGTTTACGGATGCTACTACTAACTGGAAATTGGATGCAAATTGTTGGAAACTAGGTAACGAGGGAGCTGAAATGTTATTTTCTCCGCGGCAGCGCGAGGTGAGACAGCCGCCAAACATCAGGATATCACAGATCTGGTGTTTGCGATATCTCCCATCGCATCATGGAAAAATCAAAGCGCGCCCACCAAAACGCCATTCTTGCGTGCCACCGCCCGTGCCACCGTGCGCGGGCTGTCGGCGCGATGCCGGTCAGCCTCTGTATTTGTTTTTTTTTCTTTCTTTCCTTCGCACAGACATTCAACAAAAAAAGAAAAACATTTCTTTTTTCAACGTGTGGCGAAAACAAAACAAAACACGAAAGAAAAGAGAACGAAAAAAGCCGGTCCACTGGCGACGCCGACGCCGACGGCGCTTGCGAGTTTTTGCCGAATTGATGGAGGAACTGTGGTAGTGTGCTGCACGGGAGGTTGGAACGGCAGCAGATCTGGGATGCAGAGTCGACGCTGATTGGTGTGTGCACTTACTCAGCGGTGGTCACACAGAGCTGCAGTGGCGCTCCAACCGTGGCGTTGCATGCACCACCCATCGTGACGTTTGTGGATTGCATCAGTGGCTCCGTTTTGCTTTTTCGGTCGGTGCTGCAATTGCAGGCTCGATTATTTTCGGCCTGGCCGGGACTATTGCATGCATATCGATTTTGAACCGGAAGAATCAGGGCCACAAATGCATATCGGCTTTTTTGAGGCCGTGCGACTTCGGAATCCGAATCTGAGATTTCCATCTGAGCAAAATACCTCTTCCTACATGCTACCTACCAACTCACCACTCTGCGTTCCTGCGTGTTTTCCCGATGCTTATGCAGACAGGAAACGAAAACCACCGCGAAACCCGCAAGCAATCGAGATCACCACGGCGGCCGCGGATCTCACTCGCCTCCCGGCCCTGGCCCTGCAAGCTATTCGCAGGCCAAAACCGGTCTGACAGAACGCCCGAAATAACCTCTCACCCTCTCAATCTTGATGCAACAGAGCGATAGGCGGACAAGACCAGAGAGAAATTCCCTCAGACGAGACGTGAGAAAAAGAAAATACAGAATGAAAAAAAACTACCTACTGCTCTAACAGGGCCGGCGCATGGCAGGTATCGATCATGCAAGACATGTAGCAGGGCCTTGAAACTTGACAGACAGCGAGCACCTTGCAACATACGCATGTGGGCATGTGGGTATGTTTAGATTTGGGAGAAGAGGGGAACGACGGTGGGTTGATCGGAGCGCTATCAATCAGCTCATGGTGATGCGGGGAGAGTAGGAAATGAGCTCTGTGTGTGAGAGAAGCGTGTAATATTGACTGATGAGGGTGAGTAGGATAGGAAAGTTTCTGCTTTTGCGGACAGAGAGCTTCTCGTGATACGGCCTTAAGATCTGGAAACTTTTCAGCTTGAATTGGGTTGAAATCTCTTTTCCTCCTCCTCCTCCTCCAATGTCGACAAGCTACAGCAAACACTCTTCTGCTCTTTGCACATCTACAGAGCTCTCGTGCTCTAAACCAAAGCAGGTTTTCTTCCTCCCAAAAGCTGCATCTCTCCATGAACCTACATCCTAGCAACAAGTTACAACCAAATGGACTTTCCAGTAAAAACGGCCTCTACATCTACAGCCTCTCTCTACACCAGCTCTAAATCCTCTCCCCTCCCTCTCAGCCAAAGTGCTGCCCAATTTTTCTCCGCGTCCCCAACGTTTCCAGTTCCTTCATTCAATCATACATAGCCCTACCCACAGCCATCACGTTACCTCTTCTCCCCACAAACGTTAAAATTCCGCACCTCACCCCACCTCTCCGCGATTCGCGAAACCTTCACACGACGCGTGCACATCAGTGAGCTGACCATGGCACAACACAAAAATAATCCCCAGCGCCCCAGCGCGTCGGCCACATTCGAGATAGCGGATGGTGTTGTATCCGGATCTAAAATGCTGCTCTAGCAGGGGCCGCTGGTCGACACGGCCGGTAGCGTTATTTGTTAGTGCAAGTGGGGCAGAACCTGGACTGCACTGCATGCACACCCCCGCAGGCCTTAAGCATACTCTACTCTATTTGCCCGCTCTGGGCGGTTCATATACAGGTAGGTGTATATAAGCACATGGCACGGCTAGGTACGAGTACCTACATCCTATATATTTGATACCCACGCCGCATCAGTTTTACTGCTGCTGGATTTTCCCCGCATCAATACAATATGTAATATATCATTCTGGAGTTGAAGTCGGCGGACTTGTGTGGAGCATCTGCCACACTGGAACACAGAGCCTGCTTGCCTGCTCATCTCTGCTCATGAATCTCTTCATAGAGACTAGAAAAAATGAACATGCACCACCTATGTAACCATTACCGATTTGCCCTCGTGCTCGATAAAATACGCTTAAATTCTGTGGCGGCGACGACGGTCCTCCTTCTGGACCCTGCGCTTATCCAGTATCGAGCCATGGCCACCCAGCCACCGACCTCACCCAGTGCCACCCACACCCACCACCACCACCGCCGAGCACACACCAGCGGTAGAAGCACGCCTCCGTTCCAGAACACTTCCCATCCTGTGAGCTTGTGCTCCTCTAGCCCGCCCCACCAAACAAAAGCAAAACCCACGAGCAAAAAAAATGCACACATGGACATATATTTTTCCGTGTACCGGCGGCTACTTATGACCGAACGCGCTACGAGTACAGCGTGTATTGGCAGAGGCACTGGGCTAGCCGTGTTGGTCGAATGGGGTCTCGGCGACGGCGACGGCGGCAGGAGAAGGCACGGCACAGGGCCAAGCTTTGCCGATGCGGGATCGAGCGGTGGTGGAGTCGGATGCTGCCGAGTATAGGGGTATATGGCTCAACGGGTGGGAGAGTTCAGAGTGGGTGAGTGGGAGCGGGTGAGTGAGGGGAAATGAACCCGCCGGCGGCCGGGCGGGTGAATGGAAATAAAGCTTGGTGACATATGCAAACCGAACGATGCTGCCCTGGTTCAAGAAACCCCAGAATTTGTCGTGATGGGGGCTGGTAGAGAATCAAGATACCTCTGCAACTCTCGTGATACATATTCTACATAGCTACCGTAGCACCAAACCTGCTTTCTAGAACAAAGCCATCGCCGTCTACACTGCAGCCACCCAGCCTACCGTAGTCTGTCGTGCAGGTCTGTCTTTACCCGCATTAGTAGCCCCGCGGTGGCGGTCGATGCTGCACTCTAGAGTAGAGTAGCTATACAATACTCTATAAACTGGCTTGGATGGATGGCTGGCTGCTCCGGTGGCTGCGGAGCGGTGCTTGGGATGGTCTGAGAGATGGTGTGCGACGGCACAGGTGCAGGCTTGGGGGTGGAGGCTTGGGAGGTGGAGTGGCAAGGGCAGGTCGGAGATGGCGGAGAGTGGGAGCGGGAATAGGTTGGACGGGGCGTTGGATGGGGAGGCCGACGCGGCATCGCGGGGCGCGCTGCAGCGGTGGGCGGCCGCAGTCTCATACCGACACCGATACCAACACCACAGATCACTCATACCTACTTATCACTCGATTTTAGGACTTCTGCAGGTCGGTGACGCGGGGCCAGCTGTCGCTTTAACCAATATATGCTGGATTGATCAGAGTTTAAGTAGACCCCCACGAAGAGAGCTTCTGCGAACCCACTGCGTGGGCTTCTTCTGCACCTTGCATTCGGTTCGATTGTGCTACTTGGCAAAGCAAGGAAGTAAGGAAAGATGATCGCTTTGTTGCGAAATTCACCGCTTGAGGGAATCACATTGAGATTGCAACAAAAAACACAAAGGGGAGGCACGATTATAAACTACAGATTAAACAACACAAACAAACAGTTGGCTGCTTGTACACTTCGGTCTAGAATTTGGGAGTTGGTGCAAATTAATATACTGGGCGATGTTGGATCGTGCAGAGTCGCGTGCAATTTGTAGACTCATCGCGTGTCTCGTGTCCTGTAGATCCTGGTCAATGGGGCTGGTACATAGAGGTTGAATCTATGCTGCGCGTGATGAAAGACGGGGAAATCTTGAGGCCGTGCAGCGGATACTATCGTTGGATGTCACTCGCGGCTGTGGTTCGTCTTGGACGGCTTGTCATGCGGCCAACTGGGAGCGTCCAGTCATTAGTTTATACTCGTACTGTACTCGCACGAGGTAATGTAGCTTGTATACATATTTTGGAGCGATCGACAGTTTCGCACCTGGCCAGAGTAATCACAATCCATGATTCGACTCTAGAGTTGCGTCGACCGGCGTGTGAATGCAAGAAGTTGTTGCGCAAGACACGTGTGAAAAGAAAGAAACTCTGGCGACTGTAATGTATTACCGAGAGTATAGATGTTTGAGAAGAAAGAGATTGGTTCCAGATAAAGAATAGCGGTCATGTTTAGATTCACTAAATATCACTCATACCTCGGTTTCATGATCATGACACTCTACAAAGCAGACTTTCGGCTAGTATGAAGTACGCAGATTATAGTCTTTTTACAGACCTACAGGACGATCAAATTCTATATACTAGGCACAATGCATGTATGTGAAAAATTCTAATCAGATAAGACCATTGGTATTGAATTCAATTTTTTGTTTTTGTTTGGTACAAATTAAAATTTTAATACGAGTGATATAGCAGGTCTTTGTTAAGTCATCATGGAGTTGTCTCGTGCCCACGTGTCTGCGGTGGATTGGGAGCAGGAATGCGTATTCAATCGAAAAAATGTGTATTATAATGTATGGGAATAACCTGTATTGTTATAACGTATCAATATCCCGTCAGATAAGCGAAATACAGTGATTGCAACTACACAGTTTGCGCAACACCTCAGTATTGGTCGCAACAACTCTGCAAAGTCACGGGGAGGTATTGAATCCTGTTTGTGGCAGTATCGGTTCGTCACGAACGGTTGACTCAGCGTCACAAACGTATCGATACGCATCGCTGATTGGGAAAAATCCCGTTTACCTAATCCACCAAGGAACGAGGAATGCTCGGATTAGGTAAGTAGTAATTTGGGCACGAGACAAACCATGAAGCCAGCCTGGCATGGTTCAATAGAGTTGATATCAGAAACCAGTTTATTACTTCACCCTAGGCCACACCCAAAATACACATATAAACTTTCCTCATTGCAGACATAGCATATCAATCATCAAACCAAACCACAAGAAACCAAACGAAACGAAACAAAAGAGCCGGCCAACAACAAAAATGTTTCACCATACAATCAACCCGCTTTTTGACCACAAGTCTAAAACAAGGACACACACAGCACTAAAAATATGAAACCGATTCTTATGCCACAGAGTCTGCGATCATCTGTGCCACACCGTCCTCTTCTGCCCTGATTGTCACCTTGAGCACCACGCCCTGCTTACTTGAGTATGCCATCCGGATGTGTCCCACTACTCGGCCGCCGCTGATAGTCTTTCCAAACATCTTGAGGTTATGTGTTGAGGTGTTGATGGCCATGGCGCTGCCATCGAGGGGCTGCATGGAAAGCTGCTTGGTGAGGAGGTCAATTGCTTCTACAAGGGAGTTAGTAATTGTAAATATATTAGGAAGAAGATAGTTTATACCTTGAATGCCCTTGAGCTCAGTTCCAAGTGAATAGGTTTCGGTGGCCTCTTCACCTGCTGCACCAACCTGCTCCCACACATGGTCGAAGCTGCCCACGTATGCAGGTGCAATGTAATCTCCAGCTGTCAACTCAAGATCCTCAACTTGGTACTCGTCCTCATAGCCATCTTCTTCTGGCTGGTTCGTCGTAGGGTCGATCTCTTTGCTTGTGAATTTGAGCACGTTTGTAAAGCTGCATGTCGGGTATCCCTCTTCAGCAGTCCTCTTGAAGCTAACATAGATTGTGCCTGGCTGGTCGTGGGGAAGACTTGGTATCGGGATAATGAAATCCTCCTCGAGGCCAGACTCATCCTCCTCTGAAGGAGTAGCAACCATCGAAACGTCCTCTAGAAGTGCGTCTGTAAGAGTATTCTTGACATTGAACTGCAAAACAAGATGCTCTTTGAAGATATGCTTGACTGCCGTGACAACGTATTCCGTTTCTGATTCGGTGAGTTCGGCCTCGGGCGAAGACTTGAGGAGAGCGCCATAGGATCTGAGCTCTGGCACCATTGCGAGCTGTTCAATGTACTTTTGTGATACCGCTGCTGTAGCAGCAGCAGACTCGGCAGCGGATGGCGCTGCAGCACGAGGGCCACCAATAGTTGGAGCCTTGAGGGTAGGAATTGTACCAGAGTTAAGTTTGAGGTTCCGGTCTTCTGCATCAGCCTGCTCCCGGGTGACAATAGGGATTGATGACAAGTCGAACGGAGTCGAGAAAGTAGACTGCTCGCCAGTGACATACATAATCAACATGTTCTCAAACACTGGTAGAGAGAAAGTGGATTCGTTCTTGATAAACTTTTCAGCAACTGAACCCTCCTGATCATTGATCAATCGCAAGTTCAGTGCAGCACGATCACGGACTTCGTCATCCGGATCGTCAAGACAGCGGGTAAGAAGCACCACGACACTCCTCTTAACTTCTGGGTCGACCTTATCACCATCTTTGCCTGGAACACCAAACTTGGCAAGGGCAGTGACTGCAGCTGCACGTACAATGGCATTCTCCAATACAACTCGGTTGTAGATATACCGAATGTACTTCGTGGGCTGTGCCGTCTTTGGCCCCTCCCGCCCAAGAAGATGCAGAACACGTACGGCAAGCTTGGTAAACTCACAATCCTCAATAAACTCGCATAAGTGTGCAAGGGCATCCTCCCGACTTTCCGGAACAAATTTGATGAGGTCAAACATGCTTTCGACAACTGTCTTCTTGAATTCATAACCACCCTCGTCTCTCAAGACGCCAGACAAGAAGCTAAGCATGCCGGCTTGCTTATTGGGGAACTTTAAGCATAATGTACGAATAGCCTCCACAATGGTGATTTTAAATTCGTCCGTAATATCAGCCATAAATCCGCTGATTTGCTTCATCAGACGGTCAACCGAGGCCTCATTTCCAGTCTTGAGAAGAGTGGTGATAGCAAATGTTGCAATTGAGCGATTGGAATTGGAGATAAGAGTCTCGATATCCATATTACACACATTTACGGCTGATGGTCGGATGGTAGCGAACCTGTGCAGAATACGGATAGCTGTAAATTTGGCAACCGCACGAGGTGAAGTGAGGAAAAGTTGCAGAACTAATAGTCATTAGCAAAATTCTCCAAAGGCAAGAGGGTTGTTATAGTATACCATGAATAGCCGGAGCAACTTCAGCATCGGTAACATCTCGAAGCTCACAGATAGCTTTGGCAGCCTCAAAGTTCACCATCTCCGCCTTATGTCTCAACCAACCATCGAGCAGCTGGTACATGGGCTTCCTCAGTCCCTGGTCTTCTTCCGCAATCTTTGCTGCCAATCGGACAAGCATAACAACAGCTGCTGGGTTCTTGACCTGTCCTCCGGAAAACTGCTGAACCATCTTAACCAACGCCATGCGGTCATGTGCACGCATTTGGTAAAGTAGACCGATAGCATGATATTGTGTCATGCCAGAACCCTGAGGAGCTGAGGCTGCGGACGAACCAAAGCCAAGGGAGAATCCGCTTGATTTTGAGCCCAGCATGACAGCTTCTTGTGTCTCGTTTGCCCATCGGCGGACAACATCTCTAGCAGTAGGGAGGAGGTGGTATGATGAAACGAGCGCTGCCGATGAAACCGATGGTGTCTTATCGACGATTGCAGTCTTCAGAAGACGCTCAATAGCTTGCACAGTTGTACCCTAATGTGCAAATTAGCCTCAACTAGCTTACACAGGGCACAAAGAGGACCCTGTCGAGTCGCAAATCTCGATGTTCCGATAACCAGTCTTTCGAGGCACACTTACATCGATAATCCGACATAGAGCTCTGATAGCATTCGCCCTATAGATGTCCTGCTCCCCACTACCCCGCCCACCAGCACCTGCCACATCCTTCATGACACTGCTTGTAACCATAATGACATCTTCAGCTGTATCCGCCAATTCTTTGATAACCAAGTAAACCATCTGCCGTAAACTAGCATCTCGGTGTTGAAATAGCTTCGTGATGCCAAAAAAGAGCTCCGTTGCTTCCGAGGTGGGGAAGCGTTCACCAGTGTGGAGGAGGTACGCAATCTTTGTCAGAAGGATGCGGCATTTTCGTGGAGAGATGGGAGATGTGTTGAATACACGAGCTAAGATGTATTAGCTGATGATTGTTGTGAACAAAGAGGACCCAGAGTCCAACCTTCTTGGAAGACGGAGGTCCGGTCCACTTTGAAGATCGCCTGTTCGGCATCCTCATCCTTCTTGGAGAAGCTCATATTGTATATATAGATGCGCCGATTTGAAAATAACAAGATTCGTTGCTCGTGAAACGCTCGAATTCGTGATGTGGTATGCTCAGGGGAGGCCTTGCCTGGCGACTAGTAAGGAGGGGACTTCAGATATCGAATAAGAATCCAATTCCGAATAGAAGTGGGAGATAAATACCGAAATTCGTTAATCAGGCGATTGTGAAGGGCTGGTATAAAGGAAATCGCCCGTATACGTTGCGCGGCTCTGACCGTTTTTTGGCGAGTGGAGATTCACGATGTGTGTCCTCTACACTGTGGCTTGAGCATTGTGGCTTGTATTCGTTACCCGGTTTCACGACAGCTAGAAGCTTTTGCAAGCTGTCTTTAGTGGCAATTTAGGTTGTAATTTCCTTGATTATAGCTGGCTAGTATGTTGGAGATTTCAAGAAAACTATGAGGAAATTATTGGCAGGTGGCAAGTAGTAATGGGTATCACAATCAAGGTTTTAGTCGAGTGAGGCAAAGAGTTTAAGGATCTACAGATAAGTTGCTCCATATTCGCCTGTATTCAATTCCACGCCGCACATATGGATACATGTAGGGGTACATATCAGGAAAGTATCCTGATCACCCCTCCCTCGGCATCCACCAGATGATGGACGACTCCTCAAAAGGGGGTCTCGTCGTTTTCCGTCGTCTATTACCGCCACTGCCCATTCACCCCATGTCTCATCCCAGTCGTGAGAAAACCCGTTACACCGAAAAATCAAAAGAAGAACGAAGTTGATTGAAGAAAACCCATATCCCGATCAGAAATGAACAAAGGCCCGTAGATTTTGATGTTTACACAAGCCTCATGAATGAAAAACAAGTTTTTCCCTATTTTTTGTTCCCATTGCACCCATTCTCTACTTTTTTCTGAAAGAGCAACCCTCGGTAAGTCTAGCCTTACCACCAGTAGGTTGGCAGAGAACCGTAGCGCATGAACCGCAGATGACAACAGTCTGTGCGTGCGAGAAAACGGTGGTGATGTTGAAGCAGCCGGGGCACTTAACGTCCATGAAGAAAGACCGAGGGGCCGGGACAAGAGTCTATAGTTTTCGAGATGGATCAGTACTGATTCGTAATGGGATGTAGGAGAAGATGAAACCGACCTTGAGCTTGTGCTTACGGGCCTCAGCGGCAGGGGAAGGGTTGAGGAGATCTTCAGCGAGAACCTATTTGATGTATCGTCAGCATCTCTGATCATTTGTAGACTTTTCCACAGCATCTCCATTTTTTTTTGGTGGCAACCAAGTATTGCATGCGTTTTGCCACCAAGTTTGCTGTGAGGATAACTCCCTAACAATCTAACTCACCATGTTGAAAGATTTTTAGCAGTTTTGACGTAGCTCGAATTTGGAGGTTGGAAAGATTGTCGATTCGGAAGTTGCTATCGTTGGTTGTCGCCAGGCGGATGCTCAGTCAGTGAAAGTGGAGGTGGGCCACTGGTCCCGCACGACTGCGATCGCGTCCTGTTGCCAAGACGCCATTGTTTGTGGCCCCAGGGTTATTTTTTAGGGCTACTGACTGCTAAAGTCTGTGGGAATCACTCATGGTTACTCATCATGCATACATCAAGCACACAAAAAACTTTATCAGCTATTCTTAAGTTTTGGTTCTAGGTTCAAATCAGTGCACAGAAAATTCGTTTTATCTTTCACACAAGTTGATGTTATTACCCGACAGTCAACTGAAAATCCAGCCTCATTCTGACTCGTGGTGTCCATTTTTCGAAGAGACAGATATTTGGAATCTATGGCGATTATTCGGATTTCCACCTTCAATCTAAACATTTTTTACGGTTGTCTCCAGGTACTATAACGCGAACCTCGCTGAGGCACGGTTGTTGTATATGGGAGCAAGCGAAAATATAGACATTAAAAGCTTTGGAGAAATATTTGGTTATATGAAGACTCGAAAATCTACCTTCAAGTATACACGGTCTATTCGGGATCTCAATAAATGCATCATCTATAATGAGTGGGAAATCATTTCTTTAATCAGTCTTCGGTCTCCTCCATATATAGGTTCTATAGATCGATAATTTATTAAAGGGTATATACGCACTTTATCTTCAGATTTACCTGATGTATTTGTTTGGGCTCTGTCAGAGATCCAATATACAGTTTACAAAGACTACATAGTTTGCGGATTTCACCTGATAAAAAGTGGTTAAATGGTGCACTTTTGGCCAGCATTGGTGTTGAGAAGTGGTCAGTTCGACGAACCCCATTTTTGATATTATCACTCGTTCAATCATGATATATAACCCTGAGCCATACACCCTTTATTGATAGCATGTTTCAAGGCATTCCCCTTGCCTTTTAAAGTTTCCTATATATATTCTTCGCGTAGATTGATACCCGTTCCGCGCAAGGGATATCTTGATAACTAGCACGAATCCATAATACCATGGTCGTTTCAAAGACCCCCTTGGGCCCTGAAGACAGCTTAGAAGAATAACTTTGATTTTTGACAAAGAATATTTCTATGAACCTGTATGAAATTTACCCATTTCTTAATTCTGCTTGCCGAATCATGTACCGACTATCAACAAAATGTGGGTCTGCAAATATATACCCGGGTTAATACCTGTTATCAATTGCAAACCTCACCGATCAGTCAACAATCGAGAGAAACTTGACAAGTGTCTACATCTTAATACTTCATTTTGTAAACCCCTTAATCCAAATAGGGAACTTGATGGATAGCGTTCTTTTTACTGCCATGATGAATGTTAAATCATGGTGATACCAACACACACAGCTCAACAATTATAATCTTAGTATGCCCTCCGTTATTGATATAAACAGACTTGATTACGAATTTCTAAGTAACCCTTCAAGTAAGAGTTTTCGCCGATAGATGGCCTACCAATCTAGTTTCACCAATGATAGTCAGACCAAAAACAGCGAGCTTTATCTCCAATATGAGGAAAGTTCTAGGGCTTAAGTTGACTTGAACCAAGCCTTCATTCTCTATGTAATAAGAGCGGAAGGTCCCCCAAAACGTCGCCGGGAAAGTACATCTGATTTTCTCCAGTCTTTAGATTCAATCATTTCTCTCAAAAGACGAATCATTTCCGTGCTAGCCGCCTTAAGCGCGCGTATAGACCTTCAAAACATCGTGAGATTTGACGAGGATGTAGATATTTGCAAGCTCCTCAGGGTCATCATATGTGCCTGGTTCTATGATGATACAAGGCATCAAGGCGTGAGACCCTGGCCTTGTCCTGTCTGTCAAATCACACACACACACACACTCCCTGAGAGACTAGCCTTTTCCGAGCACCTTTCACCCCTATTATAGATCCCCACATGTGTAGCACGTGAATTGGGTGACCCCAAGCAACTAAGTGCTCGAGAAGTACTTCAATAGGAAAATCAACGAAGTAACTTTCGTGACATAGCTGAGGTTCTTGAGCTTGAACTTATGTAGAAACGTACTTTGTAGAGTACATCGATTTGACGGAGCTGTAGATGTTGTGTTTGAAACCGTTGTCAAAAGGCCTGGATTTCAGCTGAAACCGCCCCTTAATAAAGTACCCAGTATCCAATTCCTAGGACAGCTGATGATCGCAAGTTTCAACAACCATCCAAATCGGAGCCGTGACGTGACAGCGTGTGTAAAAGAAACACCGAAAAGAAAACCACAAGACAAAAAAAGCCTCCCAAGACAAGGGGATCTGCGGTAACTACGCAATTATTCATCGACGTGGCGGATCGATTATCGGGCGCCATCATCGCCAACCAATCGTCCGGTCGCACGGTGATTCCTATCGATTGCTATTTACGGCTCGGCTCAACCGGTACGGTATCGGAGCACAGACTAGAGTAAGCTTCTAAGGTCAGACCCATGGAGCCGTCCACTCCCGGTGTAGAGTGCTCTACAAAACATCGCCCATCGCAGCGCGCGACAGGTACCTTGATATCCTAAACGCTGCTGCACGGTGACCTTCATGAAGCTGTTTAGTATTCAAGGTGTGTCATTGGTTGAGTAAGCATTTTGTTATTTTGGTTTTATGCCCGAAGCCGGGAAATTGGTCCTCCAATATACGCAAAACGGGTCTAATTTACCTTAAATCAAGGTTGCAACCGGCGCTCAGCGGGAAACAACCACCAACAAGCACTCTCCTTGAAAGCTTTAACGTGATTGTTTTGCTAGTATTAGGTATTTCGGCGACAGCGCCATACAAAAAGAATCATAAGAATGCGCACTCTGAGGCCGAATCTGAAACAGCAGGCTGTCTATTCTTATTGCGTCCTGGTGTGTCGACGGGGCATCATCACTACCCGCCAGGGAAGGTGATGATTGGAGGGAGGGATCGCCCGACTGCGACGGCACCAGTAGTTAAGTCGCGTCTGTCCTGTGCCGCTGGGTCCTCGACATTCCGCTGTCTGGCTTTGCTCCGTACATAGATTTCTCTTTGCGCTGCTGTGTGTCGCCGTTTGCTGGGCAAATAAACGCTTACTGTCCCTCGTTCAAGGTGAGTGTGGAACTAGCCTGTCTAGTCCAGCACCGTATATCAAGATCCCATTCCCACCCCTTCTTCTCTTCCTTCCATCTTCCTTCCCCGTGTTTCCCTTTTTGCTCGTCGTCTCTCTAACCTGCTTCCAGTCTTTCATTTCCCGCTGGCTCTTTGTTTGAATATTTCTGCAACTCGTAATCATCACAGCTTTCCTCTTTCGCAATTTGCTCGAACCGTCTCTCGTTAGACCGATATAAAATACCTGTATAATTCAGAACAAACATAATGCGTGGATTTACGACATTCTCGACCCTGGCTGTCCTTGCGGGCATGGCTGCCGCACTTGAGCCCATCACAGTCAAAGGCAACGCCTTTTTCCAGGGAGACAAGCGGGTATGTGGCATTCACCGGTGTAATTTTTGTAGCAATTTTTGGTGGTGATGTCGAAGACATGACCTGCTGACATTTGATTCCGGAATAGTGGTACATCCGTGGTGTTGACTACCAGCCAGGTGGTCCATCGAATCTTCAGGATCCCCTTGCCAACCCCGACCGATGCAAGCGTGACATCGTTCTCTTCAAGGAGCTCGGTCTTAACGCCATCCGTATCTACACTGTCGACAACTCAAAGAACCACGATGAGTGCATGAAGGAGCTTGAAGATGCTGGTATCTACTTGATTTTGGACTTGAACACCCCCGATAGATCTATCAACCGGGCAGATCCCGAATCAACCTACAATGTTGTCTACCACCAGCACATTTTTGCTACCGTCGATGCCTTTTCCAAGTACGACAATACTGCTATGTTCTTTGCCGCCAACGAGGTGGTCAACGACGAGAAGACGACCAGTGCAGCTACATATGTCAAGGCTGTGATCAGAGATCTCAAGCAGTACATCAAAAAACAGTCCCCGAGAACCATTCCCGTTGGATACAGTGCTGCAGATGTTTCTCAGAACAGACAGCAAATGGCCGAATACCTTAACTGTGGGACTGATGAAGAGGCTCGGGGTGACTTCTTTGCTGTAAGTTCTCTTAAATGGTGTTGTTCAATACACCATGCTGCATTTTGCTAATTGTAAATTTAGTTCAACGACTACTCTTGGTGTGGTGATTCCAGCTTCAAGACAGCCGGTTGGGACCAGAAGGTTGAGAACTTCAAGGATTATTCTGTGCCTTTGTACTTCTCCGAGTATGGTTGCAACCAGCTTGGTGAAGAGATTGTCACTCGTACTTTCCAGGAAGTCGAGAGTTTGTACAGTACCGACATGACTGTCGTTTTCTCTGGTGGTCTCGTGTACGAGTACTCTCAAGAAGACAACAAATTTGGTCTGGTTGAAATTTCTAAGGATAACAAATCTGTTAAGAAGCGAGATGACTTCAACAATCTCATGAAACAATTTAAGGCAGTCGACAACCCCAGTGGCGATGGTGACTACCAGAGCGACCTGAAGCCGAGCAGCTGCCCCTCATTCGTTAAGGGCAAATGGGAAGCCAACAACACCCTTCCGACCATTGACGCCGCTTCCAAGAAGCTCATCGTAAGTTCTAATTATATTTTAAACTATAAATAAGGTTTTTTATTCTAATTTTGTTATAGGCAAATGGTGCAGGAAAGCCCCTCGGCAACGCCAACACAGGATCTGCGTCAACTGGTTCATCAAGCACAGACTCATCAGAAACCGCTTCCGCTTCAGGGGCTGCATCAACTGGAGATGATTCTCAAGGTGCAGCTAGTTCTTCTAGTGTTCAGGGTGTGTTCTTGGCTACCGCAGCAATTGTTGGTGGAATGATGCTCATGTTGTAATTAAAACGGTCACCTACGGGGGCTGTAATCTGTTACTAGTAATTTTAGTTCAAACTATTGTTAAATACGTTACGATTCCTGCACCGTCCTGCACTTGCACCATCTAATCAGCGTGAGTTCCGAAACCTCCAATTTAGAAACATTCGTTACGAGGGTACCACATCACAAGTATATATCGACAAATTTCCGGGAAGTGTTTGTCGGCCGGTTTTACTTACAAGTATTGAGTACTTTTCCACGGTTATACCCTCTCGAATGCAGGTAAGTTTCACTGTAGACGGTGAGTGAGCTGGCTCCCAATATTGTTTTACTTTTTTTGGCTTGATGATTACATTTACGTTGCACCCCACTGTCATTCTCGCTTTTACACCCCCCTTTGGTTTCTTTTCTTTACATTCGTTTTTTTTTTGTCAATAGTCCCCCCTCAGGCAGGGCAGCGGGTTCAGTTAGATGGGTAGATTGCATTGCATTTGCATTGATTGTACATTTTGCCTTGTAGTTATGGGAAACACCGGTTCATTTGTTACAAGATAGATCTAGATAGAAAATCAAAAAAGAAAGATTAACGGTTTCTTTGGAAACTGGAAAAAAAAAACTCTTTACCATAGGTTCGTTCCAAGTGGATCATGTGCAGGCGAGTGAGATACTGTTGAGAAATCATTGTTGAGGGTGCATGTTCGTTTGCTCGGCCGAGACCGAGAGTTTATACTTAGATAGCTCCATGCATGACATTTTGGTCACATGGAGTTTTAACTTCTACGTCCGCACACGTCACAGACTAATAAGATATTGAAGACACGTTTATAGAATTAATACCGAAAGCAGATGTGCGAGAGACTGGGATTTTATTTATTTGCAAAGACTAGCTAAAGTAACAAGCTAGTTAATTCCCAATCCCTAAACTTTTATCAAATAATCCTCCCATCCATTCGAGATTCCAAGTTCCGATTGATAGTTTCATGCGTGTAGAGAAAGAAGTAGTTGTAGCTTTCTCGACGGAACGGAAGCCAGTTCACCCGAATTTCCACCTCATCCACCAGCTGTGGATTCTGATGCAAGCTTACCCCCTCCCCCAGATGTACTTCCTTTCCCAGTCCCCACGCCGATGTGTTCGCCCTGCTTCGTAGTAACAGCAAAGGTAAAAACCGCTTTCATCCACGAGGCTTCAGAGAGGGAAATACATATTAAAACAAGAAACAGCAATGAAAGAAACCCCGAGAGCACAAGCGTGCAATCGACAGAAAAAGCAATGTCTGACACGGGCCAGAACAAACAAGCACAACGTAAAATCACAAAAAAACCAACGCGAAGAGAATACAAGAAAACGAATGCAAGAAAGAAAAAGCCAAGGCCCTTTAACAGGACTGTTGGGAACCCCCGCGAGCGCTGCTACAATCTTGAAATCACCAAATCAAAGGGAGAGAAAAACCGGAGGGAAATTTAGAGGAAGGTTAACAGGGTCCAGGATCTGAAGGGGCTACTGTAGAAAGATGAATAGTGTGTATGTGTGTGTGAAGGCCAGAAGAATCGAAAACAAAAAACAAACCAGCACTTGCGCAATTCTCAATCTTCCCCCTTGGCGTGCCCTCCGAGTACCACTCGTCCATTGAAAATCAAATGCTTCCATTATACAACATCCTTAACACGGCGTATATCCTCCCTTCTTTCTCAAGGGATCCAAGAAAAACAAATATTGCATCATGCCTATTCGTGGTAAGGAACAATGATTTCGGAAATGAGACAACGCAGGTTGATATCCGAAAGCTAACGACGAGAATCTGTTGACGTAGGATCGTAACGCGTTTCGAGAAAGTAAATCATTAAGCCGGAAAAGGAAAACCCGAAATCGTGAGATCCGCAACCATTGCCCAAATCCAACCTACTTTGGCCATAAGAATGCTCGTCATGAAAAAAAGAGAAATGAAACAAAAGCTCAACACACCAAATCCTTGTTTACCAGAGAATTGCGCAAGATAAATGTTTAACACAACACACACACACACACTTGGGATTAACTTGAAGAAAAAAAAAACCACGGTAGCCACTCCATTTTTTGAAACCCTGTACAACCTTCCCTTCCGGTAATAAGAAACAGCAATTATTGTGCAATTGCCCTTAATGATGACTACTCGATACGTTCGCTCGCGTCCATTTACAGTTTAGACAACCTGTCCCACCAATTCGTGGCAGTATCGACAGCAGTATCTTTCAGTCAGTACCACTGTTGGGCACCGCTACCGGGCTGTTCATCACGCTTGCGGTAACCACCAGTGGGACCAAAGCTACCTTGAGTAGCCTGGGCACCCTTCGACGCAGAACGAAGCCTACGAGGGAAGTCAGTTTAACTAGAGAAATAACACCTGAGCAGTGATAATCCTACATTCGGTCAGAACCAGTCATGCCACGTGTGCTATCCATGACAGGAGCCATCCCAGCAGCTCCATCGCCCATTCCACCACGTTCAACAACCTTTCTCCGAGAACCAGGCTTAGCGGCATTCTGAGCAGCATGGCCTGGGGCAACCTGTCCCCGAGTACGCTGCTGCTTAAGATCTTTGTCTTCCTCCTCGCCACCCTGCTGAGCCGCTGCTTGGATTGCTGCAGCATTCTTCTGCTGCTAAAATGAGAAGAAATTTTGATCAACTTATACCCATTAAATATTTAATTATGAAGATCTTACATATTTGTAGACGGTCCAGTCAAACACGTAATCGTACTGGAAGCCCTCACGGACGAAAAGGTCCCTAAATATCTTGCGCAAATAACTATAGTCGGGTTTGTCGTCAAAGCGAAGAGACCGGGTGTAGTTGAGATATATGGCAAACTCGTTGGGGAATCCACGGCAGAGAACTTCGGTCGGAGTAGTCATCTTCTTTTCCATGATACGGTCGTACTTCTGTTTCTTGGTGGCAGCCTTAAGACCCTGCCACGGAAGAGATCCGCGACAGAAGTATAGCATGACATATCCAAGAGATTCCATATCGTCACGACGACTTTGCTCTGTTAAATGTTAGATATATTCATTGACCAAAAAGGAAAACTGTTCACGTACCAACGCCCAAATGTGTGTTGATAGAGGCATACCGTGCGGTACCAGTCAAGTTCTTGTTCTCTCTGTAAGGGATGTGGAAGTGTGTCTTGGGATCGCGGTATTTCTTGGCCAAACCGAAATCAATAACGTTGACCTGGTTTCCGCGTTTTCCAATTCCCATTAGGAAGTTGTCGGGTTTGATATCCCGGTGAATAAAGGATTTTGCGTGGATATATTCGATTCTGGAGATCTGTAAACCAAACATTAGATTATGAGTATGACTGAGGATGGGAGGTCATACCAGTTGATCGGCCAGTAGCAGCACGGTCTTCAGAGAGAACTTCCTATTGCAGAAGTTGAACAGATCCTCCAGACTGGGACCCAGCAAGTCGAGGACCATGGCATTGTAATCACATTCTGTTCCGAACCAACGAACAAATGGTATTCCAACACCGCCAGCAAGTGACTTGTAGACTCTAGCTTCGTACTCAAGCTGGGGATGCTTGGCTTTCACTGACTCTAGCTTAATGGCGATCTCTTCGCCGGAAATTATATTTGTTCCTGTAGTGCATATTAGAATAATGTTCATCATAACGGCACGATGGGGATATTCGACTGACCGAGATAGATGTCTCCGAAACTTCCACTCCCAATCTTTCTTCCAATGCGGTATTTGTTACCGACCCTTAAATCCTGTCAAAGGTTTAGCCAAGCGAAATTTATAGACCGGTATGTAGTAGTAAACCGTGGTTGGGAGGGGAGGAGGGTCTTCGTACCATGGTCGCCATATTCGCGGTTCGGTGAGCGGACAATCAACGTTTGATGTTGAACTTGTGGATATTAGCAAACAAAGTAACTCCGAAAAAATAAACGGGTGTGGTGTTGATGCGACAAGTGGGTGGAAGGGGGGGGAGGGGAAGAGGGGGCAGTGATGAGGTTGTAAAGGAAGTAAAGGAGGTTCAAGTTGACGATGGATGCCTGGAGTATTGGCTAGCGATGGTTGTAGACAGAACACAGCAGCAACTCGCAACACGTTGAGTTAAAGGCTTAAAGGCTAGGCTAGCAAGTAACCTGATCGTTTCGCTGCCGTTGTTCAGCCCGCCGTCAACCTTCAACCTCACCGATGCAACCCCCTCCCGAGGGCCAAGCCTTTCGGGGCTTGTCCGACGCAGCCGCTTCTCCCTGCCCAACGCCATCTCAAATTCCCCCCTTTCGAGGGAAAGGGACATGATGTAGACAGGTCGATGGGCCTTGGGACTAGGGAGATAGCCATCGACAGGATCGGTAGAAGGTTGAGTGCAAGGCGACTGCTAAATAGCGCGGCTACGGTTCGGAGGACGCGACCAAAGGTGCTTTTGGCGAGGTCGATTTGGAAGAGAAGACAAAGGCTTTCAAACTCAACGCCCTCGCGCGAGTTGCAACCCAGCGACAGCGAAGAAACTCTCAAACAGAACTAGATAAACAAAAAATAACTTACTGTGCGTACGGGGATGTGATGTCGGTCGAGAGGTGGGGTTTTTTCCTCCCAGTCAGGTGGTGAGTCGAGGAGTAATGGAGAGAGCAAGCAACTGAGAAGGGAGGTGAGAAGAGGAGCAAGACGGAGAGAGCAACACAAGCGCAGCAACAGCAAAGGCACAGCAGTTGGCAGCAACAGCACAGACCGAGTGAATGATGATTCGCTCGCCGCAGCCTGTGGTACAAGTAGGTAAGTACGCCAGCCAGCTCAGGTAAGAAGAAAGGGCCTGGGGGAAGCAGCCGGCAGTCGGAGGCTGGGGAATTGCACCACACTATTTTTGGCCAGCACGACTCGCCCCTGTATGCCACATGCGGCTTAGCTTCTTCTTATTCAGTTCGCTCCGTGCGTCGTCGGCTGTCGCAACTGGCCAGGACAGACAATGCTGACGAGACATGGAACAACTTCCAACAGAGGCACCAATGGCACGGAGCCCAGATCTGGACTGAGGCATTATGGATCACGATGCTGTGGCAATCAGGCTGGCGGTTGTAGTGTGTGCGTGTGCGTGGGCTGTGTTGCGCAAGCCTGTCAAGACTGAATTAATTCACCACGTTTGAGTATAATACAGATAATTGATTTTATCATGTTAAGTACCAGGTGGGAGTAGCGCAAATTAGTGCCTCCAGTCAGCCCTAGTACCGGGACCCAAGTGCTCTCCGGAGTGCCTGTGACGGAATTCCATTGTTTAGCAAAATAAAAGCATACACCACAACCACCATTTACCGAGTGCCCGCACCACAGAAAAATCGGAAAAATGTCCTTGAAATTACTCCTGCTAGCTCAATTGTCTACCAGGTTCCAATATTTTTTTAACTACTTCACCTAGCATGAGACCTCCTGCGTGGACTTTCTTCGACACTCCTTCGTTGCATCGTGGAACACCTCACCTCGCATTGCACCAACCACTGATGCAAGCCAAACCCCGTCCCCAGTGCTGAAACTGCATAGCTAGGTCAACCCACCACTACGGCTGAGATCACACAGAAGCTTTGGTGCTCTTCAGATATGAACTACGGATAGAATTTGGGCACCGAAGAGTACATGTGCCTCATCCAGCTAAAATTGTTGACCCTACCGCATGTGTTGGATCCGCAAGGCTCCGTTTAATTATACATAAGTATCCTCAAAATGCATTATCCCGTACCGCATCGACACGATAACAATACAAGAACTATGTATGTACTTACAAATAGCAATGTTGACAACGTGAGTATTTTTCGTCTCCATCCATACAGTGCCGAGGTGAACTTTGACCGATATTAAATGCAAACTGTACATGATATGGGGCAATTGACAAATCGAGTGATAGCAGCAGCCAGGTGACCGATACTTGAAAGCAGATGCTAGCATGCAGCGCTAGAGGCTGCACTTACTGCATCAAGTACTTTGGGAAGTATTCCACTGTCAAAAGGATCAGCCTTAGCCTGTTCCCAAAAGCCAGCACAGAACCCACCTTCCATCAACGTTCCGTATTCAAAGGTCCGGCAAAACCCTTGTGTTACCATTGAAACACCCTAACCGCTACTGTTACTACTACAACTTCTCCGAGTCCTACATCATGTAACTACATCAACTGATGAGGTCAACCGCAATATATTCTTGCAGATCAAAATCCCCCATCCTCTGTTCGTCATCGCAGAACTCAAGCCACGCCGCCCGCAACGGATCGTTCCGGTTGGGGAAGCTCTCCACTAATGCAGCAAAAATTCCCAGCTATTGATTTCCGAGTGCAGTTACAGATATATATTTCCTTTTTTTCTGTACCCGTGGATCCTTTCCCGTAGGAAATCTCCGAAGGACATGCGGCTTTGCGCAATAATTGCTTGCCAAGCAGTTTTCACAATCTCCCACGGCTTTACGGAAGAGGTTCCTCCCTGGGACATTGAAAAAAGAGTCAGCTTTTTCCCGGAATAGAGATGTCAAACACTCCCGAGATCCACCCAGACACCGGGATGGCCCGGACAAGCGCCATGGTAGCTCTACCGAGACTTGGACCCTCATATATCAAGTGGATGTTGAGAGGTGAGAGGAGCGGTCGGCTATATGTCCACATTTGAGAAATGTGTTGAGATTCTTTTGCAACAAAGGCAATGCCGGAATTTTCTTCATAATTGCTGTCACGCACAAGTCGTTGATCCCCAGACGACGAGGTTCCCCAAGTGAGGAATATCAGCAGCTGCGAGGGTCTGAATAATGAAACCCAGGGTTGTTCCCAATAGTGTTGGTATTCATTGCTCGGGGAACTTCGTCGTTGGGCGATTACTGACTAAACCAGGATTGAAATGTGTTGATTGCTACAAATGTAAGGAACACTAGGCTCTAGGTATCTCCGGTCACGACGGATCTACTGAAGAAGGCTGCCGAAAGTCGCATCCACGGTTTGTCGCTTGATGTGGATTCGATACCTATTAACCAGGCCCACCTATGTATACAAACATATGTAGAGTACTCCACAGCAAGGTACACACTCTGGAGTTCAAAATGAGGCTGTGATATTCTAAAATTGTGAGCGCCGGAGCTAGTTGGGCGCCTGCTTTCTAGCCACATCGCCCCTTGTTATTAACAGCTCACGTTACACGCCCATTACGCGCGGTATCATTTTGCGAAAATTTGGATGCGCACCCTGATTGGTTCCCAACAACGAATCAACCAAGGACTCGCCTACCTATGTAGCTAAGTCATCTATCAAAAGATATTTTTTCCTGAGACAATTGTTTCGAGCCACCCGCCACGGCGTGCCGCCTGAGGTCAGTGCGCATGCACTTGAAGACAAATCATCAGCAGAGCAACAGCCATCAATTAGTTTCATTGGACAGGTACTTTTCACATTCAGCAGAACCCAGGCTAAAACCAACAAAAGTCGATGCAACCAATTAGCTCCTCATAATGCATATACCCCACGTCTAAATATTGTGAAACAAGAACTCTGGAATCAAGCCCAAAGATGTTGAGGAACAGCAAAGCACATTCATATTGCACTGCCTGTCAGGAGGCGGGGCCATGGGACCGGACCGGCAATATATCGGCACATAATTTTTATTGAGGTCGAGGTTCTTATCCCACACTGCATTATGCTGCACTGCGCATCCCACGTTTTGAGTGACATCGATCTGATACGTCAGGCAATGGTGCATTTTAACAGATATCGTTTCTTCAGACAATCACGGCCTAAAAACCTTGATATTAAGATCCAAGAAAGCCCCTTGCGTGGGTTAGGGGCTAAGGGCTGCGGTCATCCGGTGCCCGTCGTAGTGAGGTGGTGAAATGCGGCAAGTGTGGGGTCATTCAATGTCTGGTTTTCTTGATGCTGTGCATTGCTAGCGCAAAACAAAAGCACTCTTCAGATTCGATTTCCAGGATTTCATGATCTTTACCCGATGATATTGGGTAGCCGCATGGAACCTTATCTGGTCGATCGCCAGAATGAGGTTATTACACGTTCGTTATGTGCGGCGTGCTCTCTTTGATAAAAACGAGTCAGGCTTCTTTGATAAATAAAGGCATCGTGGTCTGATACAATTAGCTCTATTATCGAACGGACGTCAAACAAACTAAATCATGATAATGTGGACTCCTCATATTGGATAATTTACACAAGCTACGATACCCGTTCACTAAAAACCACATGTACTTCAAACTTAACCTTTATGACTGCTAAATAGCTTCCAAAAGTTTACCTGGACACAAAGTTGTTTGCTAGAAGAAAAACTCTAGCTTACTACAATTAGTACCAGAAAAAGGAAACATAACGGGGGTATATGTTCAGCCTTCCCACACACCCACACTACACAAAGCTTCATCTCTAATATTTCGTCTCAACATTTATAGCTGATCCCAGTACCTAATTTTAAAAATGTGTAGATGTGTCAAGTTGAATTAATAGCCTTATAGATTTGTAGATGCTTACTAGCTGCGGCCGCCTAATCAAAGGATATAAGTATGTAGGTAGAACAATGCTCATCTTTCATTATATTTGGTTAAACCAGCGTTACTAAATCCAAGCTTCACATACATATTGTTACTTCAAACTTTTGTTTGCACACTGGCGAGGAAATTGATTGATATGAGCTACTGTGTATGTGGATAAGTTATCTTCGATAAACCTATATTAGATAGGGGTCATTTTGAACAATATATATCATCGTTTCATCGAATTCAAGCTATTATGTCTTCTACAATCGTCTGCAAAGATTTCGAAAGAGGACTCAGTTTTCTTTCTGTGTTTCATTGGTAGGGATGAAGTGTGAGTGGGGGGCCTTATATTCACTCAAGAGCTAGCCATGGAAAGTCATCTATGGGCAATGATACTCTGGGTGAGAAAAAAGCTGATATAAAATTACAATAACCTTCGCTTGCATGTAAGATCATAAAACACAATGCATAATCGGCATTTTCAGCATTACCTACTTTTATTAAATCGATGTAACAGCATGATCTTGTGTTCTCGTTCAATCTCCAGCCCATTTCCTCCCAACGTCATATTCCCATGAGTTTCTGAATCATCCATCCTTTTGTGATACCTCATAATCTCGTCCAACAGTCATGCTAAAATTGAGACTCCACCCACCCACACAACGACCACAGTTGGCTAGGGATGGTTAAAACATCCCACCGCCGCACCCAATCCCCGCCGAAGATCATTCGTTACACCATCGGAAGTTTCCACTGGCGATCTGGGAGAAAACGGTTCTCGTTGGCTCGGCTGGCACATGTCCGGTTGGGGGGGGGGATTAATAATGCATGTGTTGTTGGTTGCTGCGCCCCTTTTTACTCTAGAGTAGGCTAGATACAGGTAGAGTACTTGTGTACCTTGAGCATAGGGAAGTGCATAGTACTGCCACTACAGGGAGGGGAAGAACCGTGGATATCCGGAAATGCGTGGCTACGACACATCAAGTAGACTACAGCTAAGCGGAAATCGTGGCTTTGGCTGTGTGCACGTGTAGTCTATTGTATAAGAAAGAGAGAGCAAATGATATTTATTCGCTAGATCTAGATGAAAAATATATAGTTAATGTTTGATTTTTGAGGGTTTGGATTCATGGCTTGGCTCTTCTGACTCCCCGGTCGACTTTGTACGAGCATGCAAGCTCAACTTTTATTTGCACGATCCATTGCACTCTATCCAGATATAGTTCTATTCAGATCGATATAGTTTATCAGTTTAGTGATGCCTACACCTGTGTCTTTTCTGCACTCTCAAGGATCCCTCATTTCCCAGTACCAAAGGCTCAATAAAATTGGAACGGCTTTCTCAAATATGTGCGTTTTACTAACAGCATACAGGCTTGGGTAATTAGATAGCGGAACTTTTGTTAGAGATGTCAAACTCTTGCAGGTTTGACTTGGAGCATCTGAGCCTTCCATATTCTAAAACTTATTCTCCCGGCTCAGCACATTTGGGGAGAGTCCTGGACAACCCTTTGCTTGGACCACATGCACAGTCTAGAGAATCCCCGAAACTTTTGAACACATCCATCTCTTCAGCCGTCTGCCACTGTCTACCACAGCAAACTGTTTTTGAATTGTGCCAGAGTTTTTAAAGACGAAAAATCAGTGGCCTGTTTCTTGGCAATGGCAAAATTAGGACAGTAGATGTAGATACAGTCTGGGAAATACAACCGCCATAAACACAAAAACACATTTTGCTGTCGACAATTCTGCAATGAAAGATGATCTACTGTAAAAGTAGAGACCACTCCGTCTTGGGAATCATTGAATCCTGTTAAAAGTTTACTGCTTAGTACTTTGTAATTTCTGCCATACAATTGTTATTATTGCGAAATATTAGGTGAAATCTAATGAGGGTTCTTGGTTACATAGAATTGTGTAGTAATTTCTGAACTAGTGTGACTCTGAGGGACAGATTTCAACCCGGGGTCACATCACGTCACTCGATACTAACATTCAAAGTGATATGAGAATTATTTTTAATACTTTAAATTATCTAAAGCTTTCAACCCGTCCAAGGTATACACACGAAAAAACACCGTCCGAATGGCGAAAAAAGTCAAACCCGATACTACCCCTCCTACCCCTCCTAGGGTCAACGAACGCACTTCTGCCCCGGCCGAAGGTGCGCATTCTTACAAGCTGCCCCCCCACCTACATAACAATGCAACTGGAGTTCTGAAAAGAATAACAACACATCTTGAACAGGAAATATTATTCGCTATTATCTCACCACATAGTCCCCGCCGTCACATTGCAAAAGGTGCTGAAGCATTCGACATAGCAGTTTCCCACGTCTTAGTTCGGAAGAGATATCATGAATCTAGACGAGAATATGCTCCAGAGTTCAAAGCAGAGCATGTTGGCATGGACTCCTTCATGATAACCCAAATGAAACGAGCCTTATCAGAAAGCGGTTGTATATCGCATAAAGAAATCCTTAAGGACCTCAACACTGATATGCCGCCACTTCCGATGGAACTACAAATTATCAGCAAAACAATCCAAGGCATATACGATGGTATCGTCAAAACTTTAAACTCCGCCACGAGTGATAAAGATCTAAAAGATCTTCGCTACTGCCTGTGCTGGTGGAAGCGTGGCTTCTTTAACATTATCCGCATAACCGCCTTCAATGCTCCACACTGGACGCAGTACCCCGTTCTATTCCGCCGTGCCTGTGTCTCCTACTTCCTGCGCTTCTTAAAATTCGATGATCCCCGCGAAGCCGATTACATCTTCGTCGACAGACCTGCCGCTCGTCGTGCTCTCCGCTGCGTGCTGACGTACTGGTTCCCGATTCTCGGTATCAATCCCTCGGAGTTCCGTGAAGTGGCCGAACGCTCTAGTACCTGGGAAATCGTGACGGGCTTCGATCACACCTTCCCCCCCACGCAAGTGCCCTGCGTCCCGCTTCTGGAGAAAGATAATGAGCTCGACAAGCTCATCGGGTATGCCCGAAAAATCGACGAATTTGCAGCCACGTACACTCCCCCAGATCGCCATTACCTCCTCCCTTGGTGTCAGCTTATTGGGTGTGAGAACTTATTAGAAGACCAGATAATACGGCTCCAAAAGCATCCGTGGTTCGACCAAGACACGCCAATGAAACCAGAGGAGCTTTTTACCGCTGTTGAGAGACTGATGTCCGCGATCGCCGACGGTGTTATGCCACCAAAGCCGGGGCCTTATATTCTTACTACTGAGGAAGCCGTTAATCGTATTATAGATATGATTCAGCTATGGGCGCTTTACCCCATCGAGCAGTTGAATATGTTTAACGAGATTCCGGACTCAGACCAGGAGATGGAAGATAATGTTAGTGAGATTTCGGGGCTCGAGGAGGAGATGCGGAACCATATTCTCGGGACAAATGGCCGTGTTAGTGATATGGACTGGGATGCGGAACAAGAGATGGCAGATCAGCTGGGTGGTAACTTTGGAAATTCTGAAATACAAGAAGGAGCGTGATGATGAGGTGGATCTGGATATTTTTGCGGACGGAGCATGGATTAAATGGTTGATTTTAGTGTTACATTCGAAATTTGGCATTCAACTTTGCAGTTATTGGATGTTCGGTGAAATAGTCTTTGGGTATGTTAATTTCATGAAATCTCACCTCAATCCTTTTATTTTGTTTTTTCTTTTTTCGTTGTAGCGAGCACGAATGCTCGAGCAGATACTCAAGCCCCTCTCACACTATGGAATAGATCGGTCCCCAGGGCCCAATCGCCAAACGCATGTAAATGGGAAATTGTGACTATTACGACTAATCAATAAGTAAGAAAGAAAACCACGAGGACAACGACGAAAACGATCAAAGATGAACCTAATTATCCTTGTTTCCATTCTACTACATGAAAGAAACCGATAATCTCCCACCATTTTTTAAACTTCCGAACAGAAATTGACCCTTAATTAGAACATGAGTATGGCTTTTTGTTGGTCAACACCATGCGGGCCATTCAGTAGCGTTAGCAGCTGATCCATCGTTTTCGTCATTATCTGTCTTTTTACCACCACCGTTCTTTCTCACAGGAGGTTCATCGTCGTCAGTGTCCGGATCAGCAAATTCAAGCTTTCCTTCAGGTACATAAGATTGCAAGAAGTCTGGAACGATCTGCTTGCATTCCAATAGAATTTTGACAAGATCAGGAGCAATATCTTCGTTATTGCTGTTGTAGAAAGTAGTAGCCAAACCATGGTTGCCGATACGAGCAGTACGACCTGTTAGAGGTGTTAGAAGATGCCATAAAAAAGAATAAGAGTATGCATACCAATACGATGGATGTACTCATCAATGTTCTTCACCATATCGTAATTTATAATATGCATGACGTTCTTGATATCGAGACCTCGAGCTGCAATACCGGTTGCGATCAAGATAGGGCATTTACCTGAGCGAAAGGCGATGAGGGCATCCTCACGCTCACGCTGTGTACGATCACCATGGATTGAAGTAGTTGGCAACTTCAAATTATACAGATAATCATCTAGTGCATCCGCGGTCCTCTTGTGATTGACAAAAATAAGGGTCCTTGCTGGGGGAGTAGTGCAAAGAAGATCATAGACAGCTTCTTTCTTTTTATTCTCATCACACCATATAATAGTCTGGGTGCAGTTGTCATTGGTTGAACCAATACGACCAACACTTATCTGCAAAGTATCATCAGCTAAGAAATCAGAGGCCAGCTTTCGTATAGCCTTCGGAAACGTTGCAGAGAACATGAGGAGCTGTCCTTCATCATCTTGATTGACATCACTGCCTTGAATTATACCCCTCAGTTGAGGTTCAAATCCCATATCTAGCAGTTCATCGGCTTCATCAACCACAATAAACTTGACACGTTTGAGACTGAGGACACGGCCACGTTGAAGGAAATCCGCGAGACGGCCAGGAGTCCCAACAAGGATGTCACAGCCCTTTGAAAGCTCCATACGTTGAGTAATGGTGTCAGCACCACCGTAAACAACACAAGGTCGCAACATTGATCGATAACAGAAACGTCGGCACTCGTCAAAAATCTGGGTGGCCAACTCTCTGGTGGGAGAAAGAATAAGAACCAAGGGTTCAGCCGTGTAACTGCCCATTGTCTTAGCCCCATTGCCCAGAGCAGGACGAGGAGCACAAAGCTTCTTCGCCTTTCCCATCAATTTAGAGATGATAGGGACTAAGAAAGCAGCGGTCTTTCCAGATCCTGAACAGCAGATAAGCATTTGCCAAAAACGAATGGAAACATAACAACTCACCGGTTTGAGCAATTGAAAGAAGATCATTCCCTCCAAGGATTGCTGGAACACAGTAACGCTGGATTGGCGTTGGACGCGTGTACCTATAACGCACATAAGTGACAAGAAAACTAAAAAATCATAAAACAGTTGTTACTGACTTGCTTAACTTAATGTTTTCCAACATCACTGGGTGGAGTGCGGCATCTGTCCACTACAAAGCACAAGGTTAGTTTTTATTCTTTTTATCATCAGAATGATTTTTCGAGGCACAAACAGTAGTGATTGGCTTTATTTTTTCGGGACCTTTGAGGTCAACAGTCAGGACGAACATCCTGTGATCGGTTAGTTTGATGATGGTTTATTTGCATCAACAACCAGCTTGACTAGGATCAAACAACAAAGTTTCCTTTAGGTGAGTCGAAATCAAGAAGATCCAATGCCACTCACCGTTCACGCAAGCTGGCTGATGTACATAACAGGGTTGGGGAAATCTTACTTGTCGAATTGCAAGGCCGTTGGTGCTTCATCGGTCGGTGCGCCGAAGAGCATTAACTCTAGCTTAGGATCCGCAGGAGCAATATCACCATAGGTGTCTTTCCACTCGTAACGAGCACTGCTTGCAGCCCATTGCCCAAAAGCCTCTCCACGAGGGGCATCCTCAGGACGAGTCGCCGTGTACAAATCATAGTCGTAGGCTTGACGAGGACCCCAGCCAGGCTGGATTTCCGGACGATTGCCAGCAGCTTCACTGCCCGGTTGAGACATGATTAGCAGACTCAAAGATACCGCTCGTAGGACCACAAGTGCTGGGAGACGGGGAACGGGGGGATAATAGGTGGTGTAGGGCCGTCGAAGACGAAGATGAATAGACGTAACTTTGCGGGGTGGTGGTGAAAGAAGGATGATGCGAGAAGATTCTTTGTCATACTAGAAAACAAACGACGGTGAAACCCAGCCGAAAAGATCGGGAGTTAAACTAGAGGCAAAATTGGGCAGATGGATCCAGAGAGAGAACGCCGAGCTGCAGTGTCGAGTGCCTCACCATGATGTGCTCGTTTCTCTGATCTTTAGTTATATAGAACCAACTATATCTAAAAAAGCTTAAATGTGTTTAATTACTTCATAATACACCCAAAATTATAAGTTTTTATTCATAAAGTATGTGTGTACGTACATACTACAGGAATACGACGGATATTGACATTTGAAGAAACCACTTGCACTTAATAGGACGCCTGAATGCAACCCCATACTTGTGTGAGCCTCAAAGTTTGCTGCCAAGTAGTACTCTCTTATCAGCTTATTAAGTGTATAAGTTATGTATCAAGCAAAGAAGAAAATGTGATCTCCCGAATCCACAACAAAATTCTAGTACCTTGTCACCTTATCCCAAGCCTCCTAAAATCGATGGCAACCAACAAAGGTAACTTCGACATTGACCTCTTGTAAAATTCCGTAATCGATTAGATGAATTCCTATGGAAATTTTCCTAAAAACACAAGTAGAGTACTCGTAGATTTGAGACCAAGAACTTTCTGCTTGTTCCTGGCAACGGAAAGCTCCGGCCTTGGCGCTTGTTTACCATGCGGCTCGAATCCGAAAATCACAACAACAACAGTTAACCACGCACAGTCCCTGCAGGCACAGAAAGCGACACCTTTTCTGTCACAGCAAATCCCCTGAACCTCAGAACTGGTAATAGAAACCTATAGCCAATACCCCTAGCTAGGCCGGCCTTTGTTTCTCCAGATCTCACAGATAATACTATATCAGCAAATGCAACCCTCACATTCACCGCTGACTCCGCTGTCAGCGAATGCTCACAAGCTGTCTCGTCCTGATTCTCCATCACGACTTCCCCAGAAGTCCTCAATACCGCAGTCACCCTCCAAACTCAAACTCCAATCTTCGCCATACATGAATTTTTCTCCAGTGATGCCTTCGGCAAAAAGCTCCAGAACAAATTCACCTACTAAGCAAGATCTTCTTGACAGCGACGCAGATCTCCTCGACGATGGGATTGGAGACGATAGCATGTGCTCAAACTTCTCAGACTTTACAGTGGGACAATATGGTGCTGCTTCTCAGGGATTAGATAAAATTCTGGACGAAAATCCTAATAGCCCAAAAAAGAGCCCAGTCAAGGTTAGTAGATTCAACGACATTGTGATTTTTTGTTTTCTCACAAGGATAGAAGTCACGACCTCAGACGCCTGTAAATCAAAACCGGACTGCCCAATCAACTGCAACAACCCCACGCACTGCTCGGCCATTATCACGGGGCAAGAATTTGCCCCCAGATGGTTCGCCTCTGTCTTCCCCGCGCACTCCTGCCGGTGGCAATCAAACGACGAACCTGATGGACTTTACAACACAGTTCGAGGCTATATCACGACCTAATTTTCAACAAGCATCACACCGACGCACTAAGTCCGCATCTCCAACCAAAGGCTCGCCCTCGAAGACTGCACTACCTCCTTCAACACCCACAGAATCACGATTCTTTAATTTACTAGACTTTTCTCCCGGCCCGGTTGCGACCCCCCGCTCTATCCCATCCATCACGCCCCGTGAGGTGGAAGAATTAAAGTCTGGTTTCAATTCACAGATTAGTCAGATGAAAGCTCAGCTGAGTGGACGCGAGGTCGAAGTTTCTGGATTGCGGACAGCAGTTGAGGAGTCAGAAGAGAGATGTGGAGAACTTGCGCACGACCTCAAGGAGCAACAAATCAAATTTCAGGACGAACGAAATGGCTGGCTAAAGGTGAAAGTTGAACTGGGTGAGCTATTTGAGGCAGAAAAGACTGAGAAAGAATCAATTTCAACCATTCTCATGGAGAAAGAGCGTGTTGTTGACAATCTCCACGTAGAGCTGGAGACCAAGACAACCGAAATTACAAATTTGAAAAAGCGTTTAAGAGACACTGAGGATGATCTAGAGAGAACTCGAGAAGAGGTTATTCGGCTCCGCCAGGATTCAGAAGCAACAGCGGCGGCTACTCCCGTGGCTAGCACTAGCCCAAATACCCAGGCCGAGGTTGAGCGTGTAGCTCGTGAACTTCATGCACTCTACAAGACTAAACACGAGACAAAGGTCGCAGCACTCAAGAAATCTTATGAATCTCGGTGGGAGAAGAAGGTTACTGCATTGCAAGACGAGATTAAGTCACTAAATAAGAGGCTTGGGGAGTTGACAAAAGAACTCGAAGAAAAACAAGCCGAGGAGCTCACAGCTGACATGTCGTTCTCTGCCCCGTCTGCTGACGAAGATGTCAAGCGGAAAGTTAGTGAACTTCAAAAGGAGCTCGAAGATGAAAGGGCCGAGAAAGCGGTAATTGTCAATCTTGTCGAAGAACTTCTCTCTATTCAAAATTCAGCCCCGCCAGACCAGGTCGAGGAGAAAATGCGCGGTAGCGTCAGACGCGCATCCGGTGTCCATGGCATCCGTGGTGCAAGCGGTCTGCGAAGTGGAATTGAGAAAATGGGAATGGGCGCACGAAGGGACGCGCACGGTAACTAGATGCCTGTTTTTGACTATCATGTTTATGTTGTTTTATCAGTTTTTTTTACTGCAGGTTTAAAATGAGTGAACGGTTGGTTGATGAGCTTTAGGCCATCTTGAAATCGTTTATAATTACACTATTAATACCGCACGCAACCAAATGGGGTTCTTATGGGATATGGTGTGAATAAGGGGATTGTATTTTTCTTTCTACTTGCTTTTTTGTTGTGTTTCAATGGAGTCGAGCTGAGCTGGAACGGGAATTGGAACTTTTGCTTGCTTTTTCTTTCTATTTTTTTCTTGTTATTTTGATATCCTAGAATATCTGGCGGTGTGTATGGATAAATGCATAACCATGGAACGGTTTAAAATATGTGCAATCATTAGATTCAGTGCCTGATACTACATTCATAGTTGAAAAGGTCTAAGCTAGTTTGGACAGTGCTTAACTGCATGTGTGTAACATCTTCGTTTTAGGAGAATGGTGGCTTTGATCTCAATTCACGAGCCCTAGGCGTTGGCCCGGTAAATGCAACGTTATAATTATAGTATATACGTATATCATGTATAATCTAAGCAGTAAGCAATAAAGATCTTTCACAAACTTTCTACTTTACATGCATGAAAGTGCAGACACGATAGCTAGTTAGTCCAGAACTTGGTGAGATGTGATCTAAGTACATATAGTACTCAGATTTCTGTCTGTCCCTCTAAGCCTCTTCATATCAAAAAACTGCTCACTATTATAAATCGCCCGTTGTTCTCATCTCTGTTTCTTCATTTAAAGAATTAGAATCGCTCAAAAGAGGGTTTTACTGTTTCCTTTTCCTTCTATAAAAATCACGATTCACCCGTGTACACCTAGCAGTCGATCCTTTTCCCATCCTTGTTTGTGCTTATTAGGTACTCTCTAATTAATCGTGCGTAGGAATATATACTTAGTGACCCTTTGCGCCCTATCAATGGATATTGACGGATAAAAACATGCAGCTGCTTCAAACGGGAATTGATCTAAAGAACGAAAACCATCCATGGTGCCGAGGCTGCGATTTGGCGTGCGAAATACTATGAAAGGAACAAAAGGAAGGTACTAGTACTTTCTTTACAGTGGGTTTACAAGGAACTAGGCCCGGCTTAATTGCCGTGTATTATTCGTGCTTAAGTCACGTACTAAAGGTAACCTGAACAGGTATTGTCCAACAGGCTGTTGAATCGTTTTCATACAAATCGTTTCGTTTTAACCTAGGAGGAATAGGATCGTGTAGAGATCCTGGATGACGAATTTCAAGGGAGGTATATAACCATTTTCTATAGTAAGTATGCTCTCATTTGACATGTATACTCTACACATATGGTAAAGTACTTACTTTTGTACTTAGATAAGTAGCTTGAAGAAATATGTATGTCACCCACTATAAATCACACAAAAAATTCTGCATGTAGACCTCATCTGATCTCGGACCGGTATCGTCATTACTCGTCGTAACACACCTTCTTTACAGCTCATGCTTTAGTTAAGCTTATCCTGTAATATATCCGGACGTTTCCTTCCCTTTTGAGAGGGATCACGCGGAAATCTATGCCTCGCAACCAATGCAGAATTGCGGCCCAGAGGTCAGCAGCGTCTTTCATGTCCACCATTTTATTCCCTAGCATCTATCCCAAAAACTGAATATTGGATGAAGATCAAAGGGTGTGAGGGTTCCCTGGATCGCGAAACGTCCGCGATAGTGTTGAATTGCAACTCACATTGGTGGTCATTAGAACCCTCTGCAGTGTGCCTATAATTATTTCTTTTATTTTTATTGCGATTTATACCAGGTGGCCAGCCCCGTAATAAACTGTGAGAATGAAACCAATATTTTCTATTCGGGTACACACGATAATACAGCACACTAGTACAGAAACCTACATTCGTCTGCATACGCAACTCTTACCTGGATTCCATGGCGACCGATAAACCATCCTATAACAGAGTCAAGTCACTGCCCCACACATCGACCTTTTGATTTCAAAGCCTGGGTATTCTTAATATCAGCCGCTGGGTTGAAATAAGGAAAAATGGAAAAATCTCTCGGGCAAATTCTACCCACGGATTCTAGGCTCTTTTCGGGCTGGTGGTAGAGCGTTATCCACTTGAAATTTAGCCATTTATTCTATAGGGAAATGTGGTACTTGTGCTTAGTTTAAGGTTATCCAGATATATAAATCTCTAAGAAATCTCTAGCCATTTATCCTCCGTGCGTGGCTAGCCTTCCGTATAAGGAATATCATGTGAGATCGGTCAACTAAGTACCCACAACAGCTGCCCAATCAATAAAGTCTGTTTTCCCTGGTTACTTTACCATTTGGAAGAGCCACCTGTATCAGATCTTCGAGAGGGGAACAATTGTTACAGTTTCCTATCACCCTGGGTTTCATGAATGGCCTGGATTGCAGAAAATATTATCTCCTGTAATATGATGGTAGGACTGGATCCTCCTACAGCTATAATAAATTATGGTTTTATCAACACGTTTTATTTCGGAGGTTAGAATGCAGTCTGCAAGGTACCGAGGAATTAATCCAACAAACCAAATACTGGCTGGGCAACGGCTGGGGCGTTGAGGATCGTGCATGGGGGTAAGGAAGCCGGCTACCGAAAGTTATGTACGAGTATATTTACTTTGTTATGTAGTGCTCCTTGCTCTCCTTCTCCCCCAATATCCCAAATATTGACCAGTTCCCTGCACGCTGCACAAGAACATCACAGAAGCAGCTCGTGGACAGCATTACCCCAACATCCAAGAGCTTGGAGACGGCCTGTCTACTAGTATTGCAGTCACGATTTCGCGGGTTTACTTCCTAGTTCATTCTGGAGTCCGTACGCGTGATGCGTTATTGGCCATGTTTTCTACATACCCCTGACTAAATATGACCAAGAATGGCCGCGGCCGAAGATCAATATCTGCTTTTCCCCTGGGAACCCGGATGCTACGAAGAACGCTATGAGCAGACAGAAATAATGTAGAAACTAAATATTTATAAGTAACGCGCGTTCGCTCCTGCTATGGTTCTTCCCTTAAACCATTCGTGCCATTTTCGCACAAAATGGTTTCCATCCGTGGTCTTTTACTTGCAGGTTTGCTTGCAACACAAACAGCATTCGCCCTTCCGACATCTTCTGAGAATGGACCACTTGTAAAGCGTACAACAGTCCGAGGTGATGCGATCAAGGAGGCTTTCTTACATTCGTGGGCTGGATATAAGAAGTATGCATGGGGCTCCGATGAGCTTTTGTCTGTGTCGAACACTGGAGGCAACTCACGGTTTGTTTTACTAGCCTATTTTCCTTGCATATTACACATTAGCTCACACAAGTCACAGGAATGGATGGGGTGCTAGCATTGCAGATGCCTTGACCACAGCTATTCTCATGGAGTTGGATGACGTTGTTATGGAGCAATTAGAGTTTCTGAGCACGGTGGATTTTACCACCACGGCCACAGAAGTCAGCTTGTTTGAGACGACCGTGAGTATATCAGCTCTATCACGTCGAGTAAGAAGCTAAATGATGGTTGACCTCATTAGATCCGCTACCTTGGAGGACTCATCTCTGGTTACGATCTGCTGAAGGGCCCGTATGCAAAGCGCTTCGCCAATAAAGAGGTAGGGGATCGCCGTTATCCTTGCACATCTCATTTCGCTTGTGGCTAGATGTAGAAAGCTTACTCCGATGTACCCAGAGATCCGCGGATCTTATCGAAGCTCTCCGGGACCAGGCTGTGGTGCTAGCGGACCGGCTGGCGTTCGCTTTCGACACGCCCTCCGGCGTCCCCTACAACAACCTTAACTTTGCCACAAACTCGTCGGGCGACACGACCAACGGCGTAGCCACCACTGGCACGTTGGTCATGGAATGGGTGCGTCTCTCCGACATCACTGGAGACCCCAAGTATGCCGCCATGGCCGAGAAGGCCGAGAGTTACCTCCTCGACCCGAAGCCCGCCCTCGGTGAGCCATACCCAGGCATGCTCGGGACCAACATCAATATCAAAACCGGCCTCTTCGTTGACTCCTCCGGCGGCTGGAGCGGCGGTACTGACTCTTTCTATGAGTACCTCATCAAGATGTGGATCTACGACAGCACACGTTTCAGTACCTACAAGGACCGTTGGATTACCGCAGTCGAGTCAACTATCGAATACCTCCTCTACAACCCCACGACCGCCCCCGCCACCACATTCGTCTCCCAGTACCGCAACTCCCAAACCCTCTCCCTCAATCAAGGCCACCTGACCTGCTTCATCGGCGGCAACCTGATGCTCGGCGGCCAACTGCTGAACCGCGGCGATATCAAAGCCGCCGGAATCGCCTTAACGTCGGGCTGCCACGACACCTACACCGCCTCGACAACCGGCATCGGCCCTGAGGGCTGGTCCTTCGATCCCAACAACGTTCCTACAAACCAGGCAGCTTTCTTTGCTGAGCACGGCTACTACACTACGGCGTGGTACTACGACCTGCGCCCAGAGGTCATCGAGTCGTACTATCACGGCTGGCGCCTTACCGGGGAGGAGAAATATCGTGACTGGGCGTGGACCGCGTTCAAGGCCATCAATGTCACCTGCCGCACTGAGTCTGGCTACACAAGTGTGGGAAATGTGAGTGCGACCGACGGTGGCGAGAAGTGGGACTTTCAGGAGAGCTTTTGGTTCGCAGAGGTGCTGAAGTACTTGTACATCACGTTTACGAGTGAGACGGAGGTGGGCGTGCGGCGGGGCAAGAATTCGTGGGTGTTCAATACCGAGGCGCATCCGTTCAAGGTCGCAGTCTAGAATGATACCTGCCTTTTGTAATATGTCTTTGCGTTTTTGGATTCGTTGTATATATTTCCAAGTGACACCTTTTTCGCACGTTGGGAATTGCATCGGTGATAATCAGTGATGGAAACACACCACCACTTTCAATGGAACACACTAGTCATTATAATACAGAATATAAGGCCATATATACCATTATATACTGCTGGTCACTCCATTTTTGTGCATTTGGTTTATTCTTAGAACTCACCTTTATCGAGTTATGAGTGATAAATGTGAAGCTAACTCGACGGTCCACCAACTTGGGCCTTATAATTAGGGTAAATATTTTTTAAAACGTGTTTTATGAGAACTACTCTTAGCTTAGAACCACTACCTTTCTTATACATGTGATAGATCTCAATAGAATAATTCTGCACTCTATTTCTCCCCTTCCCAAGCGCGAAACTCACTCCACAACACGCGCATATTGAATTATTCCCTTCTTCTAGCTCATTGCCGGATCAGAAGCGTTTTTTGCTCTCATATCCATACCCATGATGTTTCTTCAGTTACGTATGGGATTTCAACGCAACGAACCTCCGTTGGAAATCTAAGCAGAGAAATTACCCCGCCCGAGACGGTAGATAATCATGAGTACAATGTAGCACCAATGTTCCAACATCCGGCAGCCAGGGTTGTATTTTGTCTTACTTGTTTCTCGTCTAGCTTTCTCGGCAGTAGCTCAAAGTTAAAGTTCGCCATGCATAATATGGTTATCTCATGTTACCACACATATAGGCGTACTACAAGTTCTAATGCAGGGACCACATGCCCAGTGTGCATCGTGTTGTATAATTTCCCCGCCCATTAAGTGTGCGTACATACATATCGTATTCGAACTACCGTCCCTTATTTTCATCCAAGCATCGGTACTTCTCAAGCAGTCCAGAGAGAGTGTCAAATCCGAGCCTCAGATTGTTGAATCTTCAGCTGAGAATTGAAGCTTGGCCCAATAAGTTTCCGGGAATACATACGCTGCAAAATACCCCGTCCGCTCCAAGATATGCAGACGTCTAGTTTACCTTCTAGCCAAGAGGACCCTTCCCTACCAAACGGCTACTATGCCAGTTCATGGGAATTGGCCTTAGCTTCCAATGGGATGACTGCGTTCATGCCTAGCGCAGGGTCGACTCGCGAGTTTATACATACTCCGTAAGTACGGTACCATACCGCCGTCAGTTCTCAATTGTGATTTGGATATTTCTGCATGGTCGGGATGTTGCCATGCAAAATGCAAACTAACGTTGGTCTGTACGAAACATCGGAATATTGGAGCTAATGCGTGTCGCAGTGCTTGAACTAGGGATGATTCTATTCGTGTTTATGATTGGCTTTTCAGATGCTACATGATCTACCTAATAATTGCTTAGATTCCATATTCAACCTTTTTTAGATACCTAAGACTTTATTTTACTACCGTTGTAGCAAACTAAGTTAAACTTGCTAATCGTGCCCAGGAAACGCAGTCTCCTGGGCACGATTGGGTTCTGTTTTCGGATCAGTCTCTAAGATGAGAGCAACGAAGATACAGCTCTCTTGTGCTAGTGATTGCCGGTGGAGGTATGGTTTTCCACCCATTAAGCGAAATCTCCCTCACAATAGATTGAAAAACAGGGTTTGTGGGTTTCTTGGCAGGAATGCAGCACGCTAATTGGTCCAGAAAGCTTGGAAAAGTCGAGATTTCGATTGAGAAACCTCACGGAGTTTGTAAACCGTGACTGGCGAAGTGACCGTCAAAGCTACGATGATAATATAATTCTTGAAGGGCACGATCATCAGGTACAAAGTCGCAAATTTGACTACCCTGAAAGCCCTAAAACTCGGGTTTTTGTGGGAGAAGCTGCAGCGATGCATGGGATCAGTATTCACGTATCGAGGTGATCACTGGCCATAGTCATTTTCTTGCCACTTTGCGAAATCTGCAGAGGATCTGGCGGGAGCCATTGGGGCCCTGCATACCGTAGTATGTCGATCTGAAAAGATCTTCAGACCCAACGACTTGGTAGTTATGGAGTAAACAGCATCTAGACCGTGAAAAGTGTGATGAACTGCGGAAAAACACATGCAAGTTCCCTACGGGTACCAAAAAAACCTAGCAAAAAAATATTGAGCTTAAGTCCAGAATCATCTTCAAATTGAAGATTCTGCCTTATCATCATCCCCAGGGCAAAAATAATCAGGACAAAGAGGCATGACACAAACCTCGGGCCGATTCACCGATGGTCACTCCACTCTTATCTTTTGCATTCTCTCGTCCCTAGACGTGCTCCAGACCCAGCCAGAAGTTTCTACACGCGCTGACTAGGGTTCGACGTCTGTCGAGAGCTTTCGAGGATCCGGCCACACAACCGGCCAGGGACCCTGGACATTAGTCCACAGAAGTTCATGCCGCATGAAAAAGGTGATAGTCGAACGGGTGACAGGGTTTCGCGCACTAAAAATCCGTGTTTCAACCTTCACCCAAACTGCACGATCTTTGACATGGCCACACGGCCCAACTGTAATCTACATATCCGTATGTATTCCCGGTGAGCTGGTTTTGGAGCATGCCTTAATTGAAACCGCTTCCTGATGGTGATGAACTCCTCGCGCCGAGAAGCCAGATCCTTGCTCTCCAACTTTGTTCGACTATCACTTTTTTTCCCGCAACTCGTCATCCTGCAGTGCCAAGTTGATCGGTCAGCCCTCACAGATGCATGTGAATGGTGAAGAATTGTGCCTCTGCAACAACAACACATCCCTGTCGCCTGCACCTCCGCCTCCCAACCAACAGCATCGCAAACCACCTAATGGGAATCTCAGAAGTTTCCAGTGGCAATTTATTAGCCATGCGATTTTGACGCCAACAACACCCTGGCACGGACATTGAGGCCGATCCCTGCGCCACACAAGCTCCTTCGGCAATGTGGCGCACCGAGGTATAAAACATGTGATTCGGACTCTCAGTTTTAGCGGTCTTCCTATTGAAACGCTGAGCGAAGCGTATGGGTTTAGAGAAATTGTGCTAGGTTTAGTTGTAAACACTATTTATAAGATGGGTTTCTTGAACACCCAGAGGTTGATCAGTTGATGCCTAAAATGGCACAAGGGCTAAATCGAAAGCCCTCTACAGAGTATGTACGAGTACTATACTCTACTCTACATTCATAGCACTGTATGTATCTGGCTTCAAGCTGGAACCTAGATATCTACTCTGCGTATCTGCGAACATACTCCGTACATACCGCCGCACGGCTGTTATTGTAATTCTTCCTGCATAATGACGTTTTGGAGGGGGAGAATGCATGAGACAGTCACTGGACAGGCATGCTAAACCCCACCAACCAGAAGCTAAGCTCAACTAGGTTGGGATCGTGTAGCTTTTTTCTTCGTCTCTCTGCCTTCGATGCGATTTTTGGATCGAAACTACTCTACAAGTTGTTAGAAGGGTCGATTTCCGAAGGTGGTCGTGCATCTCAAAAAAATCGATTCGTCACGTGTGCAGTTACTAAGAGGGTTTCTTGACAAAAGTTGCACCTGTCGTAATCCTTTTCCGAAAACACAAGTACATAGTCTGATCAGGCGAAGCGGCCTATCGACGGTATCGAGTGAGCAGACTGGTGCAGGCACACCCAAACCAAGAAGGTACGTTAATTGTATGTATTCGATGCCATCTAACCAACAACTAATACTTAAGCAGGTATCTACCATGAATCTGACATCGTGAATTCGCAAACAGCAAGCGTACGGCTTGCACCGGTTAGCCCTGATGGTAGGGTCCTCGATATGCGTGCTGCAGAGCGATGTAGGTGGCGCTAGGTTAGTGTGTATGTACAGCACACAGTAAATCTAGGTACAAGACAATGCTTAACTTAAAGTACTTACTAATCGACAGAGTCTAAAGTGTGTAAACCGTGGACTGTTGTCGAGACTCGGGACCGATATGCTGTAAAATCCAGCTGGAATGGATAAAGTGTTCTGCCAATATAAACACTTACTTAAGTATGTGGGTGAAGTAGGCAGCTATTCACGTACATAAGCACATATGTATGTAGTGTAGAGTAGAGTACATACTAATGTAGTATCTATCAAGACATTGAAAAAAAGTAGGGACCTCTGGGTTCATGTAACATCGCGTGTGCGTGTGCGTGCGAGCACAAGGATGTACTCTACTCTACCCCGTACTCGTACAAGAGACGGGAGGGAGGAGAGCAGCAGCCTTCATCGATCACCCAATCGCGATGTCTGCACGAACAAGGGGGCCGTGGACCACCTAGTGCGGCCTGTCCGGTTCATGTAGGCGGGTGGTGTGCATGCGGGTTCGTCGTGTCCCCCAAACGCTGTGGTTGCTGCGATTGATGAGTCCTGTGCAACGTGAGAAGTACGTGCACTGTAGGTAAGTACCTGCGCCTACTCTGCTAGCGCTCCTTTGGTCTGCATCAAGCATCATCACTTTCGTGTGCTCTGTCAAATTCAGGATCCTCCCTTATCTGGGAGCTTATGTAACATCCCTGGAAATCCCATATTCCGATTCGCCACCCCGCCCTTCAGCTGCTCCGCGTCTCTTTCTTTCTCTTTAGAATCCACTTCCCAGACCTAGACCCAACTGCGGTGTAACAGCCTCCGTCATAAATAAATCTCCAACCGTAACCCTCCTCCTTCGAGCCTTTGTCCTCATCGTCGCTCTCGTCGTTGTCACCTTCAACTTGTGTGGTTAATAGCCACCCGTCTGGATCGACCGCCTACGATATCGATGACAGGAGGCGGCCGAGATGGAACTCCAGGCCCACTACGAAATGGCTCGGTGGTGAATTATGAGCCAGGAGGTCAACAGAGGACCCTGAAGGTTCCGATACCTCGACTGCGGCGAGCTAGCAAGTCCAACGACGGTGGGATGGGTAGCAGTGGGTGCGATGCTGTGAGTTCCGGCGACAGCAAGCACAGAGTTTCACATGCGTGCGAGCCATGCAGACAGCGCAAGACCAAGGTAAGTCGTGTAATTTAGTCATTCTAATTGATCTGAATTATGAGATTTCCTCCTCCTGCTACTCGTTCCCCCATTACTCCCTGCTCCTGCTCCTACTCCTCCTCCTCCGGAAATAGGATCGGCGCGACCTTCCTTTGTTCTTTCCCTCTAATCCTGCCCATGGAACCCGACGGGGGAGTCGAGGGAAAGGAGAAGAGTCAGTCAGTCAAGTTTTTGAAATTAGAAAATAAACACAAAAGAAGACCTGATGCTCACACACTCTGGACACGTTTGTGAGCTATACAGTGTAGCGGCGAAAGGTGTGAACCTTATGCGTCTTGAAGTTTGTTTTCGCAGGAGAAATGTGTTTGGCTAACTCGTGCCCGTTCTTGCGCCTTTCACAGACCCATATGCAAACATTGCCAGGATTTTAAGATATCGTGTTACTACGCCGATGGAAAACGAGATCGCGCGAAAACGTGAGTCACACACAGCCAGGAGTAAATTGATCAAACATGTTAAATGACCATCCGGGTGTTCTGTAGTGAAATGGCGAACCTTAAACAAAAAGTCGAAGCGTACGAACAACTGCTTGATCAATTGAAACCTCAGGTCGATAGTGCTGGAAAAATGGCTATCACAAAGGTTATGCAAGGGGTATGCCCATATCCTGCATCACCGTTTGTATCTGTGTCTTGACTCTGTCACTCACTCCATCCACAGTCCGGCCTACAAAGAAACCTAGGATCAGATAGCGGATCTACAATACGGGTCGAAAATCGCGATGGAGAATCCCTAGTCTTCGCCGACGTCGGATCAACGGGCTCGATAGACCATATTCGTGAAGAGATAAATTCCGATAATACGCCCTACCCGACCGGCTACATGGGCAAGAGCAGCGAAGTCGCCTGGATACAACGTGTAGCCCAGCAACTTGCTAAAGAGGCGCGTCATGATTCGCCCCTACCAGGTGAAGGTATATACGCGACAAGTAGCTCCCAAGCAAGCTCCCGTTCATGTCCATCGACTAAAAAACTGGGCGACGATTCACTAGTGGATGACGAGTTTCAATTCCAAACACCAGCATACCACCTCGACGATCTCAGCGTTTCCATAACGGGCGGACAGATAGATCCCTATCTACTTCCAGACAAACAAATCGCTGACGAGCTCGTTAATGCATTCTTTAATACTGTACATCCTTCCTTCCCCGTAGTTCTCAAAAAACTATTCATGAAACAGTATGTCACTTTCTTTGAAACATTCTTCCCTCCAGGTAATTCGAAGCGCTGGCTAGCGATCCTTAATCTTATATTTGCGATTGGTACGCTGTACGGTAAATTTACAGGTTCCGAATGGAGGGGTGGTGATGCGGAACATCTTAAGTACTTTGGGCGGGCACGGATATTGAGTCTGGATGAGGGCAGCATATTCGAGGTTGCCGATTTGCAACAAGTACAGGTTATTGGGTTGGCTGCGATGTACCTGCTATCCAGCAACCAGACTAACAGGTAAGTCCAGTCTTCCTACTAGAAGATCTATCTGTCTCTTGAAAAACAACATATAAACGCTGCCGTGTTTATTACAGTCGGAACAGCCGATAAGATAGACTGTTCTTTTACGTATCTATCGACTAACGACTACTGGTATCGTAGGGCATGGAATGTAATTGGACTAGCAATCAGATATGCACAGACCCTTGGCCTGAACCTTCGAAATGATGTTCCTGAATTCGATGAGGTGGAAAAGGAAATGCGGGTACGAATGTGGTTTGCTTTATTGTCGGTGGAGCACCTGCTCTGCTTGATGACAGGACGGCCATCGGCTATAAACGAGCGCGATTGCAGTGTGCCTCTACCGCGGCCCGTTGATGAGGAGATGCATGGTGCGGAAAGTTTTGACAGTGCCCTAGCACAATATAGTGCTTGTACTACTGGGACGCCAACTTCAACATCGGAGAATCAATTAATTCTAACGCCAAACTCGAATCCCTCTTCAAATACACCATCTACGGTTAGATCTGCATCAAATCCAGGATCTAGCTCATCGGGAAACCCCCCAGGCCTAGGACGTCCAATGCTACCAACCGTACCCCCGAGTGCTGCGGCATACTTCTTAGAACATATCAAACTTACGCATATCACACACTCTGTTTTCAGTGAACTGTATAGTCCCGATACAATCAACCGGACCTGGAGTGACATCCAAGGAATTATCTCTGCACTGGAATTGAGATTAGTAAAATGGAGGGAGGATCTACCGCCGTTTCTGGACTTTGGAAAGCATAACACTCAACAGTCTATCCGTGAGGTAGGTGGCCATCACGCCAGGTCATTTGGTGTGTCCTTAGCCGCTCATGCTGAAATGCGTCAGCGGAATTCCCTGGCATTTCAATACCGTCATGCCAGGATTTTAATAAATCGGCCATGTCTTTGCCGCCTGGATTTTCGGATACCGAATGAGTCAAATAGATCTCGGGGATTCAACCGTTCAGGAGCAGCCGCTTGTATTGGTGCTGCGAGGGAGACTATAGCTATGTTACCGGATGAACCGCAACCAGTAGCTTTGATAAGTGTTTCTCCATGGTGGTGCCTATTGCATTATTTGGTAGCTGCGGGTGCAATCCTCATGGTCGAGATTTCAATGCGGGCAGAGCATAATCCCCAACAGGCTGAAGGACTTCTCAGCGATACAAAGAAGGTGGTGAGGTGGCTTAGATCAATGTCAAAAGACAACATCGCGGCCGAACGTTCTTGGGCTGTTCTTAGCAAACTGCTGATTGTTTCGGCACCCAAAATTGGCGGTGATACCTCGGACGTGGAGCGCGATCTTGATCTTTCGTCGAATGATAATTCACGTCAGCACACTATTGTATCAACTTCGCCTGGCACTGGCACTATTCGCGGTGGAGATGCTGACCATGGCCTTCTTCCATTAACTAATGTCGCAAGCCCACAACCCCCGATGAGCGGGGACATTCCATATCTCTTCCGAGGGATCTTCGACCATGAAGAGCAATTTCCATTCGACAAGATATCCATGAATACCGGCTTTGATAACCTACTATGCATGCCGGATGCCCCTCCCCTAGACCAGCCTGACGGTGTACCCTCCGAATTCGTAACCTCCTCCCTCCCGCACTCCCCGCCACAACAAACATTCGTCACATCGCACCCCGACCCTGGAGGCATCGTATTCCCTATTCAAGGTGGGCATGACGCGCCCCCTCGATCTCTACTCTCCCATCCGCCCCTCTCCGCTATCTCTACCAGCTCCGTGAATGACATTTCCGATCGTTCTCTAGAACGCCTACAGAAGCGCTTAAGCCTAGGTGTATCTGACATCGCCATACCGCCGCTACCCGAATTCCCAACCTGGTCCACCGGCGCACACACTGGCGATATGGCCGACTCTGGACTTGATACTAGCACCTTTGCCGAGCGTGGACGTGCGGACTTAGACGCTGCTACAGTTGAAGTAGGGAACGCTAAAAGCACCAACATCACCAAGTCATCCGAAAAATCTCGAAAACGCAATAGCATCGCCGACTAAGTAAATTGTGTTGGCCTCATCTGAAAACAAAAACGCCCCTAAAAAATGCACGAACGAAAGAGGGGCGGACACCAAAATTTAACGTCAGGGATATCTTATAATCTTTTTTATGTCTGTGGGTGTGTTAGTGTGTAGGTGTTCTAGCTTTTTTTTATTGGGTACTAGTTGTTATATTACTTATTACTACTACTACGGGTGTGGGTATTTTCTCTTATTCTCCGCTTGATTTATATCACGATTGTTGGTTTTTTTGTGGCAACTGTACAGGGGCAAGTAGGCGTTTTGATGTGATCAAGGTACCGTGTGGCTTTGTTTGATGTACTCAAGCTCTTCTACGACGTTTGTGCGTGTTATCTATCTCATGAAAAACTTTTGATGATACCTGTCAAAACCGGCAGGTACTTTCTTCCTCCTACCAGCTCTTGGTCTCTAACGATCTTTACTACTTGAATTACGATATCTAAGCTTGCTTCAGTTTTAAGGAGGGAGTTTCCGGTAAAGGTATTTATTTTATAATGCTTTGTATTGGAGGTTATTTTCAGTTGGTTTTATATTCTTGCGCGTGAAATTGAACGTAACGATTTTGATTTTGATTTGCAAAAGCAATTCCTCAAATTCAAACCAAGTAAGATTACCTACTATTTGCATGCAAGCCGTCTGGGAGCGTCCAGTCCATTCCAATCCAGCTCGGACGTCCATCATGAGTAAGCCAGTCTACCTTACACCTAGACCAGTAATCTAGATCTCCACTCTACGTCTCTAGACCTCTCCCGAACGTCGTCGACGTTTCTTTCATAAGCAGCCAAAATAGACTTCTGAATTACACATGACACGCCTTCGTCGGTAACATATCGCCACCTCCGCATTTCGCGTCCGCACATCTCTCCACTCCGTTGGCCTTTGCTGAGCCGCCGAGGCCGGATATGATGGCGCTAGCCACCGGTGTTTCGTCATGACCGATCACCCCTGCTCGGAAGGGATCTGGGGTGGACCCATTCGCCATTGCGAATGGCCGCGGATCGGACGCGTGTTTGCAATGCTTGGTGGCTGGTCGTTTGGAGCACGCGTCCACCTATTGGGAGGAGGCACGAAATAAAAAGTTGCACACATATGAATGAAAAACATCTGCAATAACCTGAAGCAGGAAAGAGTCTAGAAGCATGAGGAAAAAAACTTAAATCAACAGGCTGGAAAACCAATGGAGGATTTTCACCTGGGGTATCTTTTTTTGGCTGTTTAGGATTCTTTTTTTTAGAGTGGTGGCAAGTTGGTGTGTGCAACTTATTTTTGCACCTGCATGAGGTGTTTGCAGTTGCATTTTGGCCCGTTTGGGGGCCCTGGGAACTTTAGCACGAAGAACCACACACCGGCTGTCAACATCTACTGTGCTATTACCCCATATGGGGGCCAAAATGAAAGGCATCTATTGACATAGTGGAGATTACGCGATTTGATCCCTAGTAGCTTGAAAACTACGGAATCAACAGTAGTTACTTGCTTTAATTACGGTTTTTGTAGATATAGACACCTCACCCCTCACAGGTTTATTCCCAATACACATAAAGGAGTTACTGCACTTGTGACAGGATATTTACTGCCGGATTACCACACAAATAGCAAATATACTAGGGTTTTGTACGAGCTTTAAGCTCGCCGGAGCATTCGAAGCGGTAAATGTGCAATAATAGTAGATGAGTTAGCATCAATGTTAATGCATTCCCCGGCGATGATAACTGTTGTAGAGTGCACACGAGTTTTAGAATCACCGTTTGTGAGTGCGATCGATAAATTGCGGGGGGAGCAAAACTCCTGCTTTGGGGTCTGGTCATGACTCATCTTGTTATCTCGCCGGTCACGATGGGGACTACTTTGCTTGTCTTTCATATAAAAGTAATAGTCCTACTTTCTAAACTAGCCCATCTAAAATTATGATCTAGTAATAAATAGCAACGTCGAATGATAAGTTTGAGTAGTACACCTAAGGCCTACTTGGATAGTACTGATCATTGATGCGGCTATTTTGTAATACACAATCGTGAGAACAGTAACATGTTTATCAAATCGAAGTCACGAATACTGTAAAATATAAAGCTCGGGAATTTGGTTAAATACTCGTTAACTGTGCCCGAAATTGTATTGAGGGTTGCATGCTGCAAATATTGAAACAATGTGCTTTTTGCCTCATTGGTGCATGCCCTTGAATTTCGAACACTCAGGGTGAAGCATATTGATGCGTTGTAAGTGAAGCATATCTAAATCCGTTATGGTTATATCTCCAGTTGCGTATTAGTTGAGTCCGATAGGCCCAACGGTTCAGGAGAAACAAAGCTTCATTTGGTTCATGTAACCTGATAAGATACAGTTGAACTGAGCACAGTCCAACATATTAATAACTTGCTCTCTTATTGAACATTTGTAATTTTTAGTGACGATGTCGGTCCATTGTTTCTGAGGCTCAGTTCGAACCTTTCTAATCGTACAACCAGACATCTAAACTCGGCCGAACTGCGGGTGAATGTAACCACACACAGCTTCCAAATAATGTGCGAGCTCGATCATGCAACGGCTGTCAAGTGGTCGTCCTCAGGAGAAACATAGTGTTGCATCACACTTCTGGCATGCTGTGCACCGTGTACGGAATGTTCTTTGCCACTGAAGTTGATAGGGTCCACAGATCGTCAGGGGGAGAATCGACAATAGCAAGATGAAAAGCTTGAGTCGTGATAAGTTCGACTGTTTGGATTAAGTGGCCAAGCAATGTGCAAATCGTAGAGCTCTACGGTAAAGAGAGTGCCCACGGATTGCAGCAGGGTTGCACAGTCCCATACCGACCTTCCAGCTTAGCACGAATTGAGTTGATGCAGTTCCCACTAACGTCCTGCATAGTGACGATGACGCGCCGGTTGACAGGGATGGCGGTTATTATTGGTGGGCTGCACGAGGGTCCCAAATCAGGCCGAAAGCGAGAAAGGGAGGGGTCATGGACGCGGGCTCCAACCACACATCAAGCACATGTAAACATGTTTCTCCTGAACAGAGCTTCTGCAAGTTTCGAGCGGGGAGCTTCATACAAAGACACTCTGGGCCTCTGTTTTTTCCAATCTGATTCTTTGGTGTTGGTCTCCGGATGAAAGAGGCCGCTTGCCGTTGATGGAGGAAGATCTAAGCACTTTAATGTCACTTAGAGTGACAATACGTAAGGAGCTAGTAGAATAGGCAAAGCATCGAAGGCTGTCGAAACAGAATGGCATGTCGAGCGGGTTTCACACGTACGCGGGAGACGAAGCCACGGCGGCGGGCGGTCGCAGAACAGGGGTAGAAGGTCGATTGGTCTGCTGTCGAAAGGTCCTTTGCTTGCTTGCTTGCTTTGCTCTCTGCGCCTGTCTGCGACCTCCACTTCCAATCCTCCCACCAGTCCTCCCAGCTTCAATCCAGCCTTCAATCCTAGCCAACCAACCAACCAATTAATCTTCATCCTTTGCGCTTTTTCCACTTTCGTCTTCGAGTTGAGCCGATTTATCGTTGTCGCCGTCTCTGCCGTCGTTCCAATCAGCTCTACGAGAATGTTAGCAGTCGGTTGAGAGAAGCCCTCGCCTCTACAGCTACCGAGTCTACCCCCCCACCACGTGTTGTGAATCGTCTCGGCATTGTTCACCTCGCGCCTCGTAAACTTTTGCGAAATCTCCTCCTCCTCCACATTCCCCTCAGTCACGATAATATTTCCAGCCGCCATGCCTCTGCCCAGGATTAAAACATTGCTGCTGATGCTGTCGGTTTTCACAGCGCTTCTTCTCACATGTTATCTTTCTTTTACCACTTTTGCCCCAGCATCTTCGAGCTCTAGGACTGGCCAGGCGACCTCGTCGTTCCTATTTCCAGCTTCGGCTGTGATATCTCTTACCGACGATAATAGTACGTTTTTTATCTCGCGGCCGGCTGCGTTTGGACCCCCGCTTCCAAAGGATGGTATGGACGGCGAGTTGTTTGTTCTGGAAGAGGGGCAACTGGCTTGTGATGACACCCCCGGTTGGGATCCATCGGCTGCTGTTGATCTTGACAAACCTTTGCTTCCGCAAGAACTGGAGGATGACGGAACTGACGATAGTCTGAACCCCAGCGTTTCCAGTGCAGTTTTGAAATCGAATGTACATGCAGATATTGAGTCCTTACAACAGAGTGCAGAAATTGGTGGCAAAATCGTCCTAGTTTCTCGTGGAGGGTGTGGGTTCCTTGAAAAGGTTTTGTGGACCCAACGGCGGGGTGGTAAAGCTTTGATAGTTGGAGATTATAAGAGATCTGGTTTGGGTGGAGGTGGTGGCGGGCTTGTCACTATGTTTGCAAAGGGTATGATTCTATATTGATTCTATATTCCTCCTACGGATTTGATTGGACAAAACAAACTAATCATTAGTTATAGGAGACACAAGTAATGTGACGATTCAATCTGTCTTCACGTCTCATACTACTGCCACGCTTCTCACTACTTTGCTACCCAAGCCCGCGATTCCAAGCGTTACCTCGCCATCGATAGCACAGTACCTTGATCCTCATCGCACTGCACCCGTTCACCCCCGGAAGAAGTCTGATAAAGATCGCTCAGGATTATGGATAACACTCACTCCGACAACGATGACATCATCACCCTTCTTTGACACCCTTCTTGTACTTGTTGTTTCGCCTTTGGTCACGTTGAGTGTGGTGTATACACTCCTTTTGATCCGGTCCCGTATTCGTCGCCGGCGGTGGCGAGCACCCAAGAGTGTCGTTGAGCGGTTGCCTGTTAGAACATACCAATCTCTGGATTCCGCACCGCCTACACCACAAAATCTCACGTTTCCGCCTCGTTCATCGTCGCTTCCTACAGGATCCTCATCCTTAGAACCTGTCTCGATTATTCCAAGTTCGCCTTTGGCTCCTCCGCCACGCCGGGAAACGGCATCTGCGCCTCTGACAAATGTAGATAGATTTGAACGGAGGGGCTGGAGTGGAAGTACCGAATGTGTGGTCTGTCTGGAGGAGTATGTCGATGGTGTGAGCCGAGTGATGAAACTGCCCTGCGGCCATGAGTTCCATGCTGATTGCATGTGAGTTGAGCCCCATTTTTGAAGCAATGATTAGGCACTGACATTAGTGATAGAACACCATGGCTTACAACTCGACGCCGCACATGTCCAATCTGCAAGGGAGACGTTGTCAGAGGCTGCAAAGCTGCCACGAGCGGAAACGCCGAGACCGCCGGAGACGGCGCCGACGAAACGACGCCACTGGTGCTCGGTGTGGATATCGAACAAGACGATGGTACCATGGACGGAAGAGAAGAGGGGGGATGGCCTCGACCCGACCTAGAGCATGGCGGCAGTTCTTCTGATTGGAGGGGTTAGCGAAACTTCTGCATGATATGCACGGTGTTCTGGTCAGTTTGTTTCTTTTTTGTGAATGCGTATGTGTGGTGTGGGATTTGCGACTTTATTCGCCCCGGTTTTTCTTACAAATAGTTGTTGGGAAGTGGGTTGCGTGACGGTGTACTATGGATGGGTATTCTGTTTTTGACTGGATTCGACTCCAGCTATCTTCTTTTTTGGTTTTGGTGTTCTTGTGATTATTTGGTTCGTCGCTCGTTGGTCATCTGTATTTGATATGGACTTTATGAATCTCTCACTTAGTCTCACTCTTTTCTTTTTGTGGTCTTAAGCTAGTTCATGTAGGAGTGCGTGTGAGTTCTAGGAGTACGAGAGCTTATGAATCAATCTACGCAGTGTGTAGCTTTTAAATATATTGGACTCTCATACTTATTTCGTGCGGCCTGATGTGGGGTCATGGTCAACGTCATGAAATTACACTAGAGAGGTGTAGCTAGTATGTAGTGGGGCTCAACGAGTGATATTTACATAGCATGTGATCGGAGCCGCAAGACGCTAGATAGAACCATGCTACGTCCGTAATCAAATGACCACTTTCCACTCAGTAGAGCTCAAAACCAAAAAAAAATAGCAATGAGGAAGCAACTTCTGGATAAAGAACGGACTCCACCAGGACTGATAGTGTTGACCCTGCAAACACTGGCATGAATATGGGACACCAAGACGTTCTAATCAAAGGTAAAGCAATAAAACATAGGGAAATAAAACGCGTGAAAATATGCTTTATCTTGACTTGCTCGACCAAAGTTCGAACTACTTAAGGTACTGGCTGTAGAGATGGTGTTTCTTTGGAGGAGGTTTGATGAGGCTCTACTTTGTGAGAATGGCCGAAGCACCACACACGACCAAATGTCATGTAGGTTGACAGATTACTTACATAGAATTGTAAACATGTAGATTATGGGAATTTAAAGGTCTCACAGATCCAAAACCGAATGCATGTTTCGTCATTTAATAATCAATAATTGTAATGCAATACATTCCATCATTTGTTTTGTCGGGAAACAGAATGCATTCGTAGGCTGACAATAGGCTTGGCGAATCACAGTAAATCACACGTTAAATTGGGTTGAAAGGTAGATTTCTACCACTTCATCTACACAAACCTACGCGTTACATCAACCTATCACCAGGCAGGCAGAATGGGGTTCCGAGATACCGCCACTACATCTGGATCGAACTCTACACCCCTTGGACAGGGTCGTATGCGAGGTAGATTCATCAAAGAAGAAGCTTTGGATTCGTCAGAACATACAAAATATGCCCCTTCTCCACGTGATATACCTCCGCCTCCACCTCCACCGTCTTCGCTTATGCTCCCGCCCCCGCCTCCGCCGGAATACCATAAAGCTTTCTCTTCCTTGGAAGATAACTTTGGGAAAGTCAAAAAAGATGAACAAGATGGCAATGAACAGCCTTTCAAGAATTCTGCTAGAAAACGCAGAAGGGGCAGTCGTTGGGGTGATCCAGAAACAGACAAAAACATCGCTGGTCTTATTGGATTGCCTACAACCATTACAGGAGTTTTGACCAGCGAACAACTTGAAGCGTACACCATGCATCTTCGCATCGAGGAGATCACCCAGAAAATTAAGATTAATGATTTTATTCCACCTGACAGGATTCGGTAAACTAATTGCTGTTTGACTTTCTTTGGTTACGTTGATTCTAACATCTTATATTAGTTCTCCATCACCCCCACCCCAGTATGATGCCCATGGAAAGCGGACAAACACACGAGAGTACCGTTACCGGACTAAGTTGGAAGCCGAACGTCATAACCTTGTTCAAAAAGCAACGACACTTTTCGAAAACTATCGGCCTCCCGCTGATTATCGTCGTCCTCACAAGTCGTATGAGAAAATTTACATTCCTGTTAATGACTATCCAGAAGTTAACTTTAGTAAACTAACCCTCACTCCCCTCCCTTTCCTGAGAATACAGCATTTAGACTGGGTAAAATTTGTGCAAGACGTCTAACTAACTTTTGAATGCTTGGCTTTTTTCTACTAATAGTTGGTTTACTTATTGGTCCTCGTGGAACTACTTTGAAAGAAATGGAGAAGAAATCTGGAACAAAGATTGCAATTCGTGGTAAAGGCTCTGTAAAGGAAGGAAAAGGTGCTAGTGATCGTGCTACGGATTCAAACCTGGACGAAGACTTGCACTGCGTGATAATTGCGCAAGATGAGTCTAAGGTTCAACATGCCAAGCAACTCATCAATGAGGTGATTGAGACAGTAAGTAAAGCCATAAAAATACCATAAAAATAGGGTACTAATGGATAATCTATCTAGGCTGCAAGCATCCCCGAAAAAGACAATGAAATGAAACGCGATCAACTGAGATATCTTGCTACCCTTAACGGAACTCTTAGAGACGACGAGGGCCAAACCTGTGCGAACTGTAAGCATCCTTTGCAAATTTTGTTTACACGTTTTTGATGAAAAACAGGTGGGGAGATGGGTCACAGAAGATATGAATGTAACAACAGAGTAATATTCAATGCCGGGGTTGTTTGTAGGGTTTGTGGTTCTGCTGGCCATTTTGCCCGAGACTGTCGGTCCCGTGGTGCTGGAACCGACTGGAGGAACGATAATGGGAAAGATGTAAAGAAGGACCAAGTTGATTTGGAGTATGAGGTATGCTCCTTTCCCCTGAAATTGATCTGCTATTAGGCTGATCATATTTAAGAATCTTATGCTCGAGCTTGCGGGGACTGGAGCTGCAAAATCTATCTCTTACGGAAAGCCAACAGATCTCATTGAGGAAGGGAAGTCTTCGAAGCCTTGGGAGCAGTCAAATTCGAGACCATGGCAACAACCTCTAAGGCCCTCGGAACAGTCTTCAAAACCATGGGAACAGAATTCAAAGCCATGGGAACGTCCTAACCGTAATCAGCGCGATTACAATAATCCAGGTCCTGCGGGAGGTCCTGCGCCATGGAAATCGTCCAAGAATCAAGGCAAATCCTATAACACTGACCAGCGCTACAATGATCAAGCATCTAGACAACGGGTACCATCAGAAAATCATTCGGATTTTACAGGTGCGGGCATGAATTGGAACACTTGGTATGAAAATTCTCAAATGCCTGGTGGGAGCATCCCCCCACCACCTCCTCCTGGCACCTCGGTTGAATACGGTGGAATTCCCCCTCCCCCTGGCACTTTTACAGTTGGATATGGTGGAGCGCCTCCTCCTCCTGGCACTTCAACCGTTGGATATGGTGGAGCGCCTCCTCCTCCTGGTACTTCAACCGTTGGATATGGTGATATCCCTCCACCTCCCCCGCCACCTCCCCCGCCCCCACCGCCACCTTCTAACTTGGATATTCCTCCCCCACCCCCTCCGACAATGGAAAATTCTGGTCAAAACTCTAGTGGCTATATGTTTGGTTTTACTGGTCGCGATGGATATAATCGTGATGATAAGAAATCCAAGCGTTATTAAGCACTTGCAGGTTTCAAAAAGAAAGGGGGAAAAAAACTCAGGCACTGATTGAGAACAGCACAAATACATGGAAAAAATGATTTTTCAACACTAACAATTTTAGATTGTTGCATTGATTTCAACGGTTTGAGTACTGACATGTAGATCTTATTGTTACTAACTACATGTGAATTGTGCCGTGTGATGTAGCGTATCTTTGGAAACAGCGGCTCTGTGCACTTGAGGAATTTCTCAAGCTATCAATGTTTTCTGTCTGCAAGATTTAATAAAAAGGTGCAGGGCCAGCTACATTGGATAAGTGCATGTAGCCGAGTAGAAAAAGTGCAAGAACCCATACCATGGAATATTTCGATCTTAATCTTGACCCCTCAGTAGATTGAATCCCCAAATTATCATCAGCCACATCGTGGCTGATTTGTGCCATATTACAAATTACGGGGGTTAGGTCTGCCTCGCACACGTATTCTCGACGTCATTTATCAAACCGGCCCTGCAACTTACCTTCTTTCATGGATATATTCTTTCTACCATCTTCACCGCCGATTTCTCTTTAAATCCACTATACACAGCTTAGCAATTTTTCGAACGACGAATTATGGGTTGTTTCGCCACATGTAACTGCCTAATCTCGAAATATTCGAATCAGAAGGAAATCCATGTCGCGAACAGGAAAACTCGGATGAAGCTCCCCCAAAAATGTGCCATCTTTGACCAGCTTAAGTACTGTTAGATGCAGCCGAATTTTGGACTTGAAAGGAGGAAACTTACTGTCCAAAAATACAATGAGCCATTTTACACCAGAGGAATCAAAATGAAACGGACGAGAAGTTAAAAATGACGAGTTACCTCTGAACGTTTCTGCTACCTACGGGATCTGGAGACGACATTTGATTTGAAACATGGATTAAACACGTGTTGCAATGCAAATGGAGACAGGCGCAGAGTTTTCGCGGGATATGAATGTTTTATTACTTTGATTGCCGGTCATGGAAGAACAATCTGACAGAACTTTATTCGAAAATATGACGGGATACAATGGTTCCATGGACAGCGCGTATCTAAGCCCAAACGGGAAATTTTATATTGCGAGATTCTATAACTACTCCTATCGGCCTCCTCAAATTCGTTACTCCACGCCCTACAACGGTGCTCACGACTTCGGTAGAGTTCAACGACTTGTCGTTAAGCTTATCTCGCACGATGAGTACGACCTTGTACACAAGAATTATGAGTCTTCTTCTTCGCATACCTAGAAGTATTACACAGAATTGGCGCTTGGGGAAAGTTAAATGTCAAGCTGAAGTTCTAGTACTTCGGTACGTTGTACATTTTCCGAAATCTATAAGTGTCACCTACGATTTATGTGATGTACTACCACAGAGCTGAATAGACCCGGTACTTACCCGTTCTTTTCATTCTGACGAAAAACTTCGGGTGTAGATGTGCGAATACTAAATCTTGAATTCAGGAGAGGATTTGCACTACATACTCTGGAAGATACATTAATCACGATAATACAACTTGAAATTCAATACATCGACTTAGCCGGGTAAAATCATGACAGGTTTTTGACATGAGGAAGTCTGTTTATACGTGACAAGGTCCTATTTCATCGGACGAATCATCCAAGTGCAGTATATACGGCGAATGCCGGTATAGAAATCCCTAACTACATATTAACAGCCGATCTCCCGGAACACCCTCTTTGACAGCTAGGCTTTGGTCATTCAATTTCCCCATCCGTTTAGTTTATTGGAGCTGGAACCGCATGCATCGTTTGTTGGTTACGACGCTCCGTGATATGAGCAAAAACCTGTCACACCAGAAAGAATAACGGATACATATGTGCTACTGAATTGTGAATGCACCATACTCATACATGCCAACTGAATTACATCTCTCTCGTTGCTTGCGTTATTCTCAATCTTGGATGCATGGGTTCTACTATTTAGCTCTGCTTCGCTTAATCTTTCGTACCATGCGACACCGCTAATTGGCATCTATTTGTGGCCCTGTGACCCGGGAGTATGGAATATATCAAGTCGTGTGAGCAGGTACGACGTGACACGGCCGTGGAATTTCAAATCATACCTGATGATATCCTAGTGTCCTGCTCCGCCCTCTTACTGAGTGCATTTTATTTCTTTTCAACATCTAGAAGGCTGTGCAAGTCACTTGCGGATACTTCTTCTACCTCTTACCCGTTGTGTAACAAAGACTCCGTGTCGTCGCAACACGAGACAAGATGAAAATGCGGGCTCCAAGGATAGTCAACAACGACCATCTGTGCCGACCAACTGGAGCTAAGGCTGTCGGTGCTCCAATCAAATCCTCGTTTGTTTTCTTTTTTTGCAGGCAGCTTGTAAGGTGTGAGTTGCTCGAGGTCCAACCACCACCACACCCACAATCTCCCCTTTCCATAGCATAATAAAACGAATGCCCGTTTCTTGTATATAAAGCTGCTCCCCTTCAACTCTGATTTATCTCCCCTTAGTTTGTTATATAAGGCCATTTCAACTACACATACCACAAACCTCAACCTCAACCTCAACCTCAAAACACCCAAGCAAATATGTCCGACCCTTCTCACGCTGCCGGCCCTACCACATCTACAGACCCTAACAAGGTACTTTTCTTCCAGTGAATTTACAGACAGACTCTGACGATATTTGCAGAAGTACGTTAGTGATGCAAACATGAACAAAGCCAAAGCCGCCGCTGAAAAGTATGGCGTTGCTGACAAAGTGTAAGCTTATTTCACCCTCACATAGCTACAAAACACTAATCACATCTCTGTCTATAGAAAGAAGTTCATTAAGAAGAAGCTTGGAATGGGCGCCCACTAAACTCTTTTCATGTCGCATTTTTCATGTCGTTATTTCTTGTCTGAGTGAAAGAGGAGTCTTGGGTATCAATAGTCATTGTGTTATGAGGGCCGATCTATAAATAATAATCCTGCTACCAAACACCTATTTTCCCCTCGTGAATGCAGTTGGATAAATCCCGTGATCTTTGCTGCGCCTTTAGGATTACGCGTGCGTGTGCTATTCATGCACAGCTGCAGCGTAAGATTATGATGGAGCGTTTTCTGACGCTGGCCTCGTGGTGGTGGTGGGTGAATTTCGTGGAGCATACAACGTGACAACCCATTCGGTTGATATGCAGGGCGGCGGCTAAGATGTGCCGAGCGATTCGAACGCTGCTTGGCCCTTAATTTCGATCGATATTAGGTTGTGGAATATCAGTTCGTCTATATGCTTCTACACATCTACAGCTTATCTTGCGAGATACTGCAACGAAATTAGCCTGAATATAAATGGTTGAGTTTAAAAACAATAACACACAACTAGCCAGAAAGATATATGTAATTTCAACTCTTTGTGCTGGCGTTTCAAGGCTCTTCCATAAGTTACCGCTGTTGCAACAACGGGCACAGCAATCTGTATTTTGAGTTGGAATGTTAGAGTACCTAGAGTATCGCTAGTACGGCGGTACACAGCTAGCGGTGACTGTTCGTGCTCACACACCCCTGTAATCTACTCTAGCCGCAACGTGACGCAACCATTCAACTAGATCGCCAAGGTAAATAGCATACGGCTACTGAGGTTGAGTGGGGCACAATTCTGTATCGATCATGTTGTGGGTTAACTGTCATGAAATAGAAGGAAGACACGGCGTTTCCTAAAGCCAGGCCCAAACGATTGTGAAACACTAAAAGAGGACTGGGGAAGACGTTGAACGTCGTGCCACAACCATGGCGGGATCCGATGTCAGGCATTGTTTAACAGGAGTTTGCTTTGATAAAGAGTTGTTAAATTGCAAAACAAAAAGAGTATTGATAATGCAAGGTATGGACGGGTAGATGAAACGTGATCTGGGTTGGGATTTTGTGGAAAAACGGTCAAAACCAGACGTCTCTTGTATATGTACGGAGCTCCAGAGTAGCCATGTGGTTCCAACGGTACCTGGTAAACATCTCCCAGTCAATTTTGTAATGATTTCCGCCATGAAAAGCACTGGTTACGATTGAATTGATAACTTAGTTCAGACGAGAAAACCTTTGAAAATTCGAACCTCATCTTGCACCATAAGTATCTAGGAACTAAACAAGACTATTAGAGATAATAATCCCGCGTATAAATCGACAATGGCTAGCAGAATATGTAGTCCACTTTGTTTGCAAGCCCTCCTTTTCCAGATCCTGCCCTCAACTTTCTTGAAAATCTCTAGGATACGTGGAAAACAAGCCAAGGAAGCTTTAGTAAGACCCTTGAATTATGTTTACATGAGGACAAAATTTGCGCAAAGAATTGAAGAGAGATAATCGTTATTTAGTTTCTTCATGATCCAGGGATACCCAGTTACTAAGGGATCCAGACTAGCAGTATCGAGCCCATTCTAGCGAATATGCGAACCTAACAGTGTTCCCAATCTCCCCAATATTCCTAGTGTCACCACAGCTGAATATTTAAGCACCGTAGCTACTAATCCGGCTCGCGTACCTGCAGTAAGTGTACGTAACCACAACGTTTACTACCGCCGACGTTCGAGAATAGTACTTTGGGTCAGGTCATACCAAGTAGCGAGCTGACTGGGCGATGACTCGAACTGTCGCGCCTAACTAGACAATTGGGATGAAATAAAGTAGTTCTAGATCTGGGTCTGGGTATCCCTGTGACTTCAGCCCTAGGAATTTAGATTCAAGGTGTTACATAAATACGCGGGTGAGTGCTGGCAACAGGATAATATCGCTAGATTTTCGATCATGGCCGGGGGATGTTTAAAGGTATCGACAAGGTTTGGCTTCGGTACTTGCTGCCGGCTCGACGGAGTACTGACATGTGCCGAATTTTGTAGATGCATCTTGCGTTAACCATGATATGAAGAGGCCTGGGAATCCGTCCGGCTTGTGTGTGAATCCACTAGAACATTGATAAAAGCCCCAGTCATAACGCCACGGCTAGCTGTAATGATGGTGCAGGTGAAATCTTCGGGGTCGGACATGCAAAGTACGAGTAACTGTACGACCTTGATCATGGAGAGACTTCAGCATGGATTCTCGAGGCTGGCGTTCAACTAGGCAAACAGCAGACGAAGGGTTTCCGAAGTATATCAGCGCTATTCTCGTGCTCCAAAAAGCTAGCTATTGCATTGAGACTGGGAAAATGTGCATGGAGGGCCGAAATATATCGGTTCTGCATATCATACTCTGTCTAGCGCTAACAGTAGACCAAGAGATCTTCCGTAGCCAGAACCTTCGACACTGTGACCTACACGCTGTGTTAGCTAGTAGAATAGGTCAACAATTTACCGATTGCTAATGCATGAACTGGAGTGCCCCACTAGCAGTTTTCTGTACGCGTGTGGCGTGGTAGGTGTTTGGCGAGTGTTAATCATGCCTTTATCAGAGTGTTTGCGCATGATGTTGGTTTGATAAGCACGTTGCCGCTGAAGTATGGAATTAATGGCATTGATCCGATCTGATATATAGACGCTTTGAATCATAAATGATCACTCGACCTTTTACAACCAATCGTGACAAAGTGTTTGAAGGTTCTAGATATAACCCCTGTACTGTGAAACTGAGGATGTGAAGTTCGATTGTTAAAAATGTCGCGATCTTTAATGCTGAGCACCAAAGTTAAAACGATTGAGTACACAGATACCACTCGTTCTGACATTCCAGCCACACGCCCGCCCCGAGATTGTGCGATACGTCGCGCCCGACCGATTCTACCTAGTACCGAGTAGAATAGAAATATAATAAAAAGGCAAAAAGATAGTGATAGAAGTGGGATTTGAACCCACGCTCAGTTTCCCGAACCAGGAGATTATGCTAAAGCTGAAGCCTTAACCTGGCGCCATAACCAACTCGGCCATCCTACCATTGATGAATGACACTGGCCTAAATAACAATAAGAATAATATTGCATAATTCAAGACCGCTTGTGGAACGTCACAAGTTGCAGTCGATATTACCAGAACACTTCTCATGTAGAAATTTTCGAAATGACCGTTATTAAAAAATCAACATCTATGGATTGATGAGCTTTGATATTTCCTCCAGTATCTCACAAAATGAAATGGATAATATATTAGGGCTTGTATGAACGGAGAAAAGCGTTCGTTGACCAATTGATCGACCGGTCAACCACTTGATCATGTGGAATGCTTGATCCCTCGGCCGGCCGGACCATGTTGAAGGTAGCGTATCTGCACCAGTGGTCATTCGCTTTTGATCATGTGGGCGCGGTCTCCTGGCGGAGTCCTGATGCTGTCTTTCTCTTCCTGGAAACCCTTGAAATAATTTATAATTGAAAACGATGGTTCTCACATCTCAAATAGGAACACATGTCCCCCAGCCCGCCGATCACAACCCATCGACGGCACGTACCCCAGCCAGCCGCCTATACCGTCGGGCCAACTCACCACTAATTCCGCCTGAGTAGAGCACTATCACCGATAACACCGGGCTCAGGAGCAGGACTGGATTTGACTGAGGATATAAAATCGGCCAACGCCAGTGTGTACTCAACCAACTGCAGCAGCATATCAACGCAAGCAGCATATCAAAGAAATTCAGCAACAATGAATACCTACGTCCACGGAAAACCCGCCACCGAGGTCGTGGTCGAGCTCGCGCCCTATATCGCCGGAAAAACTGGCATGTCCCCTCCTCCCTTTTCCCTCCGCCCCCCGCCCCGCCATGCCACATCACTAACCCACTTACCCAGTCCTAATAACCGGCGTCACCCCCTCCACCCTCGGCGCCGAAGCCGCACTCTCAATAGCAAGCGCCCACCCATCGATCCTCATACTCGCCACCCGTTCCCCCACGGCTCTCGCCGCAACCCTCGCCACCCTCGCCGCCACCCACCCCACAGTTGCCACCCACGGCCTGCACCTCGACCTCAGCTCCCTCGCGTCGATCCGCGCCGCCGCCGCCTCGCTGCCCGCCGACATCCGCATCGACGTGCTCATCAACAACGCCGCCGTCATGGCCGCGACGTTCCGCCGCACCGCCGACGGGCTCGAGGAGACGCTCGGCGTGTGCCATGTCGGCCACTTTGCGCTCACGGCCGCGCTGTGGCCGCGTATGGCGCCGCGTGCGCGCGTCGTGAATGTCACCAGCGCGGCCCATAAGCGTGGGGACGTCAACTGGGAGAGCTTGGACTTCGATGGTGGGGAGAGCTATGAGAAGTGGCAGGCGTATGCGCAGGCTAAGACTGCGAATTGTCTGTTCACAAGAGGACTGGCGCGGCGCGGGGTGCTGAGTTTTGCGGTGCATCCTGGCGGTGTGGGGGGGACGGCGCTGTCGAGAGAGTTGGAGGCGGGGGAAATAGAGAAGGTGGTGCCGGCTGGGTACCAGTGGAGGACACAGAGCGAGGGCGCGGCGGGGTATGTAATTGCTGGCTTTGATCCGGCGATGGAAGGTTGCAATGGGGCGTATTTGGCGGAGGGGGTTGTGGCGGAGATGGCGGAGTGGGTTAATGATGAGAATGCGGAGCGGCTGTGGAGGTTGACGGAGGAGTTGGTGGGGATGAAGTTTGAGCCCGAGAGTGGCCTTGCAGGTTGAGAAAGCTGTTGTGATAAATTTGTTCTGTCTTGAATTGTGGTAGAAATTCAAGTGTAACACAGTGTCTCAGGTCTAATTTTGACTGGGCCATCTGCTGTGAACCAGGACAGATAGTAATCCAAGGTATGGATAATCTCTGGCTTAGGTTAGATTAAACTGTGTCTTAAGTTGGAGCAATACGACAGTAATTGCAGAGCACTGACGTTGTTACCAAGCATCGCTGTGTAGGAGTATCTGAAGCTCTGAGAGTGCGCATTGTATGAGACGAAACAGACGCTACATGTTTGAGAGGATCGATGGAGTGTGTTAAAGAAGAGGAGATGATTGTTGAGAGGATGAGAGCAAGCAAGCAGAAATATGACGCATAGGCTACAAAACCGAATGACCGCCGCACCGATGGTCATTCGGTTCTGGATATAGGTTTAGGGCCCGTTCACCTAACGGCTTCCGTTCCGTTTTATCACACAAAAAAGTGAACTTTCCGTTTTGTGGAAAACGGAAGCCCAAGTCGTGAAAAATCAGTGTTCACCTAACTTCCATACCCTTCCTCAAACGGAGCCAAAACGGACATTTGGAAAAGGACCTCCTGAGGTCCTTTTCGCATCCGTTTCATCAATCCCTCCTACTACAATCAACCATACAACCAAAACAAACAACCATACCACCCTCCCACCCAGGGCGTCCATTCCCATCCCCAACACCAGAAACCATCTTCTCCACCAAAACCCATCCTCCTGCCGCGCCCTGTCAGACACCCTCCCGCCAGAAACCATCCTCTCCAGAAAAAACCATCCATCCGCGGCGCCCTGCCAGACACTTTGCCACCCCCCACCACCAAAAAACATCCTCTCCACCAAAACTATCTGCCCGCCGCGCCCTGCTAGACAACTTCCCCCATGGCGGGTGATGATAGGGGGGTGTGTAATTGTCCTTGTTACCACAGTCGCTAAAAGGAAGAGTCTCTGGTGGCGTTTTTGTTGTCAAATGTAGAGAAACGGAGGCCGAAAAGCAAAACGGAACATCATAGGTGAACGACCGGTCCGGCTGCCAAGCCTGATCTTTCCAGCTTCCGTTTGGGCACACTGAAACGGAGTACCGAAACGGAGCCTACAAAACGGAAATTTTTAGGTGAACGGGCCCTTAGTCATGCCATCTATTAGGTGTCGGCACTCATCGCTCCATTTTATTTCTCTTCCTGTACACACTCAACCTTACAATTCAACGGATCGTTCTCGATCATCTCAAGCAGCTGGAAGAGACTGAGTGATTGAGTATGTAGTGGTCGCACGGTGGGTAAAAAAAATAAAAAAAATTGCGAGTCGGAGTGGGCTTGCCTCCCGAATCGATAATCAACACGGCCAACAACAGAAACCAGATCGAAACTATGATATGGAAGCTTCTATGTAGATACCGTCTCATGCTCAAAAGCCTAGGAGCCGACCGATGCCAACTGCTGGCATCGCTGCAAAATTCATTCACCTAAGTTTTGGTGCACCAGCATCATACGAGTGGCTTATGTCCCATGACTTTACACACCCCCTCACCTGTGGCTTGTACTCACACCCCAGCGCGCCTAAAAACGCCCGTTTGCCAGCAAAATGGGTAAGCGATGCGGAGTGGTACGACTTTTCGCTGGATATATGGATGGATGGAATTACCCGCCGGCTTCATCCGATCATTTCGTCCCAACTTACGGCCACGGGATGCACGCTCGTGTGGTCTGCGCAACCATTGAAGTACTTACAATATTGTAGGACTCGGAACATCGCAACATCGTAACATCGGAACATCGTAAAAACGCAGTGGCACCGGCCCGCTCCGACTGCTGCTGTTGATGAAGGGCCGTCTCGCGCATGAGTCAGCACGCGATGGCTACAGCTCCTCAAAGAAACAGCTGTCAACTTGGTACAATCATATACTAAACACTTCATGAGCTCGAATCTTCAAGTAATACTAGAAAAGAAGGTGACATTGCCCAGTTGTTGACAAAGCGACACTCCTGATTGGCTCCTCTACCCCCGGCGTCCCCCGGACCCCGGTGTGCACCGGTATGCGCCGGTACGGTCGGCAAGGCAGCGTCACGCCATCTCGTCGACGCCGTTCGGGGCCAGGCTGTCGGGCGCACGGCGCTGCTTGGACATTCTGTAGCGGTGCATATGCTACGGACCTGGGATGGAGGGGCCCAAGGTGTCATAGCTACATGTGGCATATTGGGATAGCTGTCGAAGAGCTGCCGTACGAAAAGATCGGATCGGAACATTGGGAGCTAAGCACCTGCTCTAACTAAGGATGACTTGACAGTTCTGGTTGAGTTATCTTCTGGTTTGCCTATTCCGATGTTTGCGTCTGATGGGCACTGCAGAGTAGAGTATCGGCACACCCGTCAGCCTAATGCTGACGGCGACCCCATGGGGGCCGCCGTGTCATGTCACTCCACAATCCCAAACATCTCGCCATTCCCACGATGTCTCACTCCACATCGTCGAGCGTCGTTCCACCTCCACGTCGTCTTCGAGGCGATTCTGCTGCGTGGCTTCAGCAACACTATCAGGCAGTCGCTATGGCAGCTGATGGCGCTGTATATAATCTCCCGCCTGTCTCCCCATCACCACAGCATCATCATCATCAGTATCATCAGTTTCAAGTCTCCTGACAAACACTACACTACAATACACTACAAACTACTACAAACCACTAAAACACCAATAACCTCTTACATATACACAATGTTCGCCGCTACATCCCGCATCGCCGCCCGCCCCGTCCTCCGCGCCGCCGCCCGCCCTGTGCAGCGCCGCGCCTACCGCATCGACCCGCTTGACATCCAGCGCCACCAGAACCCGGCCAAGACGTGGATCGGGGCGCTCACGGCCACTGGCGTTGTCACGTATGGACTGTGCCACAGCATTGTAAGTTACTCTTCTCTCATCTCCTGGGGATATGGAGCTGACCTGGTGGTTGCAAGAAAGTCGCCCAGGGTTTTTAATAACGGGGTTGGGAGGGGAATGGGGATGGACATGAGCATGGGTATGGGGACTGGGATGGGCATGGGAGGGTGGAGTGAGAAACAATTGAGGGCACAAGTCAGTGGGGAACAGGGCATAGGCAAGGGGTGGTTGTAGATATTGGATGGATTATGGATTGGATGAGATGGCATGGGGGGATGGGACTGGCCCGAGGACCGGCGTTTGGGAGCGTTTGCATACTAGATTTCTGTTAATGCGAATAATACAAAGCATTTTTACGTTAAAAGACTACTACCACATTGCCTGTCACCCGCCGATGTTCTCCACACCCCTAAACAAGCAGCCAGCGCTTACCCAGCACCGCCCCCTGTAATATAATGTCTCAATCCAAAACCGCTCTACAAAACCACACGATGCAGGGCCGCATAAACTCTCACTCGTCATCTGAAGTGAAACCCAAAATGTCCGGCACTGGTTGCTGAACAGACACGCTTCAAAAAGAGATGTGACGAGTCTAGCAAAACAAAACTAAAAACTACGGTACCTGGGATTCCCGCATGGTCACCCACTGCAGTACTGACCAGGCGATAACATGCTTAAATAGGGCTGAGCGGACGGGAAGCCTTGCTTTCATGTTTCTATGACCGTAGCTGATAGTTTAGCACTTTAAAGACTTTTCATGTTACGCACAGAGATGTGGTGATGCGGGTGTTTTCAAGTATGAAAGGTCATTCGTATAATTCTATGCAAGCTTTGTGCTTGCCATATTTTATCCGTCTCCAAATACATCCCGACTCTAAAAGTTTCTAGCAGCTAGAACAAGAAGAAATTCATGCTGTATCGAGCTGTAGAGTACGTGCTTTGAGTAGTAATATCGTGTCCGGCCGTTTTTGTAGTTCGGTGGAACGGAAGAGTAACGAGGACGGCTCTTACCGCACGAGGCTAGATTTGAAGTAAATTCTGTTGGATTGTGCAATCCTGCATCATCGATGATTCGGTTTTGGTCGAGTGGGCTCGGTCCTGCTGTCTCATCTATCTCATTCTGCTCGCAACTCTTCTATTCCTCTGCCTATACTTAACACCCTTAATTCATACTTTGAACACAATGGTATGTTCAACCTGTTATCACCACCAATCTTGGAACTGCTGAGCTTATAGTAGCAGATAAGAATCCCTCTTCTCTAATGCACCCATCAGAATGGATCAAAGCACCGCTTTCACACCGCCTGCTCCGTCGACTTTGAAAGTTCGGCTGACACTGTTGCCCCAGATTCTCTCACTTTACCGAAAACAGCTCTCATAAAAGCTCGCCGCTTTGTCTCTTCATCACTGATTGCGGCCCCTCTCACGAGCTGCTTCTGCGTTTTGCCTCTATCACTGGCAGCTTGAGAAGGTGGTAATGATGAAGTTTAGTTTAATCCATCCGATCGAGGAAGCAGGAGCAAAAAATCATGACGTGAACAAAACACAGCTTCGGCATGCAAGCTTTAGGGAAATAGCTGCGCACGACCAACGGACCAATCAACGAGCTTGCCGGAGCACAAAGTGGGGTAGTTTACTCAGCTGGCTGTTTACCCGGATTTCGCTTGTTTGAATTACTGTGCATCTTACTTGCTCTGACCGATGCCCAGCACAAATCAACCTTTACTATTGCTCTTCCGAACCCCCGACTTGCCGAGATGTGATAGGATTGTGCAGATCGATACATCTCCAAAATGCAGCTGAAAATTCAAGCCTTTTTGACCCAGGCTAGGCCTTCTCCACTCGCCTCGGGCAAAGCCGAGGGCCCGCAGGTTCTAGAAACGTGCGGCGGGCCTATCAAGGTGGCCCGTTAGCGACGCGCAATTGATAACTCCCGCAAATGCTGCTGCACACTCGGTACACAAAAAAGCCATTGACAGCCGTATCTGTAGTTGCGAGGAGGACGTTGGCCAGGAGTTTATTACTCACGCGTATTGTCAAATCACTCAACTGAACCCGATGATTCCCGATTGGAGGAAATGAACAACACTCAGGATCACAGAAAATAACCATGTGCTACTGCTTCAGAGAGACGGGATCTGCTGTAGTTCTTGAACCTCGGTTTGAATAGAGGATAAGCTAGGAACCAGGTTCTGTTTATCGTTGGCGTTTATGCTTCTCCGTGACCAAATTGCCGGAACTGAGGAATGGTTGCTGGAGGTGTGCATCTGCGGACTCCACGGACTGGACGCAAAACAGCCGAAATATGGTCATGAAGTTACATATATCTGTGATTAATATAGGCCTGTCAGCATGATTTACGTAAAATTCGCTTGAGAGGAACATAGAGCCTAGCTCTTCGCAAGAGGACTTTTGGGCTTGCATAAGGAACTGCTTTATGCACGTTGAGGGCGAGCAAACCTCCAAACTTACCGATATCCTCGAGTGAGCATTTATGAGCACCTGCAAACCTGGTAGCTGGTACCGTCCGTGACCAAGGAGAATTAATCCGAGGGCCACCATCAACGGGCTGGCCCACGTTAAGTCCGAAAATTACACGCCTACGTACTCGTACCAGGCGCGATGTGGCATAAACCACCACGTAAGGGTGGTGGTGGTTGTGCAACTGCGTGCTTCGCGTGCTACAGCGCCAGTCGCATGCGGCCTGGCTCGTGCGTGGCGGCGGACAGCGCCGACAATCGATAAGGTATAAACCACGGCTTTCTCCAGGTGCGGCACCGCGCTGCAGCATGTTCATCACTGTGGACGGCCGGAGAAAGAGAAGCAATCCCGGCTAGCAGCATGTAAAGGCGATCGTCACGCAGAAAGTGTGCAGCTCTCCCTGTCGGTGGAATCGGACATCTCCAGGTGGAGGCTTATAAAGGACGTCTGCTATCCGCTGCAGAGGGAAATGAGAACATCTATTTATTTACCCGTCCATTCGTCTTCGAATTTGTAGCAGTTGTATCTCGAGGAATCGATATTAACGCGCGGTTGTATGTCGGCCGGAAAATCATCTCCTACTTCAGAGAAACGTTGACGTAGCCCGGGATCGCCAAATACACCCTGGCCGAGCTACATTAGTTGTTCTTGTCCTTTCTTTCAACTGCTGGCTTCGCTGCAGCGAGCTTTAAGATCAACATAAATTCCAAGCAGAAGCAACTCTTTCTCTTTCAACTCTGCTCTCTTTCAATCTCTCTAAGTTGTTTACAAAATGGCTCGCATCCAGAAGGTAGACAGCATAGGCAAACCCAAGAAAGCGAGAATGATTCCGAAAATATCATTGCACGATTTTGAGAGCCGGCGGGAGGAGATTGCAAAACAGCTGCTGGATGCTGCAGAAAACACGGGTTTCTTTGTTCTAGTCAACCAAGAGTCTCCCTCGCCCGCTGAAATAGAGGAAATGTTTGAGATTTCGTGAGTAACATATCGTCTGAGGCATATGCAATCATACTCATCCTACACAGCAAAACCTTCTTCGACCTCCCCGCCTCCTCCAAATCCCGCTACGCCCACAACCGCGCCGACAACGCGGGCTGGGAGTTCAAATCCCAAATCCGCCCGTCAACCGGGCTACCGGACCAAAAAGAGTCTCTCCAGCTGCAATACCACCGCCGCAACCTCCCCAACCACTCCTGGCCGTCCGCCGCCGACAACCCCACCCTCGCCCCACACTTCACCGCCACCACCGCGCGGTTCATGCAAAATGTCCACACCCTCTCGCAGCGCATCCTCACCTTCTTTGCCGTCGCCCTCGGCTTCCCGGCAGACTTCTTCGCGCGCGCCCACGTCGTCGACGCGCCAGACGCCCAGTCCACACTCCGCCTCCTCCACTACCCCGCGCTCCACGGCGCGCCCACCCCGCGCGGATCCTGGCGCGCGGGTGCCCACACCGATTTCGACGTACTGACACTCCTCTTCCAGCGCTCCGGCGAGCCGGGGCTCGAGGTCTGCCCCGGCCGCGAAGCGCACACCAGCTATGCCGCAGGGGACACGTGGACGCCTGTCGAGCCGCGCACGGGCGAGATCGTATGCAATATTGGAGACATGATGATGGCGTGGAGCGACGATCGGTTTAAGAGCTTGTATCATCGGGTGAGGTGTCCCGCCGATGGGGATGTGCAGGGGGAGCGGTATTCGATTGCGTATTTTAATCAGGCGAATAAAAACGTCCTGATCCAGGGACCGAAGGGAAAGTATCCGCCGCTCACTGCGCAACAGTATATTCGCAACGCGATTGCGAGGAACTTTGCGCCAGCCGAGGAGACGAGGCCGGAGCGGGAGGAGGGAGCGAAACTCTAGTTGGAGTCGGCTTGGAGCCATGGTTTGTTTTCGGTGTTGGGCGCATCGTAGGGGCAGTGGATGGATGGATGGTGGGGGTTTTGTTTCGGTACATATATTTTGGGAGTTTGGGAGCATGCATGCGCGGATCCTGGATTTATGTTTGCTCTCTTTGCATTTCTGGGTTCTGGTCTCTGTTTACGGTAGTTTCGTATCTGAAATAAAGACATCTTTACGGTCGAGGGGTCCTAAATATTCGATCGTTACTCCTAGATGTGATTTTTTATACCAGGGATTACCGAAATCTGGCGGATTGTCTTGGAATGTTGTGGAATGGTTGTGGATGGCCAGTCACGATCGGTCTGCTCTGGTCTTGAGCTGGTGCACGCCGGCACAACGGCCATATGAACGAGATTGAAAGTGGTTTACATATCGGTATTGGGACACGTCTGTATCGCTGCATCTTTAATTGGGCAGACAGATAAGACTGACTGCCAGTGGAGAAGGAGTTGGCAGGTCGTTTTGGAGTCAGGGGGATCGGTGGGCCGCGCTTTGTTACACACGACTGGGGAGGGTGTGGGGAACAGAAGAGACCTGGATGGCAAGATATAGCACGGTTAGTGCTAGGCAGGCTAGAGATGGAGGATTCGGAGGGATTTCTATGCTTTTGAATTGTGTGCAACAATCAATATCAGAAAATTTACGTCTTCACTCCTACTCTAGCTGGATACGTATTGATACCGCACGACGGGTTTTATTATTTATGTTTATTGTAATTAAGCCAAAAGGCATCCATCGTCCCACCCATCCCATCATCCCCGCTCTAAACTCTTGCCTTGCTATTTAACTTATTCACCGTCGCCGCATGCCCCGTCACCAGTGTCTTCGCCTCCTCGTCCTCCAAATAAACCGTAAACCCATCATCATGATTCCTCCCCCCACTCCAGCCACCCCATCCAAACTGCCAATACATATCCCCCGCCATCTTCTCCTCCACCGCAATCTTCTGCCACCCCCCCACCACTGCCACCCTCGTCTCCGACGCGTCCACAGTGCGGTTCAAATACTCCAACCGCGCCGCCGGCGTCAGCCATCCATACTCTTCAAACACCACCGGCTTCCCGACCTTCCGCTGCGACGCAGCGTGGTCACGCACCCACGTGTTGCCCCATTCAACGGTCTTGCTCCACCAATCCGGGTAGCTGTGAAAAGTCCCGAAATCGACCCCGTGCGCGGCAAGCTCGGCATCGAAGTCGCCGCCGTCGGAGCCGTTGTATGCCCAGTCCTCGTCGCCGGCGTGGTTGAAGCCGCCCTCTGACCCGGTGGTCACTAGATGATGCGGGTCGAGGGATTTGATGAACTGCGCCATGGACGCCATCCACGCCGTGATGACTTCGGGACTGCACCCGGCATCGGAGCGCGGAAGGTTGCGGACGCTGTCGGCCGCGCAGCGGGGTTCGTTCGCGAGCTCCCACGCCATTATCGCCTGGGAGTTGCGATACCGCGTGACGAAGGCGCGGACGTAGCGCTGGAACGCGCGGATGACTTTAGGCTGTGTGTAGAAGTCATCGTGGTGCGGGAAGCCTAGGTTCGTGGTGTACACGTCCATGCCGCCGTAGTCGGCCCAGTTGTTCGTCAGCGCGACGACGAGCTTGATGCTCGTCTTCTCCGCCGCGCGCACGACTTTGTCGAACGCGCGGATGTCGATGTGCGCCTTGCCGTCGGTCCACGTCTGGAAGACGACGTCGGTGGCACCGGCGCCCTCGCCGCCATACTGCGGCAGCCCACCCTCGAGCGTCGTGGCGTTCTTATCGTTGAAGCCCCATGTACGCACGACCTTCAGGCCGGCGTGTTTGGCAGCTCTGAGGCCTAGTTCGACGTCGGTTTCGTTCTGCAGGGGTGTCAATGGGGTGGTTTTAGTAGGGTGGGGGGAGGCAAACGTTGTAGAAGGGGAGGTAGTAGGCATTGGTGCCCGCGAATGTGAATGGCTTGCCGTCGAGCGTGAACTTTGTGCCCTTTGTCTGTACGAAGCCTTTCGGCGCCGCGGCCTTGGGCGAGGTGGGGATGGCGGCCACGAGTGGCAACGCGAGTGAGAGGAGCGACAGGAAATGCATAGTAGGCAGCGACAGTGACGGCGGTGGTGGTTTTCGTACAGACTGTGGGGAGGTTATTTATATAGCGGGCGCGGAAAATCTCCAAGCTCGAGCCACTCAATTCTCTGCGGGGATTTGACATATGTGCCTGAATATATATTACCCCAGATCCGGTCCGGGGAATTTATCCAGCATGTAGTGTAGAACCTGGTTCAGGCACGGCGGGTGGGCGGGTAGGTGCAGATCCTGTCGGCAAAACGTCGAATCCCGGTGCTTTCCCCACAAAGTCTCGGAGTGGCTGCCCGACGGGGCCGTTAGGTGCGTAGTTATAGTGGGAAAATCTCTCATTATCCGCTCGAGGGGGTGCGGTATTGGGAGTCTGCAGGCCGGTGGAGAGGGATATTGAATGCTAGTTGGACTTGGATAGTCTAGAGGGATATTGGATGCTAAATGGACTAGGATGGCTGGTGGATCCTTCTGCCCGAGGTCCCCAGAAACAGAGGTGCAGATGAGATGATGCTTTCCCGGTTGGGGCAGAATGGGCCCTGGGGTGGCGGCGTGCGTGGTGTACATTTTGCTGGGGATGAAAGTGTAGTCGTGTTCGTTTTTAAGTGAAGTGTAATAAAGAGAAAGAGAGGAGCAGAATGATGCGTTGATGTTGGAGATGGTACTTCTGCACTGGTGGTCATTCGGTTTTGGAATATGGACTCCTGGCTCCTGGCGTCTCGGCGTGCTGATTGTGCTTTTCTCTTTTTCTTCCTACGCGCTGAACTGAATAATAAAACACGATCTCTAACAAAATTCCACCACAGTCTATGCGACAACTCTGTGGTCCGAACCAGCCCTCACCGATCAGTTTCTTCACGAGTTTTCCTATCAAGGTGATTGTGAAGCCTGTACGACTTAGCCCATGCTCAATACCAACGTCACCACACCTACCCAAACACATCATCCCTCTCCCTCCTCCTCTCCGCGCTCTCCAGCAGCTTCACGTCCCTTAACAGATCCAGATTCGTCACAGACAACTTCGCACCCATCGCAATCAGCACACGGTTCTGCTCCCGCAACAGCACACAGGTGCGGCAGCGCCAGATCCACCACGCAAACCGCCCTAGTGGATATAGCACGCAGCACAGCATGCCCGTCGCCGTCATGAATATTCCAAACGCGCGGAAGGTCTGGCGCGCCGACGGCAGAAGTGTGATCAACGCTTCGAGCGCCCACCACAGGCTGCGCAGCACTTTGTAGATGCCAATGATGAGGAGTATGGGGATCGAGTAGCGGAGCGGCGGGAACGGAAATAGCGGCGAGGGGGTTTTGGTGTAGGACATGACGGTGGATATGGGAAGGAAGGGGACATGGAGATAGGCCTTGGAGAGGCGTGCAGCGTGATTAAGGGACTTTGAACCTCGGAACTTCTTTGTTGCGGTGGATGTGTATTAGGGTTGCGGCGTCGAAGTTCGGGGCGTGGCTGCTGTGCACCGGTAGGCATCTATTTCGATGCAAACTGATGCAGCGAAAAGGATTTCCAACATGTTGGCTGTTCGTGTCTCTGCTGGTATTTTTATCGACTTGAAAGCAAAATCATCTCCACATCTAGACGTCGACCGAGAATTTAGCTGCGACAGTTTCTCATAGAGGATGGTACGTTTCCCCTATCGGATATGTCAGTAACTTGGAGTATGGGTGAAGATCTATGATTCGAACGTGGGGAAGTGGATTGATTTTGAATTAAGAAAAGCACAACACACATGTCCAGATACTTTACTTACCACTCGAATCTTCTTCACAACCACATTAAATGCTTCCTGAAAATAGAATTCCAGCGGTTGCCTGTTGATCTCCCGCTTTGTTCCAGCTTCCACCACAGCATGACGGCTTGGGCTCATTGCTTACGTAACCCGCTTTTGGCCCCACGCGTTGTCGTACCGTCACACCGTCACGTCTCCCCAGCCCATCGAATGCTCGTCAAGCCACCCTGCCTGCTCAGGCACAAGCCCTCTCCACACCACCACTCCTCTCCATCTACTACCTAACATCAGATAAAAGCGCATGCCTTATCAGCGCCAGGCCAACAACATCAACTCGCCATCACCCCGCACCTCACAGCTGCACCACACTTGAACGACGCTCAACAAACACGAACCACCCACTCGCAACCACCCCCAACGATGCCTAGTCCCCCGCCTCTGTTTTTTGTAGATCTAGATGGAGAGCAGGAAACAGACGAAGAGGGCGAGATCAGCGATAGGCCGCTATTCCTGCCGGGCGATTCGTCGGATGAGGCACCGGCACCGGTACGGGCACCGGCGCTGGTGCCTCTGGACATATCTGATTCCGACGACGAGCTGATGTACATGGGCACGGCGCCGGTTGTAAAGCCTGCGCCTGTCACGCCGGTGCAGAGTGGGAGGCGGAGTGGGAGTGGGAGTGGGAGTGGGAGTGGGGTGGTGGATCTCGACAATCTGCTCGAGATGATCGATCGATCGACTTCCAAGGCCCCGTCTCCACAACCCATGGCCTCCTCCTCCCTACAGCGCCGACCCCGGAGAGGTGCGCCGGCACAGGTGCTCGGCAAGCGAAATCACGATGACGACGATAAGGAGGTCGTCATGTCGACCTCGCTGCTGGACGAAGTTGCGCTCGTCAACAACTTGTTCAAATCTACATGTCTAGATTTTGAGGCCCCGCCCGCACAGTTCCGCCTGTCCGTGGCCGGGAGCAGGAAGCTACAAGTGCTGCTGAACTTCAGCTCGGGCTACCCAATTGAGCTGCCCGAGGTCTTGCAGGTTCCTGAGAGCGGCGGAGAGCCACTAGCAGTAATCGCCAAGAACATTACGCTGGGCCTACACGATAATAAGCCATGTTTGGAGAGATTGATGCGGGCACTGGCAGAAGCACTCGCGCAGGAGTTGGGACACGTGTCGTGGCGGTTCAAGCCCCAGCCGCCGACTGTGAAGAACCAGCATATGCTCACGCTCGCGGACTTTCAGAAGAAGATGGAAGACATCCGGTCCCATAACCTTGACTATCCGCCCAAGATGCCCGAATTTGAACGGAAAGATGGATGGAACACAGCGTTTGTAAGTCTTGCTTCAGGTCTTTACAGACCCAACTATATCTCCCGTCAGGTCGTGTTTCAAAGCACTGATATTACTAGTACATGGAAGGTTTCGCCCGCAGCCTGCTGGCTACTACCGGAGTCCAGATCGAGGGCAACGAGCGCCTCGAGTTTCTCGGCGACTCGGTCGCCAACGCCATGATCAGCATCACGATGATGAAGAAATACCAGTTAAACGAAACCGGCATGTCGGTGCGTCCCCCCTGCCCCGTCCCCTCTCACCCGCCCTAACCCCCTGCCGCAGTACCTCCACTGCATCCTCCGCTGCAACAAGCTCTTCTCCGTCTTCTCAACCGCCTACAACCTCCCCGCCCGCGCCGAAGAACTGCAGGCGCAACACAACATGCCCACGAAAATCACCGACCCCAAGAAGCAAGCCGACATTTTCGAAGCCGCGATCGGTGGCCTGTATGAAGACGGCGCCGAGACCCCCGGCGGCTGGATCACGCTACAGACGTGGTTCGATGCCCTGATCGAGCCGTGGGTCGACTGGCTGTTCGGCATGCTGCACCCGGACCACCGCGCGCGCTTCACGACGTTCAATAAAATGTGTCTGGATGACGATAGCGGCGCAAGCAGGAGATCCCGTTTGCCGTTGCCGCCGAGGGGCGCCCCGTGGAGGGGTAGAAGGAAGGTGACGCCGACGCCGAGGTCGCCGAAGATGCACCGGGAGAGGAGGGTGTCGCAGGACCGCAGGAGATCGAGGGGCGAGCCTGCAAATCCAGTTTTAGGGCTCTAACGCCTAAGTTTACCCGCTCAATTATCATTGCACCGTTCCAATACCATCCATCACCAAACATCACTACCACGACTTTCTCACCTCATCTCCGTCTCCAAAAGCATATACGCTTGTTTCCCGTTATCCATACCAAACAACATCTTATTTCGTATCTTTTCAGCATCATTTACCGGCGCTTTTGGGTTTTCTGCTCTGCTTGTGGGCGTTTTATTCATGGAGTTTTGTCTTTCTTTCGTTTTTCAGTTCTGCATAGGGAGGGGTATATATCGTACGCGTGGTGGTGCGGTAGAGCGGTGGAGTGGTGGGAGAGGGATGGTGGTGTTTTCTAATTATTCATTCACTGTTATGGCCACTGTCGGAGTCTGGTTAATGACCTCTATTTTACACCATGTAGGAGAAAGGTGCAGGTTTTCGAGTGATGTGAGGGCATATAGTAGATTAATGATACCGTGTCGCTCTGGATAGCGACAGCTATGCAACTATATAGTTAAAATCCAGAGGTGCAGACTCGTTCTGCATACATATCACCATTGTGTGATGATGGCTGGCCGCCGAAGTGCACGACCGTCGACGGATTTTATTATGGTGGTGGGTCGAGGTGCTGTTACACCAGATCCATTTCTGGAAGCTCAATCCATCTTGCCCATCGTCCCGAGCATCTACATCATCCCATCATTCAACTGCGGCTCTGTTCACACCTCCCCACTTTCAATCCGCCATTCAATGCACTAAGTGTCCGACGTCGTGATGTTTCATCTGGATCAGATCTTCTTCATTGTTTCAAATGATTCCTACGCGACCCCGCTGTTTCTGTCTTCCGAAGCCCAGGCACAACCCGTTGGAAGCAATCTGTACGATTGCCAAGTTCTTCAAACAATGGGTTTTAGATGAGGGCCGACAACATCAACATGTCTAGATCCCAAAAATAGGTCACAAGATCAAATATTCAACAGACACCAAGACACCAAGATTCCCGGAATTTTTCGCATCGGCTTCGAAAGGAAAAAACATTGGCATGCAGGGAACGGAGGCGGCCCGAGCGGGAATGGCTGAGGTTGGCCAGCTGGCATGGCTTAGCTCAATTAGAGTTTAGTGGCCATTGCTTCCATCTTATCTCATCAGCACAACAAAAACTCTGGAATCTCCCAGCCCAGCTCTCCCTTCATCGCTTCATCGCCTACGTATACCTCCTTCTCCTACCTTTCACCCGTCCTTTCGCTAGGCCAGCAACACCTCTTTCACAGAAAGAGCGTGTTCCCAGAACGACGAGCTTCAACCTGGATTCCGCGTCCGCCCTCGCAAACGTGTATTCTCCCGCCAACTCCCCCGTTTTCCGCCAGTTCCTTCGTCCCTCTATGGGATGGTGGGTACGATACCCCCTCCACTGTCGAGCTCCTCGAGCTTGGGCTAATTGTGTTTGCAGAGCCACTCTCTCGAATCCGATCCCCCCGTGTCCTCCGCCCGCACCTCGACTGCCTGTACCGCACCGTGAATTTGCTCGGCGGCCTCGGCTGGCACGTCGTCTGGCTGTTCACGATATGCTTTACAGGCTCCCTGGCCCTCTATGGGCTGGGGAAAGGCGAATTGGGGTTTCTGGATGCGGCGTATTTGAGTATTACGGCGGCGACGGGGGCAGGGCTGGGGAATGTCGCGCTCAGCGAGGTTCCAAAGGCGAGCCAGGTGGTGGTTGCGCTGTTGATCGTGGGCGGTGGGCAGGTGGCCATTGCAGCTGGGGCAGTGAATATGCAACGGCTGCGGGCGGGGTGGGAGCTGGAGGCTATGAGACGCGTGGCCAACACTACGTCGTCTGCCGTGAGTGAGGAAGACACAGAGTCCGACGCGACACCTTCGGAGAATACCGACAATGTTCCCAAGCTGTCTGAAAAAGCAAGTTTCGAGATCTTCAGCAATACACCCCAGTCTTCAATCACCAGGGGGCCCTACGGACCCGAAGACGCCTACAACAGCCTCTTCCGCCGCCACGAGGCACTCGGTGTGCTCTGCTGGCTGCTTCCGGCATACATACTGGCCTTCCAACTTCTCGGGACGCTCGGGCTAGGTCTCTATATGCAGTATTCAGGGGGCGACATCCTCGTGGCCGATGCTCACGGTCTCAATCCCTGGTGGTGGGCGGGCTTCAACACTCTCTCCTCGTTCGCCAACTCCGGGATGTCACTGCTGGATGCGAACATGACCCCCTTCGCTACTCGTGGAATGCTCGTCGTGCTCCTCCAATGCGCGCTCATTCTTGCCGGAAACGCAGCCTTCCCGCTACTTCTACGTCTGCTTCTTCAGGCCCTCAAGCCCGCATCCCTACCCGGTCTCGCAGCCCTCACCGCTCCCGACGCAGCCACCATCTTCCCCTACCTCGTCGCCCACCGCGAGCGCCGTTGGCTCGCCGCCATGCTGGTAGTCTTCAACACACTCGACTGGACCACCTACGTCCTCGCTGCGCCGTCCACGCCGTCCCTGCGCCCCCTCTCGACATCCGCACGACTCCTAACCGGGTTCTTCCAAGCCCTCAGCATCCGCTCGGGCGGCTTCGGGATCGTGTCGATCCGCGAGCTGCACACCAGCGTGCTCCTACTCTACGTGGCAATGATGTACATGACCGCCTTCCCGCTCACGACCCCGCCCAAGAGCCATCCCGAGGGGCGCTCGGCGCTGGCGTGGACAAAGACGCAGTTCCATGGCCTGATGCGCGCCGGCGACCTGCGCTACTTGGCGACTGCGGTGTGGGCGGTCGCGACCATCGAGGGCACCCGGCTGGGCGAGGTGCTGGCGACGGTGTTCGAGGTCGCGAGCGCGTACGGATGTGTCGGCGTCAGCTTTGGGGATACAAGGGACGGACGGCTGGCGGTCGTTGGTGGCTGGAAGGGCGGGAGTAAAGCGATACTTGCGGCGGTGATGCTGGGGGGGAGGCTGAGGGAGGTAAGACGGGGGCTGTTGATGGGGTGGGGGCAAGCAGACGACGCCGAGCAGGAGGAGCTATAAAAATTGTGCGGGGGATTTGGAAAAGTGTGTATGCATATGGATGTGGAAAAAATTGTGAGAGGAGAGTGGTGAAAACAAAAGTTAGTGCTTTTTGCTTATGCAGATAGGAGACAGAAAAATAGAAAATGGAATTGGTGGTATGGGTGGCCGGCGGTGATAAACCGTGACTTGAACTTGTGGGACAAAATCTATCCAAAGAACCTGATATTGCACAATACACAGCCCATCATTGTTCCCGCCATCCCTCCGAGGGCCAGTTTCCCAGCTCGTTCGGCGGCGGCCAGCCATTACCACACAACAGTGGTATGTACACATACAAAGACCGCCCCATTCAAGTTTCTCCCGAGTCTCCCATCATATCATGAATGCGCTCTCAGTCCCACCCCACCTTACATTATCCAACAAAACCCCCAACAGTACAACCAACGTCCCACACGATGTCCACCACCCCTGGCCCGCCTGTCCCAATCTTCACCGTCTTCACCGTCTTGCAAGACTTCTTCGCCGCACTAGCATACGTATCCGCCATCGTGGCAGTGGTGATGTGTACGTTCTGCTACGCCATCGAGCCCTATATTCCGGTCGGGAACGAGGATGAACTGTGCAATGATGGTTGAAACTGAGACAGTGAGACTTGAGTGACTGATTGGAATTTGGGACGTCGGTATGAAATCAAAAAGGGCGCTGGGTGAATGAATGGGTGGATGGGTGGATTGGCGTAGCGTTTGGTGCTTGCAGATAGAAAAATATAGTTCTGGAGCGATGCTTGTCCCGTCTCTGTCTTCTATGATCCTACTTTTATTACCCCGAACTTATCAAAGTTTATAGTCGTGAGTTATAACATGCTTTGTCTCTCACTCTCTCCACGACGTCCTGCAACCGCACTCTCCTGTTGGAAACAACCCTTCGTCGCCTCATATATTCTCACTCGCGACCGCCCGTCCACTCGCCGCCGCCGGCTCAAACCTACCATAGCATTTCAGTATCATAAAGGCCATATCATGAGCGACAATGGATTGGCACATAATGCGACAGGACGGGATGGGCCAGGGCCGCAAGAGCTGCAGTCTAAAATGGCTCCGTAAAATGGCAGTAATGCCCAGATTGATGCCCAGAATGACCCTGTACTCCACTAGCCACCCTATCACTAAATAATGACCGCTCTATTGCGGTTGGACAAGCTCCCTATTACTAAAGTATATGGGCTCGGGTCTCTTCGCTCTTGTTTCTGGTCTTGTCCTTCTCTTCCTGTACACTTAACTCACTGAACCGAATAATACAATACGAACCCGACAATTTGTACATGTACGGACAGACTATCCGCTCTTTCGAACAGGCCTATTGGAGTCTAGTCCGTCAGAAGATACCAAGTTTCTGGCAAGCCGGGAAGAGAAACGCACGACTTCTCGCGATTCGACGCCATATTGCTGAACAGTACAGATTCTTGGGACTTGATAGTGAGCCGGCGCTGGATTGAGTTATCAATTATCTACATGTCTGTTCTCTAGAGATTATTGACTAAAATTCCCAAAGTTTCCTCCAAAACGTTGCAGGTCCAATCTGTAATTTTGCCAGCTGCTTATATTCGACACTACACCTCCTTAAGGCCGATATAGCGGCCTAAAAGACAAGATGATTTAAGGAACCTATTATGAAATCATTTCCTCTATAGGTATTTGCTCTCCGCCAATGTTTTGGATGTTGTTGATGCTGACTGTAAGGATGGTGCACGCTGACAGTTTACGGGCATGTATCCGCAGATCATGAATGACCTGTGCCGTGGTTATAAAGGCGAACACCCCAAGTATAAGTTGTTGGTCTTTGGCATTCAGAAGTTATTTGTCGACCCATCGACATGTAATTGATGCATGCTGATTTAGACAGACATCTGCACCGGCAATCATTCGGTTTTGGTCATGTGGGTTCAGGCTTTCTGGTGTCTGTCTCGTCCTTTTCTGCCTTTCTCTTTCTCTTCCTTCACACTCAACCGAACCATACAATACGATCTCCAACAAATGCCTTCTTGCGCCCTATCTTCTCCCACGAAATCAGCAGGCCGCGTGTCGGCGATGGATCGGGTCGGTTGGCAACCAACAATTTATGAATCTCGGGCCCGTTTCTGGTCGCATTACTCTGCAGAAACTGTGTTTGTCCAGGAGCAGCTGTTCATCTGGTAACGAGCTTCTTCTTCTCACGCTGTTCGATAGTTTCGGAATACTCTTCCGGGCCACCTTTGTGGAGGTTTCTGGGCCGTCGACTGTCCCGACTACACAGCACGATTGGTACCTACCCCAGAATATGTCACCATGTTATGTAAGTAGTTTGCGGTGGTACTATTTCTGGACATCTTCATCCGAAATCAAGCGTTCTCAGCGATACGTATGCTTGCCGATCTGTGTTCCGGCTCCTTGGCGTTTGATCATTGCCTCTTTGTCTCACAAATTACGAACCTGGTCCTCGGACCGACGATCTTTCGGCGAACAGACTCGGAAGACCGCACGACAGCACGACAGACATGCCACTTCGCTCTTTCCGTATCTTCACTGTCCGTGCCGTCGGCGGAATTGTAGTCTGAGCGCCACTGGCAGCGACCACGAGGTGATTGGGTGCTGTAAGCGAACAGCAGCGAGCCCATCCTCGCACCTATTTGCTTATGTGCACCGGAGGCACCTCCGCCCCACAAATTCACACGCCTGGGGAGGACCGTCTCCTTTTTTTTTGTGATGCTGACTAGCTTCTTCGCTGGGCACTGTGGCACTTGGCACTGTTTCGGTTTCATCTTCAGGCTAGTCTGAGCAGGGAAAATGTTATTTCCTAGTGGCCTCTTGGCGATATCAAACTGGCCTTGATCCATGCACGCCTGCGTTGCGAGAGAGAGATGATCGGTCGGTACAAGATGGAGAATTCAGCCCAGCAGCCCGCGATAATAAATTGCTAGGACGCCACTTGCATAGTACGGTGTCCAGTGTGGCAGGTCGCTGGGGCACAGGAGATACTTATGTCGGTTGCTGCCCACCTGTGCCCCTTCGAACTGTCTGTCGGCTTAGTAGGGCAAGTTGCTCTTCGCATGTGCATATAACATCGACTCTCAGCTCAGCTCTTGCCGCTCGTTCTTCAAGCGTTGACGCCACACAAGAAGGAAGGGAAGGCCTAAAGGGCATAATTTATCAAAAACGCGCAAGTACCGCCGCCTACACCCATCGATCGCTACATATATCCAGGGGGCTCCGGTTGTTGTTGGGGACATCTGCTATTTTTCCTTTTTTCCGACTTGATCGGTCTGTCCTCTTGGATTGCTTTCGACAACATCCACCACACTCTTTCAACACAACACCAACTTCTCCACGATGTTCTCGAAACGAATCAGCACACTCCTGCTGGCCATGGGGCTGGCCCTGATGGTCATTCTCTCGATTTCGGCTTACCGCTTCCCTAATGTGCCGCGCGACGTCAAAAACAGAGTGGGGAATTACTGGAGGTGGGTTTTGACTTTCTGTGTTGCATTTTAAACTTCACGACACTAGCTAACGCGTAAGCAGCAATTCACCAGAGAACCCCGGTTCACGACCGCCGCCGCCCCCGCCGGATAGCGACGTCGAGGGCGAGGAGGATCTGGACGACGAAGAGCCGGCCACCGCATCGTCGTCGAATCTCGCATGCGACGTGCCCGAGTCAGATAAATGCTACGACCCATACCGCGAGCCGGGCTACTTCTGGCAGCCGAAGGGCTCCTACCGTGACAGCCGCTGGATCCCGTTCACCTCGGACCTGATGTCCGCACCGGACCCGCCCGCAGCGACCTATCCCGCCGACCCAGCAAACATGCCGACCTTCAGCATCACTCCTCCCGAAGAGGAGTTCCTAAACTCACCGCACACACCACCCAACCTCATGAAGGACCTCCTCACCGAATACAAAGCCCTCAAAGCCCAGTCGACGCCGGAATCCGTCACCCTCGCCGCCGAAACCCCCTACACCGGGCCCATGGCGTTCCTGCAGAACCGCCGCATCCTCGTGCTCGGCGACTCCGTCGACCGCTTCATGGTGCAGTTCTTCTGCGCCGAGCTCGGACTGGACATGACGCAGTCGCCCGTGCGCCAGAGCACCGCCGCGTGCCACCTGCCGCTGCTCAACTTCACGCTCGTGCACTGGCACTTCTCCGGCTCGTACCCGGCACGCCCAGACTGGTGGTGGATGCCGGAAATGGAGCAAGTCGCATTCGAAGACCGCCTCCCCGCGATATGGGCCCCGACTTTCAACACCACGCTCGGCACGACCCGCCCCGACCTGATCCTGTGGCAAGGCGGCCTCTGGGACCAACGCATGTTCTGGGAATCCGGCGCCGCCGCCGCAGACCCCGCGCTCGCCTCCCGCGAGCGGCAGATGGCATGGAGCGAAACCCGCTTCGCGATCGCGCGCCTGCGCCAGTTTGTCAAGCTGCTGAAAGAGACCCTCGGCGCCGACACACCGATGATGTACCGCACGGTCACGATGCACCGCGACTCCTCCGGCAACGACGCGCTGATGTACGAGCTCGACCGCATTGGACGCGCGGTGGGCCGCGAGGCGGGCGGCGAGGTGTTTGAGTGGGGAAGACTGGTGAGTGGTGACCAGTGGCTGTATATGGACAAGACCCACTTGAGCCGTGGCGAGGCGAGCTGGCTGTATATGAATATGCTGCTGGGCTACCTGAAGCGTGCTGCTGGCGAGGGGGGGTGGGCGGAGTGTAATGCTGCGTATAAGGGCTGGGGTGGACGGTAAAGACGCACCCACGAATTATGACTGCAGACACGGGGAACGTGATGGGGCGGGGGAAGCGGGGGAGGGGGGGCAGGGCGGGAGGATATGACGGAGGGGGAATCTTTCTACTTTTTCATGGCGTTTCGGGGATGACCTTTCTATCAGCGCGTTGGTTGCGTCACAAACACTTTTCTTTTCATATTGCCGCATTGCGCACTTTTTTACATGCATGTATGTACATTCTGCAGATGTTCTATATAAATCGGGGAAGCTAGAGCAGTGGGCATGGTGGGCTTAGAGATACTTTATTTTATACAACATTCAAGAAATGACGCTTTGCATATCTGGTGGTTTTGTGTGATGTGCGCGGGTTGAGTGTTGAAGGAGGGGCGGTGCGGATGTGGTGTGAAGTGCGTCCCGTCGGGAGGTTGCAGTGGTCGACTCGGGAGAGTGCAGATGTTGCGGCCCTGGCCCGTCCCGCCCCGTCCTGTCGCATGATGTGGCCATCCGTTGGCCCTTGTGTTATGCCTTTGTGCCACCGAAATTCTTCCTATGGTGGGCTTGGGCGGATAGGCGGGGGACAGGCGGCGTTGGTTAGGTAGGGCGAAGGGAAACACGAGTGAGCAGTTGTGAGGCGATGCTGACTTGCTGCTAAAGAGATGTGGGCAACTGAGGGGGTGGAGAGAGCGGTGGGGATATTTGGGCCTGCGATAATGAGAGGGCCAGGGGTTGGGGAAGTAAAAGTTGGGGAAAGATTGAATGTGCAGTGTTGATTGGGCAATAGCGATGGCGAAGTCTGGCCGCTGATGTGATGTACTTGGGTTGAATATAGACGGCAATAGAAATTGCAGTATCAAGAATTTTTTCACCGGGCTGGATATGGCTGGCGTTGCACGGCTGGCCTGGGAAGTAGACCGGGATGGCCAGTCGTTTAATGAGTGCGGGCGACGCAGGACGGATGGGCATCGTAACCGGTAGTTGCGTGGCCACTATACTAAGGGACGTGTGAATCAGCACCACTTTATACTTCGTTCTGCCGCTCTGTGGTGTCAAAGCTTAGACAGATGGACCCGTGTCCACGGCGGAGTACCGTGCATCACATACCATGGTGGCGTGGCATTGCTCGATGCTTCTTCGACTCTCTGCTCTGGCTCTGGTGGATCTATGTTTACACAAGAACCGTGCCTCCAGGGCCGTCTACTTCTAACGGCCGAAGTCATGTTACGCAGGCGGTGGAGGATTTGGCTGTGTTCCTGAAGCTAGGAGGGCTGGGCGGGGATCGATGGGCTGGAACGTTGTGTGCAGTCCTGCTGTGGTAGAGATACATTTACAGTTGGCATGTGAGAACAACAATTATATCGGAATATAGTAGTACCGGCGCAGATTAGAAGCTAGAGAGTGGAGTTCCTTTGTATAGAGCGTGTTCTATTTGTAGCGGAGAATGTAATTAGGTCTCGCCGAGAGTGTGGCGAAGACTGTGACGAGTGAGGAACTGTGACAGATGGCACCTGAACCTGTGTAGGTAAAACAAAGAACTTAATTGCATTGATACAGCTCCGAATCCTCAATAATACATTATATATAAGTATGAACACCCACAAAATAAACATGCGCAACACTCCCACAACGCCTGCGCCTCCACAACCACTCCCTCCCGTCGGCCCACAGCCCCTACGACTGCGGCGCCTCAAACACATTTCCCCCCTTCGTAGTGTTTGACCACGCCCCAGTGGCCTGGTCAAACACCGGCTGCGGCGGCTGATACTCCTGCCCCACCGGCGGCTTCCCCATACTGCCGCCCGTCTGCATCGGCTGCAACGCGGCGGGGCCCTGCTGATACGGCGGCGCCGCTCCATACGGTCCCTGCATCGGCGGTGGGGGAGGCGGCGGCGGCGTGGCCCCCGAGTTTTGCGGCTGTAGTAACGGCGCCTGTGTGCTTCCTGTCGGCGTCTGCTGCACCATGGGCGCCACGCCGCCGCCGAACTGTCCGGCACCCGCGAGCGCGCCGACTCGCTGCGGCTTGTTGCGTTTTTTGCAGCAGGTCATGCATGCGATCACCGTGATCACCGTGGCGAGCAGGCCGATGCCCACGATTGGCCCGAGGACGGCGGCGATCTTGGCGCCGGTGCTCCAGGAGTCGAAGCCGGTTTTCTTGGGGGCGTCGGTGGGGTTGGGCTTGCGGGAGGTGCTGCCGGAGGAGGAGGAGGAGGAGGAGGAGGAGGAGGAGGAGGAGGAGGAGGAGGGTGGAGAAGCCGGTGAAGAAGAGGAGGAGGAGAAGGAGGGGTAGGAGGAAGACGAAGGGGTGGTAGAGAAGAGGGAGTCTGAGATGCCGGAGACGGCGGAGGAGCAGAAGGAGTCGCCGATGCAGGATTGGTATGAGTAGCAGCAGTAGTCGCCGCAGCAGGTGGTTTCCGAGTCGGTGCAGTACAGGCCGGAGGGGCACAGGCCGAGCTCGATGCGCTTTGTGAGCCCCAGGGCGCGGGCCGAGAGCGCGCGGGGGGAGGTGTCGGATGTTGGTGTCGGTGTTGCGGCGGACAGGGCGGCGAGGCCTAGGAGGTAGAGGATGAGATGCATTATGGGTGGTATAGTCTCAAGCTATGTGATGTATTTCCCTCTGGTATTGATTCTTGTGCGACAGTGGTGACAGTGAGTGACGGTGGTGAAGCTGAAAAACGAAAGTGTGTTGATGGCCGCGATAGTAATGAGTGATTGACGGCGGACGCTCAACAAGATTTATGTGTAGAGTCCGGACGTCCAGCTCCAGAAGGGAGTATAGACGAGAGGCTTTATACGACTCGCCACCCGTGTGCTGCAAGTGCGGCTGAGGTATCGTGTGTACCATTCCCGTATTCGGTCCTCGGAGGTTACATGAGCAGGTAAATGCTGTGCATCTGTGGTGGGCACAGCCGCTCCACCATTCTGTATCCAACATACCTATGATGCTCAGAGACAAGCATTTTGACTAGATTTCGCTTGTTGGAGGCTTTTTTGTTCCTGTCACTCGTGATGGGCGTCGCGACGCGGGCAAACCCTGCCCGTCCTTGGCGTGCGCAGCAGACTGTGTGACTAGAAAGGGGATAAATAAGCAATGTGAACCTTAATTAGCGATGCAGGGGAGGGGACGGCTTCGCGAAGCCAACCAACGACGGATCGCGGTGCTGCATGCATTCGAGACAAAGAAACCCGGAAAGTCGAGGCCTCGAATTGTGGGAGACGAGAACACATCTCTAGCCTCAATTGATTGTGCAAGATCCGAGAAGACCCGCGCTGTCATCAATAATACCCCTATTAGCTACATCGCTATTGGCCCTCTGGTGTATCTAGACGCCTGAACGTGTAGGTATATTTATGCGCAAACAAATATTCTTCTGGTCCTGGCGTCTCTCCTGCTGACGATGGTGTTGGAAATATTCCTATTCTAAGTACCATCAAGTGCATTTGTTAGCTTGTAGAGCAAAAGGCCCAGCGTTAAGCCACCAGTCGACTGCTTACATAGTTGTTAGAATTCGAAACCTTCACCAAAAAGTGCTGTTGGTGGCTTTTTAGTCTTTCCAATGCTGTACTAGAGATATAAATCTGAATGCACTTTGAAGTACCCATCACAAGACATGAAGGTAGCTAATGCAGTGATAAATTTAGATGAGGTCATCAAGCCGTCTCGTTTGCTGTAATTCAACTGGCTCCCCCCCACAGAAGTAGAAATAGAGTATTCGGATATTAGGCCAATGGCGTGCTTGAGTGTGTGCGTTGAGTCGCGTTCGATTCATCCGAACCAGTGTTTCTTTTGTGGAACAGTTCTACAGGGAGATGTATTATTAGAGACGACTATATAGCCACAACGCCACGTTAGCCATCTCCACATTGTGATGAGAAGTGAAAGCAAAGATTACATGAATCGATATTTATCTGTCTGGCTGAGCAAAAAAACACTGAAAATGTCGTGGGATTGTGAAATCCTTCTAGTCCGATACTTAAAAACTTAGAAACATATCTTCAAAAGAAAGAGTCGACTTGTGGCGATATGTTTCTGAAGCAATCTAACCGTGCAGCCTGCTGCTGTTGAGAATGCAGACATCAGTTACGCTGTGGCTTCATGACTTAGTACTCAATGAGGATAGGAAGAGGCTTTAGACGTTTTTTTGCGTGCAATGATAAGAAAAGAGTGGAGCAAACAGGTTGAGTGGTCTGCAGAAGAGAAGAAGTTTCTTGTAAAAACAAAGCCAGAAGCTGCGATAGAAGTTGCAATCAAAGACCGAAATTCACCCAGCAGCAGCAGACCTTTCGGGCCAGAATCCATTCACGTTATGTAATCGGCCGCTCATCTTCTGCAGGGAGTTCCATGACCGCCCAGATACGAAAAATTATCACAACAGAGTATATTAAGAATTTAATCATATCATAAATCTTGATTGCACAAAATCAGCTTCTTTTCAGTTTGATACATGCATTCATTGTTATGCGTCGTTCTGGTAGATTCAGGGCGCCGGCGTGAGGCTCGTGAGATGCTACTTTAACTTGACTTCCGCACCTGTGTTTCCTCACTTTCTGCATTACACCCGTCTTTCTATAGGGTTGACCTCTTCATCTCTTCATCTCTTCATTCTTCTTCATCTGTCTCTCGCGTCTGCAATTTGTTTCGTTGCATTTTGAAGTAGCATTGTTCTATCAGGTTAGTTGGGATTCATTCATGCGTTTTGGAAGTTGGCGTTTGCTTACAGTGCATTGCAAGAGCAGTGAAATTCTTCATTTTAGATGGATTGTTTCAATGGTTCTCGGCACTAGTCTCGTGTCCACGCGGTGTATCGATGCTAGTTCCTCGGGATGAAAGTGAGTGCAACAAAAACGCCAGGCTGGGAAAGAGACCATCTGAGCTCTACTAGTAACAGAGGTACGCTAATTCCTAACAGTCAGCCTGGGTTCTAGTTTGATTGATTCCGTATCCAGGCCACAAAAATACGAGAAACAAGCAATTGGGGATCTAGATCGCATCAGGATCGACATCAAGCTTCATCTCGTGCTCGTTACTTTACTACGATCGGCTACACTACGCTTTTAGATTACATACGGCCGGGTCGTGGCCCGCATTATATCTCCTCCAGCCCCTGAGATAGGTCAACCACGTGGGATAGATTCACGATGATACTCAATTGGTTTTACGTGATGAAACTGTCCATTGCAGATGAAGTTTCTGAGACATTTCAGCAACCCCAAGATCTGCAGTTTCATGCGTGGTCACCTGAATAGATCCAGCATCTACAGCTCCTACAAGTCCACCAGAGTTAAGAACCAGGGATAAGACAAGCATTGGGGCTAAGAAAGCCCAAGGTTAGAAATATGTATCACGGAGATCTACTATGCTCTTGATTCAAGGAGCCCTACCAGAAATCTTACTCCTGGCTGGTTCTATCCCGCATTTTCAATCATAAGCGCAGTATGACAAAATCGGCACCTCCTAGGCTGGCTTACTGAATCGATTTCTTTCACACAACTCTTCACATGGGTATTTATCCATTATTCTCCGGAAGTAGTACGGTTTATAGATCTACATTACACTTATTCTACTAAGGATGAGTGTTAAGCTTTTTGACGTTTCGCTTAACAAGTTGACCGGGCGACCTACATATTTGCCAAGTGGTCTACGGAAATATTGGGTGTATCGATCGGAACACACGTGCCCACGCGTGAAAACGTTTTGTGCCTCTGAACCTTCAACATATCGGTATAGAATTTATTACGATGCGAAATGACTGGGAATACATTCTGTCGCTTTCATGCATACCTAATAAAAAACAGGAGGGATGTTCCGTCCCATCGTGAGAGTTTCGGCTCCGTCGAACGTGTCGGAAATCTGAATCAGAGAAGCGAACAGATTGATCGAGGTTGATAACTGGGGATGCAGCCCAAATACATTTATCTTCCTGGAAACGAGGATTCTAATACCCAAGCTTGAATGGTTTCTTGCCTTAGGAAGGGAAGAAAACTTGGACTATCTTCTTTCAAGGCATCTTGATGGAGAAAGTGTTCAACTGTCAAGACGAGATTCGGAATGAGAAAACATGGCCTTTGCCAAAATCTGCAATGCAAAAATGGAAGTTATTTCAACTTTAACACAGGTCACGTTCCATCTGGTCTCAGGCTGAGGCTCTTGTGAACGTTGCTATAAGCGCGGACGGCGTGCACGCCGGACCGGTTTCAGGATGGAAGGAGACTGGCTCGGGCGGTTCCAGCACATGGTTGGCTGCTCTTGTTCCTGGTGGCAATCTTAGCGTTTATAATTATAAGCAGTAGCCCGAACAGAAAACAACTTTGTTTTCCTCAGCGCAGAATTGCCGGCTCTGTATGGATACCAAAGGGAAATAAGGATACCCGAAATCGAAATCCCGGACACTCCATGTATAGCACGGCCGGCGCCTGCTCGATTCCGCCTCTGAGACGCAAGAGAGTGGCACAAGGTAGAGTGCGAGGTACAGAGTACTTATCGCATGAATGCCCCTCTGCACCTCCTGGCCTTTCCAGTGTCCTGCTGAGTTGAGCTCAAGGCGGTCGCCAGCATCAGCTCTCTTTCTCTCTCTCTCTCTCTCTCTCTCTCTCTTCTTTCATTTTTTCTCTCCTACCCTTCGTTTGCCAACGCCTAATCACTCTCGTAACGAGCGATCTTTTCATTTTCCAAGACAGGCCGGGCCTGATCAACATTTAATTCTAATTCACACATTCTTTCTACAAATCGCCTTGATGGTGCAATTAAATATTTTATTAGCGGTCGCGGGGTTCGTAGGTGTAGCAGTCGGCCAATCATCGCCTGCACCAACGGTGAGATTAACATCGATCAACGCGAACGTGGTGGGAATGAAACCGGAATACAAGGTGCCAGGCCTATGTCGACGATATGGACAACAGACCGTCGTGGCAGGAAACCGGCTGTTTCTTTTTGGCGGGCGGCAAGTGATCGACAAGGGTAACGGGAGAATTGTCAACGAGACTAGTATGCCCGCTTAATTCTCCGCCATGCCTTATCATGCTAATCTGTGCCCACCAGACGAAGAAATGCTAGTGCTTGACCTCGACGAAGAATACACTCTCGGAGACCGAGGCAGCATCCCGTGGGAACGCATCCCCGCTAAAAGCACCATAAACCCACCGGCCGTGAAGATGGGCGGGCTCTACACGAACGCCAACGACACCAAGCTGATACTCTTCGAGGGCCAGGTCCCGCCTGAGCAGGGTGAGCAGTCCTCCTCCATGTGGTCTTTCGACATTCAATCAAGAATGTGGACGGCCACTGACGAATGGAAATGGCTATCCACCAATGGCCGCAACTTCCCGTTCCGGAAGTCACGGGGCGCTGTCGTCAACGTGCCCGGGAAAGACGAGGGCTACTTCATCGGCGGACTGTCGGCCTACGAGAATTCCACCTACAAGGGCTGGTACTACCCCGACACCGAGCAGTTCGTCGAGCTGGACACGGGCAGAGGAACGAAGCTCGACAACTCCACCGGGCTGCCCATAAAGCAAAAGCGCATCGGGCCGTCAGCAGTACACATCGACTCCGTCGGCGAACAGGGCATCATTGTCCTCCTCGGCGGCACCGAGGAGCACACGGTGCGCCTTGCTGCACCGCCCATCGGGCCGCCTAACAAGCTCGACGGGCTCGACCCCAACGACGTGCGCGTCAACCCAATGTCGCAGATGGACGTGATCTGGATCTACGACATCGCCAAGCGCAAATGGCACTTCCAGACAGCATCCGGCGACAGCGCCAACCGCCCGTTCGCACGCAAGAACTTCTGCAGCGCCGCAGTCTCGGGCGAGGACGGCCAGAGCTACATCTACGTCTTCGGCGGCGGCACCGACTACCGCACGCCGATGCTAGGAATGAACGACACAGCGTACAACGACATGTTCGTGCTCACGCTCCCCGCCTTCCGCTGGCAGCGCGTCAACCTCGGCCCCGACGGCCAGATCCCCACGCGCCAGGCCATGACATGCCACGCCGTCGACAGCCGCCTCTTCATCGTCGGCGGCACGGCCGTCGACGCCACCGAAAAGTCCTGCGCCTACGACGAGCTGCGCATCTTCGACATGACGGCGCTGCGCTGGATCACCGACTACGTGCGCGCCACGCCCGGCCCGTTCGTGGTCCCCACCGCCATCTCGGACACGGTCGGTAACCAGCGCGAACCCGCCGTCGGCTGGGACGACCTCGCGCTGCAGCAGCTGTTCACCGGTAAGCCCACGGGCGAACCGGCGCTCGAGCAGTCGCCGCAGGGCACGTCTAGACGCGCGATGCAGGCGACGTGCGCGGCCGGCGTGCTCGCCGGGTTGCTGGTCCTCGCTATCGGCACGACGATCGTGTGCATCCAGCGCCGCCGCAGGGATATCGACGAGATGAATGTGCAGCTCGAGCACCTGAAGTACCTGTTTGGCTACCAGGAGCCGCACACCCACAACGATGGTCGTAGTCTGTATATTAGCGAGACTAGCCGGAAGATGGATATGTTTGAGCGCGTCAAGTTCCGCCTTGGACTTACGAGATCGAGAACGGGGGTGATTGGCGGGTTCTATGAGAGTGAGTCTGTTCCTGTGGATAAGGAGATACGATAGAGCGTGGGATGGGCGCTGATGAGATGCAGACGAGACGCCGATACCTGTGACGCATTTGCCCGAGAAGATTCCGTAGACGGACGAGATGAGGGTGTTGGGGTGCAGGGCGGGGGTTGTATAAATGGCGTTTTTGGCGAGGTTTTGCGGATTATGTGGGGTGCGGGGGGTTTGACTGTTTGGATGATGTACATGAAGTAGGCACGAGTGAAGACGAGGAGACGGCGTTGAGGATAGGAGACGAGAGACGAGAGATGCCGATTGGGGAGTCGTTGGTGAAGTAGTTGGAAATGAGATAACTAATGGACACTGTCCACGAGGAGAATATATATACCTCGGTTTACACATATGAAATTGCTCGACGAGCGCTGCAGCGTGCTTACTTGAAAGTACTGGTGTATGTACGAGTGAAAACATGCCCCTAGAAATCGCTGTTGAAGTTGGAATTGGCCACTATGCACACTGTATCACTCGGTATTTAGTCGTATGGGCTCAGGCCTAATAGTCCTGGCGTTTCAATATGTCGACCTAAGTCTACCCATATATCTTGCTTTCTGACATTAAATGTTCACATAGCCTTGCAAGTGAACATGATACTTTTCCCTCGTGCTTTTATCTGCACCCTGCATCACTCGGATGTAGGTCTTGTAGGCCAGGTTTCGGAGTCTCTATGCCCTTATCTCTGCTACTCTATTTCTATTCTAGTCCATGGCACTTAAGCTAAACCGTACACGATTATAGTTTCATCTCTACTAAAAACCCACCCCCGCGATTTACGAGAACCCTCAATAATTAGTGACTAAAATCAAACATTCCATACCACGTCCACAGGCCCCATATTTTCCACAGCATCACATATCATCACTCACACCTCGCAGCCCTGCATACATTTGCATAGGCTCACGGTGTCGTCTCGCATATTTCCGCAACCATACTCTTAGCCCTCGGATCCAGCTTTCGCGGGCCGAGCTTTCGCGGGCCGAGCTTTCGCGGGCCAGCTAGTTTCTGACGTGGATTGAGCTTTCTCGAGCTGACCGGGAGCTCTCGCGGGCCGGCGGGTCTCTGACGTCGTACCGCGGATCGGGCCTGCGCCATGGCCCAGGGCCCTTGTTTCCGGGGTGGTGGTGGGGCCTGGTGCGGTGGTGGGGCTTGGTGCGGTGGTAGGGCTTGGGGTTGATGGGTTGGGGGTTTGTGATGCGGGGGAGGGGGAGGGGGAGAGTGGTGGGTTGAGGTTCGGAGTGTTGAGGGGGACGGAAAGAGCGGGCTTGAGTTTCTTCGCTGCCAATGCGAGGGCTCCTTTCTTTTCGGCGCTGGCTCTGGCTCCCGCCGGCTTTCCTGTCTTCTCGGCCCTGGCTCTGGATTCTGGTGGCTTTTGTGCGAGGGCTCTGGCCTTGTTCGAGTTTCCTTTCTTCTCGGCTCTGGCTCTGGCTCCCTCCTACTCTCGTTTCTTCTGTACTCTGGTTTCGGCTCTGTTCCTCGCTGCTCCCTCTCCCTCCCCCTCCTCCCCTCCCTCCTCTCCTCCCTCCTCCTAACCTCCTCCACCTTCCTCTCCAACGTCGTCCTTCTGTGGTTCTCTTTCACCCTCCTCTCCAACTGCTTCACCCTCTCCAACTCCTCCGCCCTCCTCCGCTCCGGCGCCCTATTCCCGCCGGGCATCTTCTTCGGCGGCTCGACATACGTCCCCCCATCCCCGACTATCTCAGCGATCGTGACATCGACCTCGTCGCCCCATGGCGAGGTGTCATACCGCAATGGTGGCGCGCGGCGCGGGCTCTTTTGTATCAGCAGCCGGCGTTTTGGACTCTCAGCCGCCACGGGGTACAACTTCGGGTCTGCGCGCAGCTGGTCCCTTGTGACGCGGCCATGAGGGAAGGAGGAGGAGGAGGGTGCAGGGGTGGCGGTGGCGGTGAAGCAAAGGGCGCAGCAGAGCGTGTTGAAGCAGCGCCCGAGGGCGGTGGGAGTGTAGTATTCGGGCATGGTTCGTATATTGGGCAGGGGGGGTTGGGAGGGTGGGGGTACTGGCGGGGTGGGGGGCGGGATATGGAGGTGGTGGGGAGAAGCGGGTTGGAGGTGCGGGGGCGAGTTGACTTCTGTGGCGCGGCGGGGGATTGGGGAGTGGTGGAAATGAGATAATGAGGGGAATATGAAGAATACCTACTTTTCCACACATGGAAACACTCCATTTGCGGGACTTGGAAGTAGGCGCTTGTTTACACGAATAAAAACATGCCCCTAGAAATTTATGTTGGGATTGGAATTGTCGATTCGCACTCTGTATCACTCGGATTTTGTACCTTCTCCAATCATCACAAATATCAAGTCCAAAACAAACTAAAACACAAAATTCATTGACATATTCTAGAGCGAGATATAGTTACAAGTCAGGCTGCTACGCACGCTTGCTCCTCTCCTCCCGCTGGATCTCCTTCCTCCTACTCCGCGCCTCGACGACAACCACCGCCCTCCCACCGACAAGCGGCCTCGGCCCCTCCCTCGGCACGTCGCACGCCTTCATCCATCGTTCATACTCCCTGCGCCCGTCTTCACGATCTTTCCACGCCCTCGGGCCCGCCGGCAGTCCAAACTTCTCCTCAAGTGTCACACGCTCCTCCACATCCGCCGGTAGTACGCTTTGCGAGCTGGGTTTATTTTCATCTCGGTCTCGGTCTCGGTCTCGGTCATAATCACGTTCTTTCTGTCTAAACTACAGCATCAGCGTCCCATCTCCTCGCCAAGCCCAAACTTGCGGAACCCCAACCTAGTGGCCAAGCTCCGCTTCTTCTTTTTCCCCCCCTGCTCTATCTCTACGTCGTGCATCCGCTCCCGCTGCGGAATGGGGATGTCCTTTTCCCTTATCGACTGCGGGCGTGAGTCGGTGACCGCGGTCGGAGCGCTGATGTGCATCTTCCGCGGCGAGGAACCGCGGCTGGGGGTGTGGCGGCCGCTGTGGAAATACAGCCGGCGGTCTTTTGGCGGCAGGTGCTGGGACTTTGCTTGCCTCTCTCTCTCGGCCCGACGTGCGCGGCGGGCTTGTCGGCGCTCTTCGCGCTCCCGGCTGCGGCGCGCCTTTTCCTCAGCATGCGCCCGAGTCCGCTCCGCGCACTCTTCCTCCGTCCTGCCCGCCGTCTTGCAATCATTACACCTGTCGTCCTCCTCATTAGCCAGACCTGAAAACTGGCCCCGCTGCACGTCGTTCATCAGCTCCTGCAGGCCCTGCTCGGCCGTGTTCGTCTGGTGCCGCTGTGCGCGCGCGGCGGCTTCGCGGTCTTCTTCCGACTCGCGGCGCCGGCAGGGACGGCAGATGGTGTTTGTCTGGCCGTTTTCGCAGTACTTGCAGCGTAGCCGGGAGGCAGGGGAGAGGGTCGATGGCGACGGCGGGGTGGGGAGTGATTTGGGGCGGACTGCGGGGGAGCGAGGTGGGTCGTGCATGGTGGGCCGGATGATGGGGATGTATTGCTCTGTCAGTGGTCGCGGTGCGGGATTAGAAAGTCGGGTTGATATTGAGCCTGGCGGCGGAATGGGCGGACGGGCTGCCTCGCCGACGCCAAAGCGGAAATCCAGCCTTCGGTCCCGCGAGGTGTCACATGGTGCACACACGCCCTTCAACGAATCGTCTAAACCACCGTGGGCACAGTACTTGCACGGCTCGCCTGTCCTGTAGTCCCACCCGGCCTCTTGGTTCTCTTGCTCCTGCGGCGTAGTGGCGGCTGGGCGGGTGCGTGAAAATAGCTTTTTTAGGCGGATGCACCCGCAAAGTGACTTGTGCCGTTTGTTGTCGTTCTTATTCTCACTCTCAGAGTCTCCGCAAAGGCCCCAACAGCGGCCAAAAATTGAGGTCGGCATGTCTTATGTCCCTTATGCATCGCTGCTAGATCCTACTATGATCGAAACTCCAAGACACATCTTGGGTCTGCAGGCCCTCCATGGCCCGTCCATGTTTCTGCAGCCATGTTGGGTCGCCTTAGCCCTGCCCCCGTCATGCCCTCCGCTGACAGCCACACGCAACTCGGCCCGCCGCTCGCCGACGTATATAGATACTCGCCCTCTCGCCCGCCCGGCGTGGAATGTGCACCGTGCTGATAATGGGGAATATTGCATCACAGTACCAACAATGCCGAGGGATCAAGATGCGCAGGGGGGTGGATAGGGCAAGAGAAGGCGCGAGACAGGTCGAAGTCCATCGATGCCGAGAGTGCGAGACTGTGAATATCGGTGTGGAGTGGGAGGTGTGTACTCTCTGTAACAAAGACCCGGTGGCAGTCGACGAGGAGTTGTTTGAAGGGGAGAAGGGGGGTGCGGCTTGGAAGAGCGACATCGCGCCCCTGGAGCAAACTGTCGTGGGCGGCAAGTGTAATTTCGTGTATTGACGGGGTGATCGGGACCGCGGCGTTTAGATTAGAAAAATCGAGGTTCTAGGAAACTAAAGGTGTTCCGTTGTGTTGAAAAAATTGTCGTTTAACCGTCTTCAACCCGTTTTGTGAGAATTTAGAGTGATCTTCGTCCAGGAGATTCCCCAGACCTTGACGTCGAGGCTATGTTCTGTTGAGTTTCGTGTAGGTAATTGTATAGTCTTTAATTTGGCCACCATTGATCTGCTGTCAAATTCATCAAACAGCTAAATATTTGTTGAACATCCGTGGCGCAATCTAGAGTTGGCTTGCAACCATCGGGCCGTGCAAATGGGCGGTGATCTGTCAACACCACGACAATCGTAATTAGAACGAGTTGGAACTTAAGAGTGGCCCAAAACAAACTTCCAGCACACCAGTGGAGCAGAGCGTGTCTCAAGCTGGTACTTAAGTCTGCTTCTGTGTGGCGAGGTCTGCCGAATGACTTCTCGCGGGTGAGAAGTGGAGGAGGGGAGGGGAGGTAGACCGGAACAGGGTGAGAGGTCGCAGGAATTCAGGGGCTAGTTGCAGTGGTGACTTGTAAGGGAGATGGAGTGGAGATGGGATGGAGCGGTATTAAAGTAACAAACGACAAATGCACTGTGCATCAAAAAGCGAGTGACCACCGGTGCAGATGTAGAATCTTCAAATATCTACTAAAGATGCTTGCTACGATATATGAAACGCGTTGCAACGTGATCACATAAATGCACGCTTTTCGGAACGCTTTACTTGCACAATGAGGACGCCAGTAACGTCTTCCTTGTACCACCGGGAACACAGAGCTCAACCACCGGTTTCTTCCATGTCGGCCGCGCTCCAAGCTATTTTCTTTGCGTTGGAGATGAACGCGTGATCGTTTTTATTGTCAGGTTCATGGTGGCACAGGAAGAGAAACAGAAGGCGATGAGACGCCAGGAGAGGTCACCTGACCAAACCTGAATTATACAGGGGGCAGAATTGATGATGCACTTCCACACAACACGTAGAAGTACGAGTGGGCGCAGTGGCACGGAAATCCTGGCTCTAAAAGCTTATTTCCACTACCATAGCTACGTGCACGCAAAAAATAGCTTAGGTTCCATGTACCACGTCTATCTACGATTAGATCCATTGTAAACGGATCTAACGTCCACCACGAGGAACATCCCTTCTCCTTTGGTAATTTGTATTTGGCTTGATGGTCTTGGGATTGTGGCCGCGAATGGGTTAAACATCATGATGGGGTTGGATTCTGGAAAGTGGGGGTGCGGGGGAGGTATGCGGGAAGAGGGCGAGTTGGCCGCCTGGAAGACTACCCGGGTTATTGGGGGTCACTCTGGAAGGATAGCACTTCACTTCACGTGTTCACACCCTAAGCTGTCAAGAATGCGGTACAGTTCATTCTTCTATTCATGAACTTGCTATTACTACGCATGCTGTTCTATCCCATAGTAGCAACTACCATGATACCAGTATGTGCGCGTGGTGTTGGTGAAAGTGCGCATACGCTGCTGTTGCTGCCTTCTTTTGGCGGTAGTAATTCTGCACCGGTGGTCATTCGGTTTTGCTTATCTGGGACCAGGTCTCCTGTTGGGGTCTCATCGCTTTTGTTCTGCTCTCCTCCTTCTCTTCCTGTACACTTCACAGTACGATCGAACACGATCGTTCTCTCATTCGAACACCTAAATCTTGCTACTAACGCGATGGCTGTTTCTATTTTTCTATTCTTCTATCGACCCTTCTCCGCCTGCGCATCCCAACTATCGCCATCTAATCCAATCCGAGCCAATCCAATCTCCATAGACATGCACTCTTGACGGAGCATAACCAAAACATGCTCATGCTGCCTCATCGAATCAAGACAATCGAGCCACAACACGCCGGGGCCTGTCATCCATCCACCACATCTGGGTACCGTTGCTCAATCGATCGACAGCCACCCAGTCTTCCATTCCGATCAGCATCCGTTTCCGACACAACGGGGCCGGATACCCACAGCTGGAAAACGGCTGCCAGTGCTTCGCACGGATTGGAGCAGCAGCCGGGCGCCTGGTTCGCGAGTGACACCGCGTGCACCGCCGGTGCGATCCATCTTCTCTCCCCAGCGCAGCACCATTGGCTCGTCTCCGCCCTACCGCCTTCTTCGCAATCTTATCCCACAATCAATCATCTGGCCCTCAAACCGCGCCACCAACTTTTCTCGTTCTCGAGCATGCTTGCTTCTTCCACAGCCCCCGCTGTCAATCTGCACTTTCTTCTTCCAACGGCCAGTCGACTCCTCCACAGCGAACGGCCAGATATAGATATGCACCGTACTATCCCAACAGATTTATTCGTACATATGTGCAAATGCGCAATCTCCGGTGTGGACCACGTGCCTTCCGCGTCCCCTCGGCCACGCCATGACTAACCGCATGCCTCGCAATCAGCTGAAGCAAACATGCCCATCCAGTCGCCAGTGAATACGCCATGAAGCTTCTGGAACCGCGCGCAGAATCAGCCAGCGCGTGCAGCTGGCGGCCACTCAGCGCGCCCGAGTGGGGTGAGGTGGGTGCGTGCGATAGAAGCGCCCCGCTCCCGTCTCCGACGTCGCGCGCCATACAGAGCGCCCCGACGTGGTGCAGCTCACATTCTCGCGCGCGCCGCACACCACGCCGCACTAGTGGGCGTCCAACGGCTGCTGCAGAGCCCTGACATCTCGAAAAAAAAATGTAATTTTGATTCTTTTTTTTCCTCTCTACGGATGGTATGGAATGGGATAGCGAGCGATGGGTGGATGCAGCAGTTGAGATACAAACCGAACGCACTGCGCGTCCCGCTAATCCAGAAAGCCGGCTCAGCTGGCTGTGTGGGAGCCCGAGCGATCGGTCGGGACGAAAATTTTCCATTTCGAAAGCAATCGATCGATGATCTGAAGAAAAAACTTTTTTTGGAGGATGAGGGAGAGGGAGGGAGGGAGAGGGAAAGGGAGGGTGCATGCAGGGAGGCTAGTGGCGCCGGCTGTTGCTAGGCTGAGGGTGTTGTGCGGCTGCTGGCTGGCCATTCGCGGCCCTGGATGGACAGATTTGTGCACGCGTTTTCGGTGGTGAGGGGATGAGAGAGGTGAGAAGGAGGGGTGGATGGTGAGGGGAGAGGAGAGGAGGGGGAAGCTATTGATGTCGGCTGTTGCTAGCCTCGCTCACAAGTCGCGATTGCTGTTGACGCCTGTCGCCTGCGCACTGTGCGTCGCACTCACGCATTCACGGCGCACTCACGCATTCACGGCGCACTCACGCACTCACGGCGCACTCACGCACTCGACATGATGTACAAATACATTGGACGAAACTTGGATACTTGGATACGCACAATAATATCTGCCTGCATCTGCACTCAGTCACTGGCGACCCATCCTACGTGCCCCTCTCCGCTGCGACCCGGTCGACTCCGGGATTCAGGCCTACGTTCCTACCGTCCTACGTATTTTTACATGCGGATGCTTAGTTTAGTCAAGTCGATGCGGCGAGACGCCGGGAGTCACGGAGGATTCACGGAGCAGTCACAGCGCAGTCACGTAGGCAAACAGGTACAGGTAAAAAGATAAGTATATTCAAGAAGTGCGGAAGTACTAGAGCTAAAGCTATTGAGGTATTGTATGGTTGGGGTGTATTATCCACAATCTAATAATGGAACCAGGTCTTCTTCTCCGCCGTCGATTGCTCCTCCCGGCAAGGAGCCACAGAGTAGCCACAGAGGCATCACGGAGTATTCACGGAGTCACGGAGGCAGCAAACAGGTACAGGTAAAAAGATAAGTATATTCAAGAAGTAGAACTAGAATAGAACTAAAGCTAAAGCTATTTAAGTTGGTGGTGGTGGTTATTGACAGTCTAGAAATAATGAGAAGATTGAAACTGAGTTTCTTCTTGCGCTCCTGCTTCATGCTGATAGCGAGGGAACGCTGATGATGAGTATGGATAATATAGATGTGAACGTCGGAAATGCAAAAAAGATGTGGTGGAGGAGAAGGAGATTGAACAGAATGAGATGTAACAGAAGGAAATGTAGTTATTGAGAACGGTAATGGAAAGTGTACAAAACAAAAAGCCAAACGTCGAACAGAACAGTAAAACAATGCAAAAAGTGTAGTACATAACACAACAAAACAGAAGCAAAACAGAATGAAAACACATAGAAATACAATCCGGCCCATAGCTTCGGCCCCTCAATGCTTCGTCCTTTTTTCGCGCTTCGTAAAATAGTAAAAATGTCGTCGTCCGTCAACTGCAATGCATCGCCAAACAAAAAAACACATCGACAAATAATGAAAATGAACAAAATCAAAATGCCAAAAACCAAAGCTTCGAATCTGTACAAGGTGGTGGTAGTAATGGTGGTGGTGTGAACCGTCTTCGTATAATGTAAAGTATCGCATCGCATCGCATCGTCTGGAAAATAACAATAGTTGACGTTTTCTGTACAGCGTCGTCTAAAGCGTCTCAAAGGTCGTAAATCATCATGCAAGTCGAATCCGCTTCTTGCCTCTCTTCTTCTCTGATCGGAACAGCCTCGCTTCCTCCACGTATTGTTGTCGCAACATCGGCACCAGAACGAAGGAGCGTCTTTCCGAAGAAAGACTGCAGCATAGTCCCGGTGCGTTGCGTTTTGTGTTGTGTTTGTTAGAAACTGAAGTCTGACAATGGTGTTTGGCGTTGAGATCGCAAGTCGGAGGCGGTGAATTGGAGGCGTGAAACTGAAGACGGAGGCGTAGATGCTAATAGACGGAGGCAGAGAAGCTAGGAGACAGCAGGTGACAGCAGGTGACAGCAGGAAAGAGCAGTCATCCTACCGCGCCCGCATGCTCCCCCCAGCGCCCGACACCGTCCGCCCCCCGGGCCCACCGACCATCCGGATCGAACTTCCTCGGCCGCCAAACTCGCTCCCCCTCCCCTCGCCCATACCTCTTCCCTCACTCTTTCCTCCATATTCACTCGCCACACCTCTCCCTCCCATCTCACTCCTTCCACCCATCTCGCTCCTCCCGCCCATCTCGCTCCGCATCCCCTCGCTGCCTTCCGTCGGCACGGGCTTCTTCCTTCTCACCGTCTTCCTCGTCGTAATAGTAATATTAATCGGCCCTCCTGCTGCCCCCCCTGCTCCCCCTGCTCCCCCTCCGTTCTGGCCTCCCTGACTCCCTCCATTCGACTCCGGCGGCGTCGGAATCCCCGACGGCGGCGGCGGTGCGTACGGCACCACACTCTCCCCCTCCGACTCCGCATACCTCCCCGCATTATACACCCCCTCGCCATACCCCAGCGACGGCGCATACCCCACCGGCGGCGCCGGCACCACCGGCACAGCCGGTGCATACGCCGTATGCTCCGCATGCTCAGGCACAATCGCCGGCGCGTGGCCGTACGCCGCCGCGCCGTATTCCGACCCGTAGGCGGAAGCTGGCGCAGACGGCGCAGGGGCGTGCGCGTACCCCCGGTCCGCGTGCGACGGCGCGTAGTGCTCGCGCGGGTCGATGTACGCGTGGTCGCCGCGGGAGTAGTCGCTGCCCGCGTAGCCCGGCTCGTGGTGGTAGCCGCTGTAGAGGCTGTTCTCGCGCTCCCTCTCTCTTTCTCCCATTCTGCTCCCGTCCCTCCCATCTCTCCGTACACTGCCGTCACGCCGCACGCTCCCATCCCGCCGCCGGCTCTCGCTGCGCCGCCCGCCGTGCGCAGACCCGTCCCGCTCCCGCGCCTCGCGCTGGCGCCGTCGCATCCGTTCACTCCGCGACGACGTGGGGCGCAGGTGGACGATCTCGACCGGCGGCGGGACGGGCGGCGGCGCCAGGTCTGCGTAGGAGTCGCGGCCGCGGCGGCTGCCGGTGTAGGAGTGGTTGCTGTGGTGGTAGCGCGGGGCTGGGGAGCGGTCGCGGGAGCTGGTGCGGCTGCGGCTGCGGGAGGAGGAGGTGGAGCGGGAGGTTGAAGATGCTGGTGAGGAGTGGGGTGAGGAGTGGGAGGAGTGGGGTGAGGGGGAGGGGGGCCGGGTGGAGACGAGGGACATTTCGGTCTGTGGTGGGGGGGACATGGGGATCTTGGGAGGGGGTTGTGGCGGCGAGGGGGTCCCGGGGGAGGGGGCGGGGGAGAAGGTTGGTGATGGGGGCGGCAGGATTGGGCCGGGGAGGGGGCGGACGTAGCCGCGCAGGGAGGGGGCGGGGGTGGTTTCTTCTGGTGCGGGCGCAGCGGCTGCAGAGTCCGAGGGTTGGGCGACGGAGACGATTTCGTCTGGCACCGCGACGGGGACTTCCGGTTCCGGCTCTGGGGCGGGGGCTGGCTCAGGCTCGGGTGCAGGTGCAGGTTCCGGGACTGGCTCGGGGGCGGGTGTCGGCTCCCGCGCTGGCTCGGGAAACGGCTGCGGCTCCGGCGGCGCCGGGATCTCCTCAACGACCAAAAACTGCGGCACCTGCGGCGGCGGCGGGGGGGGCTCAATCTGCACCTCCACCACCGGCCTCGGCGGCAGCTCCGGCTGTCCCTGCCCGTCGACCAGCCCCATCATCATCCCCTCCGGATTCGCGCCCGCCTCGCTCCCCGCCGTGGCGCGATACTCATAGCTCCGGCGCTGCTGCACGAACTCGGGCACGGCCACGCTGCCCTGCGACGCGCCCCCGCCGGAGCCGTTGCCGGCGTGCACGCGGATTGCGCGCGCCTTGTCGGTGCGGCGCTTTTTGGAGGTGGACCGCTTCTTTTTTTTGGACTTGGACGCGGTCTGCGAGGAGTTGGGAGAGGCGGGGTCGAGCTTTTCGAGGTTCTCGAGGTCGCCCGTGCGGTAGTGCACGACGTAGATGTCGCGCTTTTTGCAGCAGCAGGAGCGGAGGAAGGAGAGGCAGCACATTGTGGGGGGGGTGGGGGGTGGAGAGGTGGGGGTGGTGATGTAGGGTGGTGGTGTTGTTGTAGGTAGTGATGGCCAGGCGGTGGAGGGTGGCACTGGGGCGGTGGTGTATTAGTAGTAACGAGGCCAATGTGGTATTGTTATCGTAGTCGTTCGTAGTCGTGGTAGTCGTAGCCTCAGTCGTAGTCGTAGTAGAGGGCGTGCTCGTGTGTAGTCGTGGTCGTGTGTTGGTGTTGGTGTTGTAGACGGCGGGCGTCGTCGTCTTGTATACCACCGCGTCGCCTTTTCTGCTCTTCTCGCAGCGTCCAAACCCAGCGGGCCCCAGTGATCTTAAGTATCGCGCTCACATTCGCCAGCCTTCCCCCCAGCCCTTCCTTCCCTTCCCCCCTTCCCCTTCTCCATCCAATCCCCCCTTCCCCCTACCCCTTCCCACCAACCACCGTCCGCGTCCGCCTCCTCCAACCACCGCCCCTGTCGCCTGCGCTGCTCGGGTCGGGGCAGGTTTGGGTTGGGACACAGAAAGGCATAGCTGTGTCGTGAGAGACGGAGCGACGGGGCAGCCGTAGGGAAGCGCACTAGCCAATGTGTTGTGACCACGCGAAGCGTTGTCGTGGGCTAATGCGGGCCGGGGTGCGACGGGGCAGGGGGGAGGGGACGACGGGGCAGGGGTGAGCCGGGGTGGCAGGGGGGGGAAGAGGCTCTGCGCTGCATACGCCAGCGACGTGGCCAGTGAGGGTTGCTGAGAGGGTGGTGGTGAGGTAGCGTGGTGAGAGGGAGTGGGACGGAGTGGGAGTGGGCAGTGGGCGCAGGCTGGGTGGTGTGAGAGGTTGCGATTGGGGAGAAGGTAGTGGGCAGCCAGTGGGTAGAGGAGGGCAGTGTGGCCAGTGAGGTTGAGAGACGGTGGTGAGAGAACAGGCAGTGGGAGTGGGCAGCAGTGGGCAGGCAGTGAACAAGCAGCGGCGCCCGTTCGATCCCGTACTGCCGAACTGAGAGTGCCGACGCTGGCTGCACTAGCCACTGGTCTTGATTCTCTACATGCAGCGGCAGCCACCCAGAGCGGACACCACAGCCAGAACTGACCCAACAGAAGCGGCGGGCAGTGAGTGGCTAGTGCGGAGCGGAGCGAGAACGAGCTTCGCAGCCACTGCACCCACTGCACTGTTTCCTCACTGGCCTGCTCACTGGCTTGCTTGCTTCTTCGCTGCCCATTTGCCTACCATTTATTTGCCTACCAGACTTTTGTTCACTGTTTCAAATTCCATCTGCATAACCTGCATAACCTGCATAAACCGCATAAAGAAAGCAAGCCACGGAACACACAAGGCGCGCTCAGCCTACCGATTCCCTACGCCGTTCCCAGCCCAACCCAGCACCGCGGCTCTGGCCAGTTGTACATTTAGGGCCCTGGTTGGAACGGCCAGGGTTGGGACGGGCGATGCGATGAGATCGGTGGATGGTGCGATGAAGCAAGATGGAGAGGGAGGGGATGGGGGGTGTTTCGGGTTGACGGCGGCTTTCTGAGACGGACTGTTGTGGTGTACTAGCGGGTGGGTGGCTTGCGATGCTTGGTGCTGTTGGTGCTGCTGTTGGTGTTGGGGTTGGTGTTGGGATAGCCGCGCGCGTCTACTTCTCCAGCTCCTCACGATTCACGATTCACGATACGCAATGTCTTCCACAGGCTGTAGGCAACAAGTAGGCTATCACGTAGATAATTACGTAGGTACGTAATTGCAGTAGGCAAGCGGAAGCCTCAATTGCACACGCACAGTAGGCAAAATTCGGTAGGCAAACATTTGCGAACCTTGATGGCCAGCATTGTGGCATGGTGGCACCACCCCGCCTCAGTTTCATATCCCCAATCCGCAAGTGTTTCTATTTTCCGACTCGTTCCCGCCATCGCCAGCTCTCCCGCGAATCTCTCTCGCTCGCTCCGTCGCTCCGTCGCTCCGTCGCTGCGTTAATATAGCCGACGCCGCCGCCCGCTGCTGCTGCTGCTGCAATGCGGGCTCCCGCCGGCCAGGCTGTTGTGCCGCTGTAACTTATATATCGGCAAACAGCCACTGCTATTCTGATTTCTTTGTCTGTCTGCACAGTCTGCACAGTCTGCACGTCTGTCTGGCCCGGCGCCGAGATCCAGCGAAGGAGGAAAGGAAGAAAGGAGAATTTGCGAACCCCGTGGCACAGGTATATATCAACTGCAGCCTTCCGTTGTGCATGTTGTGAACAGTGACACGGTGCGACAAACAACACCAGTTTAGCACAACAGCACAGCACAGCAGCACAGCAGCACAGCAGCACATAATATACCACAGCCACGCAATTGCGCACGCAAGCGAGCCGGAGCGGGGTGAGACGAGGCGGGCGGGCCGGATGGACGGACGGGAATTTTATCGAATTTTTCTGCTGTGCTTCTGTGGGCGCTGCTGTGGCTCGGGGATTTACGGTTGGACAGGTGAGGCGAGTGTGTGAGGAGTGCATCACGGTCTCGCCGCATTCCCCGGAGCGCGTAGGTTTTGTGTCGATCTTGCATACCGGCCTTCATACAGTATACAGCTCAACAATCAGTAATCACGACTTCGGTGAGTTGTGATGGAGGCCGTTTGTCGCCCATCGTCAATTTCCAAAACCGTATCGTGATGCGAGAGCCTGGTGTGGCGCAGCATGCGCAGCGCCACTAGCCTAGCTCGTGGCTCGTGCATGTGTGGTGCGTGCTTTGTCTTGTCTTGGCTTGTGCGCGCTGTCTGGTCTTGGCGTATGATGTATGTGCGCGCACATGCACAGACATTCTAAAACCCTAACCCTTAGCGTGTGTACGTTGGCAGTCCTTGGCTTGGCTGATGGTCGGCATGATCATCCCTTGGCATTGGACACGCGTATCACGTGATACAGGGCTTTAAATACGTTCATAGTTTAGCACTAGAGAAATACAGACTAAGCTTTACAATTACATTCACATACCGACCACCTCGTGACCCGTGCTCTCCTGTAGACCTTGCAGAGGTTACAGTTGGCGACGATCTGTTGACTTCGACAAAGACAGCCTGTCTTTGAAACTCTTGTGACTGCTAGTGCAAGAGTGAGTGACGAGACCTTCTCGTACTCACATTCTCCGTCACAGTGGCAGATCGCGACCGCGAGGCTGCACTTGGCCAGACTGCTATTCTAAGAGCAGCCTTTAAACTCATCGATTGGGTACAGTGGAGTACGGACAACGGTATAGACACCTCCCGATTTTACAGACTAGCGGATCAGAAGGTTTGGACCTTCGTTACGGAACCAGAGCACGAACTTGTCAACCCTGCGGAGATCCATCAGAAGCTGCGACAAAAGTATCCTGACGGTTTTCCCGAGTCTTGGAAACGATCAGAGGAAGCCGTACCAACATTAGAAGGTTTCCGCAGGTACGCAACCTTCTGGTTCCATTCGGTGTACGACAGCACCAAAGGGCCACGTCTGGCAATACATCGAGAGGAATTGCCTGAAGATTTTCCGGACAACGAATACGACGCATTCATCCAAGTTGCGAAGGTTTTGACTGCTCATTCAACCAGCGACACGCCGGTTCCTTCAAGCCGCCGGCTCTCCTTTTCTACGCCGTCCGGCCCTCATATACCGGCACCTGTAACCGGCGATCGGTCACGTTCGTCACGTTTATCGTCGGCTGCGAGAGATCCTACGCTCCTACCTTTGCCTGAACCAATTGTCGAGATGACCGCTACGAAGTTCCCTGGGAAGCTGAATGCTGACACGCTGCTCGCGTTCGACGGGACTCCTGGCCGAGTAAAGTCTTTAGATCTTACGGTCAGGGACCTCTGCGGACAGCACAACTATCCAGTCTATTACGGCGGAACAGTCCTTGGGAATGTAGACGAAGGTTTCGATTACGTCAGGCCTGGAACTGCAGGATCTAAACCTAATTATCTGTTTGGGTCTCGCCTTTGTTCTGCTATCACTGCTAGATTCGTCGATAATGCTCGAATGTGGTGGGAGGACTACTACGATAAGGGAGGCGACCAGCCAAACTGTTGGAAGTTCTCTCACCTCAACCCTGGGATTGGTTCGACGAAGCCGGATTCAATTGAGGAAATCAGCTTGTTCGAGATCCTAAAGAAGTATTTCCCAGAGGAGAACGACGAGACTGAAGCTCGCCTCGAATTGAAGAGATATCGGTGGAACCCTGCGCATAAAGATGCCGTTCCTTTCCAGACCTTCCGGACTAAGGCGACTTCCTTGGCCACCCGTTCTGGTCAGGACACTTGGAGGAAGAAATGTCCTTTGATACTAGATTGCATAGAGCCAAAGTCATTGCGTGACGAGGTCAGACTTTATGAAGATGATGAAGAGAAGTTCTGGTATGAGACGAAAGTTGCGGTGAACACTTGGCTTAATAGACACCCTCCGGTCACATACGGAGCCTCAGTCAGGTGCTCCATTTGCAATGGACCTCATGACTCGAGCGATTGCAGACGTCCTGTCCAGAGTGCTCCTCAGGCTCGCTATACAAAACCTTTGGCTAACAAGTCTCGTGGAGACGCTGCATGTGACTGGTGCGGTATTAAAGGACACTATAAGAGCGAGTGTATGAAGTTGAAAGGACAGGTCTCCCGTGGAGAAGTTCCAGCAGAGGAGAGAAATAAACGGGGAGGTCCGGCGGCCGCGCCGCGGCCCGCCGCCGCCTCTCGTTCTTATCTGCCCCGCGCTGGCAGGCCTGCAGATCAGGCTCGTCGACCATTGGCTCTTCAATCTTGCTCCACCTGCGGCGGTAAGGGTCACCTTGCGAGTGTGTGCCCTAGCCGTAAAGTTGCGGTGACGGCGACTAACCTGGTTGACGACAAAAACGACGATGACTCGACTGGCGACCAGAAGGTCACTTCTTATCTTATGGACTCTTGGATCCCGCCAGTCATTGAACCTGCGGATACACGAAACCTTGGAAACGCTGTGTGCAATTACGAGGGAATTGACGATCTTTTCTCTACAATGCTGGCTGGAGTGTCTGTAGACTACCCTGTGTACAATAATATCACCACGCCAGTCGAGACGGTTGATGTCATCCAAAACGTAGTCGGGAAAACCGCCAAGCCTGGTGGCTTGGTGAAAGTGTCCGACGCTATAGATATGACAGCTTTTGGACCCGTCGACAGCGAGTGCCCTACCGGTCCTGTCTGGACTATATCATCGACCTTGCGAGGTCATGATCTTCTGACGATCTTTGACACTGGAGCGGTCAAAGCTGCTATCCCGGTCTCCACGGCGAACGGCTCCCAAAGCCCTTGGACTACTCAGCTTCCCCATAAACTTTGTTTCATCAAGGCGGATGGAACTCGTTATACACCTGCAGGATATTGCCCAAGCTTTAAGTTTCGATTCGGCACCTTTGAGTTCGATATAGAGGCCTATGTTGTGGACTCTGCCCCATTCCAGCTGCTCTTGGGAACCGAGTTCTTGTGGGCTACCGGTGCTGGTATCTTTACTAAGTGGAACAGGGTGATATTGACTACTCCTCATCGGGTTGAGATCAAGACATCGTCGTACGGCCCTACTCGCAATAAAGCTCCGCTCCCCTTGACAGATGACGGATCTGCAGAAGTCGACCTCGACGTTGGCGTTATGACCTCTACGGTCATACCGTTCTTATATATGAGTTCTGCCAACGCCGGGGGCACTACTCTTGCTGAATCGGCCAGCATTGTCTTGGGACCAAAGGACCTGGTTTCTGAGGCTGATGGTGACATAGTCACACAAGACGTCGTCTCTGGCACGTCACTGGAGTCTATTCGTGGCAGTATGCCTGTTCTCACCGTTGAATTCGTCTTGGCGCAGATCTTTGTCGGCGACGACGTCCCCTTAGATGTTCAGCGACTTTGGGCGCAGGATATAATCGACTATGCTGACGTGTACAGCTGGCATGAGTTTGATCTTGGATGCATTACAGACGTGCCTCATAAGATCATACGAAGGGAGCCTCGAAAGCCAGTCGTCTCGCCGTCCCGTTCGAACCTATACACTCCGCGAAACGAATACATTATACGCTCTAAATGCTCGCCATTGATCGAAATGGGCGTTTACCGGCTGGCTGGCAATGATTGCCGCAATAGAACACAATTAGTTGTGGCTAAAAAGCATCCGACGCCGGGAGCGGATCCTGATGACCTTAAGTGGTTCCGAGTGGCCCACGATTATCGAAAACTCAATGATACGCAAGAACTCGATCCTTACCCTCTGACTGCGTTGCACGACATGCAAGCTTGGGTAGGGAAGTTCTCTAAATGGTTCGTTGTGGACGCAGATAGAGGGTTTCAGCAGGTTGTCAATGATCCCGATTCGGTAAATGAGACTGCATTCGAGATGCTACGCCAATTATACGTCTCAGTGAGGATGGATTTTGGCCACATTGGCGCGCCGGCTGCGTTTGCCCGCAATGCGGACGTAATGCTGGCGGACTTAAAATTCGATAGAAGCTGCGTCAACAACTATTTTGACGATATCGTCGGAGGGTCCGACGAATGGCTGATGTTGCGGAATATCAAGCTAGAGTTGCTTCAACATGCGCGCGTGAGGGGTTGGAAGTTCAAGCCGCGTAAAGAGAAGGTAGGTCGCAAGCTTGAGATGATCGGTCTCATATTTGAGGATGGATTCGTCCGAATCCCGGATAGACGGACAGATATGTTCAACCAAATGCGGTATCCATCGACGGTCACAGAACTGAGGTCTTTTCTTGGTCTAGCGAATACTTTCAGGAACTGCGTGCCGGGGTTTTCCCTGCGCGTCACTAATCTTAATGCCCTTACGCGTAGAAAGGGAAGGCTCTCGCTCAACCCCGAGTGCATACAGGAGTTTGATATGCTCAAGGCTGTTCTCCGCTCCCCGAGCGTCATGATGGTTTTCCAATTCGGCAGAGTGACTAATGTCTATACAGACGCGAGTGCAGGTTCGATCGACACTCCGGGGGGCCTGGGAGCAGTTATTACTCAGGTCAACCCTGCAGACGGCATCGAGTACGCTTGCGCTTTTGCAAGTTCGGCTTTGAGCAACGCGCAGCGTAACTACCATATAGCAAGGTTGGAGGCTTTGGCTCTCGTCTGGATCTGTGGACGGTTCCACGACTGGCTTATGGCTCAACCTTTCACCTGGATCACGGACAGTCGGGCGAACAAGTTCCTCAATGACACGCAGTTCTCGTCAAATCCTGCCCTTTGCCGATACTCATTGGCTGTCCAGGGGTTCAAGTACAGCGTTAAATGGGTCCCTGGACTCCAATTGTGTGCGGATCCACTGTCAAGATTGGTCGTCCGCGATACTAATGACGGCCCTGACTCGATGACGTTGGCGGATATTACATTCGGCGCTGACCTAGGGCGCCGTATCCACTTACAGAAGTTTCCGCCAGAGCCTGGCAAGAATGTCGTCCACGAGCTTTTCAATGCGTCTGGATACACCAATAACTGGATCGACCGTCGAGTCTCTCCTTTCCAATTGGTTGACGATGATGACAACGGACATGTGCTGACGTTCTGCTCATTTACTTCTGCGACTGAGATCGCTGTGACGCCCACAACGGGGATTGATCAGGATACGACGGATATCGAGGACGACACTTTGCACCAGACTACTGACGTTTTCACCAACGATTTGTTGCAATCGGAACCTGCGGACGACGGCTATACTGGACCATTGGAGGTGCCTGGCATGGTCTTGTCGAGGTATGAGGAAAACCTGCTGTGTGCTCTTCGCTTTTGTCGAGCTTTCGTCTCCGACAAGCAAATCCCGCGCGGACAGCTCGGTCGTCTGACTAGGAAACTCTCTCGTGGTATGTTCTTGGATGGTGATAAATTGATGATTTCTACCGCAGACACGAGCATCCCGCGAGAAGTCGTGGATTCAACGTCTAGATTTATAGCTATCATGAAAGAGCTGCACGACGGGATGGGTCACCGCAAGTTTGGCTCTATTATTCAGCACTTTGACCGAAGGTATTGGCTACCGTCTGGAGGTACATTGATCAAAGACTACGTTCTGGCCTGCCCTACATGCCAGAAATACAGCAAAAACAACAAAATGGCATCGCCAGGGTACGCGCCTGATGTGGCTGACGTCTTTGCATGGTGGTCTATCGACTTTGCGGGTCCATTCCCACCAGACGCAGTGTCAGGGAACCAATATGTCATCTTTGGTGTCGACTTCCTCACCAGATGGCCTGAAGCAATGGCTTGCAAGCACGCGGACGCTGCATCGGCAGCAAAATTCATCTACGAGCACATATGTGCTAGATTCGGCCTGCCATCCGTCATACATTCCGACAACGGCCCGCACTTTGTGAACCATACGATCGAACATTTGATTGGACTACTCGGCACACGTCACCGACGATCCACGCCTTATTATCCTCAATCGAATGGTCGTGTCGAACGGATGTTGAAGACTTTGAAGGAGAATCTGCGACTGGCTGTGGATGAGCTGGCCAAGGACGAAAACGGGTTGTGCTCTTGGGAAGACCTATTGCCTTCTGTGCTGTGGATTTACCGATCCACTCCTCACTCTACGACTAAGGTTAGTCCGGCCTTCCTGGTCTTTGGCCGCCATATGTCGGTCCCGTCCGACGGTATTTGTCCTGTCATACCTGCGGACGACCATGTGCATCGGCTTCAAATCGCAGAGAGGCTGCGTCTACTAACTGACTATATTCCTGGCCTCCGTGATCGGAAGAAGAACCATGGCTTGCCAGCCAGTGACGCCGTCAAAGCTCTGAACCGTTTCCAAGTCGGCGACTGGGTATGGCTGCGAGAGACTAAGTTTGACGGCCATTCGGCGCCAGTTTTCTCTCCAAGATGGACCGGCCCTTTTCAGATCTGCGAAGTTTGGGATCACAATGTGTACCGTCTGCGGTCTCATCCACGGTTTAGTGGGAAGTCTACGATGGGTATCCTAAAGAACCCTGTGAATGGGAACCGTCTCCGGCGGTTCGTGGAAGAGAAGTTGGTAGAGAGGTTCCTCTCGTAGGAAAAGGATGTCTCGGTATGATTTTGTTGTTTTTCTTGTCTTTGTCCTTTCTTGTCGTTTTTACCATGCCACACAGCAGTAAAATGTTGTATGCCATGGTCTTCTTTGTCGCCGGGACCTGTGGCGCAGCATGCGCAGCGCCACTAGCCTAGCTCGTGGCTCGTGCATGTGTGGTGCGTGCTTTGTCTTGTCTTGGCTTGTGCGCGCTGTCTGGTCTTGGCGTATGATGTATGTGCGCGCACATGCACAGACATTCTAAAACCCTAACCCTTAGCGTGTGTACGTTGGCAGTCCTTGGCTTGGCTGATGGTCGGCATGATCATCCCTTGGCATTGGACACGCGTATCACGTGATACAGGGCTTTAAATACGTTCATAGTTTAGCACTAGAGAAATACAGACTAAGCTTTACAATTACATTCACATACCGACCACCTCGTGACCCGTGCTCTCCTGTAGACCTTGCAGAGGTTACACTGGTGTGCGTTGAACTTTGGCTGCCGACATGACATGCCTCCATATTGCTCTGTTATGCCATCTTCACGGCGTTTGCCAGCCCCCACCTCGCTCGTGGCTGCCTTCGAGAACTCCCCGGCCCCTCAACAGACGCACGCAGCCGCCTTCTCCTGTCCTCCGCTGTGTGTAGCCGCCGGCCTCCCCCACTGCCACACTTCCACACTGCGTCTCCCCGTCGCCGAAAACAAGATTCTCGCTACCAGGATCTTCCCCGTCGCCTCCCCCGTCCCCCCGTCTGCCCTGTCTCCGTACGCGGGCCGTTAGCTACATACATGCGTTACCACGATCCGGCGCAGGAGCAAGTTTTTTTTTTTCTTTCTGCGACGTGGCAGGCGCACTGACGTTGGCGATGATGGAGGGGGCTGTGTTTTCTTGGTTTTGGATGTTTCGCATTGACGGGCTCGCTTGTGGGAGGTAAGGGCTAGAGGGGCGATAGGGAAGCGATGATGGAAGCGATGGTGCGATGGTGCGATGGTGCGATGGCGGCGGGGGTGCGAAGTGGGGGGAATGGGGCTGTGGATCGTGAGTTATTTAGAGGCTACTACTATAGCGAGATTTAGGAAAGCATGAAATCTACGTACTGTGGATTCGAGGATGATGTGGAAGTGGCAGTGGAAGTGGCCGGATTGAGGGATTGAAAGACGCTGGACTGACATGGACAGGACTGACAGGAATGACAGGACTGACAGAGGCTTGATGGCTTGATGATGCTTGAAGGGTGTGAAGGGTTTTTGCTGCGATCTCTGACAGGTGCCAGAATGCCAGATCGTCGCTGGCATTGCCATGGATGGGGGCCGGCTTGATTCAATCTTTGAATCCTTCTGCTCACCTGTTCATGAAGACACAACCAAGATCCACGGTTTCTGGAGCGTACTTGAGATGCTCTCGACAATGAATGGCCGAAAATAGTCAAAACTGTACAATTTCAGGTGCACTCACCACAACTTTCACCTCTGTTTAACCCCACATCATCTCTCCATCTCCATCCCATCTCGGCGCCGCCCTATCACGTGACCTGCCAGCCCTACGCCACACCCGCACCTCCACACCTTGAATGCAACGCGTCATCCGCCCCGCGCCGATCCCCTTTCGATCCCCCTCCGATCCCCCACCTCCATCCCCTCATCCCCCATCCCCACCCCATCTCCACCTCCACACCCCGCTCTCATCCCGCCATGTCGCCGTCTCTACCATCCCCACACTTCTAGCCCGACTCCGACCCCGCCGACGACGCCATGCAAAGCCTCCGCAACCTCTTGAGCTCCTCCTCCTCCGCCTCCTCCGCCGGCGCACCACCACCGCTGATCTCCCGCACCCTCCCCGCACCTTCAACACACACCTACGCTTCCCCCTCCAACTCTGCACCCCTCACGTTGGACCTCTACCTCCCTCCTACCGCCACCGCCTCCCCTCTCACTCCCGCCCCCTCTCTGTCTCCTACCCCCATACCCTGCATCCTATACTTCCCCACCACCCCCTCCCTCCTCCACCCCTCTGCACCCTCTCAGCGTCTCATCTCCGCGTTCACCGAAGACGTCCTCACCTCCGGCTACGCCTTCATCTCCGCCTCACATCGCCTCCTAGTCCCATGCAGCGGGCACGACATACTCGCGGATATCCACGCGCTCTTCGCCTACTACCACGCCACGCTCGCGCCGCGGTACGGACTCGCGCGGCACGTCGTGGTGGCTGGGCATGGCGCGGGCGGGTGGGTGGCGCTGCAGGCTGCGTTGTGGGCACGACCAAGGGTAGTGGGGGTGGTGCTGGTGGGTGCGAGGGGGGGGATGATGGGGTGCGAGGAGTACTGGGGGACGGAGCAGGACGGGGATGAGGCACAGCTGGAGCTGGAGGCGTTGGAGGAGCTGCGACGCAGAGTGGAAGCGGAGGGGGTGGAGGGGGCGGGGGGCACGGAGACCGAGGCCCGCGTCCGCCTCGCGGCACTGGCGCACAGCACCGGCACGTGGCTCGACCTCCTAACCGGCCAGCGCGGGCTCTCAGCCGCCCTCCGCGCCGGCCGCGACGTCCCAGCAGCGCACAGGGTGCTCTTCCCAGAGCTCACAATGGGTGCAGAGGCGAGGCGGTTTCCGCCAGCGCTTGTAATACATGGACGCAAGGATCGCACCGTGCTGTGTGAGGAGAGTAAGCAGCTGGCCAGGCGGATACGGGGGATGGGAGGACGGGCGGAGATCAGGTGTTTGAAGGAGTTGGGTCATGCGGTTAGTGATGTGGCGTATCTGCGGTGGATGAGCGCTGATGTGGTGGGTTTTTTGGGGGGTGTGTTTAGGGAGGCGGCAAAGGCCGGCGGGGAGGAGGAGGGCGGGATGGGGGAGGTGGAGGAGGTGTATGAGATAATGCTGGACCGTGAATATGTGAAGGAGGAGGACCCGGACCTGTGGCCGCTGTTGTGAACTGTATCACTATGTTTGTCTATGCTCTATTCCGCTATGGAAACGTCAATGATAATGTTTATTCCTATTCCCACACACAACCACTAGCATGTTCCCTCTCCTGTTTCCACCACCGCGTTCCCACTCCAGTTCTGCACGTCCACCGCCTGCAGCAACGCACGAACCTTCGACTTCCTTTCCCCATCCGTCGCCCCTTTGCGCCGCTAGACCAGGCCAAATGATGTCCACAGGGATGTCGTGGCCGCCTGGTGCGTGGGGCCGGGGTGGGGTCCGAGGCCCGAGGCTGGAGCTGCCGCATTCGGATGCCAACGCCCCGGGTAACGTCCCTCGGCGCGCTCTCCTCTCCTCTCCTCCTCCCCCAAATACAAATACCACGTCCAGCTGGCAGCACGCGCAGGCGGGTGATGTCGGTGGATGCTGTGGATGCTGCAGTCGCAAACCGAATTCTGGGACCTGGGTACCTCCGATCGGCTGCAAAGTCTCTTGGAGCCGGAAGCTGGAAGCGGGCGGGCCACAGTGGCCGATGGGACGCTGGATCCGATGTGCACGATCTCGGGCTTCACAGCAGGCGCCCTAATGCACGCCGACCTGCGGGCTGCTCAGGGGGCGCCGGGGCGGGGAGTTCCGGCGGCCCAGCGCGGATAAACATGGCCCAGCTGCAGCCCGGTTTGCGAGTGAAGTGGCTGACGCCACCACCCGGAGGTGAGGTCGCCGCAGCTGTTTCGACATACGTGGAGGATGGCGGCGGGCTAGCCAGGTGCAAGACTGGTGCGTGGATAGTCTGGGGTAATAGAGCTAGGCCGGATCACGCCGCACGCTGGTGCAGGAGAGTGGGACACGGCATGCCCGCGTGAACAGGATGGGGGCTGCAGCTGGCCCGGCGGAGAATTGTGTCAAGATGGTACAGTTGGAACAGATGGCGGTGTTGTGGTGTTGTGGTGATGGGTAACGGTTGTGGTGGTCGGCTGTGGCTGTGGTGCATAAACAAATTTGTTTCCAACGTCAAGATCGAGAACCGACGTGACATTGATGGCAAACATCGGCGTTGTGCTTCTGTGTTGTCAGCCAGTAGCCCTGGCTTCCCCACACTTTGAGCTCTCCCGGGGACAGCTCCGTGGAAGCTGGGTACACGGGCCCCTCTTGTAAGTGCCTACATGTACCGCTGGCAATGCAGACGTGGGTACTCCTCCTGCATACGAAGACACATGATCACCACCACACAAGTCACTCCTTCTCGCGGCTGGAGACCACACTATGGCAAGTGGCAAACTATCGTGAACCGAAGCTCTCCTTACGGACTGTACGGCACGGCACGAGGGTAGCTTGCCCAAGGCTACCACGGATGGATGGCTTGACTAGAGTAATGATCTTCTGTGGTACGGCTGTCGCTATAGTAGTCCGCTGATATGGAGACGTGTGTGGTGATTCGTGGCTGATGTTCTCGCGCTGGCTGGAACTGGGAATAGGAGCCAGGCCCGGCTTTCCGTCTGGTCGAAGCTGCTGGGTCATACTAGGGAATACCACCGCCAATTCAGTTCCCGCTGTAACTATCGTGACAACCAATGCTTTCGGCTTGCACGGTACGGAACGAGATTCTGGCTCAAGCTGGCCACCGCAAGCAATGATCGTCCGGCTGCGCTCGCCTACAACTCCAGTCTGGAAGTACTAAATGCGTGCGCTGTACTATTTTGGCCAGCACAAGGTGGCAAGCTTGGGTCATCCCGTCCATCGGCGATTCGCCATCGTGGTCAGGGTCCCGAGTGATGGTGAGGATGAAGGGCGACGTAAGCTGTAAAATCCCGCATGTGGGATTAGTACCTACAAGCGTGGGCTAGCATAACTATATTAAACCTGACAGCCTGGTTCCGACGATAACAGTTGGACACCAGTCCTCACTCACCAGGTCGTTTAAAGTTTGCAAACACCGGGGTTAATAAACTACCGGCTACTGGCCCAACCAAGTGCAAAGTCTTAACTTAAGGCTGTCGATAAGCACACATGGTATTGAGTATCGAATTTCGACGTCGGAAATTATTATCCGATGTGAGGGATGCAGGTGTTATTGGGCTCACAGAATTGGATGGATGCTGGCGTGCGGCTCAAATTGATGAACTGGTTCGACCTGCCAGCGTGCAGTGTTTATGCTTTATCAAGTGCGGGGACTGCGCCGATGTTTATTGGATGAACGCGACGATGAACGATGACGAGCGGGCGGGGTAGAGCCGCGAGCGAAACAAGAAACTGTATGTGCGCAGGATTAGAAACCATGGAAGAAAATCGGCATTTATGCAAGGCTGTGGAGAAGCGGTCGACGAATGAGCGGCAGACGAATGAGCGGTAGACGAATGAGCGGCGGTCACAAGGAAACACGCTAGACGAACCAAACTGCGGGCAATTTCGAGAACACGCACCATCACTCGTGAGGGGTATTCACGAAGAGTCAGAGACCTGTCTTTACTCACAATCTCGCCAAGTCGTCTGAGCCTGCCAAATCCGAAACTTCTAGCCCGGGCCCAAGTATCATCCGACGGACCCAAAGGTTTGGTAAACAGATCTGAATCGATAGGCTCACGTCGAACAGTGGCACAGGGAACCGATGGCCTGGCTGGACTTACCGACTGTTCACCGAGCCGCTGAGTGGGGGCAGGTAATATCTGTGCGATGATTCAATTGACGATGACGTTGTTTGCAGGAATGTCGTGGTGTTTTGGTGTCGCGTGGTCGCGTGGTGCTTGTCGACGATGAAGGTTTGCTGAACCAAACCGTCGGGTCAGTTGAGACGGAAGGCTGTCACGTCGCTTCGCGTCGGTAAGCAAGTGCTTCTACAGCTGTCAGCATTCTCCGAGGATTGTGGCAGTGTTTTAATACTGAGTTCTCGCTTGCCGCGTGGAGGAAGGGAGGTGGTGACGACGATGACGATGTTACTGTTGATGAACAGCAGATATAGCAGGCTTGGGTGTTTGTAGGGAAGGGAGATGACATTTGGTAAATCGGATTCCGACAGCAGATCTGCCTTGGGTTATCCACACACAATCACTCGGTTTAAGACTAATTTGGAAAAGTTATCATGATGATGTTAAAGTTTTTGATTATTGAGCCTAATTATTTCTACAGGAAAAACATGTAACCTAGAATAAAAAGGTTGATAATTCAAGATGACATGAAAGTCTCAATCATTTGAATCACTCGATCCTAATTGATCGTGGACTCTTCACATTTTTTACCCCATTCTCAGTCAGCCGTCCCTGACTCAACGCAATACCGCACTTCATACACGTCTCCCACTCCGGGCCTAGATTAGAACTGCTGCACAAGTTGCAGCGGTTCGGCCATGGCCGGTTATAATACGTGTGTACATACGGCGGCAGCTCAGGATCTGGAGACGTCTGTTTGGCCGCCTGCTTCTTCGCCGAGCGGAAACACGCAGGGAGGCGTGGGAAGAGAAATGGCATGGTTGCGTGTAGAAACAGTCTAAGAAAAGACTCGATATATATACGAGCTGCCTCGCCGGCTCGAGAAGGCACGCCGAGGTAGACAGGCCGCTCAAATTGCATCCCCATTTCTAAGTCTACTCTCACAACCTGCCACCCGAGTTTTCCCCTCCGCTCACGCTTTCCAAATCAACCTCCTCAAACTCCCCATCTACACTGCTCCCCCCTACCGGCTGTGCCAGATCTCCATCCTCAAACCGCACCGGATTGTGTTGGCGCCTGCAAGGCCTACACACAGCGCCAAAACGGCCACCCTCGCAGTACCGGCACGCGTTGCGGTACGCGTCGGGGGCAAAAAAGTGCATGGGGATATGGCGGGGCGGGGCCACGGGCACGGACACTTTCGGAAGTCGCGAGGGGTATGCGGGCTGGTCCTCGTAACGTGGTGGGTCTGGACACAGATGAAAGAGCAGAGCATAACAGATATTGGAGTAAGCCATGGATTCTGAAATGGTTTAGGGGGCCATGGAGGGGCTTGGGGGAGAGAAATGGGGGTGTGGATGGGTGCAGGGTGGATTTACGGGGCAAGTTGGGAGCGCTCGCAACTTGGCGTTTCGAATCGCAAGGGAACTCTGAACAGCCACATTTTTATGTGTACCATGGCGATTATATTATATGTGATCAAGTGATCAGTAACTGCCGACATGAACTACATAAGTATCATGCCTCAGCTAAGTGTGTTTATTTTGAACAAGTCAGAAATATCTGAGAGTCCGAGTGAGAGTCCCGATGTCCAGTTTCGCAATTGAATAATCTTAGACGTTTATCTAAGCAGTTTCGCTCCAAGTTGGCAAGAGATCACTCAGGAGTGAAGGGTAGGTAAATCACAAAAGACTAGGAACTAAAAAAGCAGTAGGCAGGGTGGATTTGAGCCCCCCAGGCTTATCACCGTAGATATATATACTGTATGCCAGGCAGAACTCGCTGTCAAGGTCTAGGTGGCGTGACATGTGGTCGATCAATCATTAATCAGCGAACGGGGGTTGGATCCCGGGAAAGAATAACCATAAGTTTACCTACCTACAAGTTCCCAGGAGCTCCGAGCGCTTCGAAAAGTTCCTAGAGCTCAGCGCCCCGGGTGTAACTGTAACCACGTGTAATCATTGATTAATATGCGGGTGATGAGATTCAAGTTGATGGTTTTTATAGCAAGATTATGCACGGTGAAGCGGTTCCTGATTTTCTCAGCGATAGGTGATCGATAGTGTAGGGACATCTATAATTAGGCCCATACTCGTGACGGCCTACACAACTGCACATCACATCTTCTTCTTCCCCCTCTTCCTGTTCCTGGGGCAAATGCTTGGCAACCGGATTGCTTTTCTTGGTATCGCAGTGGCCGGACGTGGGTACCTGGCCTCAATACCTTGTCGTACAAATCGGATAGATCATTAAACCTAATAAGAGGATAATAATGGCAACCGGGAGTCCTCTAGCACCAGACACAACGACACTGGAATCTTATGCTGTGGCGGCCCAACCCCGCTCGCATGAAATATCACTCGGAGTGTTACCAGCCACCTTTTTTTCGGATAAATAGTACCAGAAGCGCGGTGCGTTGGCCCGGCCATATCCCTGTCGAAGAGTTCTAGTCCTGATAGAGTGATGAAAAGTTCAAGGTGTAGTAACTTATGGGAAACTTGCCTCCTGAGCGTGATCAGAGAGACGTTGAGGCTAGCTAAACTTACATTTTCTGGGCCAAGAGCTCATATCATTCCCGATACCCTCAATCGTAAGTATATCTAGAAGCATCTGTCTAGAGTAGTGGTTTTGGTATCGTTGCGCACGGCTACAGTATTAGAGCGCTGTCAATCTTCAGAGTAGTTTGTAAACAACAGAGATGAAATTGTATTGTGCTATTTATCATACCCTACGGTACATCCATATAAACAAAATTGCGCCTACTCATGCATGATAAGAGAATATCTACATATATGTACAAATCTGGGACGCACTCGGCGTCCTTTCAAGAGCAAGGCATTTTCAAAACGCCCCCCCTCACATATCATCATCATCATCATCAAAACCCTCCCTCTCAAACGCGCTCATCCAGCACACCATACTCCACCATCCCCTTATCATGCACACCATACTCCACCATCCCAGCCTTATCAGGCACCCCATACTCCGTCCCCTTCTCCGCCTCCCTCTCCCTCTCCATCTGTACCTTCCCCCACGCCCTCACGCCGCCGCCCCCCACACAGCGGCAGCCATACTCTCCGCGGCGACATGTATCATCGCACAAACAAAATTCCAATCCTGCGCCCTGCACACCAGCGCATAGTCCACATCACCCGCAAACAGCCTCGCATGCTTGCTCCCTCCGTCGCACGCCCAGCCCCACATATCCCTCCCCCCCTGTCCGCGCCGCCACGTCTGCAGCCCCGCGCCCGCCGCCGCCCACACAACTATCGCGCCGACGAACGAGGCGGCGGAGACGGCGGTGGCGAGCCACGACATCCGCTCCGCGCGCCGGTGCCCGCGCACGTAGGAGGCGAGCACGAGGGATGAGACGGCGAAGGAGATCACCGCGAGGACGAGGAGCAGGATTTGCGGCCAGAGGTGCGTGGGACGGGCCCAGGCGGGCGCGCCGGAGCGCGCGGGGAGGTGTCGCGTGGTGAGGAAGATGTGGAAGGAGGTTGCGGACAGCCCGATCACGATGGTGGAGCAGGCGAGCGAGAGGAGGCGCGAGGCGAATTTTAGGATGCGGATGGCGAGCTTGAGGGTTTGGTCGGAGCGGGGGGAGGGCGCCATTGTTGGGGTTGCGGGTGAGGTTGGGTGGACTCGTGAGTACTGGTGGCCGGATGGGAAAAGGGAAGCCATGGTGTTTATGTATTGCGGACTTGATAGCGGTAAAGGACTATACCGAGGCGACGGTGGTGAAGGCAGAAAGGCAAATAAAGAAACGGATGCGTTCACGTCGTCAGATAGCGAGGCACGACGGCCGACGCTGCTATTATTATTCACACTGACAAGGACTGCGCCTCTGGGCCTGCCAGGTGCCAGGTAATACTTGCGGGGTAAGGATTCTTTCTTGCTTGCTTGCTTATGGCAGAGTTTTGCTGCCCGATTGTCAGCAGTGATAAGAGTTTCCGCTGCAATGGGTTTTATTTTTAGGAGTGCAGGGGTCATATCATATTCGAGAAGAATGCATGCGGAGCTAGGTTTTGGGGCCGACCGCGGGCCCGGGACCCAGTGGTCAGGACAGGCGGGTGTCGGAGGTAGATTAAATTCCCCTCTTTCTCTATGTCGACTGCTAGGCAGCAATCGAGAGGCGCATCGTGAGTTCGTGGATCATGAAATCGCGCGGCCGCGGGTGTCGTGGAATAGCTATGCATGCCAAGGCTTGCTTGGGATTAAAAATCCGCGCTACCCTTACTGTGAAAACGAAATGATGGGATTTTGAGTGAGCACGGGCGCGGCGGGGCAAGATTACATGCACAGGTTTATTTTCGCCTCGTGTAGAGTAGTTGATAAGTAATCGGGTGACGTGCCTCTGTTTGAGTTGGCACGCATGAGATTATATCAACAGCTGCAGTCTCTGTGGGCGCTAGCTGGGATGGGGCGGATAAGCTTTTGCGTGGCTGGGGTGGGGGCTTCTGGAAAATGGTTATGAAACATGGAAGTGAACGAGGGGGTGGAGACTCGAGAGTGTTGAAACTGGAGATAGAGGCAGAGACAAAAAGGATCATTGTCGTTGAAGAGTGCGGCAAAGTACGAGTACAAGGACGCGATCGAGAAAACATCGTTGAGAGTCCTGAAATTTCTATGTGCTACCCAAGGACATAATCGCATCTACCCGGCTACTCCTGATAACCTGTCTTCAATAGTCATTCTGTAGTATTGATCTATAGAGTAAGCTAGCTGCACAACCGATGATCAATTCTGACCATCTTCCATCCCCCCACCCACGCAACGTCCCCAAGAACAACAGCCACTCCGTTTCCGTCAAGAGCTGAGTTACGTAAGCGCATACACTAAAGAGTTGAAACACGCCTTGCGGACCAGTTTAAGGCACGGGGTAAGGCACGGGGAGCACAGCAGATTGCGGATAGGTGCGTCGGTGGCAGAGCACGGTGATTTTGTGCCGGGCCGGCTTGGGGGGTGGAAGGAGATAATCGGAAGTGTTTGCATACGCAGGTCGATGAAACGGAGGAGTGGAGGTGAGACATGTGACGAGGCGGCAACAGGTGGGATTTTCCGGGGGTTTCTGGTTTAGGTGATCGGGGTTTAGAGAATGGCTGGCCGTTTTCGGTGGCTGACATAAGATTAGCTTTCCGAGGTGGTGGTTGTAAAGACAGGTGGTCGGATCAATAATTGTAGTAAACGATAGAACTGTTGCCGTGAAAGTGAGAACTGGTGACAAAGCCATCGTGAAGAAGTAACCTTGTGCACAAGCGGTCACTCGCGTAATGTTTTTTCCAGGTTGCCACATCAAACAGAAACATGCGTTTTCCAGAAGCTGAGATCGCAGTTCCGTTTGAACTTCATCTCTCTGGATCTAAGCCTTTATTTCAAGACCATGATTAGAGTCCACCGCACCCCGCCGCCTCGCGATGCCCGCCGCCCCACGGAATTCGACTTGCCCTTCGATCTCCAATTCGCATTCATATACCGGCTTCATATTTTGCTCTTTACTCCGAGCATTCGCACGCCTACGTTTGCCTGTCAATCAAAAGCACTATGCCCGAATACCGCACTCCCACCGCCCTCGGCCGCTGCATCAACACCCTCTGCTGCACCCTCTGCTTCACCGCCACCTCTGCGCCGTCCTCCCCGCGCTCCCGCCCCCCACCGCAGCCCGGCAGCCAAACGCATCCCCGCAGCGCGCTCTGTCGCTGCATCAACACGCTCTGCTGCAGCCTCTGTTTCAAAGCTTCTACTACCACGCCCTCCCCCTCCCACGGCCGCGCTCCACCGCAGCCCAGCAACCGCAGGAGCCAGCTCCGCGCCGACGCCAAGCTGTACCCCGTAGCACCGGAGAGCCCGACCACCTCACCGCACAGCCACCGCCATGCCCCGAGTCGCCGCAGGAGCCAGCTCCGCGCCGACGCAAAGCTGCACCCCGTGGCGCCGGAGAGTCCGGACACCTCACCGCAGAGCTACCGCCACGCCCAGAGTCGCCACAGGAGCCAGCTCCGCGCCGACGCCAAGCTACACCCCGTAGCGCCGGAGAGCCCGACCACCTCACCGCAGCGACACCGCAACACCCCGCCGCGCCCGCCAGAAACGCCGCCAGTCCAGTACGACGACGAGGAGATCGACACCGCGATTGCGAACCTTGTCGGCGACGGGGGGACGTATGTGAATAGACCGCCGACGAAGCTGGGGCTGCCCGCGAATCCGAGGCCGGGGGGGAATAGGCCGCCTGAGGTTTCGAGGGAGACGAAGAGGAGGAGGAAGGAGGAGCTGGAGAGGAGGGTGGGGGAGGGGCATAGGAGGACGGAGGTGGAGGGGAGGGTGGAGGAGAGCAGGAGGGGGAAGCAGAGGGGGGAGAGGGAGAAGGGGAGGGAGACGGAGACGGAACGGCGGAGAGATGAGGGAAGGAGGACGGAGGAGCCGGGGGAGCCGGGGCCGGGGCCGGGGAGATACCAGAACTGGAGGCAGACGGAGGCCGTAACGGCGACGGAGACGGAGCAGTCGCAGCGTGGAACGGAAATTTGGAGGGAGACGGAGCAGGAGCCGGGCAGAAGACAGGAGAGGGAGCCCGAGCGGCGCAAAAGTTCGAACCGCCATACACAGGATCCACCAGCGCATCGGAAGGAGGGGCCGTGGGTCGTGCAGGGCAAGTCGGTGGTGCAGAAACCGGCAGGGGCGCGGAAGCTGGATCCGAGGGCTGAGAGTATGGTTGCGGAGTTCTGTGAAACTTCACCGTGAGCGCCTAGGCGACGTGATGCTATGTAAAAGATGGTTCCTGTGGACGTAGTGTGTTTGATTTTAGTTAACAATCAGTAAGGCTCCTCGTAAACCGCTGGGATATCTGTTGGAGACGATTAAAGTAAGATCGTGTTCGGTGTAAGGTTAAGTGCGTACGTACTAGAAGTGAAAGAGATCCAGAGCAGGAATAAGGGAAGACTGTTAAACGTGTAATTGTGTCGTTGTATTGAGTGTGTGAAGTGTACAAGTAGAGAATTTAGAAGAGAAGAGCAGAGCAGAGCTGACCCTGTGGTACAAAAATTTGGTGAGGAGTGGTTAAGTAACACAATTTGGCGTGGATAACAGGGGTCAGATCTGTATTACTTAACCAAAACTGGCATTTGCTTAAACTCACTTTCCACCTAACCAGCGAACTTTTGGATAAACGCTATGTAAATACAGACCGAACTGTATAACTGACTTGTAGCCAAAGCGCTATCTCTTTTATTCAACCGTATTTGTATAACTTATTCTGAATACAGATGGAACTGTATAAAACTCGGTCCCAACCGCATGAAACTGTATAAAACTCGATCCCAACCGCATGAAACTGTATAAAATCCGGTCCCAGCCGCCTTTATTCATCCCAATTTGTATTAATAGTTCCGGATACAGATGAAACTGTATAAAGGTGCGGCTCGCTACTAACTTGGCACTCTAGGTTCTCGTGTCACGAACTTGACCATAAAGCAGTGGGTTTCCGACTTGTTGCTCTATCTCTCGTTCCTCCCACACTACCCTTGCCTAAACACCATGTTCTGCTACGTTTACTTGTAAGTGTCTTTATCTTCAACCTCACCCATACTAATGATGCACAGTGTTTATAGTAGGGAAGATGCTTGAACGTATAATCTGTAAGTGCTACTCTCCGTCTAACCCAGTAGCAACAAGTAACTGATGTGGTCTCGTAGCAGCGGCCAGGGCGCCTGTAGTAACTGGGGCGGCAGCAGCGGGTGCAGCAGCGGGTGCAGCAGCGGGTGCAGCAGCGGGGGCAGCAGCGAGGGCAGCGGCGCTGAAGTGGCGATGGCAACGGCGATGGCAACAGCTTAGCTGGAAGCAGAAAGTGTATATAGTAGAAACTGGATAAAACTATACAAGAAACAAATGTTTAACTTATAACCACCAAACTGTATAGGAATCGATAATAGACAGGCTAAATATATACAGCCAGGATTGGTTAAAAAAAAAAGTTACAATTCTCAACTGGTTAAAGTACACAGTTTTTCTGGATATCGCTAACAAACGGAGAATTGTATATCTTTATACATTTGCATTTGATTAAGTTATCCACCTCGTTTGTACCACAGGGCTGAGCAGGAATAAGGGCGATGGGATCGAGCCTCGCATGATTCATGACCGGAAAGAGGAGAAATTGATGACGCAGGATATATGGCACACTTCAATAGGGTCTCCGGAATCTGGCTCACAAGACCGAAGTGCGAGTGATACAGGGTGCAGAATCGATAATTCCGACACCCACCTTTATTACTGCGCCCGCAATAGACTGGAAGCTGGGAAAGCGGCAAAGATATCGTATCTCGTAATGACCAAGAGCCCGCCATGTGCTCACTTTCATTGGATGCTGGGAAATAGAGATGCTGAATGATATCGTGGCGAAGTTGGAGCCGGGGATTATATTTTACCATGTACCGCAGCGCGAAAGGCTCTATAAGCAGTTAATTATCATGTTACAGAGACAACTTCAAGATTCTATGAGCGTTGCGCAAAGCTCCACCATCCACAATCTCGAGTTTGCCGAGCACAGGAGTCGACGAGTGCCATCCGGCCATCGACCCCAACTCGCCCCACCCCGCCCAAGCTGCCCACGCAGTCCAACACGCCCCCATCCCGCCAACCCCGCTTCTCAATTATATACGCAGCTGCATGCAAGTACTCACCATGGCCAGTAGTAAACATGTCTCACTTCGTCTCTCGCCTTCTAACCCTCCTCTGCTGCGGCCTAGCCCGCCCCGAATCCCCTCCGCCATCGTCAGGGGCCCCCACAAATCCGTCCGCGGGGCAAGTGCATCGTAGCAAAAACCGTCACGGCCACCACCACAATCGTCGAGACCGGAACAAGGCCGGTCCCCCGCTCCCTGCTGCTGTTAAGGAGCGGATGACGCTTGAAGGGAAGTTTGGGCTGCCGGCGGGGCCGAGGGCGTGGATAGATAGTGAAGAGGGCCGCAAGGAGGGGGAGCGGTGGAGGGAGGTGAGGGGTGTGCCGAGGGTGGCGCCGATGGGGGGGAGGGAGGTGGTTGTTGTTGAGGCGAGGACTAAGAGGCAGGAGATTTTGAGGGCGGAGAAGAGGCGGAAGGAGCGGGAGGGGGGGTAGGATTGTTTCAGCACTTGTGGGGGCAGTTTGGGTTTGGTTTGTTTACTATACTGCTTGCTGATTAATTAATTTTGCGTTCTAGTTTGTGTTGATGTGCATCTGTATAAATTATTGATGACGGAAGCGTTGATCATGCGCGCGCATCCATGGTCGTGTTTTTTCCAAGAATCTGGTGCTGTGTCGCGGAGAAGGTTCTGGTAATGATTATCGATTACGGTATGTGTGTGGAGAGAACGTTGAGATACTATGGGCGTTGCCCAAAGCTTCACTGCAGGATTTGCGATTGTGAGATTGACGAGTGATGTTCGTTGAATGATCACAACTCGCGCCACCCTCCCCAAGCTGCCTACTCAGTCCAACATGCTCCCACCCCGACCACTTCAAATCACCTCATTTATACACCCCAAACATCTCCGGTGCTCCACGATAGCAACAATGTCGAAATTTACCAACTCCTGTAAGCGCTTTCTGAATATGCTGTTCTGCGGACTGGTGTACAAGGAGATTCTCACACCAGAGGCATCGCCAGAACCAAAGTCACGGGTAAATTTTGTCTACTAGTAGTAGTTTGTGGACGCAATGTCGATGCTGTCTTTGCGGGTGACATGACGTGAAGGAGTTGCTGTTTGAGCCTGTAGACCACCTTCAAAAGCTTGAGCCCAAAGAAATAAAGAAAAGAATCTTCCAGCCAAGTTCCTGTCTACAAAACCTTGTGATCCTCGTCTTCCAATTCTCCACAAATACACTTGTTCACCTCAACCAGTCACGTGCATCTCCACACCATGTCCGACCCTTCAACCACCCCAACCGCGACTCCGGTAGACGCCACCCCTCCGAACGGGAAAGCCGTCCACCCGTTCGATGTTGTCAAGCATGGCGACACGCTCTGGTTCCACCAAGAGGGCAAGCTGGACACCTACATGCTTCCGCCCCTCCAAGACGAAAATCCGCTCGAAGGCCACCCCATCAACTGTGCATCCCCTGCTTCCTCTCCCAATCCCTCAACTCACCAGCCACTAACAAAACTCCAGGGTCCGATCCGGGCCTCTCCTTCCAGGGCCTCCAAAACAACGCCGGAGCACTCGCGAACTTCACATCGGTCTACCTCGCAGAGCGCGACAACCTCAACGACCGCTACACCAACCACCCGCTCTTCACACAAACCACAATGCCAGCCTTCCTCGAAAAGCAGCCCGAGCCGCGCATGAAAGGCCCTCCGAGCACGCACAAAGAAATGCTGCAGTCCATCGCGCTGCACCCCCTGCGCAGAGCAATCACCGGCAGCCTCAACGCGCTCGCCCCCTTCTCGGCCACCGTCTTCCCCATGTCGATCCTCGGGCCGGCCTACGGCGAGCTAGACGTCACGCTCCAGAAGAACATCGGCTACCTGCACTACCACGCCGCCAAATCCGGCGCCGAACCCACACCGGAACAGTGGTACTGGCGCATCCGCATCGTGCTGCAGCGGCTCGCGGACCTGTCCGACGCGGCGCTGAGCTACCGGCTGGTCTTTGCGAACCTGGAGCGCGCGCGCCACTCGCGCCTCGCCCCGCATTTCCCGCGCTGCCATGAGGAGGAGGCGACGGGCGTCAGCTCCGTGTGGGCGAATATGTGGGGCACGTGTCCCGAGGTCAATCGCCGCAGGATTGTGCAGCGCGAGCTGGTGCTGTGGGAGGAGGAGAGGGAGAGGGAGAGGACGGAGGGGGGGAAGGTGAAGAAGCCGCAGGTGACGGGCAAGGTTAGGAGGGAGGGGAAGACGGTGACGCGGCCGAAGAAGAAGGCGGAGGCGGCGGTGAATCATGGGAAGAAGGAGAAGAAGAGGGAGAAGGAGGAGCTGGAGAAGAAAGAGAAAGAGAAGGAGCAGAATAAGAAGAAGGCCCCGCAGATGATTGAGGCGGAGGTGGTCGAGCTGGCGGATGGTGCGGATATTGATGTCGAGGAGGTGAGGAGGGATATGCAGGCGCTGGGGAACTACCAGGGACAGGTGATGGCTCTTCGTTCTGGAGGGATGAGGATTCTGTGGACCCTTTGATGGGATATGCCTCTGAGAACGTGAAAAGAGATGCATTAAATCGTCATTATCAAAGCTAGGAATTCTATAAACTGCGGTTATCATGAAACAAAAACCAGTTCAATTCCTTGTGCGATGCGTTATTTTATCACTCCAAAAATATGTTCCTAGGCCGCGCGCATTCTCAAGATGTCAGTCTAAGTGTATTCTATTTAGTATTCTCAAATCTGATCTAACTAAACCCCCAATCCTCAAAGTCAGGCAACACAGATGGCGCCTTACAATCCGTACACGTTCTCCGGTGCCGTTCTCGGCTTCTTACGGCCCGTCCATTCAATCCCCATCATTCGCATGTAACTAATCACACTCTCGCTACTGGCCGTCGCCTCCAACGGTAGTCCGTGCTCCTCGATCGCTTCCCGCACTTCCGTACTGTCCATCGATTTCACAGAGCCATCACTGTCACTGTCATCTTCCGAGACGGGCGCTGGCGGCGGGGGGCTCGGTATGGGCTCTGGCTGTTTGGGGCTCGGGTTGGGTTGCTGTGTGGGCTCGGGCAGGGCCTGCGCAGGTTTTTGTGGGCTCAATATGGGCTCTGGCGCCGATTGAGGGCTCGGTTTGAGCTGCGGTCTGGATGGGGAATGGGTGTCCTGCGTCGGTGACTTGGGGCGCTTCTGGTACTGGGTCTGCGTATATGATCGGGCGCGCAAAGTAGGCCGCGGCTGCACAGCTGGCTGGCGGGTCTGTGTCCTCTCATGCTGCGGCGCGGCGACCGGCTGTTGTGGCTGTTTTTTATGGCAGCACCAGGAAAGCCATGAGCAGGAGCACCATGAGCATGAGCAGGAGCAGGAGCAAGGGCAGAAGGGCATAGTTGGAAGTGAGGTTGATGATTGGTATGGAGGGGAGGCGTGATAAAGATATGGGTGTAGGGGTGGTGGCGAGTTGCGGTGGATATTTTAATTGTCATCATGGCATACGAAGGGGGTTATGGATAGCTTTGGACGGGTTGTGGGGCTTGGTAAAAAAGAGACCAAATGGATCCATACTAAGAAACCCAGGAATCAAGTCCGTTTGAAGTCAACACAACTTATTATTGGGTACACACAACTACTCTGAAAATTATGCAAAATCATTGCTCAATTCATCTCTAAGCTACCCACATATCTACCATCTCTCACCCCCAATAAGCTCCCCTGCCGTCCAATCTAGTGCTTTCATCCCCAGACGAAGCAACACTCACACGACTCCTCCTATCCGGTTTAGCCCTCGGCCCAGGGGGCGATTTAAACTCCATCCGTGCCACCTGTGGCTCTTCTTCCAGCTCGACATTCTGCCCCGGCGGCGTGGGTGCGCAGCAGGAACCGCAGCAAAGCCAGTGGAGGAACTTTCCGGTACAGCCGTCGTTGGTGCAGCACGGGATACTGCAGCCGAACTCACACATTTTTGTTTGGTGTTAGATTTGGGTTGGGGTTTGATTTAGGGTTTGATTTGGGGATCTCGAGGGGGATGGGAGGGGAGGGTGCATGGCGAGGGAAGGGCGGGGTTATGAAGGCGGGGAGGGTGCAAGAGGGAGTTGGATGGGGCGGCATGGAACGGGGAAATGGCGGGACAGGATGGAGGTGACGGGGCTTGGTGGCTTTGTAGTTTGGGCCAATGGGACTCTGAAACATAAGGAAATTCCAGGTACGGAAAACAAGATTCAGCTAGACCTAAGACAAAAGAAAGGATGTCAGACACATCGTGGAGTTTTCAAGCCAAAACACAAACTTTCACTACATTTCATTATACCGATATTTCGGTGTCGCCTAGAAGCACTCCTGCCACGCCCTAGTGCGACTAGAGACAGATGACGCCATAGAGGCGACAGGCGACGGAGCACGAGGGGGCGCCTCAGCAACAGGCGATGTCTGACGAGTGGGCGCCTTAGACACACGCGATGTCCTATTCTCACGCGGCGCTTTAGAAGCACGCGGTTCCTTATACTTCATCGGCCGCGGCACCTCCCCCGGCGGAGGCGCCATAAACTCCATCTTGACCGCCTCCTGCGGCGCCGATATTTTGGGCTGCGATGGTCTGCAGCAGAGTCCGCAAAAAAGCCAGGCGAAGCATTTTCCGAGACAGCCTTGGTCTGTGCAGCACCTACAATTGCAATCAATACCGCACATGTTTGTTTTGTTGGTATGGGGGAAGGGGTGGTGGTGGGGTCGGGGGAGGCGTTATGGGGTTGCGGAGAGGGGCATCATGTAGGATGTGGCAAGATGGCGGGGGTGCAGCTTGGTGGTGTGGTGATTATGGGGCTCAGGATCGTGTGTTATAGAACCAGTTAAAATCGGGCTGTAGCACAGAGAAGCACTCGACTGATGATAGATATGAAGATTGAGACGGCGTGAATTTGTACGAGTAACTATCAGAACTCGACATAGTGCTCAGAGTATCCGCTGATAGTGCCGAGAACGTATATAGCAGACAGAAGTGCGGGCCGAAGGCCAGATAGACAGTTGGATTCCACAGACGCTGCACGCATCCTGAACCCCCACACCGCAATCGGGTCACAACCTATCCCCCAAATCCCCCATAACATAACAACACTACACCACTATAAAACTGCAAACCAAACCCCAGAACCACTGCCGTCCAGTAATGTCCGACCCCGGTCTCTTCGTCGGTTTCCAAAAATTCGGCAGCAACTGCTGCATGCCGTTTGGATTTTTTGGAACGCTGTTGCGCGCTGTTACGTGTGGGATGTGTTGTGCTTTGCCGCCGGCGTACGCCACCCTGTACCAGCCTCGCTCGGCAGTGAGCGTGAAAGAGTCCGCGAAGAGGAGTGAGCCGGACTTGAGGGAGTGATGCGAGTTGTGTGCGTTGCTACTTCAGGTGTGTTTGGAATAGCCTGCTGGAGTGGATATATAAGAATTCTGACGAGTGGTCTTCAGCCTTGCGGCCTATGGCTGGTAGTCCTATAGCGATCCCCCATGTCACCATAGGTTGATACCCGACGAGCCCCACAAGCATGACAACTATGCTATTCTACGTTACACAAAGAATGCTGATATTATTGTAAACATTGACGAACGTTATATAACAGCATCCGTGGTCGATTGGTTAAGATTTCCGCTTCCCAAGCGGGGGGACCGGGTTCGATTCCCGGCGGTTGCATACCGTTTTGCCACGCCTGATCACAACCTGACTTCATCCGCTTTACTAACGATGCCAAAGCATCATTCGTAGTCACAGATTAAATACCGCTAAAAGTAACTCGCAACATCCATCTACCCTGTCAAAAGTCCTCATCAAAACACCGCGTCCTCCCATCGAGCAGTTTTATCTTTTTTTTTGGAAGCAGCGTATTTGGCTTTCCGCTGCTTCGGCGACATCCCAAAAACGTCGCGCAGGTAGTCGCGGAAGCCCCCAGGCTTCGTTTTCTCCAATACCCTCTGGATCTCGACGGGCTTCTGCTCTGGTTGGTGCTGTACTAGTCCATGCTTCTGTTGCTGCTGTTTTTTCGGCTTGAGTTCTTCCTCACGGCGTATCTGCGATGGCCTAGGGCCCTCGCAATACGGATGGCACGGAGCATCAGGTTGATGCCGATGATTGGACTTAATCGGTCTCTGCTCCTTCCTCTCCTTATTCTTCCTCTTCTCCCTCTCTCTGTCCTTCTTCTTCCCCTGCTGCGCCTGCTCCCGCCCCGCCCCCTCCCTCACAACCTGTATCGACGCCTCCACCACCTCGCTACGCGGCATCGCCAGCCTCTTCTTTTGAAGCGATACCCGTTGTCTGTGTTGTTCAGCGTAGGGACCGACGTAGTTATCCAAATGGATGTTGTAGTTGCATTCGGCACAAAGCGGCTTATCGGTGGTTACTAGTTCGCGGCAGTTCGCGCAGGGGTTAGCCGGGCGAAATTGGGGTGTGGGAAATGTGTTCATTGGGATGTTGGAGGGTGAAGTGGGGGTGGCAGAAGGGATACAGCAGGCTGGGAGACAAGGACAAAATTTTGTCAGGAAATCGTTCATTCGTAACGATGGAGGTGGTAGGAGAGAGGAGAGATTGGAGTTCTGGGTGGGGCTTAAGATGGGCGTCCAAGAAGGACGGGATGGAGTCGGATGGCTGCGGAGTGTGGCAGGATGCACGGCGATAAGGTTTGTGGGAGTGGTCTCACGGGGTGGGATGGGCATACAGCCATGTTTAACCGGAAATACAGACCATCAAATATATGTACCGACTAGGTCTTTATTGGGGTGTTTCGTGCACGTGACGTTGCTAATTGTTTGCCCTCGAGGCCGAGTGACAATATGTGCCGCGGTGTGCAGCCTAGAAATCTTCAGGCTCCGTCTGGCGAGTATACTGCTAGGCAGGTAAATCATACGAGTCATATGCTCAGCATTACTCTGGTATACATCCGTAAGCCCTTATCGTGATATAACCAGCGATTCGACAACCACTCCACACTCTCGTCACATCAATTCCCTTGGATCGACCCGACAACCACTTTCTCTCACCGACATCTGACTTCGACTCCAAAAAAATGACGAATCTTCAAGCCACGGCATCGCCGCACACTCCACCCTCGCAAATGCTGGCTCCTTACACGCCCCCGCGGCAACTCCTCACCCGAACGCCGTCTGGAAAACTAACACCGGCTTCCACTAACGTCCCTACTCTCCCGAACGCGACTCCATCCACTGAAAACTCCTCCGTGGCAGCTGAGACCCCCTCAAAGCCCACAGTACAACAACAACCTTCGCCCACACCAACCGAAATCCTGACTCACCTCCTTGGAAACCTGAATCACGAAGCCTCGAAAACTTCGAAATCAGCAATCATCAAACCTCTGTACCTTCTGGAAAATGCCCTCGACGCTCTATACCAGCGTCTCTTGCTCCTCCTGACAACTGCAGCGCTCGGCGAGCCCCCGCTCTCTGTGCTCACCTCGCTCAACATCCTGCGCAACCGTGCCCTCGACATCATGGCCGAAGAAGCCCTGCTCTCCACGACCCGGGCCGCCGAAGCACTCCGTACTCGCGCGGTGCAGTTTTTTACCAGCATCGAGCCCCTAGTGTACTCCTTCCAGGCGCGCGTGCGCCGCGGCCACAGGCAAGCAAAGAAGGCAGCAGTGAAGGTGCTGGCGGAAAAGAAGGACGTACCGGAGGAAAAGAAGAAGGTGTATACCGAAGCCGAGGTGGCGGCCATGATTAAGCCAAAGAAAGTGCCCGGGGGCTCTGCTAAGAAATCTGCCAGAAAGCCGCCGCAGATTGTGTTGGCTCCTGGCCAGTATTTGGGCGGTGTTCGTGGCATGGGAAATGGGCTGCTGACGCCGCAAACTTCCGAGGAGGAGGTTCCTGAGGCGGAAAGAATCAGGAGCGAGGTTAGACGAGGTCGGAATCAGTATCACCTGTACCGCGAGGTGATGGCGAGTGGTTAGGCGTTTTCTCGACTCTGGATACCTGGTAATGGTAAAATGATCATGGAAGTATGGTTATGCCGATGCAACTGGTATCACAACAGTTTCTACTCTGAAATGAAATAGTGCGTAGTACTAGCAAGTTCATGAATAGAACAATGAAATTGGAACTATACCGCATTTTCGAAAGCTTGGTTTTAACACGTGAAGTGACGTGCAAACCACACTGCGCGCGACACCCGTCCATAGTGACCCACCAGAACTTCAGTAGCTCTCCCAGTGGCCAACTCGTACCCTTTAATTTCCCCATATATTGCCCCACATGCCCCCTCGCCATCCAACACCATCACTCCCAGTCACGATGTGTTGTAACCCATTCAAACGCGATCACAAGCCCAAACCCAGATCTGGGCCGAAGCCCTCGCCCAATCCCACTAAGCCAAGGCCCAAGCCACCAAAGAATAATGGAGGATCCTCCTCATGGCGGACGTCAGATCTGTTTACGAATGAAAACCGTAGATAGACGGAGTGATGCGTCCGGGTTTAGTTTATATGGGATAGGAATCTGGATATGAAATTCTAGATAGAAATAGTAGAGATGTGTTTTCAAACACGTTATATTATTGTTCTACCACCGCCAGTTCCAGTCCACTCGTAGTTCTATGTTGTGTTGCAATTGTCAATTCCGCACTATGTATCACTCGGTTTTCATCATGTGGGCTGCGGTCTACTGGGACTCTCTTGTCACCCTCATTCTGCTCTTGTCTTTCTCTTCTACACTTTACCAGATCTTAAAATGGACAAAGACAATATATATGCTAATCTCCAAAAAGTTGCGCGAGCATAGTTCCCGCATATCGGCCCCGGACCCGTCTTGTGTCGAGTGAGAGAACAGATACAACTCACAGCTCCGCACCCGTCTCGCCCCGTCCGACGGCCTTATAGTACTCCACCATCACCTGCACCCCTCCCCCTCCCCACTTTCGCATACACTGCCACCTATTCATTAAACTATGCCCTATTCCACCTGCTGCAAGCGCCTCCTCTACATTCTCTGCTGCGGCAGCAGCTGCATTCCGAATCCAACATCACCAGCTTCGTCAGAGCGCTCGTGGGGCACTCCTGGTATTCTCCCCGAGCAGATAGCGGCGCAGTCGGCGAGAAGGCGGAGCGCCCGGGGGGTTACAAGTCCGAGGAGGGAGACGCAGAAAGTCGAGAAGACAAGGGAGCGGCGGGAGCGGCGGGAGCAGCGGAGACGGAGAGACGAAGAGAACAGCAGCCGTTATCCAGGAAGTGCCTCTCTCCCGATTTCTAAAGAATCACGGGGCGATCCTGTCGTGATACATGAAAATCGAGATGCGGAGTCGCCGGGGAAGGAAAGGAGGAGGAGCGAGCGACGGGAGCGGCGGGAGCGGCGGGAGAGGCGGGAGCGGCGGGAGAGGCGGGATATGCAGGAAGGGGAGAGCAGTAGTCGTTTTGCAGAAACTATGTCGCCCCCCATGTCTAAACAATCGGGGAGCAATCTTGCCGGGATCCCTGAACATCGAGAGTCAGAGACGGCGAGGAACCTAAGGAAGACGAGGGAGCTGCCGGAGCGGCGGGAGAACGAGAGCAGTAGCTTTGCACGAAAAACGTCGCAGCCCTCGTCAGAAGACTCGTGGGGTAATCCTGGTGTACTTCCGGAGCAGCTTGAGGCGGAGGCAGCGACGAAAGTACCAAGGAAGAGCGAGAGGGAGAATCGGAAGAGTCGGGAGACGGAGCACGTGGAGAGGAATGGGGGGCCGCGGGAGCGGCGGGAGACGCATCCCAAAGGCGGGCAGCGGGAGACGCATCACAAAGGCGGGCGGCGGGAGTGGGGGGAGACGCAGCACGTGGAAAGAGAGAGGGGGCAGCGGGACTTGGACAACTACAGATTTCCAGTAAAAGCATCGCCCGCCTCGTCAGAAGCCTCGTGGGGCAATCCCGGTGTGCTGCCAGAGCAGGTTGAGGCGGCGGCAGCAGCAGCAGCAACAGCAAGGAAGGCAAAAAGGAAGATCGACCGGCGGAAGATCCACACTGTGGGGTGAGGTGGGGAAGTGTCTCACAAGACTGAAAATGGGGCTGTGGATGGGCATGGATGGGATGAGGGCTGTGGGGTAGGTGTTGGAATACTTCCCGCCCTACCGTTTGAAACCCTCCAGAGAAAGCCTTATCCCATCTTCCGCCACGGCCACGAAGCAACTGTGTAGGCAAAATCGCTAGAGAGTAACTAACTTTGGTATTGACCGTGCTGCGGACTTCATTTGTTCAAACATTTTTTTTTAGGGTTGCGATATATAGCCTAGAAGCTGGGATTCGGACTGTTCCCCAACAGTACTGGAGGCATTGCCTTCTGGTGTCATGCAACTTTCCACTGGGTTATTAGCTACATGACTTGTCACGTTTAGTGTAATGATTAGTTCTAGCTATCGACGACCAACTTCACCACCGCACTGTACGTTCTCCATCGCCACGACAATAATAACCCGAGAATTTTTTTTTAAGGTTATACAGTATTCAGCATCCATCCCGTTGCCTCGCTTCCTCGCTGCCACCAAAATCACCGTGCACCGAGGATGTGAAGTCCGCGCCAAGCCAAATCCGCGGCTAGGTCCCAAGCGCGAATCCACACAACCCCTGAGACTTTAACCCCTTGCGCGCGTATATGCACACCCCCCGGGACGTCATCCCAAGTTGCAAAAACGCTGGAAATAGCCAACCTGATACCGCGACGCCCAACTGAAAGATCTGTTGGGGCTGATAGGCTGATTTTGACTGAATTACTGCCGACCGGACGGTCGATCGACCGGGATGCCAGCCCAGCGCTCGAGGCGTTCGGAGATGTGCTATCAGATCTTTGTTTATGTGCTTTTGTCTGTCGATGTTGGTGTTTCGGCCTGAAGCCACGGTTATGCTTTGTGGTCTATACCCTGGGCCCATGGGCCATGAGCTGTGGCGGTGCCTTGCTGTTGGTTTGGGTGGGAGTGCTGGACAGTGTAAGGATATTGCTACTTTCGAAGAGCTTTTGCCTGGCTTGGAGTATAATGGTCGAGGAATTAACCGCGTGAATTGTCGCGTCTGAAAAAGTGCTATTTTCTTGTGTCCTTCGTCCCATCCATGATCCAGGCCTAGTGTAAAACCCCGCTTTCGAACCAGGTAGGCGTACCAACATCATGCCAACGTGAAATATGCCGTGTATTTTACGCTTTAAGAATGGAGGCTGTGCAGTTTGAGCCATTTCCAGACGCTTGCCTACTGCCCAAGGCGTCTTTGGTGGGCACCGACTGCCCGATCTGGCTACAGGTTGGCCTATTGCCATTTTAGGTTTGTGGAGGCAGCCTACCTCTGTTTTTGCCATCATGCAGTAACTCTAGTGTAGCGATGGTGGGGCTGCTGTTGGATCGCCCTTTGGCACTGAACAGTGTTGAATGAGTGCAATACCATGCTTCATGCGAGCACTGCCACTCGAGTTTGATTTATCGCTTTACCGTGATGCTTCAGAGGCTTCGAATAGGACCATAGCCACGAAAGATGGAACAACGACTCTAGTCAATTGCCTACGTGAATTCTGAAGATGTCTACTTAAGCATCGCATCCACCGAGTGTAAATCGAAATACCAAACCAGCCAACCATCTACATCAACACACCAGACAACAATTACTTCTACACAAATCCAACTCTAGCATTCCCAAGCCTTCTAGCCTCATCAACTTCGAACTATCTACTCAGTTCAACAAATCGAACACACATCGACTTCTATACAAACGAAAACTATTTCCTCGCAACTTCTCGCATTTTCAAGCTCCCCAACGTTCTTCATCGATTCTAGTCAACAGTACATATATATCAAAAATCCCCCAACTACGCCATGTCTTACTATACCCCATCCGACTGTGGAAGCTCATCCTCTAGCTATGCCGACTATGACCAGGGCTGCTACTGCGAAGGCCCATATCAGTTCTGCTCAGCCTGCCATTCGCCAAACGACGACATCAGCTCAACCCCTACCCACAGCTTCTTACCACCTCAAATGTCCTCTGGTCCCGTAAACGATGTGCTGAGATTTGCTCAGATCCAGGGAGGAGTGTCGCTACCACCAACGTCCGAGCCTTACACTCAGAAAAGAACACGGTACTCCTCGGATCGAAACTCTTCCACCTACGACACAGAAGTCGTTCATTCAGATCACAATTCTTACTCCTACAGCTCGAACACAGTGACGAAATTTTATGTGGACCCAGCACATCACGCACCTCCACAGGAGGAAATGCGCCGTGAGGATATGCCAGCGAGTAGCCATTCGCAGTACCTGCCGATGATCGAAGGCCTCAGCCTGGGCTCCAGCGGGTCTCAGAGCGCACGGTCTGCACACGGCGGGTCCCAGAGTCCACGGTCTGCACACGGCGGGTACCAGAATCCACGGTCTGCACACGGCGAGTCGCAGAGTCCACGGTATGCACACGGCGGGTCCCAGAGCGCACGGTCTGCACACGGCGGGTCCCAGAGTCCACGGTCTGCACACGGCGAGTCGCAGAGTCCACGGTCTGCACACGGCGGGTCCCAGAGCGCACGGTCTGCACACGGCGGGTCCTCGAGCTCTCGATCTGTACTATCCAGCGCCTCAACTATTAGAGGACCCAGCGGCTCCCACAGTTCTCGATCTGCAAGACCCAGCGGCTTATCTCATTCGCGCAACGCATACGACGAGGACGACAGAGCATCGGAGTGCTCCATAAGCCCTAGTGAGTCTAGCTCTCACATTGGATCGCGGGCTGGGTCGCGGTACGGGTCGGATGTTGGAAGGGCGGTGGTGAAATATCGGCGAGAACATAAAAGGCCTGAGGTGACGATTACGTTTGAGAGGTTTGAATAGATTTTAGTTCTTTCTGGATTTCCTTTTTTTTCGCTCCTTTTACATTTCCTTTGTCTTTCAGTTTGTCTTTCTTTTTAAATTTCCTTTTGTATCTGCTTTTGCGTTTGCTGTTGCATTTTTGTTTGGTTTTAAATTTCCTGCATTTCCTTCTGCATTTCCTTTTGTCTATCGTTTCACATTTCCTTTGTCTATTCTCTTATATTTCCTTTTGCATTTCTTTTTGTATTTCCTTCTGTATTTGCTTTTTAGACAATCGATCCGTACGATCAAATCGTTTACAATACATGCCTGATTGTGCCCAGAAACCAGAAAACATCAAATTATAAGTAGAACTGCCTAACCATGAATGCGTCAAGCTCAAACAATTACTTCATTCCAAGCTGCTTCCTATTTTTCGCTCACAATACGAACACATCTCTGCCACTAGGCATGTAAGATTTCTCTCTATTGTTCACCATACATACTATCCGTGCTTTACCTGGACCCACTGTCGTCTAACACACCCCTCCAGCTCGTCTCGCTTCCATGCATAACCGTTTCGCAGAGCCCCACAAAACGCGGGGAACGACAACGACGCGCCACCGAGCCAACCAACCATGTTTCGAGCGCCTAAACCAACTTAATTACATACTCTACTTTTCGAAAGCTATAATTAGAAATTCTGGGTGTGCGGCGATGTTGAACTTCATGCATGTGACGAGCGAGCTGTGGAGCGCGTTTGAATACATACTGGAAGGCGGTCGGAGGCCAGGGCTTTGTGGTGTGCAATCCTGCATCATCGATGATTCGGTTTTGGTCGGATGGGGGTTGGTCTCATCGTCCTTATTCCTGCTCTTGCTTGTCTATTCTCTTCTAATCCTGGATACTTTACCCACCTAATACGACTTGCTCCAAGCGCCAGAGTTTGTTTGCATAGGAAACATGGTCGGTTTCTCAATTTCGCGTCTCGGAACTCGTTTGGACCAGCTGCAGAGCGGCGTAAGTCGGATCGATTGTCTCGCGATGCACAGCTAGATGTTATCGCGCATCCCCGTGCCTGTCGAGATAGCTTCGTGGTCCCCGGCACAGGTACAGGGACTTTTGAACTGTTGCTAAGCACCGACTGATAGCTAGGAACAAGCCAGACAACTATTACAATCAGAAGTTGAATTAAAACAGATCCTGACACGGTCAAAGAGCTGTGTTGGTTGCAACTTGCATTGAAAAACGGATATTGTGCCACAAGGAGTTATAGGCTTATAGCCACACCAGTGAGGAGACGTCGGTGGCTGTGCGCAACACCACCAACAACAGCGCGTTTGTGGAGAGAGGGTGCCAACCAGATGCGCAACTCAAACGATATTGGCGCAGCAAAGGAGTGCACTGCCACTGCATGTTGGATGTTGGAGAGTTTATGGATCGAGGCACACCGGTTGCCGAGGGCTTGTTTGGACAGTATAAGCACGGGAGTAAGCACCCTCTGGTTCAAGAGACAGACACATACTCATCTACAGTTACAGCGCATTGCAAGACCGATTCGACTCTTTCAACACTTTGAAATTTACCTCAACCGCCAGAGAAACTATCATTACACACACCAAGACCTTACTCTCTGAACTTCCCGCAACCAACCAACAAACCCACCGATCTAAATCACTCCTCGCACGGCCACCCTTGAAGATCTCATATCACACCCCACGACCCACACCCAAAGCTCGAATGCCACGCCTAGATTTACGCACTATACTGTCGCGCTCCTACATGCGGGCGATCTCCTTCCACCGCCGCACGGTCGAAAACCCTGACCCAGCCCAGCCAGCCGACAAACCCTCCGCGCGCGAGCGCTCGCCCGATGCCCGCCTCGAAGCCCCCTCCGTGCCGCTGACCGAGTCCAAGTCCGACGACTCAAGCTCGGCGGAGGAGCCGTATGTCCCGATGCCCTCCGAAAACGAAGCGTTGATGGACGAATGGGAGCGCAAGTCTTCGGCCGACACCGAACCCTCGAAAGCCGAGTTCGCCGCCTTCCTCGCCGACTCCACAGATATGTCCGAAAAGGAGCGCCAAGCGCACGTCGACTTGGCGTTCGCGCCCTTGCAGCGCCCGCGCACGCCCGAGGTGTACGTGCAACCTCGCGACGACGCGGCAGAGTTCGCAGAGCTGTGCGACTTGTACGTCTGCAAGCGGCTGAAGACCAAGCTCCTACTACCTTTGGTGCTCGCCGGGCAGGTAGTCGAACACAGTTTCTGGGGTCCCAGCGTCGACAGCGCCCGCAACGACGCCAGCATCTGCGACGTCGCCGCGTACGCCCGCAGCGACGCCGCGTACGCCCGGCTCGTCGGCGCTGGCGCTGCCGTCCCCCCTGCGCGCAGCGAGCTCGACAGGCTGCTCGACCGGGCGCGCGAACACCGGCAGCAGTATTTGCGCGCCTACTGTGCCGCAGAGGAGGCCGGCGAGGCGGAGCCGGAAGAGGTGAAGATGGACAAGGCGGTTTGGGCCCTTGCCTATCTGGTTGAGGAGGAGGTGCTGATCAAGTTCGTTGCGGCGACGATTTCTGTGACGCTTGTAGATGACCCCAAGGAGGAGGCGGACGCGGCGATTGAGCTCTGGCTCGCGATGGGGTTGAGCGGCATGGAGAGTCCCGAGGATTTTAAGGTGTATCCCCGACACGTGCTCCTACACGCGCTAATGCACTGGTACTTGCACCAGGTGTCGACGTTTGTGGTGTGGACGGAGCGGCAGGTACAGCTAAGTAGGGAGGCGGGGGTGTAGGAGGTGCGCGGCGGCACCGGGACGGGGAAAAAAGAAGCGTGGAGAGCGTAAAGTGGTAGTAGGATTTTGGAGGAGATGGCGGTTTGTGTTTTGATTTTTCTTACGTTCTTTTTCATCTCTTCCAAGGCGTGTATTGGGCCAGGCCATCGCAGTGCATTTGTTTCGCTCTTTTCTTTCTAGCAGATTTCTTTTGTACCCACTTCTTGCATTTTAGCAAAGTCTTACTCTCGTCTTCGTACACTTTCACAATGCACCGTTTGGCTGTGACTAAGTAGTTCATTTCATTGGCCAGTCTGCTTCTCTAGTCCGAGCAGACGGGCCGCGAACTGCATATCCCGGATCCCGCGCCGGGGTCGAGTACGCACTCGTACGACCTACCAATTAGCCACATGGAAACTCTTCGATTCATTAGACTGTAGATTATATTAGACGGCCAGCGTCGCCACCACTTTCGAAGATTCATTACCCCCGCGCAAGTGCTCTGAGCAGGCATTGGGGGGTCTCAGGCCGCGGCGGTTCACCGACGGTTCAATTCAGCGATCCAAATACACGAACATTGAACCGAATTCATCGAGCTGTGAACCACCTCAAGAGCCATTACAACGGCTCGCCGAACCGTTTCAACAACAAAAAAATTTCTTTTTTGAACCGTCGGTGAACCGCCGCGGTGTGAGCCCTATCGCACACGCGCGAGTGCTCTGGGCAAGAACACTCTAGCCGCCGTGCATCCCACCCCACCCCGGCCATGCATGAGTAAGCCGTCAATGTCAATACTGCACATTGCAATTGATCGGCCAAAGCTTCGAATGTAAATCGAAAGCATGGCTTGTGGACTGGTCGCTGTAGAGGACCAGATCGATGGGTTATCGCAGAAATCGCGTACTAGTCGACTTTTTGCACACAGATTTGGATAAAAACGGTGATGCATCATGCAACCGACCGAGCACACTGCTGGAACGCTCAGTACACATACTCGATTGAATATCTTTTTTCCCTTTCAATAAAGTAGCATCCAAATGTTAAACTTATAGCATGGAAAATATGGGGAATTTTAAAATGGAATAGGGCGGCGCCTACTTTTATGAGCCACTTAACTTGTTTCGCAACTCGGATTGAGCGTTTATTGCGTAACAGCTTGTCCCACACAGAAGCTGATTCTACAGCAGAAGTTTGAAGTGTGCAGTCTTGCATCATCCATGGTTCGGTTTTAGCTATTTGGGTTTGGATCTCCTGGAGGCTATTTATGTCTATTTTTCTGCTCTTTACTGCTCATCCTGTACACTCAACACATCTATGCCACTGAGCACAATTACTACGTTCAACAATTTAAACTCCACTTTTGGCTCCATCGCGCATTCGGCCTACCACACCCATGTGTGGCCCCCCTAAACCCTGCTCTCTGCTGCGTTGGCCCGTACCTTGTAAGTGTCGTTTATCTTCAGCTTCAACTTGAGTTTCGACCGACGGCCGCTGACCAGACAACTGCTTTGTTTTCTACAATAGATGCGAGGGTTGATGACAGAAAGTCGACTGAAACTGTACAAAAGCATTGTTGATGGTCCAAAAGAAGGATTGTGTCGCAGCATGAGGAAAAGTGCATGAGCCACACGGCGCGCGGCTCGCTGGAACACAAACACCAACAACGACGGGCGCGTTTAGCATGCCCCACGGTGCGCAACAGAATTGGCGCGGCGCAGGAGCACTGCCACGAAAGGCGTATCGGGTGCCTAGGCGTTTTTGCGGACAGCGTGGGGTATAAGTACTGGATAAGCACCGGCTGGTTTACGAGACAGACGCACACCCAGCTACAGTTACACCACATTACACGACATATCTCTGAAGCTTTCAACACATCGCCACTACATTCTCCAGACTGACGACCGTGACACTAAGCAAGACTACACGCTCTCACACGCCCACATATCACACACCGCACCACATCTCACAGCCCATACCTGACCATCATGATGCCGCATCCCGCCCACGCCACTCACCGCTCCGGCTCACGCTCGCCCAACTCCCGCCTCGACGCCCCCTTCGCAGAGCCAACCGCCAACGAGCTGACCGCAGCCCGAACCTCCGCCCGCGCACGCTCGCCCGACTCCCGCCTTGACGCGCCCTTCGTGCAGCCGACCGAAGCCGAGCTCTACCCCCGCGACAGGCCGTCGGTCTACTACTCCGACTCCGACGGCTCGTACTACGACGAGTCTGAAGACGAGGATCAGAATGAGCACGATGACGCACAGCCGCTCCTGTCGGCCCGCGCCTCCCTAGCGAAGCAGAAGAATACGCTTGCCGTGTCGCGGCGGCCGTCGGTCGATGGCGATCTGGCGGCACATATACACGAACAGGAGCGCCTGGCGATGATCGACTGGGCCCGCGCCTTCCGCGGCCCTGAGGACCGGCCGAGCACGCCGGATGTGTTCCTGCAGCCCCACGGACTGGGGTTGCTGCCGAGCCCGGCCAGAAGCGTTCATTCAGACGACGCAGCGCTGCCGCCAGTACCCCTGCGGGACCGCGACGGAAGGTTCCCGTGTGCGGCGTGCAGCGAGTTCTGCCGCACCGCAGAGGGCGCGGCGTTTATGCGCTTCCTAGATGAGGGCCGCTTCGTGGCTGAGACGGCCAGAACGGGCGGGAGCGGGCGGTCGGTCCGCGAGGAAACAGACGACGCGGACGACTCAGAGTCGGAGTCAAAGTCCGACACTGGGGTGAAAGACAGGGAAACACGGTTCAAAGCTCACCGGAGCGCCGTGAAGGCCCGCGAAGAAGACGCAGACAGGCAGCACGACGAGCGCCGTCAGGCCGGAAGCGGACGTTCGGCCCGCGAGGACACCGACGACGACGACCTCTACGACTCGGAGTCGGACTACTCCGACTACTCCGACTTCTCCGACACCGACAGCGACGACGAGGACGACCGCCGACCAGCCCCCCCGCGCAGCCGCAGTACCCACCGCGCCCTCGCGAGCGCGAGAAAGGCCCGCCCCCGCCCCCGCTCAAGGGCCGGGAAAGCCGTGGACTGGACCATACGCGCAGCGCGGCGCACGAAGGCTTGGCGCGAGCGGCAGCGGGGAAGGTGGGGGGGGGTGGGATCGCCGCTTGGGTTTGGGGTCGCGTTGTGGTTTTGATCAGGGGACGGACAGTGAAGAGAGGAGTAGGGAGGAGGAGCAGGCGGAGGTTGAAATGTACACGGCGGCGGCGTTGGAGGTTTTGAGAGGCATTGGGTGGGTCTGATATAGGTTTCAGGCTTTTGGCATCTAGATTTCTGTTGCGTCTTTTGTACGGCGCGTATTTGGTCGGGACGTTGGGTCATTTCGGGGGATTTGTTTCGCTCTTGTCTTTCTTGCATCTAGATTTCTTTTGTAACCACCGCATATCAGAGATTTGTTACTCTCGTCGTCGTACTCCCGGGCTCTATAGCCACGCACCGTGCACCATTTTGCTGTGACCAAGTACATAGTTCGTCTTCATCACCCTGTCGACAGTTCTAGCGGACGGGCCGCGAGCTGCGTATCCTCCCACGACGGGATAGAGTAGGTACAAAATATTAAACCCCCATAGAAGTCCGTCGACGAAACCTGCGTCGCTGCTCTCAGCGAATCACCCGCACGATCCATTGCACCATTTCACACCCGCGATTCCCCAGGGCGCTAGCGCACTCTAGCCGCCGTGCGTCGCACCCCTGCCCTTGCATGAGTAAGACGTCAACGTCAACTACAAACCCTATGTGCCCCAGGTGAGGTCTGGACGTTCCTCAGACCTGGATCGCGCGAAAACCGATCCTGTGGCTGATGTGCACGAGACTGTCACGGACGCGATCCCGCATCAATCCGCCGGCGATCTCAAGAAAACTCAGACGTTTCTATGCAACCGTCGCCGGCGGCGCTGTCCAGAGGTGCACGGACTCCCTTCGTCTCCAAAGCTCGGCTCGTCGTATATCAACAGTGGTATTGCTTTTACCCGCTAGAATCCCTATCTATAGAAAATCACGGGTACGTTGGTTCGCTCGAAACACGATTAACTCGCTAGCGCGTCCCTCCCCGCGTTTTGTAGGGCGACGCGAAACGGGTATGTTACAGGGTTGCACACCACGATATGATAAGCGCCCTGACGCGCTAGCGCAAGATATGTAGAAATATTTTGGTGATGACGATGATGACAAACGCTCACGGCCCATGTCGTGGATGGGTGCTTGTGAGTGGATGAGCGACAACACTGCATGTCACGATACACGGTGTGCGATTACGGACATCCGAACATTGAACCGAATGGATCGAGCTGTGAAATGGCTCAAGGGCTGGTATAATAGTTTGTCGAACCGGTTTAATAATAGAAATAAATTTATTTTTGGATGCCGGACCGAGGGTGAATCGGTTGCGTGAACCGTCGGCGTGAGAACCCCTGGCGTGGCTAGGGCTGTCGCCAGCCGTAAATGCCGAATATCCAAAGCGCGGTCGAGGATACCAGGCGGGCATTCACGGAGTTACATGTCGTTGCCACCACGGCGAGACCAGTCGGTATGATTCGGCCATCGGTTGCGGGATCCATGGCGGGACCGCCCGCCGTAGCAACCTAATGTGCTCGCACCCCAGCGGCCGGCACTGGGCCAGCACTGCGGGGACGTATTCAACCCCCCTCCTATCCACACCTATGCCGCCCGCCCTCACCGTGTATGTTAATCCCATCAGTCGGAAACAGCCGTCAAAACGAGCTACCTTGTTTAGTAACGCAAAAATCTGATCCTCTTCCAGAAATGGGGCTTTTATTGCACACACAAAACGGATTTGAAGGTGGTTGACATTGACGTCTTACACTTCCAGGGCAGGGCGGCTACACGGTTCCGGCGCGCGGGTGTGCCCTGGATCGTGCATGGTATCTGTTGGTGTAATATCGACGCAGGTCTGATCTACTGCATCGAAGGTGTTCTGCGCGATTCAGTATTCCGTGCCAGTTCGACCCCGGATTAGTAGGATATGCAGCTCGCGGCCCGTTTGCTAGAGCTAGAGAAGCACATTGGTCAATGAAACCAAAATATTAGTCACGCGAGTGGCTGTAGGGGCCTCTTACTGGCTTGAGGAATACACGTGCAAAAACAAGTAGAATAAAGTTCTGGAATCTGAAATGAAAGTTGTGGTTACAAAAGAAATCTATCTGCCAAAAGAGCGAAACCCCATCCACAGCCGCCGCGACCCGTCCCAACCCACGGCGTGCGAAAGACACAAAAGAAACCTAGATGCCAAAAGCCTGAATAATACATGCGACGCAACCCACGCCTTCCAAAACAACAAAAGAAACCGAGAAAGAGTGAAAAAAACATCCACGGCCACTAAACCCACGCCTTCCAAAAGAACAAAACAAACCCAGACCGATCACCCCATCAATACCACCCCCCCTCCCTCCCCATCCCCATCCTCGGATGCACCACCCACCGCCACGCCTGCGCCCGAAAACGCATCCTCGCGCGCTCCCTTACCCCCTGCACGATATACTCTGTATCGTCGCGGCCCGGGTCGGCCAGGCGCTGGCGGCTCGGCGGCGGTCGGTGCTGTTCGTACTGCGGTGGCCGGCGCTCTTCGTACTGCGAGTGATACCGCGACCCCTGCGGCGCGTACGAGTTCGGCCCCCGGTGCTCCGGGCGCTCGGGGTAGTACCGCCCCCCCTGCGGTCCCCACGACTCCTCCGGGCGCTCGGGGTAGTACCGCTCCCCCTGCGGTCCCCACGACTCCTCCCACGACCCGCCCGACGACCACGACCCGTCCGACGACCCCTCCGACGACCACGACCCGTCCGACGACGCCAACCCCGACTCCCTGAAAGCGCGCGCCCTCAAAAAGGGGCTGTCCAGCACGTCGTGTTCGTACCGCAGCGCCAGAAAGGCGCGGCTCCGCGCCTCCTGCTCCGCGGCGGTGGGCTCGGATGGGCGCGTGTGGCTGTAGTAAGGGGGGTGGGCGCGGGGGTTGGGGGGGGGGGGGGCGTAGGCGGGGGGAGGGGGGGCAAGGGTGGCGTAAGCGGGGGGAGGGGCACGCGAGGAGGGGGCACGGGAGATGTAGGCGGGGGCACGGGAGGAGCAGGCCGGGGGAGGGGTGTGGTAGGTGCGGACGTAAGGCATTGAGATGCGGGTGTGGGTGTGGTCCAACGAATCTGGCGATGATGTGTTGCAAGCGTCCGGAATCTGTCTACAATGCGGTGTATCTGTAGAAGCGTGTGTGTGTGTGTGTCAGCCTGTCTTGTGTCGTCGACCAGAGCGTGCGTGCGCCGTACTTATACCTGTGGCTCGGTCGAGGGGTGCCATCCAAAAAAACGCCTAGGCAACCGACACGTCGCCACAACCCTTCCCACGGTGGCAGTGCCTTCATGCCTTCATGCGCTGCGCTAATGTCGGCTGCATTGGGAATCCACAGCCGCGTCCGTTGTTGTTGGTGTTGGTGTTGCTGGCAGCCGCCGGGGCAGCTTGCAGGGGTGTCGTGTCGTGGGTTTCCAGAGCGTCACGGCCACGGCCGCGCTGTGGTTCTACCAGCGTATTGCGGGGCCGCCGGCAGTATCAGCCTGCTCCTGTGAACCAGTGGCGCAGCGGCCAGCACTGTCCACGCGCACTGTGAGACGTATGTGTTAGACGCCGATGGGTCTAGGTAAAGCACGGATAGTATGGTGAACGATAGAGATGCCTAGTGACATAGATGTGCTCGTATTGTGTAAGTTACTTACAGAGAGGGAGCAAGTTTCGACTATGAAGTCAGTGTTTGAGCTCAGGATGACTAAGGGTGCACGGCTGTTCTAATTGGCGGGCAGTTAACTGTCGCCCGCGGAGTGACCGGTCACCCTGCGGAATTACCGGCCTCTCCACCTTCTGCCGGCCAACTAGTTATCTCAGACTCTGTCGGCCAACCAGTGCTAAATGGCAAATTCCTACAAAGGACCTTCCACCTGGAAGATCAATAAAACGCCCAATTGTTGTACGATTAGATTGATTTTTAGTTTAACATAAAGCTAGATAGACGGTGATTCCAGCGGTACCATTCATTAATACCCGCCGCCGTGCTACTACAAGGAAATCAATTTATATAACCGTCGACAACGAATTTTCTGCTACGACCCGCCAGTTGTGTAACTATCTGAGATAAATATATATACTGATAAAGAGCACTGGTAAGTACAGAGATATCCAGCATCCTCATCCGAAAATTCACTGAAGTACGGTTCCGGGCCTGCTCGAGCCTGTGCTGGTAGTATATGCAATCGTAAAGAAATCATGTGGCTAGGAAAGAGGTTGAGAGCAACCGAGCGTTTTCGGTTTGTATGGGAAAGGGCTTGGTCGGCCACTTTGTTTTTTCATAGAGCTGCGGGAACTGGAGAAAATAAACACAGCGGTCAGGCACAGACAACCCGTGGCCGGTGGCTGCCAGGACTGGTACGAAAACGAGTAGAATGATTTTGTGAAATGAATGTTGGGGTTACAAAAGAAATATATCTGCCAAAAGAACGAACCCCACATCACCCAACCCACGCCTTACCAAAGAACAAAACAAACCCAAAAAGAGCGAACGACATTAACCCCCCGTGCACCCTCCTACTCCTCTTCAATCATATTCAATCCTTCTCTCGCGTGTGGCCGGCGCTCTCCGGCCGGCGGGTGGATGGGGAAATACGGCCCTGGGCCACGGAAACGGTGCGCTGGGCCCGAGGGGTAATACCTCGACCCTTCCGACGACGAAGACCCCTCCGACGACGACGACTCGTCCGACGACCACGACCCGTCCGACGACCCGTCTGGCGGGTGGATGGGGAAATACGGCCCTGGGCCATGGAAACGGTGCGCTGGGCCCGAGGGGTAATACCTCGACCCTTCCGACGACGACGAATCGTCCGACGACCACGACCCGTCCGACGACCGGTCCGGCGACCACGACCTCTCCAACGTGTGCGGTCCCCTGGGTTGGGGTTGATCCCTCGACTTGTCTGACGACCCCTCCGGCAAGTCCGGCCTTGCAAAAAGGTCCGACAGGAAGCTCCCCCAAGCTACGTTATCCCACCACCACCAGAAGCCACACAGCCTACGCCTCTCGGCGACAAATAATCTGGCGACGCCCGTGTCGTGTGCGCGCCTGCGCGCGTCGAAGTCGCGGCGGCACTCCTCCCACTCCTCTTCGGAGGGGGAAGCGAGGTAGTCAGTCGGCGGCGAGCGCGCGCGGGCGGAGGGCAGGGGTGCTGGGCGTCGACGGTTGGTACGGCGGCCGCGGGGGGGCTGTCTGGCGTTGGAAGGGAGGTGCTGCATTGAGATGTGTGCGTGGTGGTGGGGTGTGCTGAGTGTAACGGTAACGAGTCTGGCGGTTGAGGTATTTTCGATGTGTTGAAAGCGTCAGGAATCTGTCTTGCAATGCTGTGTAACCGTAGAAGCGTGTGTGTCTGTCTGTCTTGTAAACTAGAGAGAGCTAACGCCAATACTTATACCGTCCAAAACAGGTGCCTCAGTCGATATTCCGAAGGGGTGCCGTTCGAACAAAATCCCTAGGCAACCGATACGCCTCGACACCACCACAACCACCGGTGGCAGTGCTATCATGCGCTGCGCCAATTTCGTCTGTGTTGGGAATACAAAAACGCGTCCGTGTTTGTTGGTGTTGCTAAGAGCCGCCGACGCGACAGCACACTGTTGTGGCTCATGCAGTTTGCAACATCGTGTTGTACCCATGCCGTGCTATGATCCCTCGAGGCGAAATTGCTGTTTTTTTGCATAAAAAGTTGTTTAAGAGTTTCAGTATCTATTAAGAACTCTTGAATCGATTGTTGAAAACACAGTAACTGGTTGTCTGGATTGAAGCTGAAGATAAAGAGAGTTAAGAGTAAGAGCAGCAGAAAATGGCGTTTAGGCGAGCGTAGTGTGGGGGAACGAGAGATGGAGCAAGAAGTCAGGAATTCACTCGAGCTACTGCTTTAAATCCTCTTTGCTGTGTGACAGGCTGCAAAAAAGCGAATGACGACCGGTGCAGATGTAGTTTCGTATTGTAAATGCTTGTAACCTTATCTTAAAGGCGTAGTGACGTTATCTAAACAAGAAGACGTAACTAGCGCATTTGAGAAGACGTTACTTACGTACTGAGGACGTAAGTAACGTCTTCCCTGTACTGCCGGGTTGCCTGTACGTGTCTGGATGTGCAGCTCCACTTCGACTGACCGAGCGCTGGGCCGGAACGCGCCAGAAAACGGCTGTGTTTTCTACAATCGATTCACGACCTGAAACTGCCAAAGAGCTGTTTATGTGACAAAATAGCCATTGCGCGGCCACGAAGTATTGCATCACAGCATGAGTACATAAAATACGGTATTGTAAAGTACATGAGCCATACCAGTGTGCCGTCGGAGGCTCTCCGCTACACCAACAATAACTGCGTTTATGGCTGTCCAACGCAACCAATATTGGCGAAACGCATAATCGCACTGCCACGTCCCCGGGAGGTGTCAAGGCGGATCGGTTGCCTAGGCGTTTGTGGGGACGGCATATCTCTCTAATAGAAAAAAAAAATACAAGATTTCCTACTAGGTTAAATACAATAGTTCTACCATTTGACCAGCAAAAAAAGCGTGAGCAACTACATGGTTTAATACTCTTAAGTGACGGTAGTATTAAACCATGTATCTAAGGTTGTATATGGCCTTGTATTGAACCTAGTATATAATCTTTCACCAATGCTGCTAAATTCTTGTATAAAACCTTCCATTTAAGAGCTATCTACATGTTACTATACGATCGTGACGTCCCCGGACGCCGCCCATTCAACCATCCATTCAACCATCCATTCAACCATCCATTCAACCATCCATTCAACCACCGTATGTGCGCTCCCGGACGCCGCCCATAAAACCATCCATTCAACCATCCATTCAACCATCCATTCAACCATCCATTCAACCACCGTATGTGCGCCCCCGGACGCCGCCCATAAAACCATGCAGTAAACCATCCCGATGTCCGTTGTGTCCGTTGCCGCCCCGTCGCCATCGCCATCGCCATCGCCCCCGCTGCTGCTGCCCCCGCTGCTGCTGCTCCCGCTGCTGCTAAGACACACTATTAGTTAGTCTTCACTAGTTAACATTAATAGGGCGAGGACAGAACTTACCGTGTTTGGAATTTCAAGCATCTTCCTCACTGTAGAAACTTCCTAGCATGATTAGTTTGGACGGTTGAAGCTGAAGATAGAGACACTTACGAGTAAAAGCAACCGAACATGGTGTTTAGGCGATGGTGGTGTGGTAGGGAGGGGAGATGGAGCAAGAAGTCGGAAAAACACTGGTTTAAGCGGGTGGAGTGTGGCAGGGACGAGCACGAAGTCAGAAATCTGATGGATTAAGTTAAATTTTGTATGGGCAACTACAAGCGGCAAGTACAAGATTGCGTCCGATGTAAAAATCGCGTGGGTTAAATACAAGCTCTTGTAGAAAGCCACCTTTTTTGCTGGCTAAATACAAGATCATGTATTTCTTTCTTCTAGTAGAGTCTGACAAGTACTAGAGTAAGCACGGTATTTCTCGATTCTCCCTAGCTCCTGCACACAGCGCAAGCCTCCACAAAGCTGTCGAACGAAGGCCGGGCGCTGTGGGGGTTATGATTTTGATTATGGGTCGCTGGTCTGAAACCTCGCACAGCTGCAAGATGTTGGATAACGCAACCAGGGTTATGTGACTGTTCTTAGCAACATGGAAGAAGTCTTTCTGTGAATTAATTGTTCAATGGGGTCATTCTATGCATGAACGGGCAATAGGGGGTTCTTTTATGAATCACCCGTTTTTACATACTCTGGTCTCGGAAACGTTCTGTACTCACGATTTGCTAAGAGTCCAATTCTATGTGCGCTTTCGACTTTGCTCCATTTCTTCCCACTTCTGTATCGTAGCTTTAGAGTGTTTTGCATGCTGGGATGGGGCTGCTCCGTGTATCAACTTTCCGGCTGTCTATCGTTTTTTTAAAGCCAGCCCCAACTTCCTGTGGCTGTGCGCGCACTCCAGAATGTCTGTCTTCCCGCGGCTATTCCAACCACTTAGGGGTTGATCGAGGCGCTGCGCTGCCTCTGTTCACCCAGCTTTGAGACGCGCACCACAACCTGTAATCAATCAACTCGCTCTTTCATCATGGTTTTTTTTTCTGGTATCGCTTTGCAACAGTACTCTCAAAGCGAGCGAGACCAGTTTGCGATATGTCATGATCGTGTGTCGCTGATCTTCTGTCGCTGCCTTCTACCCAAAATACACGCATTCCTGTGACGATCGCTATCCGGGCCCTCTGTCAAAAAAAGCCCCCAAATAGCACTGTTTGTTCGAGTAGGCACCAAAGTGTTTCCATCCGTAGCGTTGTTGTTGGTGGTGCGGATAAGCGCCCTGGCGCGCTGGCCGGGGAAAGACGTAGTGCATTGATGATGATGACAAACCATGGCCCACCCATGTCGTATACGGCTACTTGTGAGTGGCTGATACAAACCACAATACACACAATGTGTTTTGTGTACGGACAGCGCACCGGTAAAGCCACCCACCCACACCATGCCCGTGGCATCGTGCACGTCCACAACTGTTCCTGGCGCAAGAATTCATGGTTACGGGAAAATGGCAAGGCAGCTCATGAAATGGCAAGGCAGCTCTTGTAGTCTCTATTGACCCGTCTAAAGTTCAAGCGAGAATACGGGATAATATGAAGGAGAATCGTTGGATTCACCGTGACGACCAAGATCAACTATCAACACAGCTATTCTCATAGGACTATTGAACATTACGACTGGCCAAGAACCCAGAGTGCCAGCTATCTTGCGAAGCCTGGATCAGTAGGCAATAGACCCGCTCGTTTCAGACTGATTGAGGCCGTGCACTGCTCTAGATCTCTACTTCCACTAGACCTACCTGGCGTTCACTCATGATGCCACCCCAGTATCTCCAGTGCCCACCGGCTTCTTCTCCCACTTCCCAGTTAGGTGTGCATGGGTCGACGGAAAGCGTACGGACTATGCTATTGCCTATGGCACTGTGGCCGCACTCGTGGCTCGTGGAGTTGTGAGACTACTCGACCTCGCACTGCCTCAACCTTCAGACATGCCATACTAATGCCATTGCCTACATTTCTGCTGCGGCTATGCTGGTGCGCCAGTAGGCCACCTTCGCTCCGGTTTTCGCGGGTATAAAACCGCGGGCTGTTCGACCCAGCAGCATCCAGATCAAACCACCAGAACACACTTCACAATACACAACGCACCACACCAAACATCAAACCACCAGAACACACAATATACAACGCAATCCATCTAAACGCAAACTCCGCAATCCAGTGTTTCTCGCAATACAACTAGATTAAAGTCCAGAAACCAATCCCAAAAATCACACAAACACATCACACAAACACATCGCACAAATACATCACACAAATAAATCACACAAACACATCTACAATTACATTTACATTAACATTAACATCTACATCTTCATCCAAATTACACAAGATAACATACTCTCCACCTTCCACATGGATCCTCGTTCCTCCACCTCTTCATCGAATCCCTCAGTGACCGTCCGCCCGGACGGCATGAAACCCATTCCCCCCGGCGAATGGGTGCGCCTCCACCACCCCGGGCCGGTGTTGGAGCACTTGGACTCGCCGTGGCCCGAAGACCCGGCCAACGGCAACTGCATACACTGCGAGAGCACAGCGCTCGGCCTCGACGTGGGCCTCTGCTTCGCGTGCGCACGCAGGCGCGCAGTGAGCATGATGGGCGAGGCCGCGGGATTCACGATTCATGGGAAGGGCCCGAAAACTTATGAATGGCTAAGCCCGGAGCTCAAAAAAAGGGATCGGAGTGAATATTGTAAGGTTTATAGCGTTGAGTTTGGCACTGGTGTTGTGGTGTACAGCCAAGAATACTGGGGGTGTAGGGGCTTGCCGCGGGAAAGTCAGTGTGGTTGCGATTGGTGTAAGCAGGTTCCGATAAAGTGGTGGGTGACGGACAGTGAGGGTAAAATGAACAGAATTTGGTTCCAAGTTCCCCATAAACCAACGGAATGGTGTACTGAAGAATGTGAGTGGTGTTGCAAGAGTCGTGCGGTGAGGGAGGCCGGGGGAGCTTTTAGATCGGGGTTGGGGGGAGGGTTGGGATGGAGATGCGGCATCGTTCTTGTTATTTTTACAATTATTAAATTTCTTTTGTAAAATGACGGCAAATTCCTTATACCTTAACCCTTCTTTGTGATGTTTCGGTGCCACCCCAATTCCCCTCAGTGATCTTTGTATTTGTCATCAGCGTTAATGCGTTTTCGACCATAGCGCGCCAGGGCGCTTATCCGCACCACCAACAGCAACGATAGATCGCCTGGGTGTGGTGCCTTGGGACACACCGTGTGCCATGTGTATCTATTTTAACTCGTGCTAAGAGTGCTTTTGGGAGGCCGGAAGAACTGAAAACATGATGAAAGAGCGGGTTGGTACTGTAGCCTCGCAGGCTGTTTTACGCAGTGCGAAGAAGGCACTGAAGGTTACCCGTGAAAGAGTCTGTGAGGAAAGACGCAAATATTGGTATCCAAATGATGGACAAGATTGAAGACAGCGTGTTGATCTTCTGTCGCTGCTCCAGTCGAAATAAACGCATTCCTGTGAATTCTCGTCCACACCCCGTGATTCCGTCAAAAATAGAATCCGTTTGTTCCAGCAGGCACCGCAGTGTTTCCATCGCTAGTCTTCCGTACGCGTTGTTGTTACTGGTGGTGCGGATAAGCGCCCTGGCGCGCTGGCCGTGGAAATTAACGCATTGATGTGATGACAAAGCTATGGAGTGGCTGATACAACACTCAATATACACTAAGCACTTTGTGTACAGACAGTGATAAAGCGAGGCACACACACATCCTGGGCCCCAGGATGCCTACAAACCTATCGGTGCACATTTCTTGCACGGCCACACGGGCCACAAACGTGGCTGTCGCAAGAATTCATGCCATTAGAGAAGTGTGAGCTGGCAGCTCTAAAGATCCTCTCTCGCGTCTATCTAGCCGACTAAACCGTCATCCTACTCCCTGTAATACGATCTTGTGAAGGACAAACCAGGCTGGCGAAGCTTCTATCAGTAGGCAAAACCCCCGCTCGTCTCAGGCCGTGGATGATTGAGGCCGTGCACTGCTCTTCGCTTCCATTAGGCCTAACTTGTGTTTTCTCGTGATGCCACCCCGCCATCCTAAGTTTCCGCCGGCTTGCCTACTGTCGACAGTGTGCCTTGGTCGGCTGTCGGTTTGCCTACGTGAATTATCGTCGAGGATACTTAAGTGACGAGCCCGCTTTACTGTGAATACAAAAAAACAAACCCACAGTGCGCATCTAACATCTACATCTGCATCCATATCTACATCAAAACCTACATCTACATTTACACAAGATAAAATCCTGTCAACTCGCAACATGGGTCGCTTCGTCAAGCAGCTCGAGAAATTTGTTCCACCACCGCTCACCGCATCACCACCCCCGGGGTATGCACACGAAGACGTGATCTTCCTCTTCAACCCTGCAGTCACGGGCGATTCTCGGCCAGCCTGGATCAACCACGTCTCTGAATGGGTGCCGCGACAGCCGTCGGCCCGTGTCTCGTCAGAGCTGTACATCACACCACATGGAATCTCGAAGTCGAAGCGCTGGCCATCCACCCGACGACCCACGCAAATCAGCAACGCAGCAAGCATGGCACTGGCGAACCGCTGCAACGAACGCACAACCACATACAGAGCCTCGCCTTACGCCATCCGTTTCCCAGTATCGCAACAACCGCAGGCTTTCGCGTCAACAAATACCTTCGTTTCCCGGCCATCGGCCACCTTACGACCTGCGCGCATCAGCAAAGCAGCAGCCAATACACTGGCTCGCCGCTGCAAAGACACCACAACCACAAAAGCAGCCTCTCCCTACGCCTCACGAACTTCATAGTGGGTTTTGTCGAATGGGAGAACGTAGGGGGTTGGGGGGTTTGGATATAGATGTTTTTTTTGATTTTCTAATTTTAGCTTTGGAGAGGCTGCGTGCGAGATCGACGGCTCGGTATAGAATTAGATTTATTTTTTAGAACAATGACAGCGAATATTTTGAACGTAAACCATCTTTGCAATGTGTCCAACTGCGGCCCCCTGTGGCTTTTGAGAACTCTTTCGCGTCTTCATTTTGTGCCATTTTGTGTTGGTCTTATTGGGATTGGGGATGGTGGCTGTTGGCATGTTGATAGTTCTTTAGCGGTCGGATAAAGATCGGAATTACCAGTCTGCACAGCGCGGAATTCATCAGGATTCTGTCCAGGAACTCGAGACCCATCCATCGAGGCTCTACGCAGTTTAGCGGAAGCCATGCTTGATTTTTTTGACGATCGCTCTGTTGGAACCGAACGTTTGAAAATTCCAACATTCATAAGTCACCTTTCGACTTTGCCGGACCCTTCCAAACGTGCACTGCCATTCCCATTAATGCACTACCATGGAGTGTTTGGTATGAATAGTTGGAAGACATGGTTGGGAGGCTTAGACAGTGTGTTCTTAGTTCCACTGCGTTCAAGGCGCCAGTTGTCAACTTAGAAATGTATTGTTCTATCTTTCTAAATGCTTTACTTCCCAGAGCTTTCGAAAAAAAAGACCCCAACGCCTTTTCAAAAATTCCCGCCACTACCTTTGTTGGAAGCTCCAGAGAACGACACAACCTGCAGCATGCAGCCCTACGACCTTCGACGACTGAAAATTTCCTGCACCCCACCCACCCCCCCATACGGCCCCCCACCATCTCCAACACACACTACTCCGTATGCCCCCGTCGCGCCATCAACGTCCGCGCCACCTCCCGCGCGCCGCAGCAGCGTCGGAACCAGTGCCAAACGTCCTTAAACCACGGGCAGCGATCGCGATCAGTCATAATTTCTTGGTATTGTGGAGTGGGCGACCGCTTATACATATAGATCGTGGGTGTCGGGGCGCGTTGCGTTGAGGGTCGAGATGAGTTGATGGGATGAGGATGCGACAGGGTGTGTGGAGGGTGTGGTGGGGGTCTAGAATAGGGATATGGGGGGGTCTAGAATAGTGCGTTTGAGAGTCCAACCTTACGGTTGACGGTTGACGGGTATTAAATAGGGTATTAAATTGTGTTGGTTGTTGGGTCGCGTGTTTCATGACAGGGGTGCGACGCACGGCGGCTAGGTAGACGGTTGTGGCGGCGCTTGGAGCTAGCGCTGTGCATGGCAACGACGTCTGAGGACGACGCAGGTTTGGTTTACTATGTCGAGAGTCTTTATTAATTCGTGCATTCTCGAGCCCGTCAATCACGGTATATGCTCGTAATACGATATGTAGCTCGAGGATTTGTGAGAAATTTCCAACCACAACTTGTCCGTGACGATTATGGTAAACTGGTAACAACTAAAAGTTGGTGGCGAAGACCATGGACGCCGCGATAACCGAGCAAGATCTGCGACAACCCCGCTAACCAACCGGAGATTATTTTAGAACCAAACCATCACACTGAAACGGAAACAGGCATGTGCGGCGGGTGATATCTTTGATGGGACAGTAATCAGGGTTAGGTTTTACAGTGGCATTAAAAACAACGCTCTCAAAAAATTCAATATACTCCATCTATCACGCGTCAAAAACAAACAAAAAACAGCAAACAATAATGAAAATAAACTCCAGTTCAAACGCCTACCATCGATTGCCCTGTCTCCTGTGCGCCCTCATATCGCCGCATCAAATCAGCCGCGAAGGCACCCTTGATGGAATCCTCAACCATCGGCGACGATTTCTGGTGGTGCCCACTTCCGAGCGGCCATGCCCCATCGCGGCATCCTCACAGCTCGGCGACAGACCGTCCCGTACGGGCGGAGCCCGTGTCCTCTCAATTCCACCCCTCGGCTCGCCACCCCCACCCTTGCACCCCGGCACAAACCCAGGCTCAAACACCCCCTCCGGGGTGGTGATGATATAGGGCATCCCCGGCCGGTCACAGCTACACGGGACGGTATCGCAGCCAGGGATCAGGAAGCCACAGCGACACGGGACGGCGCAGTCTGGGCAGCATTTGCTCGCGGGTTTCTCGGGTGATGGGTTGCACGGCTGCGCGTCCGAACGGAAGGTGGAGCCAGGGTGCGGTGCATCATGAGTGAGTGTCGAGAAGGCGTCGTTCTCGTAGTCTAGGCGGCGGGCGCAGGTTGTGCAGCCCGGGCGGCCGCAGTGAACACAGGGGGTGGGGTCGTCGCTAGGGCTGCTGAGGGGGTAGGACGGAGGACGGAGGGCCGTGGGGGGTCTGACCGTCATGGTGCAGGTGGGGGTTTGAGGCGGTGGTGGTGAGTGTAGAAAGGCGTTCGCTTGAAGGCGATGGGGCGGGCTGGAGGTGCGGAAACGCGGGTTGTGTAGATGAAGGACGTTTTTATTGCGAAGATGTGGGGATGGATTTGGGGGTGTCGATGTCGATTTGTGGATGTGCAGATGTATGGACGTCTGTTCAAGCTGGGAGCTCGAGGGTTACATAAACACGCCCTCAACGATAGTACATTAGGCAAACACCAACAGCTAGGCGCACCGTGCCAGCATATCCAGACCAACTTGAACTCCGGCTCATGTTACAACACTGCGCTTGAGCCACCCCCAGTGTAATCCAGCGCTTGTCGCAACATCCGCCACACCCACCAACGAAAACAGCCTCAGTGATCGAGAGCCTATACAGATAAACAATATTGACATGAACTAGGATCTATTTTGGTTGGTTCCGTAGTTTCCGAGGGGTGTGGTTGACAGCAATACGCCCTTAATGACGATGTCATAGTAGGCAAACTGCCAACAGTTAGGCGCACTGCGCTAGTGTGTGGGCCAACTTGGAATGCAGATCATGCTGGATACCGCGACGCTTGAGCCACCCCCAGGGGATCCAGGCAGCACCTGTTGGGACGCATCCACCACACCCACTCACCCACCCACGAGAACAACCGCAAAGGTTCGTTGGAGAAGCATGGAGGTGCCTATTCGATCGTGTGTTCAAGTGTACGACAATAGAGAGGCAGAACCGGAAAATGGCGATGAGAGAACAGGAGCACGGAGCCCACATCGCCAAAATCTGGGAAACCACTCTGGGGACGTTGGCGATAGTCTTGAAGTATCCACAAGGCCAGAGCCACTACCCATGGCAGCGGGAGTGGGCTTACTCAGAGCGACGACTGCTGTGACAGGGCCACTGCGCGGTGACTAGCCACGGTGACGCCTGAGATTCAGATGTCACGGACGTACTGCTGCGCCCGTTACGCATAATGTGTTGCCTACTTTTCTTTTCCGCAGTGACAAGCGACCTGAACGTTTGACAATTCACCACCGGGGTGGCCATGATTTCACGTCGACACTGCCCGAACGGGGTGTTTCGCTAATCTGTTGCCGAATTCTGTTTGCGCGATGGCGGAAAGACCTTCGGACTCCGTGCCAGAGACCTGACCTTGGCAGCAGCCAGCTACAGTATAAAGCCACAGGGTGGACGTCGAATTGGACTCCAGATCAAACCTCCAGAACACAATTCACAATGCAAACCGCCCGACATCAGCACTCGAACTACACCACGCAATACTTTCACATTCAAACATCACAACCTTCTTGCAATACAGCCCAAAATATCATCCAAGTAATCTAGCAATACACTCCTGATCAACAGTTTACCATCATGGCCAATTCAATCACATACAGAGATCCCGTTACCCAAAAGATGAGATATCTCGATCCCTCAGTCGAACGCTACATGTTGACGGACGACCGAAACATCAACAGGACGGGCTACTGCAAAACGTGCCTCGTCAGGAATAAATCGCGATATGCCCAGTGTGTCGATTGTTTCGAGGCAGACAGTCGCATAGAGGCGCTGGATATCTGCTTCCGCGCACGACAGACGATAGCCGAGATTCGCCTCCACGGCAACCGCGGCATACCCTTCGGCAATTTCTGTCGATTCTGCAAAACTTCTTCTATTGATCGCATTTGTGCAAATTGCACAAACGAGCAACAATGTATCACAGTAGAAAAGAGAATAATCGAACACCGGCAACACCAAGCGCTTGAGGAAGCACGCCGGTGGAGAATTGAGGAAGGACGCCCCGAGAGAGCAAATTCAGAGGAAGCAGCCCGGCGGCGGCAACAGTGGCGCGACCCGGTGCGTCGCCCCGAGTATTAAGTTTTGCAAGCCCACAATTCAATAGCTTTGTCGGACCGGCTTGGGGCAGACGGGGTTCGGTCTAGAGCCGGCGGCGGGTATGGTTCATATCAGGCACGTGTACCAGAGTGCAGGAGCGAGCGCAGGAGCTGAGCGTCGGCCTGCACTGGGAGGCCATCATTTCTTTCTGTTTTTCCTTATTTCATTTTGTTTTCCCTATGTCAAGCGTCTTAGATAGTACAACTATAGCTAGAGAAATTTCGATTAGATCTACCTGATCCGTCTCCTGAAGCACGCACGTGAGGGCTCATATCATTCCCCCGTGGCCGTCTAGGACCCTGAAAATCATACCACGTCCTAAGTCCATATTACTAACACGATATATACCAGTGAATTTTCAACATAATCAAGACGCTGGACACTATCCCAGCTGCCTGCTGCTGTTGGCTATTATGACCCAAACCAGTCCCTGCAGTTCTCACGCTCGCTGCATTATCAAAACAAGCATAACCATACTTCACAGAATCATTGAGTTTCCTAACTTTAATGGCTGCCAGTACCCGCCAAGATTTACTTTGCGGCTGCGGCCGTTGTCCAGATATCGCGGATGTAGGGGCATCTGTCAGGAATAAATACAAAAAACAATCTGTTAGTTGGCACCCAAGTGTATCTGCCGTTGTTTTTGGCGGTGCGGATAGGCGCCGGCCGGCCGGCGTGATGGGTAGAAATGCATTGATTATGATGATGATGACAGCTATTACCCCTAACCCTAAGTGTTGGTGGCGAAGGCTGCGCCGCGATTAGCCAGGATGATTTGTGACAACCCAACCAACCGGGGTTTTTTTTGGAAACAGTTTAACAAACAATCATGCATGTTGTAAATGGTCTGGCCGAGCTGGCGAGTTGACGACCACTGGTCAAGCCAGGCACTTTTCGCCTCGACGGTTACTGGGGGGTCAAGCTGGTCAACGGATGTACGAGGCAATCCGACTGGGTGAGTGTACCCAACCGACTGGCACGACAATTCAGATAACAGAGCGGAAAATTGACTGTCTGCACCACTGACCCGGCTATAGGCTTCATGAAGTCGATCTCGGCCAGAACAGGAACAAGCACGCGAAGTGGGATTTGGGGGGCAGTAATCAGGCAGATTAAAATTCTTAATACAATATACGACATCCACAGCGATTCACGAGCCATCCATAAACAACAAAGAGCAAGAAATAAACAAAAAACACACTGGTTCCATCGTCTCCCACCGCCCCAGCCTGCTCAGCATCCGCCCTCATCCGATCTCCTAGACGCAGTCCTCCCAAGCATCTCCATACGTCGAGACGCAGTCCTCCCAAGCATCTCCATACGTCGAGACGCAGTCCTCCCAAGCATCTCCATACGTCGACGAGTCATCCTCATCGTCCAGATCGTCCTGTACGGCCGGCCCCCGTTCCGCCCGGCTCCTACTACTTAGCTCCATTGTATGCCCCTCCCTCTCCGATCTGCCCGTCCGCCGGGTAGTCGGCGGCAGCACCTCATCGTCCCGGTCTTCCAGTACGGCCGGCAACCGTTCCACCCCGTGCCTCCACCGACTTACTCGAAGCTCTACCCTCTCCGATCTGCCCGCCCGCCGTGTAGTCGGCGGCAGCACCTCATCGTCCCGGTCTTCCAGTACGGCCGGCAACCGTTCCGCCCGGCTCCTACCACTCGGCTCCATTGTATGCCCCCTCCTCTCCGATCTGCCCGCCCGCCGTGTAGTCGGCGGCAGCACCTCATCGTCCCGGTCTTCCAGTACGGCCGGCAACCGTTCCGCCCGGCTCCTACCACTCGGCTCCATTGTATGCCCCCTCCTCTCCGATCTGCCCGCCCGCCGTGTAGTCGGCGGCAGCACCTCATCGACCAGGTCGTCTAGTACGGCCGGTACCCGTTCCACCTCGCTCCTACCATTAGGCTCGAGCGCCTGCCTGCTTACTCCATGCCCGCCGCTCCCCTCCGCGCGCACCGGCTCTCGCGAGAACTGAAACACCCCCTCCGGGAGTTCCCTTCTAGGCCCGCCATAGGGAATACACTGCGCGTTACCGCGGTCAGGGTGGCTTTCGCCCGCTGTAGAGCTGCGGGACAGACCGTACCTATCAGTGGTGCGGTAGAAGGCGGCGATTGAACCTTTGTCGCCGGCTATCACGTACGACGCCAGGCGGGCCGCGCATCCGGGGCAGTAGAAGGCGCCGCTGCGGCGGGTGTAGCAGTCTTTGAGGAAACAGATGGAGGGGTCGGGGGCGGTACGACGGGTGATTTCGGGGCGGTACGGATAGGTGACGCAGTAGAAAGCCTCCAGGGTCTTTTCGCCGTCGCCTTTGTGCACGTCTGACGCTATGCGGGGTGTGCAGTCGGGGCAGAAACCGGAGATGTAGAGGGCCTTGGGTTCGCGACAGCTGAGGCATTTGAAGGGGTCGGGGGCGATGCTAATGGCTTTAGGAGAGGCCGGATAGGTTTTGTCGTAGAAGGCCCTCAGCTTTTCGGCTTCGCCGTGATACGAGCACCATTGTAGGAGGGCCGCACAGGCGACGCAGAGACCAGAGGAAACAAGAGGCAAATCATTTCGACAGTGGCAGCAGCTGTGTAGCCGGGTAGCGTAGCTAAGGGCCATGCCGGGCCCGCTATAGGAGTAGGGGGGGTGCGGGGCGGTTCTGCGGGTTCTGATAGTGATGAGTAGGTTTTATGCTGAGGGTCGTGGCTGTATTAAAGGCGATGAGGCAAATTTCATGTGAAGAGCCGCTGGAGTGTAGAAGAAGCCGGTTTGTGTTCGGAAGATGTGTGAATTGGATGTGTGAATGTAGATGCGTGGATGTCTGTTTAAGCTGGAAGTTCGAAGGTTAAATACACTCCAGAATATCATAGTAGGCAAACAGCCAACATTCAGGCGCACTGCGCTAGTAGTCGTATGTTGATGGGGGCCAACTCCAACGCTGGATGCTATAGCAGCCAAAACAACCTTACTATATTTGAGCCAACCCAGAGTGAGGCAGTGCATGGTCGCAACGCATCGGCCATACCAACGAGAACAATGACAACCGCAAGTGGTCGAGAGAATGGGGAGGCGTTTTTAGATAGACATGATTACCGCTACAATATGTTTCTGACTGGATCCAGTTTCAGGGTGTTGGAGGCGAAAGTACGATTGTGTTGTTGGGTGGGTGCACAGGACGAGAAAGAGACGACCCGAAAAACAGCGATGTATCCTGTGTGTAAACAGACGAAATAGCTTTTTCGCAGGGTTAGGGTTAAGCTACGTTATGCATGTGCCATCTCCAGAGTGAGGCAGCGCATTTTTGCAACGCATCAGCCACATCAACGAGAACAGCCTAGATGGACCCAGAGGATCGTAGAGGTGCTTATTCAGAAAAACGGATTCCATGCATTGAGATCTATTTCTGGGAGGATTTGTGGTTTCAGAGTGTTGGGGCTGAAAGTACGGTTGTGTTGTTGAGCACATACACAGCGAATTCCCAGGGCGCTGTATCGTGTTTGTAAAGCGGCGAAACGCCTTGGGAAAAGTTCATGGTAAAAAGCTTCGCAGCTCACAGTCTCTACGCAATCTCGAGAATCTGTTGCACCGTTAGATAGCTGATCTGGCCTCACTGCTCAGCGGAGCAGCAACTCACAGTAATGAAAGCAGTTCAGAGATGGTTGCTCATAACGTGTGGAAGATGAAAGTCTGGTTGTGTGTTAGCTGTGAAGAGAAAGACAAGAGAACGAAAAGAGCAGAAACAACCGCGAAGAGGCCAGACCCACTTTCCCTGAGTCCGAGTGATATACCGTGCTAAAGTGATAGTTCCAACCCCGCTCTGCATTGCACTGCACAGCCCCGGAAGAAACTGGGGTTCAGCTGGGATGCGTTGTCGGAACAAAGCAAAGACGGCTGGGAAGTCTTTTCTGTGCGTTCCGAGCCAACCTGCAAGGTCTGAGCTCTTCCGTCTCCCGTCTTCCGTCGTTGCCGCCGGCTGCTGTGCCGCTCACGATTCGCAACCCGTGCACGCACTATTTCTGTGATCACAAAACACATCCAAACGGCACTCTAGCTAGATTCTTGACTAGGCACCACGTTGTTTCCATCCCGCGATCTGCCGTGGTTGTTGTTGTTGTTGGTGGTGCCGATCCGGACTAGGCGCCCTGGTGCGCTGTGTGGTATGCATTGACGATGAACATGATATACCGGGTTTTATATGGCACATGGCACAGCATCCCGCTATATCGGGACGGTGGATGCGTGCTGTTAGGTGGCTGTGGCAAAACCCAATACACTTGTTTCGATATGTGCGAACAGTGATAGAGACACACATAAATAGTCTCTAAAGCCGTAAAAACCTATGTATGAGTGTGCCATCCGTCGGTGTAAAAAACATAATAACAAGAAAAGGGCAGGGCTGACAGAATAACACACACATACTGGGGTCTGGGAAGCCAACGAGGGCGATAGTGCATAATCTTGCACGGCCACCATCACGGATGTCGCAAGAAGTGATGCCAACAGAAGGCCAGTAAGGCAGATTCATGAACCTTTCTCCCGTCTCATGACGGGGATGCTATTCACTGGAATACTGGTATTCTCACAAAATGCCTGGACGTCTATCGACGACCACTGACTCAGGAGCCACCATACCCCATTCTGGAGTGCCCTATCGATAGATTCTCTCGTTTCACGTCTCCCTATTCGATCGAGGCTGTGTTCGCCCTCCCTCCCCCATTCCAGCCTTCTGTCCTCTTCCGCCATAATGCGACCTCCAACAGCCCCCAAACCCCGGATTTCCAGGCTATGTACGAGTCCGCCTTGTGTGCTGCCCACCGAACCTTTTGCCTGCTTGAATTATCGTCGTCCATGCGTCGTCCAAACATGTGTCCAAACGTTTGCCTAAGTGACTTATTTTCGAGCATACTTAAGTGACGGTCCCACGAGCTCTGGTACTGCCATCCAAAAACCAAACTCCGAACCCACAGACACACTGAAGCAGCTACAACACATAACACCACACAACATCCCAGAGTTCCAGCGATAAGTGTCCAACATGTGGAGCTACTGGAGCGATTACGAACTTCAACTGTGGAAAGACGTGTTCGGCGAATACGTGAGCCTCGGGGACCTCGAAGCCGTGCCATCAACCGGCACAGACACGCCCATGCTGGACGCTGCCGACCTGGCGCCACAATGGCCGGATACAATGGAAGGTCTGAACGACGACATGCTAGCCTCCCCCACCATCGGCTACCCCGAAGTCCTCACACACATGCAGGACGATTCCAACCTGGAACAGCTGTCGCACAGCATGAGCCCCGCCGAGAGTAACGACTACATAAACCTGATAGATGCGTGCGCCGACCCATCCCTTGCACCTAATACTTCCTTCTATCCGGCGCCACAACCGCATTTCTCTGCGCCGTTCCCTGCGCCACAACTGCATTTCTCTGCGCCGTTCCCTGCGCCACAACCGCATTTCTCTGCGCCGTTCCCTGCGCCACCAGTACCGCTCCCATCCACCTTCTTCCCCACATCCACCGTCCTCCCACGGACGCCCACGCAGGCCTGGGAAGAGGCTCAAGCCCGACCAATAGCCCTCCCCCAGGCTTACGACTGCCCGCCGCCCCGCGCCCAAGCGGCGCCCAAACTCAAGCCCCGCGCCAAGCGTGCCTCCTACCGTCGGTCCCCCTACCCCCACGCCCCGCGCCCCGCCCCGCCGCAACCTATGCTCCACGAGGACTGGTCCGCCTTTCACCGGTGCACGCGACCTGACGACCCCGTCGCCCCCGCCCCCAAGACCCCCGCTGCCCCCGCCCTCAAGACTGACGGCGCCGACGCCACCTCTCCCAAGACCCCCCCCCCCAGCCCGGTGATAGTGCAGCGTCGCTGCGCACACTGCGGGAAGGAGGAGCTACCCGGCACGCGGATCTGTGAAAGCTGTGCCCTGCGACGGGCAGAGGAGGTGTGTGGACCGGGTGCAGGGTTTCGGGTCGCGGGAGAGCACGAGCATCATTGGGGGCAGCCCGTGCACGTGAGGATGGAGAGCCAGGAGAGGTGGGGGGGGGGGCTGAGGTGGGAGGATGAAGCGGGGGAGGAGACGAGGTCGTGGGTGGAGTGTGGACCGGATGGGAATGTGCGGCATCAGTATTTTACTGCGGGGATGATGGAGTGGATGAAGAGAAGGGCAGAACGGGAAGAGCATTGGGATGAGCGGGTGCGGGGGGATGTGTTTACGAGTATGATGGAGCGGATGTGGGAAACGGTAGAATGGGAGGAGCAGAGGTGTGCGTGTAGGCAGTGTTGGGGTGTTGCGGCGAGTGAGGGCGTGACGAAGTCGAGGTGGAAGCTGCGGAGGGAGGCGAAGGGGTTGTAGTAGATTGGTTTTTTTGGGCGGACATGCGGCGGCGTTCTGGGTGCACATATTAGATTTTTTTTTGGATTAATAGCAAGTTTCTCGTACCTGAGCATTCTTTGTGATGTGGCCGATTACTGTCCGTGATGTGTGTTGTTTGTCAGCATCAGCGTCAATGCATGGCGCCAGAAGTTGGCGGCGCTTATCCGCACCACCAACAACCACAGCAGATCGCCTCGGAGCGGTGCCTTGGGACACGCAGTGTGCCATGTGGATCTATTTTAACTCGCTGTGATGTAATTTCTGATGTTGGAGGGTTATTTAATGAATGCGAGCTCGTAAAGTCATAGTATTGAGTACTGTGTACTGTTAGACCAGTACAGTGGGTCTAGGTAAAGCACTGATAGTATAGTAAATAATAGAGGAAGCTCAGATGCTCAGTGGCATAGATGTCGTTGTGTTCAGTCTTGGTTACAAAGAACAAGCACGAACTCGGAGTGAACAATGGTTTTAGCTCGGGCTGACTAAGCTGCACGGATGCGTGCTGCTAACACAGAGTCGAGAGCCTAGCCACCATCGTCACTACCCGGCTTAGTGGTCGCGAGATGCACCCTTCAACATTTAGGAAACTGGAAAATCGCAAAACAAGGTAGAAGAGCGATTTGAGAGATTCATAGCCGGTGGATTTGCAAGCATGGTGTTTTGCCGGCCAACAACGCCTCCAATACTCGAGGTTGAGGGGAGTTTTTTGAGAGGGTAGTAATGCGCGGATTTCGACCCGTACCGGAAGTAGAGCATGTAGAGAGACAGTATAATAAATTTCTACGGTCCGCACTGAAGTTCACATCTCCACTCCGAAACTACAACGCAGTTGTCTCGTTCCCAGCCCTTTACTCTCCTAAGCGTCAGTCCTCGTTCCTGCGGCGCTTATAGTGTAGCCCGAGGAAGGGGGAACCCGCTGTGGCGCAGAAAGGCTGGGCACGAGACAAACAGTGCTTGTGAATCTTGAACAGAATGTTGTCGAACAATTATGAATAAATAATCAAAATAATCTTTATTCTTTCTGAAGATCGATGCCTCCGTTTTTAAGTGCCTGGGAGTTGTAGTGCGGGGTTTGAAGCGAGAGATTATCCATTCTGCACTTTGGGTCACTCTTTTTGGATCTGGAGGGTGGGTCCGGGAGTTGAGTCTCATCGCCCGTACTTCTTCTCTTGGCTTCTCTTTCTCTTTCTTGAAACACTTTACGAACTTCAAAACACATTTCCAACCCGTTTGCAACATAGATCGTTGAGCCGCTGACATCACGGTTAGTTCCTGCCGTACTGAAGAAATATCACCTAATGTTCCTTTTGGTTCTCTACCTTTCTTGGTCAGGGCACCCGAAATGCGGATCTTTTTACAAAGCTTGTCATGAAAGCCACAAAGCTGCCTAAAAGTCTTCATGGACGGTGAATGAAGAGAAAATACTGATAGCTTCCGCGCTTTACAGAATGGCTCGATCTAACGCATTTCAAGAAGGACTAGGTGCACGAATTTGTAATTAACATCAAAGAAATACATATATTGTTGGTCTAACAATCTCTCTATCACTCCGCCGCGCTTCTCCGCCCTAAAACTCTACACAACTAACTCTCTACAAGCCGCCCCCGACCACCCCTCGCTCCCTCGACGGTAACTTCCGCACACGGTCCTTAATTTTCCTCATCTCCTCCCCTCTTCTGGCAAAGGCTTCACAATGTTTACACCACCCGCAAACACACTTAAACTCGCCCTCCATACGCGGCTTGTGAAACGTAAAATAACTATGTACCTGCTTGTCACGGTCCGGTCCGAACTCCGTAATAATACATGTCGCCGCCGTGGCCGGAAATTTCTCACTCTCGGGATCCTTCCAGAAAAACGTCGCCACGAGCCCCTTCAACAGGAATCCCGCTCCAGGTCCCAGCAACTCCACCCCCCGCCGCCGCGCGCACGAAAAGCAAATACCCGTGCCGAGCAACTCGTCGTCGCCGCAATGCGCGCAGGCCGCGGGGACATGCGGCTTAAAGTAGGACTGGTCGGTGTTAGGCTCTCCGACGGGGGGATCGCAGGGTGCGAAGAAGCCCACGTTGGTGAGTTTGTGCACAGATGCCCAGGTTCTGGGGATTAGGAAGCGCGTTGATAGAAGCGCTAGCGGTATCCGGGTGGCATTAGGGGTTCTCAGACCGACGGTCCACGCAACCGGTTCACACTCGGTACGGCATCTAAAAGTTAATTTTTTGTTGTTGTTGAAACGGTTCGGCGAACCGTTGTACCGGCTCTTGAGACGGTTCACAGCTCGATTCATTCGGTTCAATTTTCGTGGATTTAGATCGCTGAACCGTCGGTGAACCGCCGCGGTCTGAGAACCCCTATTGGCTAGATCCTGGCTGTCCCAAGCCTTGCGGAGGTCCGCCTGTGCCTTTTCGGAATTGGACGTGTCCACGGGAGCTTGGTTATTGTCGTCTATGTCCAAATCCATGGGATCTGGGACGTAATCGTTTGATGATGATGATAGATCATCCTCTTTGTCAGCCACGAAGTGGCTATGACGGTGGACGTAATCGTTTGACATGTTGAAAATTATAAGTGATTTTTCGGTATTCGGGCTGGTGAACGTAAGTGTAGATGTGGCCTGCGGATATGTGATGTAATGTAAATGTGTACTGTTGTATTGATTTTGCATGGTTTTCTGGATGGTATGAACGCTTGTTGGAATTTAATGTAATCTAGAGTTGTACTGTGGATTGGATTTGATCTGGTTTGGTTTTCGGGATCGTATGAAAGCTCGTGGAGGAGCCACTTAAGTACTGCTCACAATAATTCAAGTAGGCAAATGTTTGGACGAAGCATGAACGAAGCATGGCCGAAGCGTGGGCGCAGCATGGGGGCCGATAATTCACGTAGGTAAAATGTTGGATTGTTTACGGGCAAGGCGCACTGGCACCAACACTGGGGCTTGGAGTACGGGCCGCAAAGCTGGGGTGCATCAAGTTGGAATGGCGAAAGGCAGAAACGAGGATAGGGAGCACGGCCTCAATCGTCTGAAACGAGCCGCCTACTTTTTGTGTCTGTCGACATAGGATCGTTGACACCCTAGAATGAGTAGGACGGCTTTCAGGTCGCTGTTGGCTAATAGTACAGCCATGACAAGAGGATAACGGGCCTTGTTTAACAGTTGATTAATAGATACATCATAGCATTCTGGCATTCGTCGTCTCTACGTCCAAATCACTACCATAGCAGTGAACAGGATCCCCATGATCAGACGCGACCGAGAGACGATCACAAACGCTGCTTTACCGGCCTTGTTTTGCATGAATTCTTGCGACAGCCACGAGTGTGGCCGTGCACACCACTTGTTGGATGTATCATGTCCGGGGCCTACTTGTGTTCATCCGTGGTATACAAAACGCACTGGTAAATTGTGGTGAATAGCATCCCCATGTCAGACAGAACCGAGAGACGATCACAAACGCTGCTTTACCGGACTAATTTTGCATGAATTCTTGCGATCTTGCGACACCCGCGATGGTGGCCGTGCACGGGGCACGCCACTTGTTGGATTTAGGGGGCCTACTTGTAACTTGTGTGTATGGCTTTATCACCCACTGTGCGTATAAATAACGCATGATCGGTGGCATGGATTTTGAGACACCCGCGATGGTGGCCGTGCACAACACTTGTTGGATATCCGGGGTGTGGCTTTATCACTCACACCATAGCGAAAACGTACGAGTAGATTGTGTTTTGTGTGTTATCACAGCCACATCATAGCAAGCATCCACAGTCCTGATCTGGTCGGAGGTGGCAGATACAACAGGGTTTGTCAGCATCGGCGTCAATGCATGAAACGTTTTCACCCACCTGGCGCGCTAGATGTTGGTGGTGCAAATAGGCGCCGCCAATAACAACAACGTGTACGGGCCACGGCAGATTAGCGATGGAAACAACGTGGTGCCTACTCGAACAGAGAGATTCCTGGTTGGATCTATTTCTGATAGAAAAAGGGCGTGGGTTGCGGATGTTAAACGGCACAGGCAGCGACGGGTCGGGAGACGAAGATCTCAGGTTTCCCCGGTTTGACGGGGTTTGAGAGTGCTTTTTGTTCGTCTGATGGTGCTCGGCACTCGGGCGCTAGGAAGTAGAGAATTTAGCGAGACGAAAAAATACATTTCCAAGGTTGACAGCTGTCCGAATCATGGATCATGAGTAGAATTTCATGGAGAAATTATGAATATACAGTCCAAACGTCCCAACTGTTCATCCTTTCTTTCACAGATGCATCCTAACCGGACGCCGTGTCTTCCTTCGCATTGTGGTGTATTTGGTTGGAATTATGAATTCTGCATCTTTTATCACTCGGCTTTAGCATGTGGCGTCATGTCTCGGAGTCGAGTCTCATCGCCCTTATTTCTGCTCTTCTCTTCCTCTTCTTGTTCAAACTTCTTGACCTTACAACAAACACGATGATACGTTCATCTGGAACATCATCTCAACCCCTATCTCTGAACTGCTGGCATCACGGTTGGTTCCTGCTCTACTAATGACGGATCGTGATAGGTTAACGTTGCTTCGAATTCTGGAGCTTGCCAGGTGGAAGCGAGCTGCGACAAGTACTGTTGATCAGATCACTGACGGCTCTCTAGCTGCTGCTTCTCTATAGACACGTCGACCGAGGCATTTATGCCCAACATGGAGCTACGTTGCTCGAGGAATGTACCAGCATGATGGAACCACATCTTACCCCCGCATTGACGCCATGTGGGATTAAATCCCAGAGTTTCATCAATTTCTGATATTCTATTTCTCTTCTGGTACACAACGAACACACGACCACACGTTCATCTCCAACGCGTGATCAGCCCCAACTTTCTCTGAACCGCTGAGCCTATCAAAGCACATTACAGTTATTTCTTTCTTTGGTGATGAAAGATCGGCTAACCTTGCTGCAGATCATCTCATTCTCCTGGCGACTGCTCGCTGATTTGTCTCTTATCACCAAGAGCTCTTACGCTGCTTCGTCTCTCTGCATGGCACAACCCCCGAGGAATATTTCCGGCATGGTGAAATCCACCACTCCTACTTCACTACGACATTATCAGTATCTCTGCCTCTTTCTTAGCTTCCTATCTCTCCAGGTGCAGTATTGAAGCGGGTGTTGGAATTATCCATTCTGCATCCTGCCCATCTCTTTGTCTTCTGGAACACAAGACCTTACAACATACAAAAAACCTTACGTTCGTCTCCAGCAGAAAATTCAAGAAAAGTCAAACATGGTTTCTGATCAAGTTCCTAAAAATTCGATGGATGGGTATTCGGGTTCATAGAGAATGAAGATTTCAAGATGTCGTGTGGTGGGCATACATAGTTGCAAAGCATCCTCAGGTAACCCCATCCTCGAACCCTTCATTGTGACAATACTGATAACTTGCACGCTATGCAAACAGGTCACAATACTTCTCCGGCCACGTGCACTGATGATTGACAGGGCCGCAGCGCACCAGCGTGCCCGAAAACGGTCAAGAAAGGTCCTCAGTGTCAACATGCCCCCAGCGCCAACCCGCCACTATACGCATGCCGTGTCCACGCCGATACCACATAGTTAATCCCGCCGTTGCTCCCCCTCAGTTCGTATCAAAGCACATCTTACGAAATCACCACACAGAATCAAACTCAATCACAATCACACATAAGCATGTTTGATTGGTGCAGCTCCTGCTGTTCGTTTAACTGGTGCAGCTCCTGCTGTTCTTTCAAATGGTGCCGATCCTCCTGCTGCGGCGGCGGCTCCTCCAAGAGTCCGCCGCCTGCTGCACAGCCGGCACAAACTACCACCACAGAGCCTATCCCAATGACCCAGCCCCGCGCATCCCGCAGATCCCCCACACGACAGAGTACCCGCACTCGATCACCAAAACCGCGCAGCACGCGCACCGCTGCCCCGGAACCAACCGAATACAACGCCCCCAAAGGCGACACCCAGCGCGGCGATACGGAGCGGAAAGGAAAACGAGAGCGTGAGCGGCGGGCAAAGCCCACCGCGTCCGACGTTTACAGCGAGCCGGAGGCGGAGAAAGCGATGGAGCGTGACCACGCACAGCGCAAGGCCGCCGCCGAGGAGCAGAAGCGCAAGGCCGCCGCCGAGGAGAAACAGCGCAAGACCGCCGCCGATGAGAAACAGCGCAAGGCCGCCGCCGCAGAAGAACAATCGCTCGACCGCAGCACCGAGCGGCGTCCGAAGCGCCCCCCGGCCGACACCTACAGCTTGGAAGTTGAAAAAGAAATTGCACGTGACGAGGCGCAGCGCCAGGCCGCCGCCGCGAAGGAACCCGCGATCGACCGCAGCACCGAGCGGCGCCCGAAGCGTCCCCCGTCCGAGAGCTACGAGTCGCACTTAGAGCAAGAGATAGCACGTGACCTAGCGCTGCAAGAGGAGATGAAGCGCGAACGCGAGCGCGCCTCCCAACGCAAGCAGCACACGCAGGCCCTGCAGGAAGAACAACAGAAGCGCACGCGCGAGCTGCAGCTCAAGCGCGAGCAGCGCGAGGCGGAAGAAGCGGCCGAGCAGGAACAGAAGGCCGAAAAGCGCCGCCGCGAAAAGGAGCGCCAGCTCGCCGCGCTGGCGAAACACAAGGAAGCCGAGGCCAAAGCGAGCGCGCCCCGGACGCGGTCGCGCCGCGACTCGCGGCTGCCGGTGCTGTCGCCTGGGTACCTCTCCCCGAAACAGAATATCGACCCTGCGAGGCCGTATACGCGCAGCGGGCGCAGGGGCGGGGCATCGGGGATCCCGGAGCCGGCGTATGAAGGCCTTGGCGAGCGGGAGGGGGCGATGGGGGTGGGGAGTGGGGGGAGAGAAAGGGGGAAGGGGAAGGGGAGGTTGGCCAATGAGGAGGATTTCATGTTTAGGAAAGCGGCGCCTGAGGATGGGAGCGGCGGGGTGTATGTTTCTGAGGATGGGGAGTTTGAGTGTTTTTAGAGAGGGAATCATAACTCGTAAATTTGATGAGTGTGTAGAATGACATAGACCAATACGCATAGAACGAGTATTCATCCCAACCGAGTATCCAATGTCTTCGTGGAAACCGTAGTCCGCCGTAGGAGCGTCCAGAAACGTCGAAAAGTACTACGGCTCCATGCCCGCGCTGTCCCCGTCCTACGTCCCAACCTGCACCCTCCACCGTCCTGACCCTGGCCAACTGTCTACATACAACCCCCTCCCCCTCTCATCACCCCTCCCATCACTACACCCCATCACGCCATACTCCCAATCCAATCTATACTCAAAGTCCAACTCACCACACTGTGTACACGATGCCCAACTGGTTCGCCCGCCTCTACGCCAGCCTGACCAACAAACCCCCTCCACAATCCACTACCCCACAGCCACAACCGCAACCATCATCACCGCCGTCGCCGCCGCCGCTCACGTCGCAGCGGCGGACCGGATCGCCAGGCATCATCGGCCGCTACCGTCGCGGCGTGGCGGAGCGGCATTTCGGGTTTGGCGCGCGGGAGAGGGGGTGTTGGTGTGATGGGTGTTCGCGGTAATGAAGGTTGTGTGGAAATGGGAGAGGGGAGGTGTGGTGATTAGGGATCAGGGATAAAGGAAATGGATAAAGAGATTATTAGAGAAGAGTAGAATAAGCGTGATTCTATCAGGTTGCTCAGTTTACATGAATGAGACCGAGTGACCGCCAGTGCAGATGTGCTGTTTTCAATCGGTCCAAGGCAATACACATGGAAGCTTTAGATGAAAAGCGGCCTCCTTTGGAGATGAAAATGTGATTTTCTTCGATTGTGTTTTGAAGTGTGCAGGAAGAGAAAGAGAAGAGCAGAACACTGAGGGAAATGTGACCCGAGTCCACAAGAAAAACCCCGAATTATCGATGATGCAGGATTGCACAATTCAACAGCCCGCACAACCTGTGACTGTACTCTGGCTGGTAGGAAAACTTGAAAGACACCGTCTCCGCTTGCGACATGAAACTAAAGCCCGTCTGCCCAACCCACCAGCTCTGCTGTCCCCCCGCTTTCACGCCCCCCACTGCCCCATCCCCCCAGAAATCAGCCCTCGCCCCGCTGTCTAATACAATAAAACCATCGTTGAATGAAGGCCGTTGTTGTGCAAAAGTAGGAGAAACAAAAACGAGTGCAACCGCCGGGAATCGAACCCGGTCCCCCCGCTTGGGAAGCGGAAATCTTAACCAATCGACCACGGATGCCGTTGTAACAGAGGGACAGCGACAGTCGCCGTGACCTCGCGAGAGCAGACAGTAGTGCGTACTGTAATTTCGGCGGATAGTGACGAACAGCGGTCGGTCAGGCGGATTGGCGGGATTCGCGGGGACTCGCGAGGTCGGTTCATGCTGGAATAGCAGAGATGGCGCCTGTCGAACAGGTTTTGCTGCATTTTTCGGGATTGTCGATCCGGAACGGTCGCATTGCTAGTCGACACGCAAAACAATGCGACGATGGAGAGTGCGGAGAGTGCGGAGAGTGTGGACGGGACACAGGTGAGTGGCTGCGTGCGCTCTCTAACCGAGAACCACGCAGGTACGCATCGGTGTCATAGAAGTGAAGCGTTATTGTACGGGAGAATAGCACTAAATAAAGGATAAAATATTGCCGGGAGCCAAGCGAAGGAACACACAACACGTGACGGGAGTGACAGTCTGTGAGCCCTCCGGCTATCAGTTTCAGAAGCCATAACCAAGCACTCCGAGCACAGCAAACCACACCGCATCGCATCGCATCACTCGATGAAACCCCGCCACCATAGAACCCTCACCACCCCATCACCACCACCGCCGGCACCACCGCCAACACCACCTCCTCCTTTCTCCACCCGTCCTTTCTCCACCCGTCCTTTCTCCACCGCTTCCTCACCACCTCCTTTCTCCACCACACCGTCACACCACACCACGATCAACACAGCAATGCCCCCCTCCCCAGAGTGGTCCTACATCCTCCATCAGCTCGCCGCAACCCCGCGCGCGCTGCTGCCAGACCTGTACTTCTGCTTCCCCGGCTGGCCCGTGCGGCGCGTGAGCGAGAAGGAGACGGCGCAGTTCCGGATGGCGATGGAGAATTGGCTTGAGTCGTACGCGTCCCCCTTCCCTCTCGCTTCCCCCATCCTACCCCAACCACCCGCACTTCCCCGCTCGCAGGCTCGCAGACTCCCCCGCTAACGCCCCCACAGCTGGTACGACACCACCTCCATCCACGCCCTGCGCACCCACGCGCCCTGGCTCCTCGCCGCGCACTGCTTCCCGCTCACCGGGCGTTCCCAAGCCATCACACACTACATCGGCTGGCTCTCCCTGCACCGCCTCCACCTCTCCTCGCTCACCTCCCTCTGCCCAGAGGCGCTGACCGACTTCGTCCGCTCCACAATGGCCATGTACGACTGGATCTTCGGCCCAGGCCGGCACGGCGCACCCGGTCTCCACGACGACCGCATCGTGTCGCGCCCCGACTGCGGCGGCACCGACGGCGTGCTGGCGAAGTTCGAAGAGTTCGCGCGGCGCTTTATCGGCGGCATGGACGAGGCGCGGTGGCAGGAGTTTGGCGTGCTCAGCCGCGTGAGTCTGGAGGCGGCGGTGGGGGCGGCGCAGGGCGTGCAGGAGGCGTGGGGGAGCGTCGAGGGGAGCTGTGAGCGCCGGAGGTGGGCGCAGGGGGTTGCGCCCCTGCTGCTCGGCTTGGTGCAGTTCGCGCACACGCTGGCGCTGCCCGCGGCGCTGCTGCATTGCGCGGCGATGACGTTTGTGGGGAAGACGCTGCAGGATGCGGTGTTGATATGTGCGGATATGGTGCAGGTGCGGAGTGATGTGCAGGCGCGCAGGTGTGAGAATGTGGTGCTGCTGTTGATGTGGCATCAGCAGATCGGGGTGCAGGCGGCGCTGGACTTGGCGGCGGAGATGGTGAGGGGGATGGTGGAGCGGGTGGAGGAGGTGGTGGGGGAGATGGAGGCCGGGGAGGGCGAGGGGGTGGAGGGGGCGGGGGTGGAGGGCGGGGGCGTGGATTGGAAGGATGCGGATGTGAGGCAGTATTTGAATGGGTGTCGCGAGGTTGTGGGGGGGATTGTGGTGTACCTGTAAGTGGCCCCAACGGGGGATGATGGATGATGGCTAATGATGATGGCTAATATGTGTGCAGGTTGAAGGGCTGGACCAATGTCGACGCCGCCAGCGACAGTGTGACGGGGCGGGCGAGGGCACGCGCGTTGGGCGTGAAGATTAAGCATGGCCGGGTTGTGCTGGACCTGGAGGGCGGAGGCGGCGGTGAGGGCGAGTTGACGCTGATGACCAATCTCAGGACACGGCGGGTGGAGCAGTAGTATACTGTACGATCAGGAATGGAGGTGGGCGCATTGAATTCGATGTTCGGCGGTTGGGTGGAAGAACCGTATAAAAAATTGAATTGTAAGATTGGACTTCACAGACACTTTCGCGTCTAGCTCGGCTTGATTCTTGGGGTAGTAGAGCGGTGCACAGAGTCATCACAGTTGTCTTACAGGCGTCGGTGCAGGTGCAGGTGCGGGCATAAGGCAATCACTGCCGTAGATTTGAGTGCCTCTGAAGCATTTCATTAGGTTTAGACAGCAGCTAGCAGTATACATTGACGTTCTGCCGATTTGTTGGTTCTTGCGGGTTTTTAGTGAAAGTAACAGTTAGAGAAGGGTCATGAAATGAAGAATACTGGGTAGAGATCTGGGTGCTGATAACGAGGTGGAGATCGGATTGTGTGGTTCGGGGAAGTGAACAGGAAGCGCAGAGAACAGGAATAGCGGAACATGGGGGATGAGATGAATAGTACAAGAGGCTCGATCCCACATGCCCAAAATGGCAACGGATGAAATGCCCTTTCTGTTGGAATTGTCTGTGGGGTGGGAACGTCTCTTCGCCCTTGTTCTGCTTTGCTCTTCTCTGCTCGGACGGTACTCTCTGCTCTGACGGAGCCCATCAAGACAACACCGGCTTTATCGGCACCAATCTCTAAACTGCTGAGCCTAGAGCACATCACAGTGATCTCCACCTCATCTTCGGACAGTTTGACTGACGTTACTTCAGGTTCGAGCTCAATTCACCGATAAAAGCTCGCTACCGACGTTTCATACGCTGCTTCGTCTCTCAATACACAACGCCTGAAACATATATGGCGTATGGTGGAATTAAATTCTCCGGGGCATTCGGCATAAATCGGTGATTTTGTGGGTAGCTAGGGTGCAAAATGGCCATTAGCCTGCCTCAATCTACAAGTTTCCGTTTCCAGTGTTTCCAGTCTATCGAACGCAACTCTAAACCACTACCACCTCTGGCATAAATCGGTGATTTTGTGGGTAGCTGGGGTGCAAAAATGGCCACTAGCCTGCCTACATCTACAAGTTCCACTTTCCAGTCTATCGAACGCAACTCTAACCCACTACCACCTCTGTATAAACCCAATATCCAAGCTCCCCGCCCTCGGAAACACAAACCCCCCATTCCTCTCCTCCTCCACCCTCTCCCTCTCCTCCCTCTCCTCCTTCTCCTCCTCCGCCTTCCTCCTCTCCCTCGCCTCCCCCGCCTCCCTCTCCCTCCTCTCCTCCTCCCCCTCCACAAACCCCTCCTCCCTCCTCCCCCTAACCACAACCCCCAGCGTCGCCCGCCGCTCTCCAAGGCCTTCATACGCCTCCACGCCGCCCTCCCCCTCCCTTAGCGCCGCAATCTCGTCCCGCGCCAACGATCGCGGCGACGGGCCGCGCTTCACCTTCTCCGCCTCGGCGTGCGCCGCCAGCGCGGCCACCTGCCGTTCCCGCTCGCGCAGCCGCTTTTCGACCACGGCGGCGGCCGCGTCGCGTGCTTCCTGTTGCTGCCGTGCCAGCGCTTCCGCGCTGTGGCGCTCGGTCCATGCGGCGTGGAGGTGCTGTTGGTGCTGCGCGAGGCGGTAGATATCGGGGTCCCGCCAGGGCGTGCGAGTGCTGCCCGTGGGGGCGGAGGGGGCGGAGGGGGCGGAGGGGGCGGAGGGGGCGGAGGGGGCGGAGAGGCTGGAGTGGGGTGAGAGGTGCGCGGGTGGGGGTAGCGCGGGTGGGGGTAGGTGTAGAGGTGAAATAGGGGAGGGGGCGCGCGTGCGGGTGTGCGTACGGACGGGGGAGCGGGTGCGCGTGTGTGGATTCGTGTGAACGGGGGCGGGGAGTGTGACTGGGGAGGGAGGGGAGGGGTTGCGGGGCTTAGGAGCTGCATGGTCTCGATGGGCAGTGCGCTCTGTGCGTGGCCATGCTTCCCAAGTCTGGACAGCGCGGTCAATGGTACTCTTCACCAACGGTGCAAGCGGCGTCTCTAGCGGCCCCTTCCCGGAGCCACAGCCGCAGCAGGAGCGGAGCCAGTTCCACATGCTTGTAGGTGTGTGTGCTATGTGGGTGCTATGTGGGGGTGTGAAGTGTGTGGGTGTGGGTGCGGGTGAAGGGTTGTAGGTGCAGGTGAGTGCAGGTACGGAGTACGGGTGTGGGATGGAGGGGTGGGGGTGGTTATGTGGGACTGGCGAGGAGACGGGATGCGGGCGGGGGCGACATGGATGCGGGGCGGGTTGACACTGCTGGCGCGTGCTGGGTGGGTGGGGTTGGGTGCGTGTTCGACTCGAGAAGTTTGAATCGTAACGAACATGGGAGATCAGTGCCAGCCATCTCAGTAGGGTCATCATTTAGTCAGAAATTCCTGATGGCAGTAGACTCAGTGATGGTTAGGGCGGCACGGAATAGGAGCCTTGAGTGGGTCTGCGACAGCACACTGTTGGGGAGACTCAGACGAGTTTGGTGTGCACGTGATGGATGTACTTCCAGGCAGCCGTCCCTGAGGCGCCGTTGTGTCAACTATTCGATAAGACGGTCATTCTATAAATTGTATCTAAAACAGCGTTCATTTCGTCGAAACCCTACAAAGTACTGTAACCACTCTCACAAACATTGGTAAAGGTACTCAGAACTGTCCCCTCGTTGGGGACAGCTCCGAGTACACCACTGAAGGTGCTTAGGCAACCGATTCAGCAGCGTCACAGGCAGAGAAAAGAAAGCACCACACCTGCTCAGTGGCATAAATGTGTGATTATTGCTCTGGACTCTCAACTTGGACGAAGTGGTGGTGGGAGATACCCAGTGGCATTTGTTTGCGATGCGTGGTTTGGATTGTGGGACTGCGGCCGGGGACGCAGTGTTAAGCTGTTTCGGCAGCTAGGTGCTTGTATTACTTGCGCATACATAGTATGTAACTTTTGAAGTCTAACATCATGCAAGATTGAACAAAATCTGTTGAACGTGTAATTTTGTTCACTTTGTTAAGTGCGTGAAGTGTAAGGGGAGGGAAGAGAAGAGCAGAGCAGAAATAATGCGATGGGATCGGGCATCACATGACCAAACCTCGAATGCAGGATTGCACACTTCTTGCAACACAAACAGCACATTGCTGCGCGTCCAACGCATAACCTGCACTGTTGAACACGACGTTTTAGGATATCAGTCAAAAACTGCACATGGCCGCCGAACGGACCAGAAGCAAATCGCATCAGTGCCACAATCGCCGTTGTTGAGCGGATTTCGAGTCTCGAACGTGACTAGCACTCCCGAGAAATTGGTATTATGCCAGGGCTGGACGACGGTGATTCAGCAAAATTCCACGTCGCTAGGGCGCCAGGGTGCTATATCAAGTTCATATTTAATACTTAACAGGGCACGTGCCATAACATCGTACCGGTGGACCGGCTCTGTCACTCTTGCTACAATAATTCGTGCAGGATTAAATGTTTATCGTGCATGTTTCAGTCGACTTTGATATCGATACTGAGTCTCGTGTTTACCAAGTCTATCGTCTGTCGTCACGACACTGAATGAAACGGATGAAAGAACTATGCTCGATAGCACCTCCGGTTTCGATAGTAGAACCGGAGATTTGGTTGGTCTGGTCGATAGCAACGGTACAGGTATTATCACGACGTCTTAACGAAAACGTGACTCGACACAGTTATTATTCAACTGTTGTTTTAAGGCTGTATCTATAGAATGACCTGTCATCCACGCCGTTTCTATGGATACTGTTTCACCGCCACCGCTTGTAGAGTGCACAATCCAGAATCCCCTCTCACCGACCCCTTCTCACCGGAAAGCTCCAGGGTTTAGCTTAATGTGCATCTTTAGGGCTAGGCACGTGTCTTACATTCACCACCGTAGTTCTCCGGCCGGGGGGCCGAAATCTTCTTGCGAAATTACCGTCTACAGTTCGACCGAGCTCGCCGGCGGCGGCGGGCGGCCTGGGGTCTGTGCGTTAAGGCTCCCCCCATCACACCCTACTTATTCCCGCACATTTCTATTTTCGCTCTAGCATACGAAGGAATTGGGAATACCGAGCTGTTAAGTGCGGGGATTGTGGGAGGTGGAATTGGGTTGGGGCTGGAATGTGGCATGCAGGGTAGGCCTTATGCAGCCACTCTGAAAATGATTTTAGGATTGCTTTGGGGACTTCGGTCGCGTGCATCGGTTGGAGAATTGCGGCGTTGGCTCGCGATGCTGGAAATAGAGGTTCTGAGGTGAGGCGCTCGGATGGTAGCATCAGCGGCATGTTCAGCCTCGTTCAGCATGTCTATTAGTAGGCCTGTATTAGTAGACCTGTATTAGTAGGCCTCTACTCTACTACAGCGTCGTGACATGTCGTGAGAAACGCTCCTCCGTTCTTAGAATATCGCACGAGCGTGTCAATACCCATTACCATATTACGGATGTTATTACGGATGTTATTACGGATATTATTACGGATATTATTACGGATATTAGTACCAGCTACTTCTAAGTTCTCACCTACTCAATTCACACTGGCCTTAGTAGATCTCTAAAATCTCTAAAATCTCTAAAATCTCTACATTCCTGACAGCGTGACAGCGAGACGGCGCTATATCCCGGTGAGCTCCTAGGGCTGACACCTCTAGATGCATGGTTTGCGCCACGGAATCCATCCCAAAACTACTCAGTCGCACCCCACAACTTCTTCTCTCCACACCCATCCCATCCCTTCGCCGCATCCCACGTGCAGCACAACACCACCCTCCACCAAATACCACCCTCCACCAAGTTGAAACACAACCTTAATTCCCTTACCCCCTAATCCACCATCTCGTACCACCTGTCGCAGTTTCACAGTTGCACAAAGAAAAAGTGAAGCAAAATAATATTATTAATACCCACAGGGGTACGCACGTAAGCCAACCACAGCCCAGATCCAGCCCAAGCCGGGTCAGGGGCAGGGCATGGCAGGCCAGGGCAGGGAGCACGCCGAATGGTACATAGGCTGTGGGGGCGGTAGGCAGCGCTGACGGTCATCTCCCGGCAGGCAGCAGGCTGGGCGGCGCATAATTTACACTCGGTGGGCAGGGTCTCACTACACTCACTCCAACTCACGACTGGGTCACAAAATAAAAATCGTAGGCACTTGTAAAATTATCATACTACGACTATTCCCAACCACGTCTCAACACCACATCGCAAAACACATGACAACCCATCGTCTAAACCAAACCATGCTGCACCCCCTCAACCCAGCGGCACACCTAATACCCGGTCTTCTTCTCCTGCAGCATACTCCACGCGCGGCCGGCGGCCGGCAGGCCCTCCACCTTATCCACGCACGCGACCTGCCCCTCCTTCAGCCCCGTCAAGCCCTTCTTGCACCCCCCCACGACGACGAGCGTCTTCCCGTCCTTCCCGCCGAGCTCGAGGTTGCTCGGGCCGTTGACGGTCGGCAGCTCGATGACCTGCTGCTCGCTGGGGCGCTTCGTGTTCCAGCGCAGCACGCGGCCGTACGCGTTGAGGGTTGCGTACATCCAGCCGTCGACGTCGGCGCGCATGCCGTCGGGGTCCATCTGGGCCTCGCGCGCGCCGGGGACGTCGGCGTAGTAGTCCTTGGCGACGGACGCCTGCTCGGGGAGCGGGGCGCCGGTGGAGGGGTCGAGGGGGATGCGGTAGACCTTTGCGCCGGAGACGACGATGACGGGGGCGCCGGTGGCGGGGTCGGTGCCGTTTAGCGTGTTCTCCGCCGACGTGAGGTAGAGATTGTTGCCGACGACTTCGATGCCGTTTGTGCGCGCGACGGCGGCGGGGAGGGTGATTTGGAGGGGCATGGTGGAGTGTGCGGCGGGGGCGGGGGACCACCACAGGTCGCCGGTGCCGGCGGTGTAGTTCATGCCCGAGAAGTAGAACGCGCGCTCGCCGGCGCCGACGGCGAGGTCGTTGGGCTGCTTCCACGTGTTGGCGGCGTTGGTGAACGTTGGCGCGCCGGTGAGGAGGTCGGTGGTGTTGCAGAGGGGGGTGGGGAGGGAGACGACGGCGTGGCGGACGACCTCGGTCAGGAGGACGCCGTGGGTGCGGGTGTGGCGCGAGCCGGCGAACTGCATGGCCGTTGTGTTGAGGCCGGGGCGCGACCAGACGACGGACGACGAGGAGAGGTTGTTGAAGCTGTTGGCGTCGATGCAGTACAGGTTGCCGGCGGCGTCGACGGACACGCCTTCGATGCTGGCCTGCAGGGTGGCGACGATGGGGAAGTCGGTGATCGCCGACACGGCTTTGAGTGCGCCTTTGCGGTGCGACGGCGCCGCGGAGGCGAGGGCGAGCGAGAGCGCGAGCGTGAGGAGCGACGAGAGCTGCATGGTGGATGAGGTGTGTGTGAAGTGAATGTGTTGCGAAGGAGAAAAAGATTCAGATAACGCGTTACCAGAACGACCGTTTGAAAGACACAGAAATAGAAGCGAAAGAGCGGATGCAAGAAGGAGCGAGATGTACGATCTCAGCTGGCGGGGGGTTGGGCTGCGTTATGTAGTGTCTACAGTTCTTTGTCAGTCATGTGCCAGCCGGGGAGCGTGCAGCTGTAAGCGCCGCCAATACGCACCAGGCCGTGTCGCGCGCCGAGCCTTTGCGTTCAAGTTGGCCCTGTGCTGTGCCTGTGCCTGGATCGAGCGCGTGTTGGGCGGTATTAAGATTAAGCTGTGCTATTTATGCTGGGAGCGTGATGAGACGTGAGCGAGCGTGCGAGCCGAGTGTGCGGAGCGATATGGGGTGTATACAACAGCGCAACACGGGGTTCTTATTCCCCCCCTCTCCACCACTGCTTCTGTCCGTGCGCTGCCCTCCAGCGCAGCCAGCCAGCACAGCACAGCCCGCCAAGCCTCCAAAAATACTTCGGCGCTGGTGGCCCTATCGATACGACGCTGCTGGCTGCATGCAGGGCTGCGCCGGGGGTGTGGGTGTAGGGTGAGGCCGCGGGGCTGGGCGTAAGCGGCTTGGCGGGGCGGTTTCAGGTTGGTGCTGTTGTGGACGGGTGAAGCTGGGTGTTGGATGATGAATATGGGAGAGAACTGGTGAGGGAAGTTGGAGCTCGGGTCACGTTTGTTTGCGAAGTGGGCGTGGATGCGACGGGCAAGTCGAAACCACAGCAGCGGAGAAGCACGTCGAAACCACAGCAGCGGAGAAGCACAGCAGGAGGAGGGAGAAGAGGAGAGAGAAGGAAGCACGTGAGCCTTGGCGCAAGAGGGGGCCTGAATCCTTAAATCTCGTAATACAGCGATGCGGCTAGTGCTGCGCATGCGGCTGGACGCTGTCAGCCCTGGGGATGGAGAAGAAATGCTCACCGGGCTGGTGTAGGATTGCAAGTTAGTGGATTTTGACGGTTGGGGACAATGGATTGAGGAGGTGGTATTTAATAGGAGTAATTGAATTGGCTACGGTAGAAAGGATTGCAGGATGGTTTATTGTACAGTGGAGATGTGGTGAGTGGTAATGGCGACAGAAGCGACAGTTGATGTAGAGTAGAGGCTGAAGGAGAGTCGGCTACACGACGTCACCTCCCGCTTGTCCACTTCCACTTCCACGTCCTCTTGCACTTCCACCGCTCGCCGCATCCCAACCGGACTGAAAGCGAAGTGAAAGCGAAGTGAAATTACCATCGTCAGGCCCGCAGCAGGCCCGCATCAGGCCTCCACAATCCATCCCCACTCTCCACAATTCCAAATACCACATACTTTGTCGCCGCCCCACTTCTCCACCGTACTTACTCTCCATTCTTCCAACCGACGCGCCTAACCGGGTGCGGCAGTATACGACCAACTGCCTAACCTAAGCTAACTACTATGTCGCTGCCTGAATAATTAATTACCTCGCCAACGCAGTAACCAACTAACTACCAACTAACTAACTACTGAATAATCGATTGATTGATTGATTGATTGATAACTAGCGGTGCCAGGCCGCCGGTGAGAGTCGACCGGTGAAGAGTGCAAGTGCAATTTGCGACCGCGGGGGCGAAGTGGAGGCCGCCGGCAAGGGTGCAGCCCTGCGGAATAAGCTTAACCGGCGTGCCTGGTGCCTGGTGCCTGCCGGGCTGTCAGGAGTGCTATTCTGGAACCCGAACCCGGTGTGGCGGTGGCGGTGCAGCGTGGCGGTGCGGTGGTGGCAGTGTGGATCTGGGGCACGGTCGGGACGGACGATCGCGATCACGAGACTTGGGGAGCGATGGGGTGTTGAAACAGGCACGACACGGCGAAGCTGCACGGATGGTACTTCCTGGTGACTGATATAGCGAACGGGTAGCCAAGTGATCATGCTTGACGGAGTCCTAAAGCATTGTTTAAGAGTCGTGATCGTTTCCACATCAGCGACAATTTACAAATCACGTTCGTGTTTCGGCCTTCTTTGAACACAACAGTTATAGGGATGACTATGAGCGTCCTATCATGTTTTAAAACGGGATCCCCGGTGTAGCCGGTTGTAACATGAGCTCTACGTTATAAACATTTCAGTATCTTGGACAGCGTCTGCAGACAAGTCTCGATTCTACATCTTAGGTCACATGCTTCGAATTGATGCAGAATCACTATATTCCATTCTGCTAAGCTGTATGTCCCTGAAAACTCAAACCCCCAATCAACGTCCTCGTCTTCCGCCCCGAGGCCCGAGGCCCGCACCGCCCTGCGTCTACTATTATGTCGTCCAGTTTGCCCAGTGCGAATCCAACAACCGTTGGGGCTGCACCACTGCAACAGCGGCCCTGCTCCGGCCTTGAACGATCCGGCCGTCCTCGAAAAGAGAGAGCAGCCGATGCGATTGGTGGGCGTGGCATTGCGGATCGTGGGTGGTGAGGGGTGTGCCCAGTGGCGTGTTTGTGCGATGGGTGGGTTGGATTGTGTGGTTGCAGCGGTGCTCGCAGGGTTGAGGGCGTTCGGTGGGCAGGGGATTCTATTGCCTGCACATTGTAATTGATGGGTGCGTGGCTATTACTCTTACGGACCCATTGCATTCATCTCGCCACAGTCAAGATCATCTTCGTAAATTACCACAAAAGTTCCAGCGAAGAACAGTAAACATCCGGGGGCGTAATCAAAGGTTTCGAAGGCCAGCTGTGTATTGATTGCCGAGAGTGGCTCCAGTGGGTTTATTTGGGTTTCTAGTGGGTCTTCACGGCTCGTACAGGTGTAGGCCATTACACTCGGCGGTGTGGAGAATGAAGCTGGCAGTAGTACCGGCTTGCCTGCAATCTTCAACGGTATACTGCCTGTATGATTTTCCGTCCAATGCCCGAGCACCCAGACATTCCCGTTGAAACGGAGGCGTGTCTGAAGTTCCATGGGCAGTCTGCCCGGAGGAACTTCCAATTTGACGATGTAGCTATGTCATTATTCAGAATGGTGCTGTATTCGGATTGTGTGATTCCAGCCTTGGACGGACTGTTAAGGCCGTTCGGCAGACAAGTGCTTCTATTATTGCACATAGTAATTTTGAGTCTTTTCTATTGTTTGCAGAAGACCATTGCAGCTGAGCTCCGGCCTGCAAACTATTGCAGCCACCAAACCACTCCCACCCCCACTAACCGTGCATCACTACCCGAGATCCGCCGATCTCCTCGGGCAACGTATACATGCCGTAGAACGGCCAGTATCTCTGTGCAGCTCTAGTTCTCGCCGTGTCCTCGTCTCCGGCATCCTTGATCCACTCCCAACTTTGGAAGCCCACGACCGTTGCCGTTGCACCATCACGGACTGCTGCCACAGCGGCCCCGCTCCAGCGTTGAAGCGACTGGAAGGATCCCGCCGTCCTCCAAAGAATAGAGCGAGCCAATTGCTTCTCGGACGTTATTCGCCGGCGGTCCTTCCACTCCTCTATAGTGGCTTCAGTTTTTAGTATCTCATTGCTCCTCATTATCGCCTGCCCAACCGTTATTCCATATGTTTCGCCGAATGCCCGGCCGGTCGGTTGTAGCAGCGGTACTGGGTTGTCGGTAGTGACGAGGCGGAGAAGCTGGTTGAAATAAAGAGAATCATGAGGCATTTGCGGGAGTTCAGGCACTTCTCCATCTACTCGAAGCCGCTTTAGTGGTTTCAAGAGGACCAGATCGAATCCATAGCCCTCTGGAAACCGTCCGACTTGTTCGTCGTACAGCTTGTGCACGCTTGCAATCTAAAACAGATGTCAGGTACGCCATCTGATACTCTGTAGATACACAAATTACTGGACCATCTTCGTATCCTTCAGCCCAGACCTTTAAATCGCGTGCCTCCAATTTCGATTTTAGAAGCCTTATCAGATTGCCTTTGTTTACACCCCGGGCGTGATTATCGAGAAGGTGTGCCGATGTAGTGAGAAACTTCATGCCGTCTTTTTGTAGTAACAACCCCGAGCTTGCCAGTCTCGGACGGTAAAGGTATGGAATTAGGCCCAGTGCCATTTTTCTAGGCCCACGGATGAATAGCTTGTGACCTGGTTTTAAAACAATTTCCTCTTGCGAAGGGTCCTCCGATACTGAATCCCGCTTTTTCGGAGCTCTGCGTTTGAAAGACCTTGAATATCCAACATTGCCTCGAACTTTTTTTACATGTGGTTGTAGTTATTCGCTCCGTGCAACGGTAAACCTGAAATAGAAAGGAGCCACGGTAACACGACAGCGGCGAGTGTGGCTTGGCGGCTGCAATTTAAGCTTGTATTCGCCAGACCTGACGACGGGAGTGGAATGTGGCGTCTAGCTGCACCCTTTTTGGTGTTATGCTGCATTGCGGAACAATTCGGCTGATCTTTAAATTTGGAAACGGTTTGAGAACTGGAATTGGGTACCTGCATGGGTGCGTAATTTGTTTTTGAGGAGACGGAGGCGATGGATGCAGTTTTGGTAGCGATTGCACGTAAAATTGGGGATTGCGGATCAAAGCAGCCACTGTCGCGAATAGAAATTTTGGGGGAACTTCGTCCATGCAATTAAATGAACATCACCCAGTTCCCCAAAGTGTGTGACACCATCCTTTGATTGATCCCCGCAGCGATCAGTAATTCCTCGGCGAGCGTGGGCGTTTAAAATTCCCGGCGAGCGCTTACACTGCATCCACCTGCCCGAGTTTGACTTCTTCTGGAAGAATTCATCTATCACTCACTCGTGCGACAGACCGAAGTTATGCGGGTGCGCAACGGCGGAGAATTGTACACAGCGTGACACGGAGCCTGAGGAAACAGAGGTTGCGATTAGTGATCATCAGCACGCGCCTGGGTCGACGAGTATGGGGTTCTGGAACAAACAACGAATTTTCAGCGGCACTGGTCCTCAACTGGGGTTGATTCCGCACTGTATTTATTCACACCATGCAACTCTAAAGGAATCTAGTGAGAACCATGATTTGATGCATAAATTCTGCTCTCGAGAATGAAACGAAGTCGATGTTGAGGGGATGGTAGACGCTTTTATAATAATAGTGTTTGTCTTGCTGCATTCAGAGTCACTCGATATCATCAGCGGTGTGCTCCGAGGAACCGTCATTGATGGCATCATTCACTTTCACTAAGGGCAGGCATGATTTGATCCCGGGAAAGCGTTACTACAAAATAAATACAAAAAAGCCAACCCTTCAGCACCAGGCCAAAGTCCCCACCGCCAAATCACTCTTCCTTCTAAAACACAATCGCCATGATCACATCCACAACCCACGGCACAACATCATTCGCCACCACCTTCGCCGCCCCCGTCCCAATGATCCCTGCCAACACGGAGATCACTACGGGCTTCACCTCCTTCCTCAAAAAGCTCTTCGCCTTCTTACTATCCTTGCCCGCCTTCTTGACATACTTGACGATCCGCTTGCGCTGCGCCTTCGGCAGCTTGTTCCACACCATCTTGCCCAGCTTCGACTTCTTGGTCTTCTTCAGCAGCAGCTTGAGGATCAGGCCCTTGATACCGCGCTCCTCGAGGTCCCGCGGGGTGAGCGAATCTACGTCCGGGTCTGGGATGGCGCGGATGGATGCGAGCTGTGCGAGCTCGGTGGGCGTGAGCGGGGAGACGTCGTCGTCGTCGTCGTCCGGGGTAAGGTCGAGGTCGGCGACGGCGGCGTCGGGGATGTCGTCGGCGTCGAAGGAGAAGTCGGCGAGGGCGCGCGGGCGGTGCGGCTTCAGTATGCCTGACTCGATACGACGCTCTTCGACGACGGCGGCGGCGGGGAGCGCAAGCGCGTTGACGGCGCTGGCGCTGAGCGCGAAGAGCGCGAATGCGACGGCGGAGAACTTCATGGCGGCTTGTCTCGAGAAAGTGGAAGTGGAGTAAAGGAATGAATGGATAGACACAGAGAGAATGAATGTGTGATCGGATGGTCCGCAAAAAGTCTCCAGCGGTGGTGGATGGCGGTATATATACCCAAACATTGTCACGTCAATTGTGTCGCGATATAGTAAACGGGCGTGACACGGACTGGCCATGGGTTATACGAGCTTACGGGGCGTCTGTACCACCCCGCCGCACCCCGTCGCCACATGAAGCACGGCTGCTCCTTGCATCTAGAAGCCACCCTCCCCCGCCGCTGAATACGACATGCGCCACGGCGTGGCCGAGAGTGCGTACGTCTGGCGGGGTATTGACGGGGTTGCGATGCGATGATTGGAAAGGCAGCGTGCGAGTGTTGTACGAGCTCTAGCTGGCGGCCGTTCCGTCGTGTCGATTAGTACGAGTGCTTGCTCCCAGGGCAGAGCGGTTAATCAAATCTATGCATGCAGCACTGGACTTTCATTACTTCGCTTCAGCACAGGATTCACGAAATATTTGACTCGAGAGAGTAGTTTTGTGTATAGACGATGACTGCTACATCAAATCCCAATTCCTTGTTCGCAGCAACGATCGCAGAGCGTCGAACTCCGCCGTTGTAGCGACCTTCGTACATGCTGGAAATTTACGATATGTCAACACACCGCCTGTGTAGCCCTCGGCGAATCCAGCCCCCTTGGCCACTTATTAGTCGTGGGAGCGCTGTCATGTCGTTGAAATAGACGTGAGACCGGCTGCATCCCGCCTCCTGGAACTGCGTTGCGCGCCCGGAGTTCGGCTGTTGATACAGGTCGTTACACAGAGCCGCTCGTATTGCGGGTGGGGGTGCGGGGAGGCACGTGGGGTCGGGTTGTCGAGACGTGATGGAGTCGATTCTTGAGTGCTTTGGGGGAAGATAACGGGTGTAGTTTTTGTTGTCTGATCGTTCTTTCGGCGTGAGAGTCTGCTTCTCCATCATATGGCCATAGATCTGACTAAGTTCCCTTTCTCTGATTATCACTAATCTTCACGTATTATTCTGCTATCAAAACCAGGATTGCGCAAAATTTGCGCGGAGAAGCTTATCTGAGCTGACCTTCACTATGGATGAGTTTTCGGAAGTGAGTGTTCGCGATCGATTACGGACTACAGCGACAATTCCAAGACGACAAGACACACTGATAGCATTGACAAGAAGCGACGACTATTCAAGAATCTTCCGCGACCGCCGGCCCTCGCTGCACTCACGAGAAACGAACAGCGATGGTGAAAGTTTACTGGCTTCTTGCGCTTGTCTGCTCGCGGCAAGTTTTCATTTGCAATGTTCTCGCCAAGCTGTCGAGTAACCGGTTTCTTCAAGTCACTAGCTGTAGCTGGTCGCGTTTCCAGTGCACTCTGGCAGCTGGCTGTAAATCCTCCAATGATTGACTGACTGACTGGCCCACTATGCTCCTCGAGAAGAATGCACACTGTGTAGAATCCACGCTGAGTGGCCCCTGTGTTAGAACTGCCTTAATCCATCAATCAAATTTAAACTGTATACGCCCCGTCGCACTAAGCTGTGGGGAAATCGATACCCGTGCCTTGTACTGGTCTGTATCAATCAGCACCCGCAACTGAAAAGCCTAATTGCACTACAAATCGATGTTGATGTAGGAACAGCGGTTCAGTTTCTTCTTTTAGCACTGGGCGAAGGTGGTGCGTGAGGGGATGGTGGTGGGCTGCTCCATGGAGGTTGATGTTATTGAATTATTGCAGGAAGTAGTCGGTGCCTTATGTTTATCGTTAGCACAGTTTCGTAAGGGGAACAGAAGCACTATCGACATCACAGTTGATCAGCTTGACAAGCCAGCCGTACTCTTCGTAAAGACGGCTACTCTTCAGCTCCACCATAATACATACCGATAAATACCTGCTCTACTATACCGCACCACCGGTTGATTCACAAACTGGGCTCACTGTGACGGGTGTTTCGTTTGGGCATGTTAATATTATGGCAATTGACACAGGGGAACGAGTAAGTGTATTCTAGCCATGTTTATTAAAAATTATTACTAGCAAAGCATTTCTAGGATGAAAGAAAGTTATTTGTGATCAACGTGAATACAGACTGGATGCAGACACTCAAGGTTCCTCCATTGGGTACTTCTCGTAATCCCACTCAAAGTACTCAACCTCGTCATCATCACTGTCGAGGTCCTCGTCGTGTTCCTCCTGCTCTTCCTCCGCTTCCTCCATCTCTATTTCCCCGTCATCATCCACATTATCTTCCGGTCCCGGCTCCGGAGGCGAACCGTCATGATAACCGTTCTCAACCAGCCACTGACGAAGATCCCAATCGACCTCTATCGCCGTCACCCCCTCAGTTCGCCCGCCAAAGTATGCGTACGCCGCACGGGCCCGGCATTTTCTCGTGTACCATTTTCCGAAGTGTTCGGGCTCCTCCATACACCTGAGACGGCTCAAGTGATAGTAGTTCTTAGCGACGCTGCGAAACTTCGCTGCTGTCCATTTTGAGCAGTCTGGACGGCCCGGGGTGCACTTGGGGAGAAATCCGAGCACTTTGAGGCCGCATTCGAGAAGGACATCGTGATAGTGGTAGATGAAGGCTTCCGCGATCGGTTGGTAAATCCAGTGAAGGTACTTGGGACGCGGCATTCTTCTTGACGTTGGATTGATTCTGATGAATTGACTCTGTGGCGGTGTTCTGAAAGTCGAGGGTCTGTGGCGTGGCAGAGTCGAGTTGGAAGAAGATTTGGCTTTGATTTTACATCATATCACTTAAATGTGGTAGTGCCAATGAAGAAGGCTGGGTAGAACGGCTCAATAGAATTCTGGGCCGGATGGCTCGTTGGGCTGAGATCATTAAATGTCACGTGGATCAATACAATAACAGTGCAAGTTGACCCTCTGGTTACAGCCCAAATTTTGACACCTTATAGCCCTTCCTGACAGCTTGCACCGTCTCTAACCATCGTGTACACCGGGTCACGATGCGATATTTAAAGTTTTAAGACCAAGCCGATTTGCTGCTTGGCTTGATTGAACGGGCGGTAGAAAGGTCGAGTAAGTATTGGAAACGAATCTCTGGACGAAGATGATGGCATCCTATCAGTGTAAACAGCCGGGACAGTGATGATTGTGAGGTGGAAAGTAGCGCACATCATCACTCGATGTGATACTTCTTGCTCGCACATCACGTGTTCGAATTCGACATTGCAGACAGCTAGAAAAAGCAGACCTTTGTACAATATTCATTCCATTTACATAGCTATATTACATTATTTAATTATTCTAAATGTGATCCTTTTTCGTCTCCCCGCCGAATAGAGCCATAATTTTTCCCAACTTAATAGTCAAAGTCGTAGCACAGAAAGCCGCCTTGAATGTTCATGATATCGCCAACCGTCGTGTCGGGTCCAATACCGTACAAGTCCATCACATAGTCCAGCGTCGTCTCGACCCACCCGGTAACAGGCTTCACAGGCGTCGTGAAACCTCCGAGCTGGTACATCCGGGTCTCGGGGTCCTCAGCCTGCCACTTCCACCACAGGCGGTCAATCCAGTTGTGGTGCAGGTAGAACAGCGGATCACCAGGGCTGGTGTCCACATCCTTCACCACACCTCCAACACCGATGTGGCCCGCCAGATGCGGGTTGTCGATGTTGCACTTCCAGTACTCCTCAAAGTTGGCCTTTGCATGGCACTTGTCGACTACGCTCTGGTACGCAAACTCGCTCGCTGTCTCGTTGATCTGCCGGCTGAGGCAGTGCTCTGTGTAGGTCTGTCCGGGTCCGACGTGCAGTGTCACGTCCTTGAAGGGACCGTCTTGCACACACCAGTCATCATTGGCGGCGCCGTCGCTGCCGAAGGCTTTTGCCGTGAGGAGGGGCGAGCTGGCGAAGTCGCCGGCGTCGAGCGTTTCGTCCCACCAAGGCGCAGCGCCTTTGTAGCCACATTCCTCGCGCAGAAGGACTTCGTGGATGTGTACATACAGCCCTGTAAATAATCAGTACAGTTCAATCATCACCACTGGAGGAGGGAGCTTACGGTGGAACGGCAAAAACTGTGCTACACCATGAATGATATTCGTCTGCAACTGGTGCATGGCCTGCAGGTCCTCGAAGCGCGACGTGACGCCAGGCAATCCAGTCTTGCTCGGAGCTTTCATGAGACACAGCTCAGCGTCTAGATACGCCTTCTGCTCTTTGCCCGACATGTTGCGCCATTCCTTTCGGATGCGGACGTTCTTGGGCTTGCACTTCTTGCTGTTGCTACTGTTGCTGCTGCCGCCACTCACGCCGTAGCTGTAGTCGTCCTCCCCGGCGGTGGGCATCGGTGTGGCGATCGCTGAGGATGCGAGCCCGAGGGCACAGAGGATAGGGAGGAAGTGCATTGTGAGGTGAAGATCTGGGAGGAGGCGAAGATAGTGAGGAGGATGAGGATGAGAAACTTGGGGAAGGATCAGCGGGGTCTTTATATCTGTCTCACATAGGGGGATGCATATGCTTCTCCGGAGTTGCGGGTTTTTCTTCTGGCGGGATTTACCCTAGATCCCTTCCAGACCGTCGGCCAACTGGGGTCTGTCGAGATATACCTTATACCTTCCTTTAGAGTTTTGGGGCATCCAGATAGTCGACCCTCGTTAAAAATCGGCTCGGCCCCACTGGGCGCTCTCCTTATGGCTGCACTGGGGCAAGCGTTTGGAAACTATTAAAAGTTTTCTGTTGCTAGCGTGGCTAGGTAGTAGCGTGGCACGGTGGGCGTGCATGCCCAGCCACGCGACGGCGATGGTGGTTACCAGAACGTGCGCCCGGAGATATTGGATCTGAAGCCTCCCGTACGACTCCCGCAGAGCCTGAAGCCACATGCGAACAATTTTACATGAGACAATCAGATGCAAAAATTAAAAGTTATGCGTCTGTACTTTATCTTTAAAAGGCTCCATCCCGGATCTGCATTGACGACGACGAATGCACATGCGTAACGCTCCTTCCCACCCACGTTTCCGGAGCAGATCCTCGGCTACATCCATGATCCACGTTTTCGCAGCGCCGCTAGCATAGATATAGCGCGTCTAGCGAGTGATCCTCGTCTTAGGGTTACTCGGCCATCGACCCGCTGGCGAGTCGGATCGCCTATTCTCCGATAGCTTGTGCAACGAAGAAGCTAGGGCTTTTGCCGCGAGTAGAGACGGATATAGAGTGTTCCGAGTGGATGTAAGTTAACCCGCAACAGTCTGGAGGTACTTCGGATCAGTAATATTGTGGCGTTTTTGAGTAATTTTTTGTATTTGTATTAAACCTTCGGTTATATGACCTAGTTATACTTGTGAGTTGTGCTGTGGATGTAGACGTGGGGGTTGGAAGTCGGTTCTAGATCGCGGTGAGAATTATCACAGTACCCGCGGAGGTTGGGAGGCGACTCCCCGTGCTAGTTTCCATTGGCGCGCAGGAACGTGGCGACTACAGATTCCGGCGATAGCTAGGTATTTTTGGACTCACGTGGAAACATCGGTGCTGGGGTTAACCCGGAAGGCGATATGAAGCATGGCAAAGTTGAGTAGGGAGTGTTGTAGGGATGGTGTGGGGAAAACGTGGATGATAAGCTTGTGCGGAAGAGTTGATAGATGTTAGTCGTGGATAATTGGGTACTTGGGACAAGAATGGTGTTCAGAAGTTGGATACCGGTAAACTTTCGTTATTTAGGGCAGGTGGATGGTTATTCAGAACCACGGAAGATGAAGATATCGTTTTTACCCCATCCCCTCAAATAAACAACGCTGTGTTGCGTACAAGGTCTGTCTTTCCATGCTGAATTCAATTAAATTTACTCCAGCGTGTTCTGAGCGTTGTTTTATTGTCAAGTGGTGTGGAAATATGCGGCCGACACGTGTCTAGAGATGAATTTTGAACGTATTGGGAGAGTAACGTTCGGATGGACAGCATCTGCCGGTTCAAGAGATTCTGTCAGCGCTGAGAGGATAGTTCAGTTAATGTTTGATGCAAGAGCGGCACGTGATATTCTATGGCAAATAGTATTCAAGGTTGATGTCTTGAATGTTGACATAATGAGTTCAAAAATAGTTGATATGCTACGTAGATAAACATATCAGCAAAGAAACCGAACTACTATCTACGACCGGCCTTGCAGGAAGTCCTAAAATTTCTTCCGCGGAAAGTTTTATTCCTATGCGCACGAAATGTCTGCACGGAGTATTGCACGAAATTTAACAGTTTGACGTTTTGAATTCTCGCCGAGGATTGTGAAAAAACACTTCTAGCAGCGTTTATATTTGATCATCGGGTGACAACTTATGGACTCTTGATAGTACTACTTGGCCAAGCAGCCCCAGAAGCATCACGTTGCGCAGCGCTGTTACTCCCCTATCGGTGCCTATGAGCACTCCTATAATTGGAATGGTTATGTTCTTCAACTTCTGAAACGACGATAAGCCACCCTTGTGCCCCAGTGCACCGGGATACCATTGTACGGCACCCTACCCTCACCGGAATTCCTGGGGAAACCCATCTTCAACGTTTGCAGCGTGTCGCGCACGTGAAGAAGCGCACCACCAAGGACTGTGCGGTCTAATACTGGTTTGCAGCCCAAGTCGCGGCTTTTGATGCCAAGATCCGCCATGTTGGGTGTGAGTGGAAGAAGTTCGGCTAAAATATCTAGGCCGCTGACCAGTTTCATGTCTAATTTGAGTAGCAAACGGCAAATTGGGAGCGGGCCTACTTGATGCAGATATAATTCTCAGCGCTCGATCGTCTTGTAATGACCTGAAAGAATTGTAGGTATTGTTAGATAAGATCCTCAATATCGCGCCGAGCAAGGCAAGTCGCCAAGGTGTGATCCTTCAACGAAACAAAGTATGCAAATACTAGCCGTGGGTATTAGACTTGCGGACACGATACTGCCAACAGCTTTTCTTCGTCCTAGAAAGACATTACCTCGGAGGTCCCCATGTTTTAATTTCGGCATCAATTTTGGGAGAAGCGCTGTAATCGCCACGGAACTGAGGGCATTGAGAACATCGTCCCTCTGTTCCAGGTGCAGTGGCGAGAAACGGAGGTGTAGAGAACGTAGGTCTGGTCGATAGACGCTAGCTCTCATCACCCCATATCGCTTGGTTGCGTGGTGTAGTGGTTATCACATCTGTCTTACATTGACAATTCCTCACAGAGGAGTAGCGTATAAGATCCACAGAAGGCCGCAAGTTCAATCCTTGCCGCAATCACTTTTTCCTCGTTAGCCAATGACTATTGAAACACTTTTTCCAAGGCGCTTTTGACAGATACTCTCCGATGAAAACATTTTTGTCGAATATGCTTGGGTTTTGGTGAGCGGATTAAGATGGAGTTTGCAACTGAGACCGATACTGATCAGAGTAAAGATGGTTCTTGCTCTAGATTTGAAAATCCACTGTCTTTTGAATAATAATTGATTTGAGCATGTCCTTGCATTCAAAGTCCACCACGATCGGACCTACTCATATCAACAACCTCATTACTGTCTTCATTTCGGCGTTGTAAAATAGGAGTCGTGGAAGTGATCTGATTTCCAATACCCCAAGTTAATCGATTCCCAAAATATGATTTACACCCTGCTGGGCCCGGCAAACGTCAGCTTGGACACACTATTCCCAGTGGTCAACTTGCCCCGTACACCGAAACATACATACCTCCTCGGTCCCCACCGGCTTGAATCGATCGCCATATGCCCCACATGGAAAACATCCGCTGTCCGAAATGCGCTACTTGTGCAACTTGTGGACCATCACGGATCCGTACACTCTTCAGTTGCGTCAAAAGTTACAGCTCGCACGCACCGATGGCATTAGGTGAAATGCGGTGTCGCCTGTGCGAGGAGCGCGCGCATAGGGTGGTTTGTAAGAAGTGTGAAAGCGAGGACCGCGTGGCGAGGATTAGGACGGGGGAGTGTGAAGACGAGGAGATTGAGGAAGGATTTGGGTGTCTCGAGGTTATAAAGCGGTGGTTTGGTAGGTGGCGGAGTTAAGCTGCAGATTGAGATGACGGTTTGTGAGGAATTCTGCAGAAACTGGGTTGGCGAAGGTAGATGGAGAATGATAGGAAGAAAGCCCATCGTGGGTGTGTATTTATTGTCGTGGTTAGCTAGGCTTGTGTATTTCACATAACTTCTGTGGTAACTTTCGTGGTGGTTTCATTGTGGTATTGATGGGTCTTAGCATAATAGCATCATCCATCGAGAGGTTGAGGTAACGATGCTGGTGCAAGGCCTCCGGTCGACGCCAGCCCTTAGAAGTTCGCGGAATCTGCCACAGTTTTGATACAGTATTGTTTCTGGGGACCAACAATCCAGCCCAGTCATAGAAATTCCGCACACTTCTATGTCAGTTCCGCATATGTTATATTTCCTGTCCAACAAAAGCTTCAACCCCACACAACCACCACAACCCACAACTGCCGACCCGCACCGGCCACACCCACCGATCCCCACGAACCACACCAATCGACCCTGACAACAATGTCCTGCCCCCTCCGTCCAGCCTGGGAGTACCTCACCGACCACGTGGCTCCCCGCGACCAGGCCGCCCTCCCCCGCACCCCCATCAACCCCGCCACAAACCGCCCCTCCACGCCCGTGCGTCCCAACAGCTTCCAGCCCGGCCCCCCCAATCCGCAGATCCCCGCCTACTACATCCCCCCCTCCGGCATCCCCGCGGCAGGCAAGAAGTTCGCGCGCTGCACGCAGTGCGATCTGTGGCGCCAAGTGCTGCTCGGTGTGCGCGAGGAGTCGTACACGTGCATGGTCTGCGGCCTCGACGATATTGAGACGATGGCGGCGAAGAAGCGGGAAGACGCGGAGAAGATCTGGAGGCGGTTTGGACTCGGAGAGGGGAGGGGTAAGGATAAGGGAGAGAGCGTTGCGGTGGAACGGAGCAATGCTGCGGTGAAGGGATCGGAAACTGAGATGGATACGCTGGAATCGAAGAGGGAGAGGTTGGGATTGTGAGCTAAGCGTGTACTAAGCTGTTCTATGCTCTTGAAGGGATCTGAAGTGGGCGTGATGATAACTGATGCTCTTTAGATGAGAATAGCTGATGTCTGCTAGTCTAGTCAATTTCACAATGAACGTTCATCTAAAATAAATGTCACTGGTGTTGAACGTATGACTGTGTGATCGTGTTCGGTATCTGGTTAAGTGTTGTGAAACTTACGGGAAGAGCAGATAAAAGCAGAAATAAGTGCAGTAAAAGGATATCTGAGTTGGCTGCACACAAGGCGTAAAACAAGTGATACGACGTGCAGAACTGAGAACTCCAACAACTGGCGCATAGAACGTTCACTATCAAGGTCTAAAAATCCACCACCCGGATTGTTCTACAAGCGTCAGTACTGGTCTAAGAGGTTGCTTTAACTTAGAGGGCTAGTGACGGTTCGGCTTGATACTTGGACACAGGCTATGCATTAACGGTACTGAATGTCATGAATACCTGCCATCAACACAAATGCCTCTCGCCTGACCCAATTCTTACGGAACAGCAGCGTAAACTCCCAATTTCTTCCCAATTTCTCGAGCAGGCGTTGACAAACCTACCATAACGACTGCGCCTGTGAATCCTACAGTATATTCAAAACAGGACATAATTTGGTTCGCCGCGATTCAACCTTATGAGCTGGGATACGTCGTTAAAGGACGATTGCTAAGGCCTTACGATACACGCCTGCATTGTCGATGCACGCCGGAGTCGCGGGGTCTGATATGTCGGTATGCCATGGTCCGCAGATTGGTTTTCGTACTCCAAAATGGCGATTACCTACCTGTCAGATCCGTTGGTATGCATGCAAGCACGGTTTTGCATTCTCCAGAGCGACAGGGGCGGTTCTGCCCGGACGTGAGCCTTCATGTTCCCGGTGGTGCATGAACGCCTGGCCTCAGCTGGCCGAATCGTCAATATTCATGCTATGGCTTGTCGGGTGCATACGTTACTATGCATGCTGCATTGCAACCGCCGGGAGGTGCACTGCGAATGACCCTGCCATGGGCCTTGCAGTCAGCTGCTGCGGTGTTTATGTTGCCCAATGTATTCATGCTCTACGGCGGTCATGTATTGTCCGCTGCAATATCCGTCACCGCGGTTTCAGTTTGCGGGCTGCTTTGGAATCGCCATGTACCGGATGGTGGCCCCTGTATACTGGTCGCCTAGTTTATTTCATGATCATAATCATCGTGCTTGCGCACTCACTTTTCTGTTTCATCATCACGGGACGGTGCTTCCACAACAGCGGCTTATGTCACGGGGCGAACCCAGCGTCACGTGCGCTGTGAACGTGCTCGCTTACGTCATGAGTCTGACAGTTTGGGACGACCTTTTTCTCCGTAAGCAGAGTGCTAATCCACTGCATATGGTTTTCATATCGCGTTGAACGGAATTATCAAGCTTTCATGAATTTCTTTGATTCCCCACCTCGAAGTTGGCACACTCAGTCATCGATTGTCCTCGTTCCTGCTAGGATGGTTGCTGCGCGCCCGCCGACGTGTATCTATCAGGGTGCTGGTTGAATATGGGCGGGATGCGCACGACGGGGCGGTTTTTTTCCTGCCGCCCTTCCTTTGTGGCGGTGCTGCCCGTGGCCGCTGAGACGGTTGCGATAACGTTGGGCCTGGGGAAGTCAAAGTGTGGGCAGTCGTGGGAGACGGCGGCCATGAGCGGGAGTAGTCCCCAGTTTATCATGTGCAATGCGGCTCCTGCATAAGCTTTGTGGCGTCGCGGGGAGGTATTTGCCGCTGCCACCTGTGTCGCGACTCGCGAAATCCCTCTCTCCGTCGCGACTCGCGACATCATACATGAAGGCACATGCATGGATCTGCGTCAACGGTCGAGTCCGCAGGCCGATACTGAGACAAGCTCACAACCCACGTTACAAGACCGACCTGCGTATCGATACCGTGGCAAACCGAAACTCTTGCTTCCATGTGTACGATACATAAAACGGCTCCGGGTAGCGTAGCGTGAAAAAAGCTTGATCCGACAGATCCGGGGATGTGGTTGATATGACCTGCGGCTTGTGATCGTGGACGTGGGTGGCGAACTTGCGATCACCAGCATCCACTGCTCGGAGCGGACCGATAGACAGGTTTGGTGAAGGAACTGATATCCCAGATATCTTGCGGTTTCATGACAGCAGCAACGAGGCTGTAAATGAGGTATATAATCGACAGGGCTACTCAAAGGTATCGTTAACGTCGAAGTGGGCGCATCTGCAGATATAAAAACTCTCGCTGCTATAAGGTATGAAGCTCTTACTGGCGCGAGCTCTAGCTGTGCTTGGTGCGATCAGTGGCGCCAGTGCTCAGTTCCCTCCAGAGCCAACGGGCATCACGATAATCAAGTCACATATTCATCCCGGTGTCAAGATATCGTACAAAGAGGTATGAGAGTCACTTCGACTGAAGTCGACTCCCCCGATTGCAATACTGACAAGTGCAGACCGACATCTGCGAAACGACTCCCGGCGTGAAGAGCTACAGCGGGTATCTCCACCTGCCCCCCGGATCGCTGGAGGACACGGGCGAAGCGCAACCGTACGCGATCAACACCTTCTTCTGGTTCTTCGAAGCCCGCCAGAGCCCGCACACCGCGCCGCTGAGCATCTGGCTGAACGGCGGCCCGGGCTCGTCCAGCCTCATCGGCGTGTTCACGGAGAACGGGCCGTGCGTGGTCAACGCCGATTCGGCCAGCACGCGGCTGAACCCGCATTCGTGGAACAACGAGGCCAACATGCTGTACATCGACCAGCCGAACCAGGTCGGCTTCTCGTACGATGTGCCGACGAACGGCACGCTGGACGTGAGCACGTCGGAAACAACGCCCGCCGACTTCGCCGCCGGCGTGCCGCGCACCAACACCACGTTCCTCGTGGGCACGTTCCCCAGCCAGAACCCGGCCGCCACCGCGAACACCACCGAAAACGCCGCCGCGGCGCTGTGGCACTTTGCGCAGACGTGGTTCTGCGAATTCCCTGCCTACCAGCCGGAGACCAACAAGATCTCGCTCTGGACCGAGTCCTACGGCGGCCGCTACGGCCCCGCGTTCGCCGCGTTCTTCCAGCGCCAGAACCGCCGCATCGCGAGCGGCGAGATCCGCGGCGTCGAACTGCACCTGCACACGCTGGGGATCGTCAACGGCTGCGTCGACCTGCTGACGCAGGCGCCCAGCTACCCCGAGTTTGCGTACAACAACACGTACGGAATCCAGGCGATCAACGAGACGATGTACGACGGCGCGATCGACGCGCTCGAGCGCCCCGGCGGCTGTCGCGACCAGATTATGGATTGTCGCCGGCTCGCCGCCGCGCTCGACCCGGACGACGACGGCGCCGTCGCGCGTGTCAACGCAGTGTGCGCAGCCGCCGACAGCACCTGCACCACCGCTGTCGAGGGGCCGTACCTAGCCTCCAGCAACCGTAGCTACTACGACGTCGCGCACCCCGCGGCGGACCCGTTCCCGCCGTCCTACTTCCTCGGCTACCTCGCGCAGGCGTCGGTGCAGGCCGCGCTCGGCGTGCGCACCAACTACACCGAGTCCGTCACGTCGGTGTACGACGCGTTCCGCGCGACGGGCGACTACCCGCGCGGCGGCCTCCTGGCGGACCTTGCGGACCTGCTGGACGCGGGCATCCGCGTCGCGCTGGTGTACGGCGACCGCGACTACGCGTGCAACTGGCGCGGCGGCGAGGCCGTGTCGCTTGCGATCCCGTACGCGCGCGCGCCCGCGTTCCGGGCCGCGGGGTATGCGCCCATCGCGGTGCCGGGCCTGGCGCAGCCGGCGGGGTGGGTGCGGCAGCATGGGAACTTGTCGTTTTCGCGCGTGTTCCAGGCGGGGCATGAGGTGCCTGCGTACCAGCCGCGTGCCGCGTGGGAGATCTTTATGCGCGCGCTGGGGGGGAGGGATATTGCGACTGGGACTGTGGATGCGACGAAGGCGGGGTATGCGAGTGAGGGGAGGAGGGAGGTGGGGAGTGTGCGGAATGTGCCGCCGCTGGAGCCGGGGAGCGTGTGCTATGTGCTGAGCCGCGGGAGTTGTACGGATGCGCAGTGGGCCGCCGTGGAAGATGGGAGTGCGGTGGTCAGAGACTGGATTGTGGTGGGTGGAGTTCACAATGATACTGGCTCACACAATGGCTCCGAGATGAGGATAAGAAAAAGCCCAAGCATGTAGGCTGATATGGTGTACGTTATTGAAAGAAGCGCAGGGGATTGGATGAGCCTTGTTGTTTAGTGTGGAAATATGCAAATTGGCTACAGTCGAAGAAAATAGCTGGTTACAGTGCAGTCATCTTCTCACTCCCGGTGAAGTCAAAAAAATCCGAAGCCTGAAGGCAAAATGTATATAGAAGCCATGGAAAGGTGAAAATAATCCAAAGATCGAGCGTTTACTTTGACGGACCGTATCACGCGTATTAATCGCCTCCGCCTGACACACCCCTTTACGGCCGCCGGCACTATACCAAAAAGAATGACGCGGGACCTAGCTAGCAAATCAATCGATCTGTGTACGCGACACGGGAAATCAGGTAGAAGAATGGCCGGCTCAATGTAGAGTACTATAGGATTCTCGTTCCCTCAGTGAGCCAGCTTCAAGTGCGTCTTCGGTCTGGACACTCTACGGTGGGAGATTGGCTCCGACGGTTCATCAGAGCCCCGCCAGATTACCATGGCCACGGGGATTCCGCACTATAGATCGCCGAAAATCATACCTTCGCCTCCATTCACTTCTAGTTGCCGAAAAGACTCCATCGCCGGCATTAACGACTGCATCCAAGCTGCTCCCATGTGCACATATCGAGAACCACCCAGTGTGATCTAAACACGAGTCATAGCATTCCGTCGCCGTCGGACACGACGTCCATGTTTTCCCAAATGCCCAAGATCGCGTGAACACCGCCGGTGCATGCAGACCGGCGCCAGGCGGCGCATCTGCAGTCTCCAATTGGCCCATTCCGCCGTCCTCCAGCCCATCCGCTGCTAAAGTTCACGTCAGCCTCCATCGCCTGTGAAGGACAGCCCGCAGCCGCGCTATGCGCTTTGAAGACCAGCGCGTCGACCCCGCCGATGATTAAGTTGCGCGGACGGACAGATGGCGTGGACAAGGTCAAGGACACAGGGTAGGAACGGCCATGACGAGGCAGGCGCGCATGAGAGTTGTCAAGAGCGGCGCTGGGAGGCGGTGAGATCTGTTGTAGTACGCATGGAGCGCGCCAGCTAATGACTAGCGGGTGACGTTCTATATTGCGGTTCCGTCGACGACCGTTGCGGGCGATGGTGTCTAGGCGGAAAGACGATATTGTAACGGCTAGGAGAAGAACGAGGAGCGATCATATGGAGCCGATATTGGCAACTCATCGCTGCGCTGAAGGATAAAGATATCATGGGTTTACACAATTCCCCGTCTCGCCATGTGATAAATGATTTCTATGGAACCAACTATCTAAAGCGGGTATTATCGTGGTTGGATTAAACAATAACGTGCAGTGGGAACTAACTATCGGCCTCGCAGACCGTTAATGCGAACTCAAACGCTACAGAAAAACGAACGTACTTGCTGATTAAATCCACATATCCCATTTCGCTCATCCCCCGCACATTATTAAGTTCTCATTGATCATACACCCCCCTCCTTTGCCATGAACGTAGCTCAACCTAACACAAACCAGGACGCCACGCTACATCGACAACCTGGTCCTCACCCCGCAAATCCCCATGCGACTGCGCCCGCCACTACGATCATCGCTACCTGCAGCTTGCTAATACCAGTGTTAAGCCCACCGGCCGACGCCGTTTCTCTTGCGCTCGGCCCGGTGAAGGAGGCATTGGACGCGGCGGGTGTCCCGCTGGATGTGTCAGTCGGTGTTGAACTGTACGTATCTGTGGGTGTGGCGTCGGATTCAGATGCGGAATATGACGCAGAGGGCACAATGTTGGCATATGTGTTCGAGCCGGTGATGGATGGACCTGAGGATGAGTAGGAAGAATCCGAAGACGAGTAGGAAGAATCCGAAGACGAGTAGGATGAATCCGAAGACGAGTAGGATGAATCCGGGGTCGCCGAGGTATACGACGACTGTGCGGTCTCCGACGCCTCACTGCTATACGTATACGATGCCTCCGCAGATTCGGACGGCTCACTGACATCTGACGACTCCGCCTCCGAAGAATCATCCGCCGCCGCGCTAGAGGCTCCAGTCCTTCACACCTGTTAGATCGACCCCCGTCCAATCTCTCGTTCACACTTACCCAAGATCAACACAAACCCCGCCCGCTCCCAAATCCACACAAACCTCGCTCGAAGTACACTCTAGCGCGCGACGCACCCTTCTGCGCGACGTCGACTCCGTGATCGACTGGATAAAGTCATTCGTGTCGGCATTTATCATGAGCGCCGATTCCACGTCGCTGAGCGCGGCATCAGCGGCGCCTACTGAATCGATGCTGTCGGCGGCGCCGGCTAAGCCGGCGGAGATGGCACTGTTGGCGATATTCGCAGAAGCGGCATCGAGGCCAGCGGCGTATGGGTCAGGGGAGGGCGTGCAAGCGCTCTATGGCGACCGTTAGCAGGCGTGCGGGATGAGGGGGCAGGGCGGGGAGGGGAGGCAGAAGTACGGAGAGCGCAGGTAGAATGAGCATGGCGAGACGGAGAGGGGTAGCGGCTATCATGATGGGCGTGTGCTGTTGAGGTAGGAGATAGCGGGCAGGCAAGAGGAGGTCCGAGGCGGAGTTTATAAAGCAGCGGGCCTCAGCTGGTTGTTGGGATTTGCTTTTGCGGTAATTGCGCACGTTCGCTTAGCGACGCTGCATACGGCCCGTGGCGGGCGTACTTGCAGGTGCACGTGTAAAACAACGCATTTCCGCAATAGAGTTCTTCAGCCCCGGCTGACAATTAGAGTACTTCTTTACGGTCATAGAGTGGACCTGTGGAGTATGGTATACGGAGCAGCTGCATGCTTTTGCAGTGCCAAGAGCTATGGTGATACAAAAAGATACTCTTTTCACCTGGGGCTGAACAAAACGAAGAGTGGCGTTCAAACGATTGGACGATGGCGGGCTGCCACAGTCGATTTGTAACTTTTCTCGCGAGAACAGCGCGGTCCTGTACAGCCCTGTGTTACCGGTTCGTGGGTACCTCGCTATGGTTGACTCAGGGCCGCTACAGATAATGGTACGATGCAAAGACAGTTTCTATGTCGATATGTTGTGATCGTGTTTGAATATAGAATTGATGCGGAAACAGCCGAAGTTCATCTGTGATATGCTCATTGCCGTGCACAGCTGCAAGCATGACGCGGGTTTGTAAGGAGATCGGAGGGTTTTGATGGCCCGGGGACACAATACAACGGGCTCTGGCAATACGCAGGCTCCCGACACACAATTTCACGCCTTGTTGAGGTCGACCTGACGGCGAGGACGTTGAAGAAACAGGTGGCGGTTTTCCAGCCGTACCGGAATCAATATAGTAAGTGCGGTCCACCAAAGAACGACCGAGTAATTCCAATTACCCGTCGCTGTGCCTTCAGTAATGGAACTGAGTCCGTTGACGACTTTGTGTGACGGCGGCAGCCGTCGAGACTCAAATGTTGGTGTAGCTGTTGGACCAGACGAATGGAGAAAGCAGAGGACAGTATCGGCTTTCAACTTGCTTGCGGAGATCCCCGCGAGCATAATGCTACCTGCACGGTACACTAGATTTCAACGCCACTTTTATCATGCCAAGAACTACACCGCTCTCGACCCGGACTCGTTACGGTGATTATTCCACCTCCGCGGAACTAAAGTCCAGCATCAACCAAAAAATACGTCCGGCCCATCTGTACCCCCGAATATAGATATGACCGGCAAAACGGTAAAAGGCTTTGTCGACCGGTCGCTGAAACCGCACTGTTGAGGTATAGAGCACATTATTTTCTGCGCAATTGCGGATGACGGTGGAGAAACTTGGCAGAGTACCGTGGCATAATCAGCGACCAAACCCGGTATATAATTTCGCAGACGTGCCTAAGAAAACTCACGAATGAGGACGACGAGGCTGAGCCTGCACACATATGGGTGCCTTTTTCAAACTTGGAAATAAGTGTGTTTGGGTCGAGGACTATCTCTCACCAACGAATCTCCGGTTGTTCTATGATATCGAGAAAAAACGGGCATAAGGGAGCGACGTCCATGGTTCGGTAGCCACCGTCCGCTCAGGATATTTTAACATATTTCATTGATGAGCAGACAAACCTCAAGACCTACCTCCCGTATGCAAGGTGCTAGTTGCTAGTACTCTGTTAATCCTGCATATGTTGGGCTCTTTGGGAGTCAAACGTTCACTCAGCTGTCGAATGTCATCGAAAGTCTCTGATTTTAATCGATCGCATAGTCAATTCCGCGCCGCTTGCATAATGATTTATCTTCAGCCCCACCAGCACGATTTTATCCTAAGAGAACTAGCAACAGTCTGCGCGCATCAAAAGTTAGGTCGAGGGGTTTTGTGCGAGCTGCCGCAGCGGGAATGGGCGCTTGTATGTGCACCGGAGACTGGGTGGAAGGTGACATTGACCGGTAACGTAGAGCTGTATCTTGCGCAAAGAGGGAGTCGTCCGCGGTTATTCGAGCAACAAACTCACAATCGAGTGATACATGGTACAGTAATGTTCAAAACTACAGTCTCTGCTCATATCGAGCCCTGCGTGAACCTTAAAAATACACACTCGGACACTTAGCTGTGTGAGTTGGTCTCCCAGGGACGGCGTCGGGTGGCTTATGAGTCTAGAGTTAAACTAGGTGGCAGCGGGTCCAATACATATTTGGAGACTGTTGGTCCGGGGACAACCGAATTGTGTAGTGGACCAACTGGGTTGTAGCCACTGTCAGTACGCGAGCGAAGCCATAAGTGCATAGTTAACACCATAGTCCGTACACTTTGCGCGCCCGATGAGTGAGGAGTTGGAGAAACTGTTACTTCAAAGTGTTATGCAGTCAACCCTGCCGTTGGCAATTCGAGGATCGCTGACCGACGATAAGTGCCGAGCTTGTCCTTCAGAAAAAAAGGTTTGCTCCAATATGGGACACAATATCCGGTAAGAAGCCGTTGTTTATTTGCCGTCAGGGTCTTCATATGCAAATAAACCGGTTTCGCTCCGGGGCCATAATTTATACGGGATATTGCGAGGATGACGCCACAGGCAACCACTAATTCAAAGAATGGCCCCCATGAGCGTGAAAATCCTAGAATGACCCGGGATATTTCCTAGAATGAACTTTGTATTTCACGGTCACGTTGCGCTGGATAGCTACAGTGTTCTCAAGTGCACGGGCACTTTGGGCACGTCTACTAGCGAGCTAGGCCCGCACTCATAATAGGCCCAGCTCATATAGGCCCGGCACTGCCAAGGTGCCCAGGACAGTGCCCAAGCTGGTGATAGCTAGTGATTAAAACTACTACAATTATTGAATCTACCGATGAACTACAAATGCTCGACTCCGGTACCAGAGAACAAATACTCCTATTCCATTATCACTGATTTTTCCCAGTGTTGGTTATGAACTTGTGTGCTTCAATTATGTCGTCTTTGCGTCTGTCAGGTGACAGTACTGGTATTCGACAGTTGAGACATTGTGGAATAGTGTTGGTGATGCTATTGGGCGTCTTCACAATTACCGGATCGAGTTTTGTCAAGGGTTTATAACATTGAGTGACGTTTTCGGTCCCAAGTTGACGGCGGTCTACAGAGACTAGAGTCGGGTTTCCATCCCCTGAATCACGACTTATGCTCAAACAAGCATAAATTCCATGAGCACAGAGGGGCGACAGAGGTTTTGACTGTTAGAGTTTTATTCATCAGTAAAAAAATTTGCCGTATCTGAGGCCGGCCTTCTTGGATAAGAACCGTTCTACTTTAAATGTCGCCTGGGTCGCTTGTGTCGCCAGGGTCTTATGTACGGCTGCAACCGTTGCCCGGATCTTATATAAGGGTGCAACGGTTGCGACTCTTCAGCGAATGCTCCTACACACCCCGTGTCGCATTGTAATGTTGCCACACATGACAGGTTGCCCTCGATACAGCAGACGTGCATTTTACACCTGTAAAGTGGCGATCCTATGCAGGCCGTATGTACGGGCATATTCGCCGGTTTATTCATTCATCGCCCGTTTGTTCATTCATCGCACATATGGAGAGAGTTTCTTCAATCGAGGGTTTTATTATGCTATCTATGACTATATGCTATCTATGACTATATACGCGATATTCACGGTATTCCCGGTGCTAATGACCGTCACATAGGCTGGCCAGCGGCGTATCTTATACAATAGTCAGATCTTTAAGGATTCGACCTATTCTATCAAAAGCTGCTTTGTCGTAGATCGTCGAATCTTTAAGGATTCGACGCTTTTATGGAGTGCTGCTGTGACAGGGGATTGCCCGATAATCTAAGGATTCGGCCTTTTATTATGGAATGCGGCTGTGACAGAGGAATGGCCGATAATCTAAGGATTCGGCCTTTTATTATGCAATGCTGCTGTGACAGAGGATTGGCCGTTTAATCTAAGGATTTGGCCTTTTATTATATCATTGATATCCGGCCTTAGGGTTAGAGATTTGCCTGCAAAACTGTATGTGTGTAACCGGCTGGCCTTGGCGGCAACCAGTTCACTCCACCTCACCACATCAATGCTTTGTCTTGATGATTACTCTGAGCGACCACAGAAATTATTTTGCATATTTATATAGGATTGTAGCCCAGCTCGAGTAGTATAATCCTCTCCAAGCTGGAAAAGTGAAAAGGTGGTTGAGCCGGGTGGTGTTGCTTTGAAGTTGTGCTCGCTTGATTTTTTGGTGTGGTCGACACCCAAGTTGGGGAGTGACGGTTAACCACCCCTGCCGTGACGGTTAACCTCCCCTGCCGTGACGGTTAACCCCTCCTGCCCAAGCTTAGTAAACCACCTTCATGACGGAAACCCCCCTGCTGGCCATTACTCATGGCCGACCATGACGATAAACCCCCTTCATGTGCTGCCGCTTAGTAAACCACCTCCATGACGGTAAACCCCCTGCCGACAATTACTGATGGCCGACCATGACGATAAACCCCCCTCATGTGCTGCCACTTAGTAAACCACTTTCATGACGGTCAACCCCCCTGCCAACCATTACTCATGGCCGACCATGACGATAAACCCCCTTCATGTGCTGCCGCTTAGTAAACCACCCCCATGACCATCAGGAAAAAATCCTGCCTTATTTAAGATCGGCCGTCTTAGGTACGGACCGTTCCACTTTATTTGTCGCCTGAGTCGCCTCCGTCGCCAGGGTCTTCTGTACGGGAGCAACCGTTGCCAGGATCTAATATAAGGGTGCAACGGTTGCGACGCTTTAGCGAAGGCTCCTACACTCCCCGTATCGCAGCGTAAGGTTGCCACACATGACAGGTCGCCCTCGATACAGCAGCAGTGCATGGTACGCGTGTGAAGTGGCGATCCTATGTCAGGCCGTATGTACGGTCATAGTCACTGGTTTTATGGTTGAATCGCCGGTTTATTCATTCATCGCCGGTTTATTCATTCATCGCCGGTTTATTCATTCATCGCCGGTTTATTCATTCATCGCCGGTTTGTTCATTCATCGCACATATTGAGAGAGTTTCTTTGAACGAGGGTTTTATTATGCTATCTATGACTATATGCTATCTATGACTATGTACGCGATATTCACGGTATTCACGGTGCTAATGACCGTCAGATCGGCTGCTTTGTCGACGGATCGTCGGATCTTTAAGGATTCGACGCTTTTTTATGGTATGCTGCTTTGTCGTAGATCGTCGAATCTTCAAGGATTCGGCCTTTTTTTATGGATTGCTGCTTGGTCGACAGATCGTCGAATCTTTAAGGATTCGACGCTTTTTTATGGAATGCTGCTTTGACATAGGATTAGCCGATAGTCTAAGGATTCGTCGGATCTTATAGGATTCGAACCTTTCTTATGGTATGCTGCTTTGTCGTAGATCGTCGAATCTTCAAGGATTCGACGCTTTTTTATGCAATGCTGCTGTGACAGAGGATTGGCCGATAATCTAAGGATTCGGCCTTTTTTTATGGATTGCTGCTTGGTCGACAGATCGTCGAATCTTTAAGGATTCGACGCTTTTTTATGGAATGCTGCTTTGACATAGGATTAGCCGATAGTCTAAGGATTCGTCGGATCTTATAGGATTCGAACCTTTCTTATGGTATGCTGCTTTGTCGTAGATCGTCGAATCTTCAAGGATTCGACGCTTTTTTATGCAATGCTGCTGTGACAGAGGATTGGCCGATAATCTAAGGATCTTGCCTTTTATTATGGATTCGCTGCTTTGACAGAGGATTGGCCGATAATCTAAGGATTCGGCCTTTTATTATGGATTCGCTGCTTTGACAGAGGATTGGCCGATAATCTAAGGATTCGGCCTTTTATTATGGATTCGCTGCTTTGACAGAGGATTGGCCGATAATCTAAGGATTCGGCCTTTTATTATGGATTGCTGCTTTGTCGTCGATCGTCCAAAGAATACAGGTGTTTGACGGCGAGATGTCGGTCGCGATCGTGCTAGGGAGCGTCATTGTAAAGGTTCGAATTCGCAGTGTTTGATTGTATCCAGGTCTAGAACTGCAAAGATCAATAATTAAACAGTAATCTGAGGGTGTTGAACTCACCTTCGAAAAGTTTGGACACAATGTTCGGGTGGTGTTGTGTGGTTGGCAGCTGTATTTCGACCAAAGTTCAAAACTGCAAAGACAAACATTGTAAAGTTTGCGAAAACTGACATGTTCTCACAAATACACTGGTTTAGCTGCAATCTACACAGCAAACCACTCCTGTGCGGCGACTTCCGTGACACAAAACATGACTCGGCGGCGTTCTTGGCGCTGCTTTGACCCCATTGCAGGGGCCGCACACAGTGGAAATGAGCAAAGGAAATTGCGGTGAAAACTCTGCACGCTAATAGTCACACCGCCCGAGCCGTCTTCCCCTGAGTTTTGGAGGGTAGTTCAATGCCCCCATTGCTTTGTTCAAGTTTTTTCGCTCAAAGTTCGACAACTCTGCTGAGGTGAACACCACAAATGCCGACCTGCACATCGACGCTCGCCAGCACGATCGCAACTGACAACTCGCCGTCAAACACCAGTATTCTCTGCTGAAGCCACTTTATCATGACCATATATACTGACTATGAATACAGGTCATACCGGCAGTGTATGAGGTCCGTCGCTGGCCAGCCGATCTGACGGTCATTACCACAGTCAATCCGGTGAATATCGCGACCAAGCAGCGTTCTATAGATATCCGTCGAATCGTCAGATTATCTGCTAATCCTATGTCAAAGCAGCATTCCATAATAAAGCGTCGAATCGTCAGATTATCTGCTAATCCTATGTCAAAGCAGCATTCCATAATAAAGCGTCGAATCCTTAAAGGATCGACGATCCGTCGACAAAGCAGCGTTCCATACAAAAGCGTCGAATCCTTAAAGATCCGACGATCTACGACAAAGCAGCATACCATAAGAAAGGTTCGAATCCTGAAAGATCCGACGAATCCTTAGACTATCGGCTAATCCTATGACAAAGCAGCGTTCCATCAAAAAGCGTCGAATCCTTAAAGGATCGACGATCCGTCGACAAAGCAGCATTCCATAAAAAAGCGTCGAATCCTTAAAGGATCGACGATCCGTCGACAAAGCAGCGTTCCATAAAAAAGTGTCGAATCCTTAAAGATTCGACGATCCGTCGACAAAGCAGCGTTCCATAAAAAAAGCGTCGAATCTTTAAAGATTGAGTCGACGATCCGTCGACAAAGCAGCGTTCTATAGATATCCGTCGAATCGTCAGATTATCTGCTAATCCTCTGTCACAGCAGCATTCCATAAAAGCGTCGAATCCTTGAAGATTCGACGATCCGTCGACAAAGCAGCGTTCCATAAAAAAGCGTCGAATCCTCAAAGATTCGACGATCCGTCGACAAAGCAGCGTTCCATAAAAAAGCGTCGAATCCTCAAAGATTCGACGATCCGTCGACAAAGCAGCGTTCTATAGATATCCGTCGAATCCTTAGATTATCTGCTAATCGCCAGCCGATCTGGCGGTCATTAGCACCGTGAATACCGTGAATATCGCGTATATAGTCATAGATAGCATATAGTCATAGATAGCATATAGTCATAGATAGCATAATAAAACCCTCGATTAAACCTATCATTTCTCTCTAGGCGCGCAAGCGCGAATAGCCGCTGTGAATAAATCAGAAATCCATCCGAACTGCGGATCTCTTCCATAAAGCCATCCAAACTGCGGATATCTTCCATAAAGCAGCCCGCGCGCAGTCATCTTCCATAAAGCAGCCCGCAGTGCGAGCATCTTCGGTGATTACGCTGCACAGACCGTGAACTTGACGGATAGATGCTGGTGTTTAGACCTCTCCCTGTAATTAGTCGGCAAGCGAGTGTTGTCGCTGACAAGGTCCGCGCGCAGGCTAGTTCAGGGGCGAGTTGTTAACTCAACATGGGTTTGCTGACGAGTCCGGCCTGCAGGCCAGTTCACGGGAGCATTGCCCCTGCAGGCCACTTCGCTACGCGGTCATTTTTGTTCGATATGCTCCGCAGTCGCCCAAGTCGCCCAAGTCGCCCAAGTCGTCCGGACGACTAATAAGGAGACGGATTTTTCCTGATGACGGTCAACCCCCCTGCCGACAATTACTCATGGCCGACCATGACAATAAACACCTTCATGACAATAAACCTCCGGCCTACAATTACTTATGGCCGACTGTGACACACGACTTGTCCAAGGCAATTACTAAGACTGCTCTTGAAGGCCTGATTGTGTTCTTAGTTCAGCTGGGCACCTAGTTGGTTACCAATAGACAGCACAACTTGTGGCCGGCTGTCACCTGTTGATCTAAATACCTGCCAACACAGTCGATGAAAAATTTTCTTATTGTAGATCTAACTTCAGTTGACTGTTGCCGACATGCCTGTTGTTTTTCTTTTCATGCGACTAAAAAATTGTGATTGTTATTGATAGTCTTTGGCCGGCAAAAGGGTTCTCTTTGGGGTGCCGACAAGTTTGCTCTGGGACTTGGCAGTCAAGCTGGCAACAAGACAACAACTGCACTTGACACTTCTTGTATGCAGGTATCATTCCATAGTCACCGGCCCTAGCATACTATTGAATGATATTGTTACCGCGGGCGGTAACTAGTAGCGTTGCCAGACGCATAATATGTTGTTCGGAACATATAGGAAGCATAGATAACGATACGGTCGTTCATAGGATACACGTAGCGTAGGTACGTGGGCCAAGGGTTCTAGACCAAGGCCGTTTGCATAGCTAGGAAGTGTGTACCACTTGAAGGCATTAGATGCGATGCGGGGTAAACAGTATTGGCTGTTAGGAGTACACGTCACCCGAGACATAGTTGAAAGAGACTGGGCGATGGTGACTGCGCACCCCCCTATATAGTTTTAGGGTAGAGGGCTAGAGCCCTGCCGTGTTGTATATATAGGGGCGTGATGATACGGGGTTACAAAGTATAGTATCATCACACGCACCAGACACCAAGCGAAGTCCCCTCTAGTAAAAATATCTTTTGTTACAAAGAATAAATCGGCTGCTTTATACCTCAAGGAGTTATACTGCTAAAACCCCTCTATAAGTACAATTGCAATTCTTGGTGATAAAAGACTTCATACACCGTGAGCCAACGTCTATCGTCGATAACGCCTCTGGACGTCCCCCGTAACAGTATATTTTTACTAGACTACACTACCAATTGCAATCATCGCTCACTTCAAGCGATACGGAATCGGTGCGATACCAAGACCGCAAAACCTGCGACCGCACCCTATATCGGGCACTCTTAAAAGAACCAGAGTTCTCAACCTACAAGACTATTACGGTCATTACGGCGTTGGAGCAACAATCTACCAGAAAATGACCAGCTCAAACAACGATCAGCAAATGGCTGAAGCCTTGGAGGAGATGTTGGTAAAATCAGAGCAACCGCACCGGGAACCATCATTTTCTTTCGAACCTCCAACCGACCAAGACGATTTTGACAGTGGCTGGAGAGCTCAACAAGTCGCGTATTATACGGCTCCTCCATCCCAAAATTACCAACCTCCTAAATTGGTATCCCTCGTTAGTGACGACGAAGGTTCAGGAGAAGACCTACCCAATGCACCTGTGTTCCAATCTGAGGGCACTCGCATCAGGAAAAACGTTCTCAAAAGCAGGAAAGAAAAACTGGACAGTGCTAGGTTGGCACCTTACCAACCAGGAAGGCGAAGAAGCCGGTCGCCATCAAGACAGGCATACCAGGCACCGGCAGGATGGGTTACGCTACAGGCATTATG